>CM053599.1:66678606-66769002 GCA_028646575.1 Pseudocheirus occidentalis
GTCACTACTCCACCCTTGTCCAGGCCTGGGATAGGGAAGGGAGGAAGTGGGGGAATCAGCTCTCTCACCTTTTTATTCCTCACTCTCCAGCCCCAAAATTGGGGATCCAAATTTCCCAGAAGATAGTCAGGAGGCAGCCTTGGGATGAGGGTAAGGTAGGAAGGTATGGAGAAGGAACACAGGCTTTCATATGGAAGAGATTAGACATATTCTGCTTGATTCCAAAGGGTGGAATTGAGTGGAAGTTTCAGGGACACAAATTTCTATTATATGTAAGTTTAAAAAAAGACACTTAAGAGTGCTCTAAGTGTCCCAAACTGTCTCTTAAGGTAATGAGCTCCCCATCACTGGAGGTCTCCAAACAAAGGCTGGGTGACCAATTGCCAGAAACAGATTCCTGTTCAGGTTTGGGTTCAATTAGATGTGTCCTTTGGGTTCCTCCCCACGCTGAGATAACTTGATTCTGTGGAGGGCTTATGAGAGGAAGCCCTGGGTCCAATTTTCATCAGGTGTGGGGTCAACCTAGGAAGCAGCTATGATGGCGGTAGAAAGAAGGGAGAAATATTGGGATTGATGGTAAACTGAGGGAGGGCAGGATAGCTCCGAGAAGAGGCTCTTGACTTTCTCTTCTTCCCTGCCGATCAATCTTCTCCAATCCTCCCACTTCAGCACTGGGTGCTACAGCTGCTCTCATGTCTGATGCCTCATGAAAGGGTATCAGGCAGGTGGGATATGGGGCTGGTGAAGCAGCGAAATCATCCCACTGTCCTAAATTGCATCCATCCCCCTGAGACAAAGGTCTATGTTAAAACATAAGCAGGACCTCTCTGCACTTGTGCCCCAGAGATCCTCAAACCAGGAAGGCACAAGATGCCTGGCTCTCTGCAGTTGGGCAATCTGCTCCTGCCCCTCCTGCCCCTCTGCCCCCTCGGGAAATGACTGCTCATAAGTATATGACTGCTCATAAGCACATCAGCTGGACCTACCTGTAGGCGCAGCATAGAGTCACCTGGAGTGTCCCTGATACCAGTCACTGAGCCATGTTGGGGTGACTGAGGGGCCCGGAAGGCAGAACAACCCTGAGAACTGAAAGTGGGTATGGTCCCCAGTATGGGGGGGAGGGGATTACTTCTCCAAAAGCCGATCTCCACCTACCCCAGTGACCCAGGACTTTCGCTCTGCAATGACTAAGGAAGCAGGGAGGGCCCTCATAGGCTATGGAGAGCACACAAAACTCTTCACAAAGAAGGCAGGTAGTATGGTCCAATGCTGAGACTCCAGAGGACCTGGGTTTAAATGTGACTCTAGCTGTATAACCTTGGGTAAGTCAGTGAACCTTGCCACGTCCTCATTTCCTCCTCCCTAAAATCAGAAGTCTGGACTAAATGGTCTCTGAAATCTCATCTCTGGAGCCATGATCCTAAGGAAACAGCAAAGACTCCTGGCCCCTCCCTGAGGATTGCTCCACCCAGCCCATCTTCTTACTCCTTGGAGACCCTGAATCACTTCCCCATTGTCCAGCCCATGCTTGGTGACCCTAATGGAGCTGACAAAATATGAATGGCAGTGACCATCAGGGGTCCTGGACCGTTAAAGAAATCTGCAGCTTGAGTCTGAGTGAAACGAAAATCATCTGCTTTATTCTGGATCCTAAAAGTCCCAATGTAAGTCTGAAAAAGAGACTGATGAGGGAGGGGCAAATGGGAGGGAAGAGATTGTGCTCCCTCCAGCTGGCTGGGAATAACAGGCCAGGGAGTGAGGAGAAAGAAGAGAAAAGAGCTTGGGGGGTTGGGGGGTAGTAATAGCCCCCCCCCAACCTGGTCAGGAGATGGCAGAGCCACTCTACAGACCCACAGCCCTTGGAGCCAAGGGTCTAGAGAAGGGCAAGAGGCAGGCCCAGCCAGGCCAGGTGAGAGGTGGGGAAGGATGAACTGGATCAGTTCCTCTTTGATTAAACCCAAGGAGAGTGGGGCTGAGAGGTGGAGGCCTTGACCAGAAGGGGCAACTACTCCTCATCCTTCTCTGGGGTGCTGGGCTCCTTGGCCCACTTGGGCCCGGGGGGCTCAGCCTCGTGGCTAAAATGAAGGTCACCTGAGGCTCCTTCCCCCTCCAGGTCAAGTTCCTCGAAGGAGGAACCACTGGCCCCTGACTCGCTGTAGCTGTGTTCGCTCCGGTTATCTGTGTCATCCCAGCTGCGGCTTGCCACACCAGGGGAGGTGGTAGAGGTGGCGACAGAGTTCTCTCGGCTCCCGGGTCCCGCATCCAGGCTGACAGAGCTGGTATCGCTCAGTGTGTCAGCTCCTGGGGCAGAAGGGAAACGAAGAGGTTGGTTAGCAAGGGGTACGTCCCAAGCCTATATCTCTGAGAAACACAGGGGCTTCCTGAAGGCAGGACTGAGCCCACCTGATCAGAGTGTCCAGGGCAGGAGACTTGTTCCCCAGGCACTCCTCTCTTGTACAAGGAAGAGAGGGCATAACTCACAAGTCACTGGACAAAGCCTATGAAAAAGAGATGCTGTCTCTGTGCTACTATTAGCCAACATATTTCCACTCCTGTCATCAAGAGAAGGAAGGGGGGAAGGAAGAAAAGAAGGGAGGGAGAGTGTGGACCTCAGCCCTGTTGGCCTACCTCTCTGGTGTTAGCCATGGTTCCCTGCATTCCCACAAAGCCCTGGCTATTCCCCCCAGCTCTGCACTGATGAACCTGGCTCTTAGCTTTAATGTTTTCTATGGCCCTGGGGAGTATGGGGTGGAAGGGAGAACAAAGGCACACTCATAGCAGCACCCACCTTCTCTCCCATACATTTGTCCCTTTGCCGTGGGTCTAGGAAGGGAACAAACCAGAGATGTCCCCTGGCTAAAGTTGGCGCAGAGAAAGAATATAAGTGGGTTGCCAATCACCAAGCCCCCTAAGAAGCTGGAGACAGAGAAGCTGGAACGTGGCTGCTGCAGAAGGGCAGCAGAGGCCCCCTAGGCCTTTGTCTCTGGGAGACCAGCGAAGAGAGCTGGTACTCCTCACCCTTTGGTTCCACTTGACTTCAGACAAAGGAGCACAGGATGTGTCTGTCCCCTGAGAGCTAGGGGAGGAGAGACTTGGGTGAAGGGGGATGGCAGGTTAACCTCCAAAGATGTTACCTTCAAAGGGGGAGCTCTCTGAGCCTCAGCAGTTGCCTGTTCCCTAGTAATATTCTGATGGCTTCAATGTATCCCCCAAATTCTTAAACTCCTGAGGGGGCTACTGTGACCAAGAAGAGCCATGGTTCCCCTTCTCCCCACCCTAGATTCCTCAGCTTAATTGCTATAAAAGCCACTTTCTGCCCTCTACGATTCAGCACCAAGGCCTGACAGGCATTCAAGCAGCAGGTAGGGTCGATGAGGAGGATGGGGGGGAGGGCTAAGGTGCCCTGGTTAACAGTGCTAAAGGAGCAGCAGGGAGGTGTGGGAAGGAGCACTCCCCACATCCACATGTCTTACTTCCAGTCTTAAACACTTTATCACACTGCCTTATTTTTAAATTGGCCATCTTTCCCTTTCAAAGGGAAGGCTATTTGATGAAAGGGGAGAATGGGAAGGGGAAAGCCACTGCCCCAGCATTGCTCTTGCAGAGGCAAAGAGACACGGGGCACAGGGGAGTCACCTCTTCACCCCCATAGCGGCCTGGTGCCTGGCCCAGGTGTGCTAGCACTGGGGAGGTGAGAGGTTAGCCGTTTTCAGTGAGCACGATGCTTCCCTGGTTCCCCGTCTCCATGGTGATGGTGACAGAGCCCAGAGCCCAAGCGCTGCTGGAGGGGTATAAATGCTCTGAATTTCGGGCTGGTCTTGAATTTTGGTTGGTCTTGGTTGGAGCTTTGTGATAGATCTGGCTGGAAATTGGGGCAGGATAATGGGATGGGGCAGGATAATGGGATAGGGCACCCCCTGGAGCCCAACAGAGGGTCAGAATTAGGGTTAGGTTAATGGCTTGGGATCTACAAGGTTGGGCTCAAAAACCAATGGCATATACTGATTGACCACACAAAAAGACTGTCTTTGCCATTTTGAGGCCCCACCAACTTGAGGATACCAGCCAGACCTCCTGTAGTGGTGATGCCTTTCCAATTCTCTGAATTGCAGAGGAGAATGGCCCTCAGAGCTCTAAGTGGACCTAATGCATCTCTGTGCTTAGGTTTTCCCTTACCTCTAGGGGTGCCAGTGTATTACCCCTATACTAGCAATGCCCCAGTGAGATGGAACAAGAGATGGAGAGGCCAGAAACATGGGAAGGGCAGAGGCCAGAAGGCTCTGTGTGCCTATGGAGCCTTTCCATGTGTAGATGCTCCTTCTCTCCTGCTGGTCACCCCCTACCCCCCACTCCCATCCCAGGGGCCCAGAGATCAGAAGACAATCTTTCCTTAGCCCTGAGGCAGGACACCCGCTCATCAGCAGCAACACATGTCTCTTTAAATAATAATTAGTGCCCCTGGGGGCCAGCAGGGCTGGAGTAGCTACTGAACTCTCTTTTCTCCTCTCAGGGCTGTAGACCAAAGGAGACCGAGCATTTGGAGAGAGGCGGAGGGGGAGGGGGAGGAGGAGGAGGAGGAGCAGTTTTCTCTAGCCTTATTAAACTGTCATGTCCTTCCCTCCTGCTCCCTTCACACAGGCTCTCCTGGGATCTGGGTGCCAGGGGAAGCTGGCAGCCATCCAGCTGCCCATTTTTCACATCCACCCCCACCTTCTACCCCACACTCAGACTTGGAAGATCTCAGGCAAGCAAGAGAATGTTTTCAGAGCGCTGGCAGGGTCAGCCTTGCCTAGGCCAGCTCCTCAAGGAGGAGACCCTTTAGCAGAGAAAAGTCACTGCAGCGTCCCATCTTTTCAAGGTATCTCTTGCGCCTTTTTGTTCTTGACTCTGCTCTGCCTCTCCCATCAGGATGCTACTCTTGAGGGGAATGCCAGCAGTCTGGTCACAACAGAGGTCTAACCAAAGCAGTCCTCAACCTTCCCATCTGCCAAGGGAGAGGGCGCTCACAAAGAAAGAGGCAGGAAGCAAGGACTGTTCTCTCTCCCCCCCACCCCTCCCCATCCCCTTGCCACTGCACATCCTGAAGCATGAACCCCACAGCAATGGACTGTGGGAGCCAGGAAGAGTCCAAATGGGTCTGATTCTCAGGCTTCACACTCCCACAAGGATGAACAGAATAAGGTAAAGAGGGTGCTTTGAGCTCCCTCACAAATGTCCCCATCCCCAGGCCTTTACTGATGGAGGCTAGGGACAGACAAATATGAAGGACAGTTGCATTTCAGATGGCTTAAGTGATCTTTAGGGTCCCTCTTCTTAACTGAGCCTGGCCAACTCACTTCCTAGAGGAACTGGGGAGGGAGGGGTCAGGAAAGGAGGCAGAGCCACTTCTCACCAAGGGCTGCTACTCAGGGTACGCCTTCATCTTCAGGAGGGACACTGGGGCCTGTGTGTCTGGGGAGGGACGTGGTGAAAGTCAAGTCCCTGCCTTTCCCTTTCCTGGGCCCACCTGATGTGGCACGCTGTCTCGGTTGTCCAGCCAGCCAGCCCTTTTGAGCCCTGCCTCATTACGACAAGGGGCTGTCTTCCTCAATATTTCACTTGGAAGTAGTGGGTCCTATTCCCTCCCCATTCTGAGTCACAGGCTTGTCTCTGCAGGACGCTGGGCAGATAGAACTAAACTTCCCACTGTCTCTGTTTCAATACTGACCAAGGAGTATTTAAGCACCACAACTCTCAGAAGAAACACAGAGAGCCTTCTCCCTCCACCTTCTCAGCCAGGTAGGGAGGCAGCAGGCCAGCATCCCAATCACCAGGGTTCCAGCTGCTGCTGGAGGAACATGATGGTCACTATTCAGTCCCTAACCCCACATCCAGACTCTCTCCCGGCAGTCAGTGTAATGTGCAATCAAATATTCATCTCCTCTCCCGGTACTAAATAATACATCAATGTAATAGCAGTCAAGAGCCAGCTAATCACCCCCTTTCACCTCCTCTGTCCCAACCATGGGGAGAGACAGGCGGGGGCAGGCTGAGCTGCGGGCAAACCAGGCACCCACCACATACTGCTGTGTGAGCGGCATGCACCTGGAAGCTGGGCAATCTAGATCCCGCCCAGGGGTGGGCAAGACGGACCTTGTCAGCAAGGGGCAAGCCCATCTGCCCTCTGTGCTAGAGGGCCTGGGGGAAATGGGGGAAGGGGAGAAAAGGGCGTGAGGGTTGATGACAGGCTGGGGGTGCTGCTGCAGGCATGGCCCTGCCCCTGAGGGAGCCTGGGGGCTGCAGCCAGCTGGAGTGGGGAGGGCAGAGGAGGGATCAGGGTGCCAGGCAGGCCCTCAAGAGCACTGGCAGGCTATGTTTGGGTGAGGAAGGACTCAGGTGGGGGTGGGGTGGATGAGATCGGAAGTTCACGACTCTCCTTATGCGCTCCCATCCTGAGGTCTGCTCTGACCTTGTGCCATGTCCTGTGCCCACAGTGGGAGCACCAAGGAATGAGAGGCTGGTTGGAGGGCACTGCTGGCCTGGGCTGTGCCCCAGGGAGGTAATTAAGTGGCAGATGAACTTAACTGTGTTAGACACAATCCCCTGGGGAGCGAGACACTGCCTCTCTGCACCCCCCCTTACACATACTCTCTCCTACTTTCCCCAGTGACCTTGGCAGCTGAGGAGCCAAGCTACAGAAATAGGACAATGATGGTGGTGGTTGGGGAGAAGACTGTGTGTATGGAGAAACTTTTCTGCCCCCGAGGCAGCAGCCTAAGTCTTCTCCATGCTACACCTCCCCCTTCCTCTAGACCCCAGTATGGTTAGATGTGACCTCTCACAGGTCACCACATGAGCTGCTTAGGGGCAGCACCCTTGGGTCTACTCGGGATTGGCAAAGCTAATTTCCCCGCCTTGTACAGGTCAAGAGGTCACTCCCCAGCTTGTCCTAAGGACTGGGGCGAGGGGGTAGCCTTCTGGTCTGGTCCCTTGGATCTTCGAGGTTGGGCAGCCTCCTCCTCCCTTCCCCCCAACTAAGCAATAACTGGCTGTTTTCCTAACTGTCTGTGGGCATTAGCCCCACATATGGCAGAGGTGCAGGCAGGGTGCAGTCTTTCTGAAAATGCAAGACACCCTTTTAAGTTAAGACTGCATTATTAATATCTTTCCTCTATCATTTCCTTAAGTCTAGTCCTTATTTATAGCAATGGCTGATTTCTGAGATGTAAATGTTCATGATGAACATGTAACAACTGCTGTCCTAAGCCAGCCAGTCCAGGCTGGTTCCAGCACAGCCCTTGGTGGATGCCACTGCAGACTCTGGATGGAGTATCCTCCCTGTCCTGGTCCCAGTACCCAGGGTGTGATCTCCCCTCTCCATTCCCAGATCTACAAGTCAAACACCTATTTCCTTAACTGATCTGGGCCCTCAGGGGGCCAAAGGGTGGGGGCTCAGCGGGGAGAAAAGCTAACCTCCTCTCCTCTGAGCCCTTAAGGTGATGGAGCCCTATTTCTTTTCCCACTTATGCCCTGACACATCTCAACTGTACCTTTAATGGGAAGCTTTCCCTGATAGAGGGCGCCCAGACAGTACCTACCTCGACACTGTGCTTACAGGCACTGAGTGTTCATCTACACTTGTCAATGTATGGCTGACAGCGTTTTAGAATTCAGCATGTGTATCTGCTGTCTGTCTTGTCTTCCCAACTGGAGCAGAAGGTCTCCAAGGGCCAACACTACATCTACTCCTTCCTCCATATCCCCTAGAGTGCTCGGCACACAGCTGGGGACCCACACGGTGTTAACGGAGGCTGGGAAGGAGCAGCTCCCCTCCTGTCTCCCCACCCCCTGTGCCCCCTCCACAGGGTACCTGTGACATCGGTCTGGGCATCCTCGGCCTCGGCAGCCACTCGGCTTTTGCGTTCCATCTCCTTCACCTCGGGCACGTAGAAGTCGCCCTGTCGCGCCAGTGGGCAGACAAAGTGGATCTGATCCTGCTGGTAGATCTCCAGCCTGGGATGGGCGCATAGCTTACGCTCCTTGGGCAAGGGGAAGAAGGAGGAGGCAGTGTGAGATGCCTGCAGGAGGGGACGATGCGGCCCAGAGGGCTGAGAAGCCCAGGGAGGTGGCAGCCCAGGAGTACAGAGTGACGTCCCCTGGTAGGGATAACCAGCAGGGTGGTTTATTTTCTGAATTGTGCTTACTGGTGCCAATGGATGGCTTTCTATCTGGCCGTGAGGGTAGGGCGGGAGGTAATAAAAGTGATGCCAAAGAGGAGAAATGAAGAGCCTCAGTGAGAGACGTCTAAAAACGAACCAAAAAGAGCGAAGCAAAGTCTGGAGGGGGTGTGGACACGAAGGAAGGCTTTGTTACTGCTGTGACTTACCGCTCAAAAACCCAACCTGCAAAAAGCCAGTTCAGCTTCCTCTGCTGCCCTCTTTTCTGGTTCTTTTGGGTTTGTTTATTGGACAGTTGATGGTTATATAATATATATTATAATAAAAAAGAAAGGAGAGAACCCTGGGCCAGAAAGGAGTTGGGAGGGTGGGTTTGGGGTCTGGCTGTGTCACTCACTCCTATTCTGACTTGGGGGGTCACTTTCCCTTTCATGTAATTAAGGAGTGGGTAGAAATGTCCTCTCCAAGTTCCCTCCAGCTCCCCAATTCTACGAGTTCCAAAAGGGACTGATTTTGCTGGGTCTGTGAGGAAGCCGCACTAATCCTAACGTTTTCCCCACCTCTCTATGGGCCAGTCCAGGAGGCATGAGGAGGTTCCAGAAGCCGGAGATCCCCATCATGGGCCAGGCCCCCATTCCTGGTGACCTCTGTGACCTCTAGCTGGCAGCACCCACACCTTGCAGGTTATTGCAAGCTGAGGAAGATTCTCTGGCACTGCCTCTGCTCCCCTCTGGGCACTGCTGGGCACTGGCAGGAATAGTGCCCATGAGCCACAGGCCCTTAAGGTCTTGTCCCTCCCATAGAGAGACACCAGAAGGAGGCTCAGAAAGAAGTCTTAGCCTCAGGTGTGCCTTGTGGAGGGGAGGGCTGGGAGCAGATTAAGTAGGTCCCTATCAGCAGCTTCCCAAGCTGTGCCAACAGCCAAATACAGGAAACAAATAGGTCCCTCCTCCCCACACCTGAGATCAGGGCCACAGCTGCCCAGCCCTCTGAAGGGGCTGAGGTTAGTGGGACAGGAGAACAGCTGGCGAGACAGGGAAGCAGGCTTGGGAGAGCATTGCCTCACCTGCGCTTGGGGGCACCCCCCAGGTGCCCAGCACACACACTCCTCCAGCCCCTGGGCTCTTTCCCAACCCGACTGTGGGGGGAAGGCTGCTCCCCTCTGTCCATTCCACGAAAGCGGCCTGGGCCAGGCCACCCTCTGGCTGGAGGGGCGAGGGCACTCTGGAGGGTGGCCTGGGGAAGAGGGCTCTGAGCCAAGCCTCTTCCTGCTCCGGGAGTACAATTACCCTGTGGATCGCAGAGAAGATTACTGTGCAGGCCCCACCGCTGTCAGCCTCATACGCCAAGCTTCACAACAGGGCTATTTTTAGCGGCCAGCGCTCACTTCCAGCTCCCAAATGAGCTCTCTTTCCACTGAGATGCCATAAGACAAGGATCACCCAGGAGAAAAGGGCCACCCCTATGACTGCCCTCCTCACCCTGGGGTCAGAGGACACAGGTAGGCCTCTCTTTTTCTGGGGATAAAGGAGTGAAGGTTTCACTTCTTCCTCTGCTTGATCAAAACCTTTCAAATCAGAAAACTGATCAGGTATAACAAGGCTGGAGTGCTGCCTGGGACCTGGCGATAGGGCTCCCTAAGTCCCCTGAGAGCTGAAGCACAGAGGCTTAAGCTCCTAACCCTAACACAGCTACATCAGGAATCAGAAGGAGTCCACACTTAAGCTGCCCAGAGAAGGATCACCCAGGCACCTGGCATTGGGCAATGGGGGGGAAAGGAAAACACCTTTCTCAGGCACTAGTCTTTACTCTTTTCTTTTTGATTGGGGACCCCGGGCACTGCTGCCCTTCCCTGGGGAGGGGAGTTCATGACCTGCTGTGGAAACCCTGCTCAGAGAAGGAAAGAATGAAGAAGAGAGCTGAATGATAGCTTGGCTCTTGCCTCATCAGCAGGAGGCCACAGTGGGGGAGGGTGGGACAAAGAAAACAGGCTTGGCTGACCCCCTGGGGTCCAGTTAATGAATGACCTTCTCAGCATCTCTGGCTCAGCCCTGGGCCTCCAGCTGGTGCAAAGGGCAGCAGTAGGCAAGGCTGCCCCGCAGCTGGAGCCTGAGACTGAGCCAGCATGATGGTGCTAATCCTTCAAAGGCCATGTAAGGCCCACTGATCAGGCTGGGTGCTTTGGGGCAGTCTTAGAGGCTGAAACTCCAGCTCACCAAGCTTCCTAGAGACATCCCCTCCCGGTACCCAACCTCAGACCATTCTACCTTTCAGAAAGCTCATAAACTTCTGTTGCCCTGTGGCCCCTCTTGCTGGGTCCTATATCAGGTTACCTCCCCTGGGGTGACCTGATGCTACCTGCTTTCTCTCTCAACCCCTTGCCAGCAAGTGGGGGGCAATTCTGTGGCTGCTTAGCACATCTGCCTCCCTGGGAGAGCCCGGCTCTGAAGTTGTTGGCTATGGACAGCTCTGTTGCCATGGAAACCGCATCTTCTATCCTTCCAGTGGCTTCCATCTCAAAACCATTGGGGAGAACAGAGGAACAGAGAAGAGAGAAAAAACAAAGGGTCTGGCAGGCCCAGGCCCAGCCTCTCTCCCTTCCCCTTCCCTCTGGATTTTTCCAGGCATCACACACATGGAACTTCTGCTCTTCTGGCCCCCCTTCCTCTGTTCAGGGATCCCCGCCTCCAGCCTGTCCCACCCCACAGAGGGGACCCTGGAGGAGCCTTCCCTCTCTGCCCAGAGCTACCTCGACACCCCAGTCCTACTCCTTACACTGCCCAGGGAGCTGCTTGTCAGAGTGTGGCACCAAACTAATTAAAATTTCATTTGCGGCTCAACTGAAGTCATTAAAACGAAAGCCAGGTCCTGTCAAAATTTACACTTGAGGGGAAGGAGAGGAAGAGAAGATGTCAAAGACACTTGTTCTTCCTGGGTACCAGCCCCCAGGGGGACAGGAGGAAGGTGAAGATAAAAGGGGACACAATGTACCCCCTCATCTACTGGCCTTTCCCCTGAAAACCTAACCCCTCCCTTCTCCCCACAGCCAGGTTGGCTGAGAGAGAGAGAGTATCTACTCCAAAGGAAACAAGGGGCTGGACAAATGGCCTGGTCTTCAAGGGAGGGTGTGGAGGTATTCCAGCATCCAGCTTGGGCCTGGCCATCACCCCAGGGTCATCTACAGGGAAGCCTTGCAGATGAGCCAAGGACCTAAAATGGAGGGATGGCTGGCTGCTCCTGCTGCTGGGGGTCCACAGCAACTCTGCCTGATTTTTCTAGGATGCAGTGCTATGGCATGGGGATGGGGGCCTTGCCTTGGTGCGGGGAGGAGGGTTCAGGGGACACAGGGACCATGTGTTCTACTAGGACTTGGAGGAACACCAGAAGAGAGATCTCAATCAATCGACTAAGCCATCAGTAAGCATTAATTGGCACTTAGGCTATACTACATGCCAGTTACCTAAGCATTTGGGGATATGAAGAAATACAAACCTAGCCCTTGCCTTCGAGGGGCTCACACTCTCACAGAGAAGCCAGGATGCACATCACTAGGGACAGACAAGAGAAGGGGGGAGGCCATCTCAGATGGGAAGGCACCTGCAGCCAGGGGCAGGGGGCGACAAGGACTGAGGAAAAGCCTGGAGAAGGCAGAATCTGAGTCTCATCTTGGGGAAATCCAGGGATTGAGAGGGGGAGGCAAGGAAGGGGAGCACTCCAGGGATGAGTGAAGAGTCTATGTCCAAAGGCACTCATGGAATGCCATGTGAAATAGAGCAAGTGTGTGTGTGGAGGGTAACAAGAGACCAGGAGACTGGAAAGACAAGAAAGGGTCAAGTTGTAAAGAGCTTTAAACACCAAGCAGAGGACTAAATATTTGATCCTAGCAGGAACGGGGAACCAGTAGACCTTATTAAGTAGGGGGCGGACAGGGAGGAGAGGTAGGCAGTCAGACCTGGGCTTTAGAAAAATCACTCTGAAGGACAGACTGGCATGAAGACAGACCTGAGGCAGGGAGAATGATCAGGAGGGCACTCCAGCAGTCCAGGTGACAGTGGTGTAGGCCTGCACCAGGAAGTAGAAAGGTTTAGACCTAAGACATGCTGTGGAGTAGGAGGTAAGACTGGGCAGCCTGACTGCGTGTATGTAGGGAGGGGGAGTGAGAGGGAGGAACCAAGGATGACACGAGGCTGCAAACCTGGAAGGACGGTGGTGCCATGATGTTGTATGGAAATCTGGAGGGAGGGACATGTTTGGACATATTAAGTCTGAGATGCCGCTGGGGTATCCACAGGGTAGCTAGCTGGTAATGCAACCCTGGAGCTCAGGAGAGAGAGGAGAGCTGGGCATATGCATCTAGGAGTCGTCTAGACAGAGATGACCATTAAAACCATGAGACACGATGAGAGTTAAAGAGAGAAGAGAGAAGGACCCTCGCCTCCCACCTGAGCTAATGGGACAGGGAAGGCGAGAGGCCGTCTCTGAGCCACCTTCAGCTTCAGGGGGATCGAGATGTGGCTCTAAGTCCCAGGCACACAAGATGAGGAGAGTGTTACAGCGCTGCTTGTAGCCTCCTGCTGAAGTAGTCAGACCCCATCAGAGGGTGGTGCTAAGGCTGGGGTCTGTCTCTGCTAACCAGTTACAGAGCTGTCCAGAGCAGTGATACTCAGGGACCTGGAATAGGGCAGGTCACTGGGCCTCAGAGGGTGGCCAGCCAATCAAGCCTCCCTTGGTGACAAACAATTTCGTTGCAACGTCCTTGCTTCCTTCCAGATTGCTGGCTAGGCCCTGGAACAGATCCTGGTGAGGACACATGGTGCCATGAGCTGGATGCTAAGAGGTCAAAGGGATTATTTATCACTAACAGGAGCCTTACAAGCCTCAAAGGGAAGGAGGAAGGGAGGGTGACAGAGAGGGAGAAGTCAGGGCCACACCCTCATAGCTGAAAAGCTCTCCGGGGCCCTGAGATGGAAGGGTGCCCAGTCTCTTTTCCAAAGTATCCTGGAGGAAGGGGGCAGTCACAGGCAGCTGGTTCAGTGGTTTGAGGAAAAGCACCCTCCCCTCTTCCCCACCCACCCAAAACTTAGGAAAGTTCTCCTGCTGTGAATGATGCTAAGTTTGTCTTCCTCCCATTTCATCTTGGAGCAGGAGGAGGCCTGAACAAGGATTCTCTCAAAAAAAAAGATGGTGGGGCCTATGCCCCTTGCCCACCTTGTCTTCTTCCTCTCCTCTATGACTTCCTCTCCTCTATGAAAGTTCTATGGGCAGCACAATCATCCAGCTGGTAAACAGCTGTTGCATCCTACCCAAGGGTGGTGGCATTTCAGTGGTGGGTGAAGTGATGCATATTTATTTTTAATTATACAGACAGACCCTGCTATATACACACCCCCATATCTACCCAGCACACTAAGAAATGTACAAACACACACATGCATCAACATGGGGGTGTGTGCTTGGGCATCCCTAGACAGACCCTCTGTGTGACATGTGCAAAGTGCTCTGAGATACCTCATCAGGGAGGCCACTTCACAAATGCAGCACAGCCTTTACTATCTTACCCTCCTGTCTGCTCCTCTCAGCCCTGCTGTTCCCAGTGGCCACTGGGCTCCTGCTTGTCAGGATAAAAACACTGGCCAAGTTAAAATTAAACAGCTTGGGAAAGCCAAGCAGGAAACAGGGAATGAATGGTGCATTAAAATTAAACAGCTCCCCTCACCCCCAATCTCAAAATGTACCCCCTTAAGGGTAGCCCCCATATCACTTGCCACATCCAGGGTTGGGAGGGCCAGAAGGGAGAGGGAAATATGGGGTGAAGAGAGACCACAGTGTGGCCAAGGAGACAAGGCTGGGGAAAGAATGAGAGAGGTGGGGGAAAAAGGAGGTGATGCTGAGAGGAAGAGCCAGGCAGCTGAGGAGGCTGCTGCAGGGAAGGTGGGCAAGGCCAGGCAGCAGCTGCCGTGCTGGGCCGAGGGGCCCCACTGCCTTTCAGTTTTTCATTTTCACCTCAGAAAAGGCAGCTTGCCATGCAATTTACACCTTGGCTCAGCCTCCTGGAGCTGCCCTGGGCCCAACTCCCCATGAGAGCCCGAGGAGGGAAGATGGAGGCAGCTGGCAGGCCAGAGATAAGGACAGGTGGGAAAGGGGGGGACACCCCCGCTTAGAGCACAGGCCTTGGAGCTCCCAAACGCTCAGGAGCCATGCATTTGCTTAAGGGAATGGTGGGAGAAAAATGAGCCTGCTTCTACCAGCCTCCAGACAGCCTCTCAGGCATAATGCCTCCCCCAGGCCAAAGCTCACTCTACTGAATACGCAGAGAACCCCTACAGACCACAGCTTCCTCTCCTAAACCTTAGCACATCCTCTTCCCTACGCCAAAGGAGCTGCCCATGGGAGCCAAAGGGGCTTCAGGGGCTTGGCATAAGCTAAACCCAGGAGACTAACAAGGAAGGGAGGGCTGCCGAGAAGAACATTGTGATTGTGATGGGCTTCAGCAGAGACCCCAGTTTGAGCTTCAGGAATGCATGGGTCACAGGGAACCTCCTTGCCTCTGGAAAAACCTCCTTTTTTTTTTCCTCTTAAGAAGGTTGGTCTCTTTGGAAAGTTCTATGGGCAGCACTATTGTTCCAAATGGCAAAAGCAGGCCCAGTCACCTGGAAGAGGAGACCCCGCAGGCCAAAGCAGCGACCAACATAAGCTGTGTCCTCTGAAGGAGAAAGGACCTTGGGTCAGCTCAGCCCTTCCATCCTGTGCCTAGGCTGACGGAAAAGTTGCTGATTGATTATCCAGCAGAGGGGAAAGCTGTTCTATGCAGATGGAGCCATGAAGCAAAGCAACGAGGTACCAAGAGAGGAATAAATACCAGCGGGAAGGACAGGTGGGCAATCAGGGAGAGGGGGGAAGAGGGCACTGAGTTTCCTAGGATGGCATCAGTACTCTCAGTGGGTGGGGTAACACTGTCCAGGGGGCTTATTCCTTCTCTTGGGGCCTCTGTGTTACGGGCTGTGTTGTGGGGTGGGTGGGCCCCTCTCCCACCCCTGTCTGGGGAGGCATTTTAGGGGGTAAACCAAGACAAACCAAGTCCAGGAAGCAGGAGGGCCTCCTCTAAGGGACATGGCTCATCTCATCATGGATTCTAACCTCAAGAGTATGGGACCAAGTTATCGTGACTTTTCTTATTTTTACAACTTGAACAATTCTGACATTAACTCTTACTCCCGTATGTCTGGGTCCCAGATGCAGGGATACAAAGCAGATGAGCTTCAGCAAAACGTGGCATGGGGCACAAGTTCCAAGAGGGGGTGAAGATGGTACCAGAGGACAAGGGTGATAAGAACAAAGTGGGCAATGGGACTCCTGGGCCTGGTCTAGGAAAGAGGGAAAGAGAGTCTCAGGCGGGCTGCCCGACACTGTTCAATGTCAACTCGGCAGGAGGTCTCCAGTGGCAGAGCACAGGGATCTCTGCTTGGCATCAATGACTTGGAGAAGGGCATAAAAGGGCTTGCTCACCAGGACACAAAGCTGGGAGGAATGGCTAGTACTCTGAATGACAGCATCAGGATCTAGAAAGATCCTGACAGGCTAGAGCAGAGGACAGAGTCTAATCCAAGGGTCTTTAATCTTTGGTTTCTGTTTGGTTTTGGTTTTTTGCATAATAGACCCCTTTGGCAGTTTGGTAAAAGCTACAGACACCAGAAAAAATGTTTTTAAATAACTGAAGTAAATAGTAAATTTCAGCTAGAAATTCCCTGAAATCTATCCATGGGCCCTTAGTGATCTGTGGATCCCAGCTAATAATAAGATGAAATTCAATTGGGGTAAAAGTAATCTTGGATTTAAAAATCACCTTGACAAGTATGAGATATAGCAGCTTGTCTGAAACAAGAATAGGGGAATTTTCCTGATCTGCAAGCATAAATTACAGTAAGAGTGACCAGTGTGACATGGCAGCCCACAAGGCTAAAGTGGGCTTGGGCCACATTAGGAAAGGCCTAAGTCCCAAGACTGAGGAGGCAATGACCCTCTGCGGTCCTCCCTGGTTAGGGCTTCTCTGGGGGCAGAGCCACACCTTTAGAGGGGCGCTGCTGAGCTTAGGCATGTCCAGGAGGTTTAGCAGAATGGTAAAGGCCTTGAGCCAATGGCAATGGAGAATCGGTCATAGGAGCTGGTGCTGCTGGGCTAGAAGGGATGTCCCAGGAGGGAGTCAGGAAGGAGCTAAGAAGACAAGACAGAAGGTGGTGAACCTGAGAGGCAGTGTGGTATGTGGGGAAAGAATCCTGCACTAGGCACTGGGTGACCCGGGTTCTAGTGATGCTCATCATTTAATCTCTCTGGGCCTCAGTTTCTCCATATGGGACAAGTTTGTATGAGACGATCACTAAAGGTTCCTTCCAATGCTGGTCAAGCAAGGGAAGGAATAGGTGAGGGGGACGGGTCATGGCAGAGATACCAGGGGGTCTCTGGGGTTACTTTGAGAAGGTAGCTCCTGATTGTTCCATCAACAAGTAAACAGTTATTAAACACATACTCTGTGCCAACCACCATGTTAATCACTGAGGATATAAAAGTAGGCAAAAGACATCTCTTGCCCTCAGGGAGCTCACTCTGGAGGAGAAAACAAACAGGTTATATGTGGGGTAAATAGGAAATGATTAAAAGAGGGGAAGTGCTTGAATTAAAAGGGGCTGGGGAAGGCCTCCTGTAAAAGGTGAGGTTTCAGCTGGAATTTGAAGGAAGCCAGGAAAGCCAGGAGGTGATGAGGAAGAGGAAGAGCATTCCAGGCAGGAGGCAGGGAGACAGCTGAGAGATGAAGGGTCTTCTCTGGGCAACAGCCAGGAGGCCAGTGTCACTGGATCCAAGATAATTAGGTGTTAAGAAGACCAGAAAGAGAGGAGAGGGCTAGGTTATGCAGGGCTTTGAGCACCTGGAAGTAATAGGGAGCCACTGGAGGTTGCTGAGTATGGGAGTGGCATGATTCGGCCTGTGCTTTAGGAAAATCACATTGCTGGATGGATGGAGGGTGGGTCGAGGGCAGAGACTCGAGGCAGGCAGACCCAGCAGCAGCTATCACAACAGTCCAGGCATGAGGTAATGAGGGCCTGCACCACAGTGGTCTCAGTGGTAGAGAAGAGAAGGAGGCATATTCAAGAGATGTTGGAAAAGGGGAAATCGACAGGCCTTGGCAACAGCTGGGTACAGGCATCGAGAGGCACTGAGGAATCCAGGAGCAGGCCTAGGTTGGGAGCCTGAGGGACTGGGAAGATGGTGGTGCCCTCTACAGTAACAGGGAAGGTAGGACGAGCTAGACAGACAGTGATAAGGGGTTTCATTTTGGACATGTTAAGTTTCAGATGTTCCCTGGACATCCAGCTGGAGACACGTGAAGGGAGTCAGCAGAGAGTCTGGGGCAGGGTAGGCAGATCTGAGAATCATCAGCACAGAGATCACCAAGTGGAGTCCTAGGGAAGGAGAAGAGGAGGGGGCCCAGATTAGAAGCCTCCGTTAGAGGGTGTGATCTGGAGGAGGAGCCAGAGAAGGGGCAGTCAGTTCAGCAGGAGGAGGACCAGGAGAGAGAAGAGGCTGTCCAGGAGAAGAGAGCCACCAGCCTTATCAAAGACTGAGGAGAGGCCAAGAAGAATGAGCCGTGAGAAAAGGCCCTTTGATTTGACAACCATGAGATTACTGGTGACTTTGGAGAGAGCAGCTTCGGTCAGAAGCTGGACTGGAAAGAGTTAAGAAGAGGGTGGGAGGAAAGTAAGGGAGGGCACGTCCTGCAGAGAGGGGCTCACTCGAACCCTAACTCTCTACCAACTGTTCCACATTACCCAGATTATCTACCAGCTTCCTAACCGGCCCTTTGCTCCAATTAGACCTTCTGTCTTTCCTCCTCTGATACACACAGCTTTCACTGTGTCATCACCTCACCCCCAATCTTTCAACAGCTCCCTATTACTTACCAATAAAGCCCCACTCCAGAGATGGGTATTCAAGGTTCTTTTACAGCCCTGTCTCCTGCCACAGGTTACTCATTCTTCAAGCATATTCCATGCTTCCCTGCCTTTGCACACACTTTCTCCTAGGCCCAGAATCCCCACCCATCTTCAGCTGGAGAGCTGACCCACTGTTTAAGATAGTTCAAATGCTGCTTACTCCATGAAGACTTCCCTCTGAGTCAGAAACAGTCTCTCTGTCCTTAGCTTCCCAAAGAACTTTGTCTGTGTCTCTTTCTTTGGGCCCCTGTTGCATTCCGCCTCTTGCTGGAGTTACCGCATCTGTATCTTTTTTCTCTGTTACAATAAGTCCAGAGATTTCTGTCAACACCGGTACAGAACAATGTACAAGGGAAATATTCACTTATCACTTACCTGGATGCACCAAAGAACAAGTGAGTTCAGGGGGTCATTTACCTGGTTCTTAAATAACTGAACAAGATGGTGCTATGGGGTATTTAAGGAGGGCTTGAGGCTGTTGCAGTATTGGGGAAGAGAAGAAAGTGAAGAACCAAGGACAGAGGGCATCCCCCTTTGCCTACTTCCCTCTGTACCAGCCTGGCCCAATGTGGGTCTTCAGCAAACTTCAAAGGAATCCTCCCCTGTCATTAGCCTCATCTTACTTCCTCAGGATAGGTGCATTCAGATGGAGTGGGAGGTTTGTTTATCCCAGACTGGAATTCGCCTGGGCATAAAACCCAGTGACAGTGGGTCCGTGTAAAAGACACCCAACATCTGAGGACCAGCCAGCGGTCAGACTATCTGTCTGCATGTGACCAATCTTTTGGACAGAGTTATGTGTGTGGCTTCACTTTGTGGACCCGAGATGGAGACCCATGAAGCAGCAGGGACGTGTACCAAGCTGCAGCTAGTATAATTATGCCCACAGCGTGTGTCTGTCTGTCATTCACTAAACTGAGGCTGGATCACCTGGTTGAGAAACTTTCTCTGTCTTCCATATAATACCAAACCTGCCTAACAGGGGAAGGCAGTGCCAATTAGCAGGTAGCATTGCCAGGTAAGGGAGACAGGAGAGACAAGCGAGAGCATCCAAGGAGGGGTTGGGGGAGAGCTCTGGGAACTGAGCCTGGGGAGGAGAGAGGAGCAGCTGCTTTCTATGACCTTGGCAGCTGCTCTCTCCATTAACAAGCTAGCAGTGGGCGGGAGGATGGGGTCAGGAGGGGACACTGCTAGCCCCCATTTCTTCAGCTACTCATACTATGCAAAGTCTCAAGGCCCTCGGTGCCTGGACCACAGCATCCCCTACAATGACAGAACCTCTTCTGCCCTAGAGCTTTTGAGCAGATGTTAACTCTACATAGTTCACACTCTGGGACTCAGGAGGTAATGGCTATAATCAGTTGGAAGCCAGCTATGGGCTGATTTGCTAACCTGAGCCCTGGGCTGGTAAGGACAGCTCTAACTCTTTAATGTTCAGTGCCCAGTGAGGTGGCAAAGGGGATAGAGTGCTGGACCTGGAGTTATCTTCATGAGTTCAAATCCAGCCTCAGGTACTTACTAGCTGTGTGACCCTGGGTAAGTCACTTAACCCTGTTTACCTCAGTTTCCCCATCTGTAAAATGAGCTGGAGAAGGAAATGGCAAACCATTCCAGTATCTTTGCCAAGAAGCCTCAACAGATTCACATAACTGAACAAAAACAAACCAAAAGAGCCCAGGAGAAGCCCTGGCACAACAGGCAGGAGGGGCATGACAGGGACTGCTCTGGCAATCACAGGGAGGGAAGACTGGGTGGGCATGCTGAGGCCAGGTCAGGAGAAGCAGCATCTGGGCTGCTGGTTTCCTCTTCATTTAACCAGCCAGAATTCACTAAGCCCTCATTACGTGCAAAGATCAGACAAAAAGCCCAAAGTGACACACAGTCCTTGCCCAGAAGGCACTCACATTGTATTAGAAGATAACAGCTTAGGAAGAGGCATTAAATACTGGATGCCCAGAGGAGAGAGGATGGAATGGGCAAGGTTTTCCAGAAGGGGCACGGAATTCTCACAGAGGTGGCAGCTGAGGGGAGGGTGCCTTTGTTTTGAGGCAGAGATGGGTCACCAGGTCAGGAGCCAAGCAGGCTGGTAAGGAGGGTGTGCAGGAGAGCAGAGAGTGGCTGGGGGAGAAGCTGATGCTCCTTCCCCACCAGGAGCAGGGTGACTCACGTCTCTTCACCTGGCAGACAAGATATTTCATCCCTCAAGTCCTCAGGGGCTTACAAGGAAGAAGGAGGCTCAAGGGCCAGCATCTAAACAGTCTGAAAACATAAGACGGGCCCCAGTTTCCTGGGCAGCTGAGTAGGGAAGAGTGGTGAGTGAGGCCCTGGAAGTGGGGATCCCGCAGTGATCTGGGATCTGGTCTGCTCACACCGGCTGCTGGGTCCCTAAGATAAAGAAATGTAGTCCTCTACAGGGGATCCTTCCAGGAATTCTTTGCCAGATAGCTAGGCTGCTCCCTGCCAAGCCCTGGGGGATTCCAGGGCCCACTCTCCCAAGGGATAGTTGCTGTCCCCTTCTCTTGGCTCCTCTCTACTATCAGGACTATCTCCCCCATCTCCTCACTTTTTCCTCTTCTCCACTTAACAGGATTCCCCTAGACTGTTACTCCCTCTTGAAATTGAAAACTGAAAGGTTGCTGTCAAGCCACAGCAAGCAGTTTCAGCCTGGAATCAAGCAGGCTCGGATGGAGCTGGAAGCCCAGAGAGAAGGTGTGTATGGATGGCGGGGGGTGGGGGGAGGGGGTGGAGGGTGGAGGGGGAGGTACACAGCTGGGCAGGACCAAAGCAGCAGCAGGCCCCAAAGGGCCCAGAGCCTCATTAGTCCGATCCTCTGCCTGTATCCAAAGTGGGAGTTGGAGAGGCCAACAAGAGGGAGGGGGTGGGGATGGGAACCAAGCTCCAGATTTCCACAACTCTGTCTCCAGAGGCTGTCCTTTTATAAAGAGCAAGGACCCTGGATTTCAGTCCCACCTACACCAGCTCCTCCTTCCTGGATCTGAGGCTGAAGAAAGGCTCAGGAAGCCCCCTTCTGGGGTGGGGAGATAATAGAAACCGAGTCCCAAGGAGGCAGAAGAGGAGAAGGGTAGCAGCAGGCCTCTCTCTGTATGGCTGGCTAGCTGGATGAAGGGAGGGTCAGAACAACCTTAACTGGGCAGTGGGAAAACTCATCCCCTCCCTGAGGTACTCTATTTACGCCCACAGGCCATGGGAAGCTGAAAGCCCTATGACTGAGGATCAGGACTCCCTCTAATTCATGTCCTTTTCCAGCTCCAGGGAGGCTTTCTCACCTAAGGAGGCCTTCAGCTCCTTGGGGAGTGGGGGCAGGACAGGAAAAGAGCGAGAGCTTTCAAAGATGTGACATCAGTATCTAAAACACTTAAAAAGTCTTGAGAGGTAGGGAAATTTGGACAAAAGCGCCTAAAAACCAGACACTAGAATCCAGGGAAAGGCCTTGGTGCTTAGACACACTCGTTCACACAAGGCCTGCACTCCCAAAGCAACTTTCTTCTGCCTGACAGCAGACTGGCCCTCCAGCCTCGTAGCATCCATAGAAAAGACCTTGGCTGGGAGTGGGTCTAGGTGAGAACTGCCCTCAAAGCTCCTGCACCACAGGGAACCTGTAAGCAAGTATAGCATCACTAGGCCAGGGCTGGGGGAAACCCCTTTCTACCAGCCTGGCCCTGCCTTCTCTTTAGAGGAGGTTGGAGGTGAGAAAACAGAGACAAATACCTTCTGTCCAGCTCCAGGCGACCAAAGAGCTGTTCATGTGAATTTAAATTTGGGCCCCAGGGAAAGGGGTCTGCAATGGGAGCTCCTGGTGACCCAGGAAGGCAGCTTCCCTGGTCAGCCTATCCACCGTGCTCCCTCTTCTGGCTGTTACCAAACGATGCTGACAGCCAAGGCTGCTCCAAGCTTGTTTCCCAAGAGGCAGGCACCCCCGAGGACAAGCTGGTGAGTCTGGATTGTCACAAGAGGGACCTCCCCCACCTCCCTCGGGGAAGATGTCTCCAACGGCTTCCTGTTAAGACTTCTGACACTAAACTCTGAGGTTTCACCTCACACCCACTGGACAAGCAAAGATGGTAGAAGAGGAAGATGACAGTGCTGAAGAGACTTTGGGAAAAAAGAAATATCCATACACTACTGGTGAAGCTATAATTGGTACAGCCATTGTAGACAGCTACACCCCCAAAGCGATCAACATACAAATCCTCTGACCCAGCTATTCCACTACCAGGCCTATACTCCGGGTAGCTAGGTGGCACAGCCGAGAGAGGGCAGCTGGGAGTCAGGAGAACCTGAGTTCAAATCTGGCTTCGGACGATTAACGCTGACTAGCCGTGTGACCTTGGTCAAGTTCACTTAACCCCAACGGCCCTGCCTTCCCCCCTGCAAAAAACAAAAATAAAGAAAAAGAAAGGAAAACCCCAAATGGGATCACAGAGTTTTAAACATGATTTTTTTTCTTTGTTTTTTGTTTTTGTTTTTTTGGAGGGCAACTGGGGTTAAGTGACTTGCCCCAAGTCACACAGCTAGTAAGCATGTCAAGTGTCTGAGGCCAGATTTGAACTCAGGTCCTCCTGACTCCAAGGCCAGTGTTCTATTCACTGTGTCCCTCAAACATGACTAAAATGATGGAGGAACAACAAAGGTCAATGAGTTATCTCTTTGAAAGAGGAAAAGGACCTTTATGGACAAAAAATATTTATAGTAGTCCTTTCGTTAGCAGCTCCAAACTGAAAATTAAGGAGGCACCCATTTGCTGGGGGACGGCTAAAGAAACTGTGGAGTATGGATGATAGAACGTTCCTGTGGGACGTATCTGGCTTCCCCACCAGGCCCCAGGCGGCTCATGCCAGAGCTAGCCTCTTCATCTTGTAAGACCTGGACAGCTTTGGGACGCTACCCTCTGGCCTTCTGATCAGAGGCTCCTCACCATGAACTCCAAACCTACAGCTCAGACAACTCCTCATTTCTCAACTGGCTGAACAACTCTGGAGTTTCTCTGATTTTTTCACCAAGTCAGATCAAGTACCTTCTCCTCTTGCCCTCCCTTCCACCCCCAAATATGTATCCTCAGCCCTCAGTACTTAGAAAATACTAGTGACTGCTGAAATATTATTGTCCCATAAGAAATGACAGAACAAGCCATTTCAGACATTTCTATGACCTGGTGCAGAGAAAAAAAAGTAAGTGAAACTAGGAAAACACTTTATACAATGACAATAATACAGAGAAAAACAACTTGGGAAGCTTCTAGAACTCTGATCAATGCAACGCTAAGCCACTGATGATGAAACACACCGCATTCCCCCTCCCAGAAAGGATGGATTTTAAAATGCAGAGTTCTGGGAGATGTCCAGAGCAATTTGTTTTGCTGGGCTATGCATAACTGTTATGGGGTTTTATTTTTCGACTTGTTTTGGATTGAATTGTTCCATGGGGAGGGGCACCGAGAGGGAGGGATAATAAATGCATGTAGAAATGTTTTCAAAAGCAGACACTTAGGAGAAACCCTGGTCGACCCATCAAATCGCCTCTCCCCTACTCCATTACCCACGCCCACTCGGTCCCCAGCCCTGCACTCAATGGCTATGATCACATTCCCTCTGTAGGGCTCGAGGCTGGATCACATCACCCAGCTCACAAAAAGAACAAAGGAGGAAGGACAGGGTACGGCTGGCTCCCCCTAAGCCTGCCCTAACTGCTGACTTTAGAGCAGCTGGAGCTTCCTGGGGTCAGAGGCTGGCACCCACACGGACACTGGCTTTTGGTTGGGCTGGTGGGAGAAAGTTTTACAGGCTGCCCTCTCCATGAGGACAACCCTCTTTGGTCCAGCACTCTCCTTAACCTCTGCCCGATTGGGAGGGAAATGGCCTGGGGGCCAGGGATGACACAGGATCCTTGGGAACTGAAGGGGGTGTGCTGGATGCCAGGGAACCAGGGTGATCCTTTCCAATGAGATGACACTGCCTATGAAGACCTTTGGCTGATGCTTAGTCTCTCAAAGGGACAGCTCTTGAAGTTCCAACCCTACAGGATTCATTCAATACTCCCAACCCCCACCCCCAAGTTGTTGTCACTCGGACATTTCAGTCCTGTCTGACTCTTTGTGATCCCATTTGGGGGTTCTTTTGGCAGAGATACTGGAAGGGTTTCCTTCTCTAGCTCACTTTACAGCTGAGGAAAGGGAGGCAAACAGGGTTAAGTGACTTGTCCAGGGTCACACAGCTAGTAAGTGTCTCAGGTCAGAGTTGAACTAAGGAAAACTCATCTTCCTGACTCTGAGCCAGGTGTTCTATGCACTATGGCACCACCTAGCTGCCCCACCTCCAGGATGCCAGCGCTGTAATCAGTCAGCAGCTGAGAGAGCAAAGGGCATAAGGGAAAACTCTCCTCGCCTAAGTTCTTTACACGAGGACCTTGTTCCCTCAAACTGACCCCCTGGGTGTCCACTCTGTGCTTAAGGTCTCAAGCCTGGGCACAGAAGGCCAAGAGAGAGAAATGAAGGCTGAGCTCGGGCTTAGGCCTCACCTTGATATAGGTGTCCAGGGCAGGATGGACTCTGTGGGCAGCCAGATGGATGGAGAGCGCCGTGGTGTAGGGAAAAACAGCTGTCACCACATGGCTGGGGGCTGGGAAGGAGAAGATCTTGAAGCCAAATTTCTGGTAAAGGCGGATGAGCTCAGGGGAGGGTGACTCTTCACCCTCACTCAGGATGCTGCCCACAGCACAGCGGCACTTCTCCGGAGGAACCTGTGGAGAGGCAGAAAACGGGCAAGGCATCAGGGCCTGCGTTCTGGCGGGGAGGTGCCTACACGGGATGGCCAAGGCAACCGACCAAGAGCCAAGTGGAACTGCAGACTCAAACGGGCTGACACGTATGTTGTGCTTCAGGGTCTGCAAAGTGCTCTACTAGGATCTTCATTGGAGCCTAGTAGGAAGGAGGGCGGCATGCATTTATTAAGCACATACTTCATGCCAGGGACAGCACTAGGTGCTTTATGAATGTTCTCTCATCCAATCCTCACAACTCAGAGGTAGCTGCTACTATTATTCCCCCTTCCATTTTACAGCTGAGTAAACTGAGGCAGTTCAGCAATCTGCCCAGGGTCATACAGCTAGTTAAGCATCTGAGATTAGATCTGAACTCAGGTCTTCCTGACTCCAGGTCCAAGGCTCTATGCACTGAGCCTACCAGCTGCCTCTAACCCCAGTCTATGCCTGATAAAACCATCCTGATTTCCCAGCTCAGTAAAGAGACAACTGCTCCCCCAACCTGGACACCATCCTGGACAAGTACTATGTGGGGTCAGAGCAGAGGTGGCACGAAGCAGGGATGATGAGGGAGGGGAGGAGGCCTAGGAGACAGGCAGGAGCCAAATTCTCCCGTGGGATGTCACTCTGCTGTCACCCCAAGGCAACCAACAAGTCTGCAGATGGGGTAAGAGACTAGAGCTGCCCACCCACAGAAAGATCCACACTGGCCCCCTCAATCTCCTACCCCCAATCTCCTTTAAGGAGTCTAGAATGCTTTATACAGCCAGTGGCTCATTGTCGATTGAGGAGAAACAGAATCTGGGTGCTCTTTGGAGGCTGGCATCCTGAGCGAAGGCAAGGGGAAGCAGGGAGGAACAGGCAAGAGAGACTCCCTCACCAAGATGGAGGCGGGCAGGAAGGCTCTCAAAGCAAAGCAAAGTTCACATCAAGGGCTACCACTTTAAAGTCTGAGAACCCCTCCCCCCCAACACTCACACACCCCACCCAAAACTTAGGTCTTCCTTCAGCCCCAGAAAGATTTCTCCAGGGCACTGAGCAATCCCAAGTCCTTTATGCTCAGTTCTCCAGGAGCACTCATCTTCCTTTCTTTTGGGTCCCCAACTTCAGCCTCACTTCCAAATCATTCCTTTCCAATGTAAGGACCGTGCAGAGGGTGTGACTGAGCTCTACTGTTTCATCTCTTCTTTCTGGGTAAACCTGAGAGCATTCTCTGCTCCCCCCATGCTTTCTGTTCTTTGGTTCACTTTCTGCCTCCTGGCACCAAGCCCCAGCTTTACCCAGATCATCTGGAGGCCAGAGCCAAGAGGCCTCCAGTGGAGGAGGCTACTTTGGTCATTCTCCAGCTCTGGCTTTAGGTATCCCATGCACTCACTTCACAAAATCCCAAAGCTTGAAGGGACTTTGGTATGGGGATCTCCTCTAACATTCCTAGTAAGTCACCTCGCTTCCGCTCCAAGGCCTCCCATGACACGGAACGATCATCAATCTTCCTCAACTTCTCCCCGGGCTCCTATTTTTTTTGGAGGGGGGGGTGCTCCTCCATTTCCTGTTCTTTGTCACCATCATGAGCTCAAACTCTTAACTATCATGGGCATGGCAGGGAGCTCCAGGCCTCACTATTTCCATCCACCAGAATCCAGGTGTTTCTACAATTTATAAGTGTTTTCCTCTGGATGGCCTGTAATGGAGCTGTCTACACCCTATCCCTTTAATAAAAGGTTTTGTTTTGTGAAGTTGATTCAGTCAATGGGACACCCTTGAGGACCTAGAGGGCCATATTCAGCCTCGAGGTCCTAGGTTCCCCACCCCTGCCCTAAACCATCTTCCCCCACAGCCAAGTATCCCTTAACGTTGGTCTTAGCTCCAACCTGCCTATGCTTTGCCCCAATACCCAGTCTCTTACCAAGGCGTGCCATCTCTTATTCCATAGTGCCCATCTGTTCCTCTACTCCTAGAGCCAAAGCCCTCCCTGAGGCGTCTGGACACAATAACTTTGCTTCTGGGCTCTACCACACGCTGCAGAGAGTAGCAACCCTGACCCTTCACTCAGCGTATCTCCTTTATCATCTAGCTGGGAGGTTTGTGTTCTGGTCCTGGGCTTCCCTACCATTAAACTCCCGGACTGACCTCAGGTAGGTCCCCCCTCTGAGGTATTTTCCCCAGAGGGATGGATTAGATGATTTTGCCAGCTGTGGTTCGGATGACCTGAGAGGGCTCTGCATTCAGTGCTGCAGCCACTGGAGGGAGTAACTGCTCCTTCACAGCCAAACACGTGGTCTCCCAGAAAGCACACACATCTCTCTGCTGACCTGGTACAGACCTCTGGGCTTCAGAGGCCCAGGACAAATTCCTCCATTCAGACACTCTGAGCTCCGCTTGCTCAGTGCTCAGAACTACTACTATGCAACTATCCCAACGGCTTTTTCTAAGTCTGAGAAGCATGGCCCTCTAGGGAGAGGATATTCTCCCCTCCCACAGTATCTCTGTAGCTGCTCCTTCATCTATTAATCAACAAGCATTTATTAATGAATTACTATGTGGCAGGCACTAGGCTAAGCACTGCCCCGGACAGAATGGTGAAGAACTCCTACCAAGTCTTGGGACAAATCCTATCCTTGCCAGGCGCCAAGGCTGGAGTGAGGGGCTGGACGCCTGGCTTCCTAGAAATCTGCAAGACAGGTAAATTCCAACCTTTCTGGGCACCCCAATTTCTCAGAAGAGGCCACACCAGGGACATTACAAGTGAGACCAGTTGCCCTCCAATTTGTTTCTCAATGGGGCAAATGTGACCTTCAGGAATCTTGGACAAATGCTGAGCACCATCTCAACGGCCAGGAGCAGGCCCAGCCTAGCAGTGGCTTCTGGGAAACATTGCCTCCAGGAAATGAGAAGGAGTTGGGCTCAGACAATTATACTCTATCAGGGTCTTTAAGACCCCAGAAAGCAGAAGCAGGTAAATGCTCCCATTTGCCCATGGTTCTAACTTAATTTTGGCACCAAGGCAAGAGATCAGCTGGTTTCTCCAACCATCGACAAAACTCAATGTCCAACATGGCTTAGGGGCATAAAAAGTCGCAGCAGTTGGACAGCCCGTCTGCCCCAGAGAACAGGGGCAACAAGCCAGGGAAAAGACTGCCCCACGGGGCAGAGGCAAAGGCAAATGTTTGCACAGCCAGTCAGCTCCTCTGCCAAGTTGGAATGTTTCTTCCTTCCAGAGAAAAGGCATTTAGGGCTCAAAGATCGCAGGTCTAAGGAAGCCTCTCAAGGACATTTGCCTGAATTTCTTCTAGAATTAGAAAGGAGCTCCAGGAACCAAGATCAAACCCACGCTGACACTGTCCAAGATGGGGTGACAATCCACACTCCCGTGGTTCCCCTCATCTTTCCAATAGTTTTCTGGACTAAAGTGTTCCTTCCTGGCCCCTGTTCCTTATGTATTATCTTCTTCATTAAAATGTCAATAAGCTCCTGGAAGGCTTTTCTCATGTATTTGTATTGTGGAAGAAATGTACAAACCCTGTGTGCTGTGAGTTTGGGGGAGATATCTCCCCAGAAATCCTAACCTTGCAGGTCAAAGAAATGAAGCTTGCCATGCTTTGCTGTTTCTATCTCAAAGGAGGCCTCCTCTCAGGTCCCATCTATGTATTCTAAGGAGATAAAATAGAGACCTATGATCCCACCAAGACAGTCTGAAACACCTTGACAGGAACAGACCTGCTTGTGGTTTACTCCAAAGGTAAGACATTCTCTTCCCTCCCTCGCCCACCCCCAATGACTTGACAACCTGACTCTAAAATCAGGAAAGCAGCTGAGCAGAATCACTTGTCATCCGCCTTAACACTGTGTAAAAACCCATCTAAGGGTGCTATCTCTTGTTCTTTGAAGTAGTTAGCCACCTGGCAACTGGCCATCAGTGGCTACTAATTAAACTTTTTATCTACCAACCTTAGGGGGAGGAATAACTCTCCAGGAGGATTTTAGGATCTCTGGGCTAAGGAATTCCCCAACGGTATTCCGAGTACTGTCCCTTAACACACAGTAAGTACTTAATAAGTGCTCTTTCCTTCATTTGTTGATTCCTGAAAAGGAGGACCCTTACCAAACAGGAAGGGTATGAATTCAGATCTCCGAGGACTGGTCCTACTCCTCCTGAGAAAGGAAACCAAGGAAGGGCTCATCTCCTCCAGCTGGTTTCTTCAAGGGCCTCATGTCCACTGACCCTTAAATTACTGTCTAGACGATAATGATTTCAAGGCCTCTCCCAAAAGACCAGATCATTGGTTAAGAGATTTAATTTAACAAAAAACAAGCCTGCCCAGGGAAGGACCCAGCATCCTCTTGGTTGGTTGACAGGGAGTGAACTAGGGTAAGTCAAGATCCAAGGGGGCTGGCAATGCCAGGGGAGCCAAGCCCGACCTCCGCAGACAGGCCTATGAACCAAGCCCATCTCACCAGATGTTACTTATTTAGCGGCCATGTGGCTGTGGGACAGGAACACCCGGGCCCACGTCCTTTGCTCTTTCCTTCTCTACCACAATCGAGGCCAAGTCCCAGGGTGCTCTCCCAAAGACAGAGGGGTGCCAGTATGGTGCTAGGTGCTAGGGATGGAGAAGCTCACAGCCCAACGGGGGAGACGGCATGCCCACAGCTGCACATAAACAAGACACGGCGGCTTGCTGGGCAGCTGCACCGGACTCTTCATGGGGTGTTCTTGGCAGACACACTGCAGTCGTTCACCACTCCCTTTAATCCAGCCCATTTTGCAGATGGGAAAACTACAGGGTTCAGTGACTTGCCCAGAGTCACACAGCTAGTAAGTGTTTGAGGCCAGATTTGAACTCTGGTCTTCCTGACTCCAGGGCCTGCAGGGTGCTCTGTCCTATCCGCTTTGTCCCCATAGCTGCCCAAGATGTATACGTGATAAATTGGGGGTAGTCTCAGAGGGAAGGCACTAAGATTAAGGCCTCAGAAAGGTTTCTCAAAGAAGATGGACTTCAGCTGAGACCCGAAGGAAGCCAGGGGAGGCAGGAGAGGGAGAGGAGGAGGCAGAGGATTTCAGGCTTGGGGGAACAGCTGGTGAAACCAATGAAGAGTCAGAAGGGGAGTCAAAGAACAACCAGTAGGCTATTGTCGCTCTATCACAGGGCAGAGGGTAGGGTGGGCAGTCTCAAGGTATAAGGCACTGCCAAGATAGGAAGGGGCCAGGTTAAAAGGTGTTTTGAATGTCAAGTGGAAGATGTCTATTTGATCCTAAAGGTGACAAGAAGCCAAAGGAGTTTGTTGAATAGGGGGTGATGGGGAGGCCTGTGCTTTATTCCTAAATAAAGATCTATATGACAGCTGGGTGGAAGACAGACTGGAGGAGGGAGACCCTCCAGAAGGCCACTGAAATAGCCCAGGTCAATAGCTATGAAATATCTCCTATGTCCAAGGCACTGCATGCCTGGGTCGCACTCAGCAGACCTCTGCCAAGTTTGAAATGACTTCACAAGTCATTCAGCAAAGCAAATCATCCCGAGGAGATCCTGGCCTAGGTGTTGGGTTGGTCTAGGTATTAGGTTCTATTATGTGAGTACAGTCTACAGAGAATGGGGGAACCTGTGTTCTTAATTCCACATGTGCCCCTCTAGGTCCTAAAGTGCAGCCCTTGGACCGAATCCAAACTTCAAGCTCCCTATGCCCATATGTAGTGTAAAGGGGACAGAATTTGGAGTCAAAAATGCCTAGGTTCAAATTCCAACTCCTATTAGACATGTGACCATGAGTCACACTTAAGCCTCTCTGAACCTAAATTTTAAATAAAATTTGACAACATCTAGTGCCTACTTTGCATAAGATTCAGTGAAAATAATGCTTAGAGTACCTACCTCCAAAAATCTATAAATGTGAAAACACCATACTGTGAAGTATTACCATTCCTCTGTTCCAAAGTCAGGGGACACAAAGTTATTTGCTATGAAAAAGTTCCCTCCTCTGCCACCAAACTAAGTACACCTTCCAGGCATTGTTGGGTCTCTGGAAAGATCACTACTGATGTCCTAAGTATCTCCAAGAAATAAGGGGAGAGGCCACCCCTGCCAGGTTAAGGAAGAGGTGGGGTCAAGGCCCTGAGATTATGAAACACCAGCTCATCCACTCAAGGCCCTTAAGAGCCATTGTCTTTCATTGAAGGGAAATGGGCAGAGAGAGGGGTGCACCAGACCCTTAACTAGCTTTAATTAACAGAAGGGCATGCATGCTACTTCCCCTGTGGATTTAAAGCACCTCTAATCCATGCTTGGGACGCCCAGAGAAGGAAATGATCCAACTCAAGCCCAAATCAGGGCAGCATCTCTCCGGGCTCCCTGACCCTGCTGCTGCCAGGGTCAGGGGACAGGAGGTCCCCTCTAGCGTGACACCAACCTGGCCAGCTCAGACCCCCCCAGACGAGAGGTGGGAGGAAGCCAGAAGAAGCAGGAAGCTGGTGGGGCGGCCCAAAGTGGGGTCGGTGCCCAGGTGGCAGACACGTAAACAGAGCTGTGATGAAGCCAAACCCCGCCTCTGGCTTGGGAGGTAAGGTAAGCTGAGCCAGGGCATCACCTGCCCTGATTCCATGGGGCTCCTCCACCCCAGGAAGCTTGCACAAGTCCCAGATAATCATGTAGCAGCCATGGGGTCTTCCTAGCCCTTGGCTCGGGTTTAGGGGGGTGGAATGGAAGGGGTGGGTGGAGACAGGTCTGTGGGAGAAAGGGGAGGAAGGGGGTGGAGAGAATTCCATCCTAGTCTGAGGCCTGGCTAGACTTGTTTGGGACTAAGCCTGCTGAGGCCAGAGCCCTGGGTGCTGCTGTGCTCTCCTCACCATGTTTTAGCAGGTGGTGCCTATGGCTAGGGTTTTGGGGCTTTGTTTTGTTATTATTGCTGTTCTGTTAGGCAGCTTCTTGGACCTTGAATCCAGAAGACCCGAGTTCAGATCTAGTCTCAGATATGTATTAGCCGCACGACCCTGGGCATGTCATTTAAAGTCCCTCTGCCTCGGTTCCCTCATCTTTGAAATGGGGATAATGACTGCACCTACCTCTAGAGGTGGCCATGAGAACAGAATGAAACATTCTTCATGAGGTGCCCAGCAGAATGCCTGCCACGTAGCAGGTGCTCAACAAATGTGTGTTCCCGTCCCTGCACGGATGGGCAGCACCTAGTTTCCGCCCGGTTCTTGCTTGTCCCTCCTCAGCTTTTGCCAGGCAGCAGCTCCCCCTCCTTTCCCTGCCCCATACTCTGAAGTCATTTAGGGAGGCCTTGGCTGACCACTAAACCTGAGCACTGAGGTAAAGATGGCCAAACTGATCTAGGGGCTACTCCCAGACTCTCCCTCATGCGCTCAGGGGCTGCCCAGGAGTCCCATGACCCCTCCTCCATCCTGAAAGGCTATGGATTAGGGAAGGGTCACTGGGGGGGGGCAGAGGAAAGAATCCTGAGGCCCCAATAGAGGAGAGTGGAGAGCAAGGTGACTCCAAGAATTCATGCTTGGCCAAGTTCCCGTCACACACATGAGTGAGTGACAGCCAGCTTCACCCAGGGAAATGTGGCTGAGTACAAGAAGCTTTCCTACTCACACAAATAAAGCTTCTATTTTCTCTAAAAACGAGAGGGCGGGGGAACAGCTCTCACCTGGCACATTCCACTCCTATTTAGGAGAGTCACCATAGCTACTTTGGGTCTCAGTTTCCCCCTTCCTCCCAGGTCCCAAGACTAATGACTAAAGGCTGTCGTGCCTCCCAGTGCCACATAAAAGAGCTGGGCGAGTCTGCCTTCCTGTGGCACCTATAAGTGGGAGGGGAGGAGGTAGGTGGAGTCTGTGGGAACCTGAGAATGGGGAGCAGCTTGGTCTGACACCTTACTAAGGCCATCACAGAGCTTGATTTTAGGCCAGGAGGCTGAGAGCCCAGGCCATTAGGCATCATGTTGTCTGGGAGCCCTTCCTTCTGCAACAGAGGCATTTCTCAATCCTTTAAGGAATACTGCAAGACATCCAGTGTGGTTACCTACCTACCCCCAACCAACATAACAGCAAGGTAACCCACTCTGCTGAGATAGTCTCAGTACTGAGGGAGGGAGGCAGGGGACGGGGAGGCGGAGAGAGAGAGACAGAGAGAGAGAGAGAGAGACAGAGAGAGAGAGAGAGAGAGAGAGAGAGAGAGAGAGAGAGAGAGAGAGAGAGAGAGAGAGATGCCTTAAGAAAAAGAATGGGCTTGTTAAGGGTCTAGTCCAGGAGTTCTTAACCTGGGATCCACAGACCATAGACAGATTTCAGGAGAACCTAGAACTTGGATCGTGGAAAAAAATTAAACCTTTATTTTCACTAATTTCTACAACTAAAATTTAGCATTTCCTTCAGTTGTTCAAAAACATTATTCTGAGAAGAATAATGAAGAATGAGGAATAAGAAGACTTCATGTTGGTCCCAGACATCAAAAAGGGTATTTCTGGTAGAGATGACCCTACTTGTCTGGTAGACGTCTGGTAGAGACTCTCACTAGGCAGCATAGGTGGTCCCTGGATGCCAAGTCTGTGGCCACATCCCTGGAGGGAAGGCTGGGACATCCCTGCTATGACCCAGATGGATAAGAGAGGATCTGGGAGCCAGGGTGGCCAGGGTCTTTAGGGCTTTTAGCTGTGTCTATGACCCAATCAAGTTATACACTTGGCTGTTAACTGAATAGGAGCTGATCCAAGCACAGAGATGCTGGCCTTCATAGCTGTGATCATGTTTAAGAGGCAATGGATGGAAGGATGGAGCTAGAGACAACCTTCCCATCCTACATTCAATACATGGGTAGCCACAGGTAAGTCATTCCCCATTTCTAAGGCTCCAGGTCCTCAGAGAGGATATAAGAAGGGTGATACCACATGGAACGCTGCCTTATGGGGGCGGGGTGCGAGGTAGGGAACACGGTGCTTTGGACCAAGCCAGAAGTCAATTTTTGTGGTGACTCACTTCTAAGCTCTGGACACTTACTTGAAGCCAGAGTATAGGAACCATCAGGGATCCTCCAGGGAAGTGTCCAGGGTGCTGAGGTCACGCTCAGGGGTGGGGGCCAGGTGTCCCTGGGTACAGCAGAGTAGCCATGATATGGCACACTGACAGAGTGTGACAGAATGTGACACAGGCACTTCCTGCAATGTCCCCTCCTGAGACAGGAGGGGCTGGGATCACAGGAAACTTCCTAAGCCTCAAACTTGGCCAGTGGGATTTTTTTTTTTTGGTAGGGGAGGCCTAGCAAGGGGAAAGGAGAATAAAAGTGACCCCAGTCCCGAGGTGGCCTAAAATAGTTCTCTTCCAGCTTTCCCTACAGAACCAGACCCAAGGCACAAGTTTGTCCAAGCTCTTGGGAATGTTGAGGTTGGTGGCGGGGTGGGGGTAAGAGGCAGGTCAAGGTGAGGTAAGGATGGGGTAAAGAAAGAAACAAAAGAGAAGAGCCTGATTTCTCTACCCTGAGCTACAGAACTGAGTCACAAGGGCATGTCTGGCCTGCCCCCCTCACCCCAATCCCAAGTAGAAGTCTGAGAAGAGCATCATTTTTTCCCTGTGCCACTCAGGGAATCCAGAGAGTCTGGTGACAGGGACCTGCTTGACTCAATCGACAATGGAAGTCTCATACTATACCCTGTAGACACCCTACAGGCTCCTTTCCCTCTTTTGGCATCTGTCTTGGTACTTCAGGGGCAATGTAGTAGAAGACTTTGTGAGATCATTCGTGTCTGGCCCATAGGAACCTGTGCATCAATGGCTAGGTCTGTCTATAACCTTGACCCTGAGGTAGCAGAGAAGCCTCAGTTCTTGCTGGGGTCCCCCAGCTTGTACTTCAAGCCCCCAAAAGCAGCTTTTTCTTCCTCAGGGCCTGGATGTGAAGTTTCAGCAGAGTAAGTGGGTTAACATTAGGTAGGCTCCTTTCCCTCCACCCCCTCTGCTTTGGCAGAGGCGACTCTATTTGGGACTGACATCGCCTTGGGCCAAGGGCCTGACCTGGGCCAGGTGCTAGATGAATGGGAGCTAGGCAGAGTAGGTGGCCACCGGTAAGGTAGATTGCTCAACTATCCTGCTGCAGAAGTTGGGGTGGAGGGGGTGGGGACCTTAGCGTCACAAAGTTTCCTCCTGATCTCCTGAGCACAGGGGAAGCCTGGCCCAGGTACAGAAGAGGTAAAGCTTAGTGAGCAAAACAGATGGAGCCACCAAAGTCTGCCAAGTCCATGCCCACCCATCAGAGGTGGAAACCTGAGCTGGGAATTCCAAATCCTAGGCCTAGAGCCAACTCTGGGTGTGGGGAAAGAACAGACTGAGACAGGGTTGGGGAGCAAAGAAGCTGAGGAGTCCTGCCCGCTGGGCTGAGAGCCCTGAGATGCCAGTACACCAGGCTGTGCCTCCCCATGCCACGAAGGCCACACTGGAGAGCCCTGACTCACTCCCCAGGACTCCAAGCCAGCCAGACGCCTACAGAGAGCCGGGTGGCCTTTTGGCCGGCCCCAGGGCAGCGATGCTGCTCAGCCAGTCAGGCATCCTAGGCATCAAGGGCGACTTGGTTCATCCCACTACCTGGCCGACTTTGCTCTCAACAGGGCCGCTTGAGGCTCAAGAAGGGTGAGAGGGGTATGAGAAAGGCTGTAGACAGGAACATTATAAGACTTGAGGGGATAGGGGAGGAGGCAGCTAGAATGGAAGGATTCTTATTCCCACAAGGAGAGGCCTGCACTTCAAGCTTCCACCCCCAGCTCATGCCAGCTTGTCTTTATGTCCAGAAGACTGAGCCCGGAAAAGGGAAGAAGGTGCAAAAGTAAGAGAGAAAACACAGAAACAGTATAAATTCCAGTACAGATCCCCAGCTGGGTAGACACCTGGACTCAGGGCAATGGAGAGTTAGGCTGAGAACAAAATGTGGGTGCGGGTGGGGAGCTGTGGATGGGAAGAGCACAAGAAATGAGTGTGAGCCAGCTCTTAAGGGAGGCTTAAGCACCTAGTCATTAAAGGCCTAGCCTGGGTGAAGCTGGGGGGTGGGCAGAATCTCAGACCCATGATGGAGGCCTCTTACTATAGTAGTGAAGGAGGAGAGATCCCCACCCAGCAAACCCTTATGCTCAAGCTGGCCCTTGAAGAAGTCCAGCAGAGCCAACCCTGGGCCCAGCACCTCCCCCAGCCTGCCACTTACCGTGTGGGGGTTGTCATAGTAGACCCCAATGGAACTAAGGCATGGAGAGATGCTGCAGCTCTCTGTGAATAAGCGGCCAGACTCCTTGTAAGGGCCCACATGGAACTTGTAAGCCAGTGTGATGTTCCGGATTGGGGGAGAGCCTGCACTCACTACGACATCTTCCAGTAGCCCAGAGTACACAGCAAAACCCAGCAGGGTCAGCAGAAGGGTCAGCACCAGGGCCGCAATCAGGCCCAGGAGGAGTAGCTCAGACATAGCTTCTGGGCTCTCCGCTCCCCGAGAGATGCTGTAGGAGAAGAAAGGCCAAAGGGAAAGTGAGCAAGGGGAGGGATGGCAGTGCCCTTGACTCCAGCCTCCAGCCAGGGCAGATATGGCCTCCCTGACTCTTCAAGAGCCACAGTCCTTGGGGCCCTCCACTGGAAGCTATGAGCCAGGAGGAGGAGGAGGGGCCAGGAATGTTTACTGCTGGCCAGATGACCTAGAAGGTAGTAACAAAGAATGGCAGAAGCCACAATCCTCCTTATTTCTTAATCACAGTCACTGAGGCTCTGAAAGCAACCTGGCTCTGAAGGCTGGAGTGTCACCACATCATCTTCAACCTGAATCACAAGGAGGGCAGTAGGACTGGCTTAAGGGAGGGAAACCCAACACCCATTCAAGTGACGGCATTGCCCTGAGTGAGGATGGAATCCAGAAGGATTTGGGCAACTACGTGACCTTGCCACAGCCCAGCCAAGACAGCAGTCCAGTAAAAAGAAGGCCCGAGTGTTTGGTCCTCAGCTCTGCCACTTGCTATCCACCCCCCTCCTCATCTCTCTGGATCTGAGCTTCGCCCTCTGTAAAGAAGGGGGCAGACTAAATGATCTCCAAGGAGCCCATCAGCTAGAACAGTCTGTGATTCTCAAATCCACCTTCCCAAGTCCTTTGGTCAGTAACATTCAGGGCTGCTGTAGTAAGAAGAGGGCCTAGGGAGGCAAGGCAAAGACCCAGATACCTATTAATAACAAGGATGCTGGGAGACACAAAACCCCAGAGAAAAATCTTTCTGAAGCTCTAATTATGATGCTAATACTTTACTTATCTGCAGCTCAACTTTCCAGTACTCTCAACTCTAGAAAATACCCACAAACCAAGGAGATAGCAAAAAAGGGTCTACTTAATAGCCCGTTTCCTCTTCTTTCACATATGGTTCAAACAAGCTTCACTATCTGGTTTTTGAGCCCACAATATATTAGAAAGCAGAAAATCAGAAGGTGGCGGCAGCAAACTTACTGAGAGAAGTAATAGCTTGCCAGTGGAGGACACAGAAAAAAAAGCAAAAAAGCTGATGGAAGGTCATAAAAAGCCTAGTAATCTAAGCTAGCAAATTCAGGACAACCAGCTTCAGTCGACCTGAAAAGCTGGAGATGTCACATTTTCACAGCACAAAGCAAAAAAAAAAAATGGTGTTACAATGACCTTAAATAATCAATAAAAGTTAGGATGAAATACTGAACACACAGTTCAACAAACATTTACTGGGTTACTGTCATGTTCAAGGAGGGTGCAGTACTACAGGAATACAATGACTCTACTACACCCTCCTTCCCCCAAGGAACTTAAAGCCTGGCTGGGAAACTCATTGTTTTTAGATAGAGGCAACTTTGGCCCTCTGACTGAATCCAAACTTCACAGAACAAATTCCCTTAATAAAAAGATCTGTTCTGTAAAACCTGGACTTCGTCAAAAGGCCACACCCAAGGACCTAGAAGGCTACATGTGGCCTCAAGGCCACAGGTTCCCCTCTCCTGGTTTAAGACAATGGGGTCAAACATGCCAGGCCCTTGCTGCTCATAACACTTCCTTCTTTCCCCACCTCTCCTGAACTATTAAAATGTAATTGGGAAACATTTGACCCAATAAATGAAAATATAATAGATATATAATGTTAATTATTTCATCATAATATGTCATTATATCAACAGGTATTGACAATATATTACAGGGATCATTAATTAATGTTAATAAAATACATAATGTTAATATGTGGTTTTCTAAGAGAATATATAGCCTTCAGAGATCCTCATGCACATTTTGGTGGCCCTGTTTCTATTAATTTGACACGACTGGTTTAAGAAGGTACATGTGAAAATAACGTGCTTTAGAAAGATAGTTAAAATTGTTCAAATTTTAAAAAATTTTGGTGCTGAAAGAGGTAAAACTGAAGCCATAACTTCTTGAGAATTTTAGAGGTTTCCTATATAATTAAAGAGAGCAGCATCAGAAACAAACAAACAAATAAACATAGGCCTTGGGCTGAAGAAGGCTTGGGTTGGAGTCTCGGTCTTACCAGTAAGAGTTGGGGCATGAATCACCACTATTCTGAGGCTCAATCTACTCATCTTTAAAACACAAATAAGGACCTTTGTTCTGCCTCCTAACAACCACTGGGGTGTGATCAGGAAAGTGCCCTAACACAGGGGCACCCTGGCATTCAGAACTAAGAGGGAGTCTGGATAGGACCCCATTCAGACTCCTCATTTTTAGGAAATAAGGAAGGTCAGGCCCAGGGGTTTATTGGATCAACCAAGGTCCCAAAGGCAGCATAAGGGATTCAAACCCCAGTCTTCCAACTCCAAATGCAGAGTACTTTCTACGAAGTTATAAAACCCAAAATATAAACCTCATCTGGTCTTAGAACACCACCTTCTGAACTTCATACAATCACATTTCCCCATTCATGTTTTTGCTCGCTTTTCATTGCCTTTGGTGTCTATGCCCCTCAGTTCAGCCCCTGCCCCTACTCTGGTTACGCCTCATGCCTACTACTTTTGATGGGGCCACAAGCCCTGGCTTCCATTAAGCCCCCTACCCCCTGACAACCATTTTGGAAACTTCAAAGAAATGTTTCTGAGGTCTCCCAAGCAGCTTCCTTTTACCTCCCTTAGGCCACTCTCTAGGTTTCTGTGGGTGGCTAATCCACAGTCATCCCTGATTGGCTCCTCACCACTTCAGGCCCCCAGAAGCCATTGGTTCCTCTTATCCCAATCTTGTTCTAGCCTCCTGGGCTCCCCTCCTCCCCACCTCAAAGGCAGCCCTGCACTTCCTGCAGAAGAAGAGTGTGCCAGTTACTGGGGACGTCAGAAAAGGGGCAACTGGATACCTCCAAAAAACCAAAACAATCCTTGGTGGCTTTGTAGTTACTCACCGAGAAATCAGGAAATACTAATAGTTCATGGTCTCTGCCACCCAGCTGGGGCCAACACACACCTCCAGATCTGCAAGGAGGACAAGATAATGCACAGGGTTAAGCCACATCTACAACCTGGGGCCATTCAGTATAGGGGCAAACAGGCCCAAACATTCCCACCGGTCAGTGTCGGGAAGCCCTGACTCCCTCCCAGCTATATTTGGCGTATGGAAGGGTTGGAGGGGAATGGGGTTCAGTTCTATCCAAGAGACCTGATTCTGGAGTAGGAAAAGCAGGATTCAAATCCCACCTCAGATGTTTGCTACCTGTGTGACCTTGGATAAATTACTTAATGACGCTCTGGGCTTGAGTTTCCTCCTCTGCAGGATAAAGCCCCTTCCTAGTTCCAGATGCATGACCCTACTCTGCTGGGGCCCACAGGAAGAGCAGAAGGCACGCTCACACCCCTTCGGCTCAACACCAGCCCACGGCTGTGCCTTGGTTGCTTTTTTCCCCAACGATGTCTGGTGTTAAGGGGTCCCCTGAATGAGTTACCAAAATCTCCTATTTCTGGGATAGGTTCGATCACCCCCCCCCCAGCACCCTGAAACAAGCGCCCCGTTCCCATCCAGGGCTTCCTTCTGATCCTTGCCCTGCTCTTACCAAAGAGGGAAGTGGCCCTGCTTCTGCCCAGACCGGACAAAACGCCAGGTCTGCACATCCGAGGCTCAGAGTTAATCGCCCAGGCAGCGAGCTCAGATAATGCTGGGACACACTCAGGCTGAACGCCCGTCCATTCCTCCCCCCGGTAGGCCTCCACCGCGGGGTTACTCCTCCCAAACAGATGTGTTCATTCCAGCCGGCTCCAGCTTCCTGGTTCCCCGGGATTCACGTGTGCCGTGACAACAGCAGGCTGGGAGGGCGTTCCCGGCTCTTAAAGAGACCCGGGTCTCACCGAGTGTGTGTGTGTGTGTGTGTGTGTGTGTGTGTGTGTGTGTGTGTGTGTGTGTGTGTGTGTGTGTGTGTGTGTGTGTGTGTGTGTGTGATGTGCTTGGGGTGAAGGGGGGAGGGGGCGGGCCTCGCAGGGCCGAGGAGGGGATAAGGATGCTACAAGCATTAAGGAGGAGCTCAGTCCTCCCGGGCTAGGATTCCGGACTGCTGGCAAAGGTTGTTCAGCTCCTTGCAAGGAGAGAGACAGTTCTCCAGTCACCAGTGAGAGAGCAGGAATGGCAGGGGAAAGAGGAAGGAAAAGTGTACTCGAACCAGGAGAAACTCCCAAGAAAGGAGAGTCCAGGTGCCGGGCACGTTAGGCAGGCAGGCGGTCAGACCGCCCGGACCATGCCCAGCCCCGACCAGGGCCCTGCAGAATGCTAGCGGGGGCGGGCTCCGTGAAACATTTGCTCACAAGCACAAGGATGGCCAGCATGACTCTCAGCAGCGGCAGGAACCTCACTTTTGCCCTCTTTTTCTGGGCCAAATGCCGCTCGGTGTCAAGGAGGGTCGGTTCTCCCCGTTTTAATAGCATTTCAGCGCCTCTTTTATTTAAGTATCTGTTCCCCTCAGCTCTCCCCAGACACGATCTCAATCACGTCCAATATACGCCCCCCCCCCCCAGGTCTGGAAGGATCTATGGGGCACCACTTACATCTGAGAAGTTAACGGGACAGAGTTCTCTTGCGGGCGGGCTACTTCCCACCCCGCCCCCAAACATCCCCTATTTTGCCGGGAGTTGAAAGGACTTTCAAAGAGAGAACCCCAGAAATTCTCAAAGCAGCCGCTGAGCTACAAGTGATCCCATTTTCCCAACGCGGGAGAAGGGAAGTCAGACCATTTGGGGTGTGGCTTGTTAGCCGGTAAGGGGCCGGTTTATTGGACCGGGAGCTTCCGGAGGGCAGGGGCCGTTCCCTAGTGCTTTTCTTGGTGCTGCCAGGCGTGCAGTCCCGCGCTCGGCACCAAGTAGGCGCTTAATAAATGTTTACTGTAGGGGCGGCTAGGTGGCGCAATGAATACAGCACCGGCCCTGGAGTCCGGAGGTCCTGAGTTCAAATGTGACCTCAGACACTTGACACACCAGCCCTGTGACTTTGGGCAAGTCACTTAACTCCGGTTGCCCTCCAAAAGAAAAGAAAAATAAAATAAATGTTCACTCACTGACTGGGGTGGGGGTGGGGAGGCGTGTAACGGAAAAGGGAGACCCGAGGCCGGTCTCAGGCTCAGTTCCATTCCTCCGAGTTCCCCCGTGCTCGTCCCCCTGCACCCCCGAAACTTACAGACACCCCCCAGCGGTGTAAGGGATCTATTTTCGGAGACCGGGAAACTGACCCAGGGCTGCAAATGGACCGTCCCAAGGTCACCAGCGCCCCTCCTCCACTTCGCCCTGCCCCCCCCCCCCGCCCCCGTAGGAGTCCGTCTCCCGGCCACGTCTGGGCCAGGAGGTCAAGTTCACCGCCGGGGGCCACGGGGGGGGGGGTCCCAAGGCCTGTACAGGCTGTTCAGTCTCTAAGAGGGACAAAGGCAAGTGGGCTTCTTGTGCTCCTCCTCGGGATCTCCAGGCCTCTTGAGGAGAGAGGGGGTGCGGAGGGGTGGGGTGGGGTCTCTCCTTCCTAGTCCTACTAACCCCTCCGGCTCATGGGCTGAGCTGAGGGGGGGCCTGCTGGGGTGGGGCCCTGAGACGCCATCCAGCCGGCCCATTATGCCGACGGGAAAACTGAGGCCCCAGGGCTCTCTCCGGGCGGCTGGCTGGAAGCTAGGGGCAGGGGGCTCCCCGCACACCACGCTGCACGCGGAAGGCCCGGCCCCAAGCGCTTGGCCCGGGCCCGCGACCCTCGGCCCGGCCCCCGTCCCCCGCCAGGCCCCGCCTCACCTCGGCTCCCTCCCGGCCCCGCGGTCGCTCGGGGGTCGGCGCGGGCAGGTCCCGGGGCAGAGGCAGCCGGAGAGCCGTGCGCGCCCCCGGGGCTGCGGGGTGGCGGGCGCGTGCCCGGGCCCGGCGCGAGCGCTCTGGGTGCCCGGAGAGGGGGGACCGACGGCCTGGGAGCCGGGGCCAAGGATGGGCGGTTGGAGGAGGCGGGCGAAAGGCAGGGGAGGGTGGTTATGGCAACAGCCCCCCCCACCCCCCGGCCAACCAAATCCAGGCCCCGCCTCTGCCCTCCCCGCCCAGCGAATGAGGTCGGGGTTATTAGCCTCTAGGCCGCTAGGGCTCTGGGGAGGAGGGGTACCCTAAGCAACAGAGCCCTAGGGCCCTGCAGAGGCTTGTGCCCCACTCTGCTCCGCACCCCCCAGAGCCACCAGGGCATGGGGGGCTAGGTCGTTATCTCCCCCCCCCCCATTCCCGGTGTTCCAGGTCCTGGGATGCCCGCACTGCCTTGTCTCCCGGGGATGCTGGAGGAGTGCGCAGCCTTCCAGGAGCGGCTCAAAGGCCACCCTCCCTTGTGCCCCTCCCCGGACTCCCACGGGGTTCTGCCCAGCTTTCTTTCTTTTTCTTTTTTGGAGGGGGAAAGCTGGGCAATTGGGATTAAGTGATTTGCCCAAGGTCACACGGCTAGTTTTGTGTTGAGTCTGAAGTCGGTTTTGAACTCAGGTCCTCCGCCGATGCTCTATTCACTGCGCCACGTAGCTGCCCTCTGCCCAGCTTTCCCGCCCTGCAGAGTCACTATGCTTGGAGACCCACATGCCTGGGCTCCTGCCCTCAGGGATCTCACAGTCTGGTTGGGAATCCTTGCATACATTTATGACCCAGTTGTATTATAATCCATCTGCCCCACCTGTGGGTAAGGGCAAGGCCTGAGGATGAAGGAATGACCCATTCAGGGATCTCTTCTCTGTTTTCTGCCAGGAAGTGATACCCTCCTCTTGGACCTCCCCTCTCTCTCTCCAGGATCCCACCTATACCCAGGCAAATAGAGAAAAAAGGAGGAAGAACCAGAGAAAGAATGATAAAAGGAGAAAGCAAGAGGAATCCCTTCTAGAAAAGGAGAAAGTAAAGGAAATGGGAGGGGAGCCAAGAGCTCTCCAGAGAAAAGCCTGAGAAGCCAAGGTGAGGGCTCGGAGCGGGAAGGGAGGAGGGGTGTTGGGGTGGTGATGGTGGAGGGAGGGATATTTCACAGCTCCAGATTCCATTTATTGAGTATTAAATGCCTTCTCTGTGTAAGTCTCTGTATCCAAGGCCGTGTTCTGCCTCCCTCCTCTCTGCAAAGAGGGCCTTCCCACTCAGCCCTTAGGTAATACCCCCAGCTCTTCCTTCTCTCTTGCTGGGAATAAGAAAGGATTGGAAATGCCCTTCCCATCTTTTCGTGCCTAAAACCACTGTGCTTCAGGTCGCCAGCTACTTGGCTAAGTTTTGGAACTTTCCTTCACTGCCAAGTTGCATTCTTTCCAGGACTGGGAGACAGAAGGATGGAGATTTTGACACTTGGCTGTTAGTCATCAGCAGGGCTTACCTAGGACTTCACAGAGTGGAGGCAGAGCCTTCCTTAGGGTACATCGAACAGGAAGGGAAGCAGCTACCAGCAAAGGCAGTTGTGCTAAAAATGATTATTAAAGATAGAAGCAAACCATGACTCTGTCTGCCCCTCTATGCAAGGCCAACGGTGGGGACCCCCATTCTCCTTCCACAAATTTCCTTCATTTTTATTTTAATCTGATTTCACATGCAGGGAAAAAAAATGAATCCAGGCAGCAAATTGGTAGGACCAAGATCTACAGCCACCTCTGGCCTTGGGCTGTCCCTTATTTGAGTTAGAGATCTCAGATCTTGGAACTCTGAAATTTTGTTCCCTGACCGTTGGCTTCGGTCCTTTCAAACTTCTCTTATTTCTCCTTAAATCTGGCTAGCTTTCTCGAGGTCATAGGTTCAAGCCCTAACCTAGGCATGTTTAGCACTTGCAGACAGCTGGTGGTTTAGTAACTAGAGTATGTTCTTAGGGTCAGGAAGAATGGACTCTGTATCCTGCATTATACATTGACTAGCTGTGTAACCCCTGGAAAGGTCCCTTACCCCTAGTTAGTTTCGTCTGTACAATAGGAGCGATATAGCACCTGACTCACAGGGGTGACTGAGGATCAAATGAGATTATATTGGTAAAGGGGTTTACAAACTTTAAATGCCCTGAGTCAGCTCTTCTCTCCCCACCTTGTTTCTGTCTATTCTGTCCTCATTTCTTTTCTTTCAAAGAGTTGAGCCTCTAGTCAAGCCCTTCCAGAAGGCAGTGTCCCACGGCCACCCCCCACCATCTGCCTTCTGTTTCCACTCTGAATGCTGCTGGAGGAAGTCACAAACTCATGCTGACTTTGGCCCATGACCAGTTCAACTGGAACCTTACTGCTGAGTCTTTTTATTCATCTGACTGATCCAGTCCCCAACAGCGGCTGCTCCTCGGCTCCTCCCTATTCCAGCAGATTTCAGCCTCTGACTCTATGAGGCTCTCAAGACACAGTCATCTCCCTTTCTTCCCATTTAAAAATCTTTTTCATTTACACTCATCACTGCACTGGCTCATCTCAAGAGGATGAGAACCTCCCTCTCCCCCCTTTCCTTTTTTTTTCTTTGACAAAGCATAGTTGAATTATTGATCCTCTTTCATCTTCTGGAACTTGCTTCATCAATCATTCCTTCTCCAGTTTCTCCCCTTCTACCAGCTCCTTTCCTCCTATCCACAGTATCACCCTGACATTCTTTTTCACAGTTCTTTTCTTTGCTCAGTGCATAGAAAAAGCAGTGTCTACACTAGTTGCCTCCTCTTTCTCATCACGAACTCAATTCCTTGTCATCTGGCTCCCTACTGGAAATGGTTTCTCAAAAGCCACAAAAGATCTTTTAGTTGTTCATTGCTTTTCTCAAACCTCAGTCTCCTTGGCCAACTTCTGACGCTGTTGACCACCCCCTTTGTACCAGCCAGACTGGACTAACTGGTTCCCAAACTCTGCCTGCCATTTCCCACTTTGATGACTTTGTAAATATCTTCCCTCTTCACTTTTGCCTTTCAGAATGTTTTCCTTCTAAACCCACCTGTCACTCCTTAATGAGTTTCCCCATCCTCATATCCCCATTCTTCTTCCTTCTTATATTTCCCTAGAACATTTTGTGTGGATCCTTTGCCACCATTCCCTAGCCTGCGTCATACTTATCTGTGTACATGCCCTATTTCCCTTGTAGAATCTAAGAAACTGGAGGACAGGGACTGTATCATTAAAAAAAAAATCATTGTATCCTTCGTACCTAGCATAGTAGGTACTTACTAAGTGTCTACTGTATGAATGCATGAAGGAATAATGGTTCTCTCTAGGACAGTGGTTCTCAACCTTCCTAATGCCACCACCCTTTAATACTCATATGTGGGTGTATCTGCATGTGGGCAGACCTGCCTGAAGATGATAGAGAGGTGTCTTGGTTCCTGAGACCATTGGAAATGTGTTTTCTGATGGTCTTAGGTGACCCCTGTGAAACAGTCGTTTGATCCCCAAAGTTCTCACAGGTTGAGAACCGCTACTCTAATTGCTGTTGAGAGTGGAAAGTAACTGTGGGTTAGAAAGCTCTTCTTTGTTATTTGACCCATGGGTCATTGGGACAGTGGTTCTCAACCTTCCTAATGCCATGACCCTTTAATACAGTTCCTTATCTTGTGGTGACCCCCAACCATAAAATTATTTTTGTTGCTACTTCATAACTGTAATTTTGCTACTGTTATGAATTGTAATGTAAATTTCTGATATACAACATGTATTTTCATTGTTACAAATTGAACATAACCCACAGGTTGAGAACCACTGGGGTAGACCCTCTTAGCAAGGAGTTTTTTTTAATTCAGTGCCCCTGCTTCCCAGGGGTCAATAACATCTTCCAGAAAACATGGAGACCAGCTGTCAGGAGGGCAGTCATTAGGACAAGCCAAAGCTCTCTGCCTAGTGTGCAGAGACTAGAGTCTGACTCTTGTGGGTCTCCTCTTTCATAGATGAGTACCAAGAGGAGCCTAATTCAAAGTTCCCACTGGAACCTCTTGCAGGCACTGGCTTCTTCCTTTCTGGCTCTCTACATTTTCTTCTAGCACCAAGAACTCTGTCAGGAGCAATCAGGAAATTAAGCTGAGAAGGAAAATTGGGCTGTGCTGATCAGCAGCACAAGCTTAGGGATGTCTTCCAGAGTGGTTGTCTTTGCTTTTCCCTGCTGACAAGAGGGTTCAGTCTTCCCAAGTGGGTATCCCAGTTATAAGCACTGACCCACTGACCACCAGAGGGCAGCAAGAGCCTTCCAAAACTGAGTTTTCCAAATGTACCTCCACCCTGGCATCACCTGCTCCTACACCAAACTCATTGGAGATTTCTGAAACCCAGATTCCCCACCTCAGCCCCAAGCTAGGGGATCAAGCAGAGAGGCAAGAACACTTAAGTGAACAGTCAGGAGCCCTTTTGGGCCACTGGCCAGGTGCTCTCCCACATATACAACAAGGAAGAGTCTAGATTCTATGTCTATATTCTAGGAGCCCTTGCTCCCAGCTGTCAGACTGAAGTCTTAGAAGGCTGAACGCCCATCTGTGACACACCCACTTCTTGTGCCCCAGCTTCTTAACTCCTTCCAAGTCCCCCACCTTTTTAGCCCTGGGAGGTGGCAGTCACACATCTCTAAATTCACTTTCCTACACTTTCCCCACCCCAGACTCCACTTGCTGGTGCCAGGGATGTTTCCTTTGGGAACTCTAGAGCAGCAGAGGCCCTCCCTGAACCCAGGCACAGGGCTGCCTCCTCCTGCTGTCCCAACTCCCAAGCCATTTAAGATACCACTGATGGGGATGGTGTCTATCCAGATAAAACTGAGTCCAGAGAGCTGCCTTTTTTTTTAATTTTAAATTTTATTTTACAAAAAAGAGAGAAAGAAAACTGATAGGCAGTTATACTGACTTACAATTGTTCTGTTTGCTTTTTTAAAAAAAGTGACATGAAACACAAGTAAAAATAAATACGTCATAGAAACGACCAGTTGTCCAGTCTCTGGGGCAGGAGACATCCTGCCTTACAGAGAGAAGAGGGAAGCACATGATCATTCGTGCGGGCCAGCCGGCCCTGCTACAGAATCTCTTCTTTTCAATCTCCAAAGGCAGACCCCAGACTCAGATGGCACCCAAAGGAAAAGAAAACTGAAAACCAAAGCCAGGTATTGGGTCCCAAGTGCCTCCCCATCCCTATCAGCAACGTGGCTTTAGTGGTTGTCCAGTACAACTCCCCTCTCTGCCTCTCTTGAACCTGGTCCACTGATCAATCCTACCCCACCCACCCTCAGTAGATGGTGCTCATCAATTCAAGTTATAGGAAAAAAAGTCAGTCCTGGGGGCGGGGGGAACCCTCGGTCCCTCTAATGTCTCCCTAAACCCCATGCTGTTCTTAGCCTCCTAAGTGCAGTTTAATGAACACATCCAGATTGGAAACAACCTCCCAAGGTCATGCTGTGCTCTTGCAGCTACTAATGAGTCCTAGGTTACATCACAGTATGAGGTCCTGAGCAATATACTTTTACCCTCAAAATACCATCCTTATAGAAGGACACAGGAAAGAAAACATGTCACTTCAACTGTAAAAGGCCTTTAAAGGTCTGCCCCTTTCTAAACTGACATGTTAGACTACAGGACCTCTTAAAAAAAAAAAAGGCAGATGTACACAAAGGCACTGGGCCAAGGCCAGTGGATGTCGTGTTCTCTCATAGATGAATGCCCTAATTTTGGTTTGAGGGTTCATGGTGGGGAGGGAAGTTAACAATCTGCTTGGCCAAGAATTTAGTAGTTTTAAGACTCGGTTGTCCCTATGGTCTAGGACAGAGTAATGAAATGGGGCAGGCACCTCCAGCACTACATCCTTAGGGAGAAAAAGCTGAGATAGCCAGAGAGAAAGATGAAGGGTGGTCTTCTAAAAGAACACCCTTGGAACCAGGTCCAGGCTAATGCAGGGGCAGATTACAGTCAAATCAGAGAGCTTCCCCTCTGATACTCGCTTGGTCAAGCACCTGTTTTCAGAGTGTTTCAGACTGGTGACTGAAAGGGGTCAATTTTCTTTGTGAGTATGACTTAGCATGAGAAGGGAAGGCTATGCACATTAAAGGGAGAAGCTGGGTGTTATGGATCAGTAAGAGATATTGGTAGGGTGTGGGGAGGTCATAGCCATGAGAGGTGAGGAATGGGTTCTTCTCTTAGATAAAGAGGAGAGAGGAATGTCAGGTACATATCAGACATTCAGTTAAAAGACACGAAATGACTCATGCTCAAATAGTGCATCTTACATTTGATATGAGCTGGATCAAACAAAAGAACATGGGCTCTTGGCAATGACTGAAAGGCCCTATTCTGCTAATTCTTACTTTCTGCCTAGTCTTACTTTTAGGGTAAGATCTAGTAAAGATTCCCACCAAGAGAAATTGCTCATTTGGTTCACTTTTTCAACCAGGCAGGAGAATTGGACTTTTGAAATGGCTAGTTTCTCTTTGATCCATGTTCCTGGATGAGGGAGATTTTAGGAGTTAATGGATGTGGGTACAATTTAGGGGAGTGCAAAGATCACCTTGAATTTTTAGCTAGAAAGCAGTGTCTGATTGGGAGTTGTCTCTGGCTTAGGTATTACTGGAATCAGTGCTCTTGTGTTTAAGATGCACAGAAGCCAAGGTCAATCTCAGATGTGTATTTGTATTTGATGGAACTGCTCTGGGACACAGCTTATTCCTTTTCCAACTTATACATGAACCATATATGTTGGTAACATCTGCACCAATTTAAGACCACAAAGACATTTAAAAAATGGAAGAGTGTAGTTCAAATCCAAAGTTAGTTTCACTACAGCTGTTCCTGTATCATAATTGTACTGTGCTCTTATGACTAAGAGCAAAATCTATAAGCAGCAAATCTACAATAAACCAGATGTATATGGTTTAGAAGGCTTAAAAAAAAAGACCCCCCAACCCATAGATGTCATCAGCCCAAGAATTACCTTGGATACACCACCCTCCTCCATGTTCCATCTTTATCATACATAATCTGGATAGTGAAAGCCACTGCCATTTGTCTGTCCCTCAGTGAAGGCAGACAAGAATATGATTTTCACGGCCTCCATGACACCATCTGCTTCCCTCACGTACATAAACCACACATACGTGTGTACACAAATATACATGACAGACATACACAGAAAGGCAGCAGTAAAGACAGGGTTTTGTTTTTCTAAAATTCATTTATAAAACCCTCAGAAACTCAGATCCCCCAACCATCCCACTTTCCCACAAAATCTACAACTGCAATCATCAAAGAAGGCCTTCTTCAGCAAGGCCAGCCTCCCAAAGCTTTGGCCTTCAGAGATGGAGCAGGCATACGTGACTGTGAGAAGTAACCCCTGGTACCACATGTGAAAGAAGGCAGATAAATGCCCTTTACAGCTAACCCTGTGAAACCATTCATGACATGGCAAACACCAAGGGGTCTTCCACTGTTCACCAGCATCAGAGTGCTATTTGCACTATCCTGCAGAGGGATCTGTGATCCTGGTCCCTGTGCCAGTTCCACCTCACTAGCTTGCCCACCAACTATAGTGACAAAGTGATGATACAATCAGTGTCAGTGGACATGCAAAGAGGCAGCAGGAAAGACACAATCTCCCTTCTCCCAACACACAACTCAAGACCCTTCCTGTTACTGGGTCTTTGGAGCCACCAGCACAGATAAGGTAGTGAATGAACCCGGTGGGTCCAGATTGGTTCCCTTCTACTGTGCCAGTTTAAACCTGAGCCTGCTCCAATGGAGCCCCTTTACTGTCGACTTGTGGGAAGTGTCTGAAAGAGAAAACACTGGTTTGAACTGCTATTCTTAAATTAATCAAAAATAATTTGCATAGCTAAACTGTAGATCTAAGGCTTCTATGAGTAGCAGAGTTAGGTATGTCTGACAGAATGCCTATGAAAACAGAGAGAAAGCAAGCTCTAAGGTTCCACTTTTGGCATTTTTAGACAACAGTACGCACGTGTGCACTCTTATCTGTGCACACACCCCTATCATCCATCTTTGTCCCCTTTCTTGGGAATAACTCAGCACACCTAGTCCTTTGAACAATGGAAACAGTGTTTGGACAGAAAATTCACAAGAGATCTTACGCCTAGGGTCAGTCTGGTTATGCTTTCCTCACAGGGCTGGGAAGAAACAGAAATGGCCCACCAAGAGAACCTGTAACCTCCCAGCCTGAGGAGACCTGGTCATCAGCTACAGCTCTCACCCTAGGAAAGCTTGTCAGGCAAAGGTTTTTTGTTTGGCTCATCCTTCTCAACTCTGCCAATTTACAAAATCCTAGTAACTCAACAACCCAATGCTAGTCCTAAGAGAGGCAGAATTTAAACTTATCCTAGACACTGTCACCAGGAAAAGGTTGAGCCCAGAATGACCAATTTGCTTCTTAAAATGGAAGTACAACCCAGGATTCAGAGGAGGGGAGGAATGGTCCTAACACAATTCCTTCCCATTGGAAAACAGTTAAGTTCTCAGCATATACATGAAAGGATATACTTTAAGAGTTGGGAATATTCCTTATCCTGAAAAAATCAACAGTAGACAAGCCTGAGGAACTGAAAAGGCAGCCAATGCTCCAAAGCCATAAGCCACTCTCCCATGACAGGAATGGAATACATTGCAGGCCCTAGACCAGGACAATTGTTTTCTACCTTCTCACTTTGCAGCCAATTCCATGGCCTCCACACTAATCCTAGGAAATCACCACCTAGAAATGCATTGGTCCTAACTACAGTCTACACTTTGGTCAAATCCTCTAACTTCCATCCAAGATTGATTCTCTGTCCATGTAATATTTCTCACAGACAATCCAGGGTCAGGGAGACCTTCAAATTCTCCAGCCCCATTTGCTTCCTATCTCCCACCCCTTTCCCTCCCAACTCCCTCCCCGTAACATAAATGAAAAAAAAAAATGAAAACCCCCAATAATAAATAATTGCCTTCATGAAATAAATTAACATGGAGATTTCTAATGGAGGAGGGAACAAAGACATACCACTAGGCCAGGTAGTTGGGGGTTCAGTCTTATAAACTCTGAGTTCCCACTGATCCCACCACCGAGAAACTCTCCATACATGGCAGTGAATCTTCTCCTACCCACACCCACCCCCTCACAGGATACACACACAGCTTCCCTTCAAGAGGGAAAGCAAGAGCTGCCCAGAGACACAGACATGGCAAAGAGAAACACAACCTGGAAATGTATAATCTTTGTATTTTTTCATCAAATCCTAAAGCAAATGCAGCACTAAGAATCTCATCTCAGACAGTGGGTCAACCAGGTCTTCTCAGTCACCCCGTATCTAGGTGGAATTGTGAAAAGGCAACTCTCCCAACCCTGAGCTGAGTCTCTTCTGTTTACCCACTGTTCAAGCTGGAAAGAAGCCACTACATTTTTATTTCAATTAAGAAAATTTCAAGTTCTCCCCAGCCCCTATCCCAGAACCCTCCCTTCCCTCCTACCATGCTGTCGCACGCTCTCGCGCTTTCTTTCTCTCTTTCTCTTTCTCTCTCTCTCTCTCTCTCACACACTCACACACACACACAGACACACACAGACACACACACACACACACACACACACACACACGAGACATCTGGCTGAATTCCTGCTCCATCCCCCAAGAAATAACCCCACTTAGAATGGGATCTCAGCCTATCCTCTCTTCTCCCTTTGCCTTTCCACCTACCCCCCTGCCCTCCCCAGACCAAGCTAAATCACCCAGAAAGGCAGCTCTCTTAAGAGAGAGGGCTCCCAAAAGCCAGAAACTGGATGAAAGCCTCCAGGCTTAAGCCAGAAAAACCAGTCTTCACATGGACTTTCCCATTCAGGCAGGCAGGCAGATGGCACAGGTTGAGGAGACGGAGAAAGGCAGGATGTTCTATCTCTGGTCCCCAGTCCTCAAACTCCCTCCACTGTAGCAGTCTGGATTTTCTCCTTCTTTGCTAAACAGCGCAGAACCCCTGATATTTAAGAATGACAGACAGCCCCTGTCCCGCCTACTGCTCTCCCTTTCTGGGCCCTATCTTCAGAGCTCCAGTCTTTGCCTTCTAATCCCAATGGGAAGCCCACTGGGGGGCCAGAATGAGGTGGAGAGGGATTCCCCAGCTATTTCCCTGTAATTTCTATCACATCATCGTCCTTGTCCTCATCTTCATTGGAGCTGCACCCCACCTCCGAGACCTCGTGGGAGTCAAAATGAGGCACCTGGGACCGTAGAAGACTGCCAGCTGGGTACCCCGAGTGAGGGGACATATAGCCTGGGTAGACTGACATGCCCCGGGCAAGGCTGCTGGGCAGAATGGTGGAGGGGAAGGGTGCAAACATCCTGGGCTCGGGCAGGAGAGACTGTGTGAAGGGGAGTGAGTAGCTAGGCAGCATCCCCGTCACAGAGGGGTTTAGCATGAAGGAAGGGACACTGGCAGTGGCTGAGGTAGCAGCAGAAGAAGAGCTGACTGGGCCAGCTGGCAGGAGGGGGTCAGTAGTCACTGGGAATACCAGAGGGGAGTCTGCCAGCAGATTGGGCAGCTGGTAATAGGAGGAGCCAGTGCCCATGTAGAAGGAGTTCCCCGCCTGGGGGGAAAAGGGATGGGTGAGGTTGTGGTTTAAAGAGACTGGCGGCATGGCAAATCCACTGGAAACTGGGTACCCGTGTTCATACGGCTGCACGGGGGCTGGCAGCTGGCACTTTTTGGGCGGCCGGCGGGCTGGCTCCTCTGTGGCAGATGGTGAGGCCGACTTGCGTTTGTTGCCCCGTAAGTCCAGTACTGGGTGCCCATCACTGGGCTGGCTGGTGGCCGGGAGGGAAAGGGCCAGGCAATGGCTCCCTAAGCGAGGCTCAGGCCCTCGAGTTGTCCCAGGGACTGCATTATTATCTGAAGACCGAGTTGGGGGACCAGAGGAGACAGGGTTGGTGCTAGGCGAGATGTGATGGGTCTCTCGAGCAGCTGCAGCCTCTGCATACTGCTGCAATTCACTGATGATCTCAGGGCTGTCAGGGGAAATAGGTCTGGCCAGCTCCTCTGTGTTGGGGGGTTTGGGCGATGAGGCACTATGTCTGCCATTGCTTGTGGACTCTAGAGACGGACCCTGGGATCCTGGGAGCAAAACATATATATACCTGGGAGTTAGAAGGGACAAGGAGAAACTGACTACTTATCGGAGTGCTCAGGCACAAGATTATCAGACTACCCTTGACTCAAGTGAAAGGGCTGATTGACACTGGAATGGTTATAAACCTAAGGTCAACACGAAGAAGTTCCAATTTTGGGATCCAATTTTCAAGGGAACAAACTAAACTCAGCTACCTGGTCTCAGTTCTCCTGAAAGTCTTCAATATAGAGTTTCCATGGGAGGGCGGGGGGCACATGAGGGGAGGTGATGGCAAAGCATTGTGTCCTAAGACTAGGGCAGAAGTTTCTATAACCAAACATGAGAGCTAGGAGTATAAAGGGAATAGAATAAGGTTAAACTCAGACCAGGTTTATTTTTGAAGAGGAAGATGAAGAGAAGAGAGGTCCAAGTGTGATTCAGTCTATTAGAGGTAAGAGAGTCACAGAGGTACCTGAGGCAGCTGTCCGGCGATCATCATCAGCCTTTGGTTTTCCAGTTGTCCTGATGGCAAAAATCCGCCCATCACTGGTCCGGATATATGTCCCTGAAAAGGACAAGAAGACGAGATAAAAGTGCCATGATGGATCCATGGCATGAGATTGCAGCACAGTGCCTGGAACATAGTAAGTGCTTGATGGATGCTTGCTCCTGTTCCTTCCCTCTTCTCCCCAATCCTATCTATGAAGGCTGCAGGCCTAATTACATTTAACTGGCTACAAGTAATGTAATTAAGCTTTAAGCTCTTGGGGAGGGGGTATTGGGGCAAGGGGGCACATAAATAGGAAGCAGGCCCAGCTACTAAAGGTCTGCAGCACTGAGCAGCAGAGAGGGCAGCCCAGGTCCCACCTCTTGGTGCTGAATGACTTAGGGGGGATGGGGAGTCCTTCTGCTCCTTGCCAGGGAGGAACACAGAGGCCTGTGCCCCATCTGCCAAAGGGATCAATCCCTTTGAGTTTTCAGGACTTGGGCCCAACTTTCAGGAGAGCTCTGCAAAATGGATAACACACCATCTTTCTACCGAGCCATCAGCCTACTTCAGTGGCAAATGCATGTCTCTTATTAAGTTCAGCAAAGACTGAAGCAGAACATCCTTGCTAGAATTCCAGGAACTCTTTGGAGCTGGCCAAGGCCTCGCCTGAAACACTCTCCAGACCCAGAGACTATAATTTCATTAAAGCCTCTTTCACATCCATTCAAGATGGCTTCAGAGACACACGGAATGATTTCTTTGAGCCAGTCCTGACTTTCATTTCCTAATTCCTACACTCGCCAGTCTGCACACATGCCACACTGCCTCCTGGCTGGGGATGGGAGCGGCACAGAGGCAGCGGGCTCTCACCCTTTGTTCCACGGATGACATGGACACTCTCCCCAGCGCTGATTCGTGCCTGCACATCTGTGGAGCTGTTTGTTCCAGGAATGACGATATCTGGGGGATAAAGCAATAGCTGAGGTTATAAGAGCATCTAAACTAATCCCTGCTGATGGGGGTCTAGGCTAATTCCAGACTGTTTTTGTGGTTGAGATTCTTGAGGGAAGACCACCACTGCCACAGAGGTACACCCAGTTAATCTCACCACCATTATTCCCAAGAAGGCCATCTTGATTAATCCCATGCCACAACATTTTTAAAAAATTCTCTAAATCGGTGATTATCAATCTGTGGGTCGCGACCCTTTTGGGGGGGGCCAAACGACCCTTTCAGAGGGGTCACAGGGGTCACCTAAGACCATCGAAAAACATTTTCGATGGTCTTAGGAACCAAGACACCATCCTCTATCCATCACCAGGCAAGTCCGCCCACATGCAGGTACACCCACATACGAGTATTAAAGAGTTGTGGCATTAGGAAGGTTGAGAACCACTGCTCTAAATTCTTACAACAAATATATCATACAAATACTTGATTATATACCGGCTTGTATATTTCATTTATTTCATAAATGTGCATAGTGGATCTCAAAATATGATGTGAGTTCCTTAAGAAGACGGTTTCCTGTCTTCCTCTTACATCCTTTATAATACTAAACAAAGTTATAGATACTTAGTGAGCACTTAAATACCTGCAGAATGAAAATATGAATCAAGAGTGGTACTCGAACTGTGCCCACATCACTGACCTGTTGTTGTAACAATCTTCTGCACAAGGACCCCTGCACGCTGTAAGTAGTTGATGGGGAAATTCACTGCTGGGTTGGATGCTGATGCAGAGACTGAGCTGCCCAGTGGGACATGCCGGGGCATCATTGGGATGGGGGTTGACTGCACAGGGCGGACACTGGCCACAGGCTTGTCGTCACCTTTTAGGGCTGGTCTCCTGAGAGAAGATAAAGACCAAGAGGGGGTCAGTGTGAAAGGTCTTACTTATTGGCTCTTATTGGTTAGGTTCTTGAGTGTCCCTCCTAAGTGGAAGGCTCTAGCTTACTTGGAGGGACAGCATTTGTTAGTTGAAAACAGATTAAGAACCAGAAGACAAGAGTCTAAGCTTGGCTCTTGCATTAGTTAGCTGTGGGGCCTTTATTCAAATCATTTAGACTATTTGAGTCTTCAGGTTCCTCAACAAAAAATAATCCTTTCTTCACAGCAGTATTATGATTATCCAATGGAATTACCATGGGAAAGTGCTTTGAAAGCTACAAACAGTACCACACAAAGACAAGGAGCTTTGTTATTCCCAAACTGAGCTCCTGATTGTTGGGTATCTGGCTAGGGGCACCAGAGATTTAAAAAAGATGAAAAGAAAACAGTATTAGCTTCCAGCTTGCCCATCCACAGGGGTTTTCAGTCTTCAGTAAGATCTCACAAGCAAAAGAAAACTACTCCCTAGCCACTCTCTTGTGGCAGGGGCACAATTGTCCCAGGTGGTCAGGCAGGGAAATTTTTTCTTCATCTGTCCCCACCCCTCCATCAAATCAGTTTCCTCATATCTACCTTTCACCCCTCCCTTCCTGCAGCATGACTTAGATCAAGAGGCCGGTTAATGGCAGGTGTTTCATCACATATTGAACAACTGAGAACATATGTTTTCAACAGAGGTACCAATTCAGTTACCAGCCATATCCCAAAGCTCACAATCATTAGGAGGGACTTGCAGTGCCTGGCCAATCCAAAAAAGAAAAGAAAAGAAGGGTAGAACACAGGAAAAGAGGGAATAGAAAGGGAAAAGAGAAAGAGAAAAAACTTTCAGAATCAGTTTAAGCACTAAGAACTAGATGTCGCTTCTAGGAATGACTTTTTGGGGGGAGAGGCTAGATGATTTTTAAATCCTTCAAACTTCCCAGGATTCTCAATGATAAAAGAACTAGAATTCTTTGTCTGGATCAAATAATTATGTCGCCAGAGGTCACTTGGGAAAACATCTACAACACACCATGAATGACAGAGGCTGTTCAAACCACTCCAAATGCTGAGTGGAAATGTGAGGAATTCCTCCACTGACCTAGGAATATCCATGTGATATTAATTAGTACTGTAGGGGAATATGTGAAAAATAATGTTTTACAAGTTCATTTTTCTGGCTCTCTTTACATACCTAAGTATGATGGCTGAGCCATACATAGCAGGTTTTATTAAAATGAGTTGGAAATTATAGAATGTTACGGCTGGAAATCACCTAATCTAACTGTTAAAGATGAGGCTGAGGGAATACTTCTAACTTGTTGAATTTAACACAATGGAAAGTTGCTTCCACAAACTATCTGGGGGTGACAGGATAAATCACTGGACTGACACATTCTTGTGGACCCTGATTACTGCATGGATTTTTATGTTATCAAACTGACAGATGAGCAACTTTCAAGTTATGCAAATGTTCATGTTCCCTTGATAAGTCACTGAAGAGATGGAAATTCTGTTGTTAAAGTATGTTACACATGTTACAAACACTGGCTTTACAAAGTCACTGCTGGGTGTGGCACACATACTGGCATCAGTACAAGTGCCTATAGCTAAAGGAGAACCTCTGTTCACAATAACCAGCCCTTCTCAATGATTAAAGCTCAGCAATAGTGGCCAAAGAGAAAGTCACAGAGCAAGAGGCTGTGGGTTCAAATCCTACCTCTAATGGTTCTTGTCATTTAATCTTCTAAAATGAGGGGAATAGACCAAAGAAGTGAGGCCCCTTCCAGCTCTGGATGGCTTTCCTCTCTGGCCCAATGGATAGAGGGCTAGGCCTGAAGTCAGGCCGTTCACTTACAGTCTCGGGCGCTTGCTAGCTGTGTCACCCTGGGCAAATCACTCAAACTTCTGTTTGCCTGAAATGAGGATCTGAAAAATGGGGATAATAGCCGCTCTCTCTCAGGGTTATGGTGAAGATCAAAATGCTTAGTGTGGTGTCTGGTACATGGTAAGCACTACATAAATATTAGTTATTATCCACATGTATTCCCAGCAATCACATGGTTTTGACCATCTCTCTTTCACAGTATTTATTTTATATAATGAACAGAGACACGAGAGCCTTGTGGAGCACAGCACGGGGTTGTGAGAAGAGCCTGTATCTAGAGTCAGGGTTTTGTTTGAGTTTGGGATCAGACTGGGATCAGATTGCCACTGAATTGGGGGCAGGCCAATTCCTTTCTCTGGCTCTCAGTTCTATAGACTGTAAAGTAATATGGTCAGACTGGACAGTCATTATGGTCCCTTCCAATCTCTCTCATTTCTCCTGCAAAATAAACTACAAAACTGAAATGATCAGAGTTAGAAAAATAGTCCCTGATCCTCAATCACTGCATTACAAAAGAAAAAAGACTAACCCTCCCAGACAGAATATAAGAAATGGAGGCAGTTTTTAATCTATCCCATCTTGTTGCATGATGTCACCTATTTGCCTACTTAAAGCAAAACGTGGAAATGTAAGCAATTTATGCTTTTAGATACTTAAGAATTACTCATTTCAAAATATTTAATGGGCATAAAAACATGAGACAAAGCACAAGGAAGTGATAAATCAATGTAAACTTTCTGAAAAACATTATTATAGGATGGTCATCCACTTGGAAAAAATGGAAAACACAAATTATATTACAATTAATAATTTATTTTTAAATCCCAAATTCTTTTTCTACAATCCAAAGATATAATGAACTTGGTTCCAGTTACTTTATTTCCTAGAAGTTAATTTGACATTTTTTACATAAAACACTTAGAAAAATGCAACAAAAAAGTACAAAATCAATCAGTAAAGTTCCTGAGCCCCTAGATAAGAGAAAGGCATTATGCTGAATGAATCAGTGTATATACCAAACTGTAAAAATGGGCAGCAGATCTGGTAAAAGTTGGGAACCACATTGTCTGAAAATGAGAAAAGAAACATAACTGCACTATCATTTATGATAAAGAACCTCGTTAACAGTTGTTTTTGCTTCTGCTTGGAGCCTGAACCGTTCTAGAAGTTGTGCCCAAGGAGATTAACTGTGCATATTAACTGTGCATACTTAGAGCTCAGCCACCAGCTGAAATCCCTTTAGCAACCAAGAGCAGAAAATGGGCACAGAAGGCCCTACTTCCAGTACTGCTCCTGAAAGACTCACCTTCTAGGAACAAAACTGCCACTGAGACCAGGGCAGGGGACACCTTAGCAGTGAAGTTATTGGGCTTAGTTACATCAGGGTAGTGAGCACAGCACATAAAAAGTGATTTGCAGTTTCAGGCTTCTCATAGCCAAAAAAAAAGTTAGGAGAGTACATGATCTCTGTCCCCTGGGACCTAGAGCTAGAAATTCAATAAACCCACCCTTGTTCCCCTTGCAGTAACATAAGCACAAGCTACTCAAACAAGTCTGCTAGATACGCACGCTGTTCTAACAACAAACAGTGTGTGTGAACTCTTTGTTTAAAAATACAAGTTGTTTTGTCTCAATGTTCAAAGAAAAAAATAAATCTTGATTCTAGCTCCTGGAAGCCTCTTAGATTTAGACACTCACCAGTTTCTCTGGCTGAAGGCAGGGATACTGGTCAGGCTCTGGTCGCTGACAGGATAATACTGAGCATAGGATGGACGTGTGTAAGGGACAGACGCCCGCTTCTCTTCTTCATAGCTTTTCTTTGCAGCTTTTTTCTCTGCCTTGGTCAACTTGTGCTCCTTTCGATCCAGGAGCAGCGACTCGTGCTGGAAAGGCTCCTGCAGAAGCAGGGAGCTAGTTTAGACACTTTTTTACTCTACATACCTACTCAGCTAACTAACCCCCAAAGAATACACAAGCTCCCCCTGGTGTAATGCAGCATCCCTGTACCAGAAGAAGTGACGGAAGGGAAAGATCCAGAAGTACAGGGAGACTTAATATGAACTGATGTACGGTGAAGAAAGCAGCACCAGGGGCACACACATGCCAGTGATTAAAACGTCAATGGAAAGAACACTCAGAATCAATGCAGTGTAACAATCCAGTTTGATCCCAGAGAAAAGGTGAAAAACTACATCCCCTTCCTGCCTTTGCAGGGGCAGGGAACTAAGTGTATGACACATTCATTGCACATACACCAATTCTATGGTGGCTAGTTTTGCTGAGCTACTTTTCTCTTTTTTTTTTTTAAACAAGGTCTACAGAGTAAGGGACAATGAAGATATATATTTAGAAACAAGGGTGATGTAAAAATAAGATACCAGAAAACATTTTGAAAAATTGGAGTTAAGGGGTGGCAAGGTGGCACAGTGAATAAAGCACCAGCCCTGGAGTCAGGAGGACCTGAGTTCCAATCTACCCTCAAATACTTAACACCAAACTAGCCGTGTGACCTTGGGCAAGTTGCTTAGCCCCAATTGCCCTCCAAAAAAAAAAAAAAAAGAGTTAAGCAGGTGGGTATGTGCTTCTAGAGGTACTAATGAAAAACTACTTCAGAAGTTTTGCCTTCTCAACTATCCATCATATACCTAGCAATTCTGACTAAGAAAAAAATGGATGCTCTCCACTATGGACCCATACTCCTGGGACACAGGCAGATGGAGAAAGGAGAAAAGTGTTACAAAATGAGGTCCTATTATTCCCTTCTCCACAAACTACTGCCCCTAGAAAAGCACCATTAAATCACAAGTTCCTAAGAGAGCAAGGTATCCTATCTTTGCATTCCAGATGTTTGCACTGTGTCTTGTATAAAAATCATTGCTTAATAATTGTCTGATGAAGCAGACTGCCTTGGCCAACAGAGAGAGAAATTTAGAATGAGCAAATCTACTTCTTGGAGGAATGCTGTTACCTTCTTTTTGATAGATCCTTTCAGGGGAGTACACACACTAAACAGGGTATGGTACACACCTTGGTGATGAGGTGAGGGTACTTGAGACAGGCAAGCTGTAAGACAGAGTCCTTGATTTTACTCATGTTCAATGCCAGCTGGGCAGGATCTGGCTCCTCTTCTACAAAATGCAACAGATTTTCTACTTCCCTCCGGGTGAAATTTAACACTGGATTTAAATCATCTACCACCCGATCTGAAAAGGGAGATAACATGAGGTGTGTTGGGGAAGCAAGTTAAGAAACTAATTATAAATGCAAAATCACAAAACTAGAGAAAGGAAAAAGTTTTTATATGGAATCAATTCAGCCATATTCCACACTATAAGACTAGAACAGCAAAATGAGGTCCTGTTTAGGGCCAACGTTACATATGAATCCTTAAGTCTGAGGCAAGATAATGAAAAGAAACTCACATGCCAGTATGACATCGATTGAATATTTCACCATCAATAATTCAACAAATTAAAATAGAAGCCTTTCACAAGAGTTTTCTTAAAGCTGCTAAGGTAAAGAAGGTGGTAATATGGGAAAGACTGTAGACTTCTAAAATTCAAAGCCAAAATTCCTATATCATCCCTTCCTCTGCTTTGACTTTCTTCTACCCTCTAGCTCATGGACACCATGTTATGGTTATCTCAGAGGAACTGGGAGGTGACCTACCTGACATGCCCTGTTTGGAAATCTGCCGGTCATAGATTTTCTTCTCCAGAGTGTAGTCAGACACCAGACGGTATATATGACAAGGCTTCTTCTGCCCATAGCGGTATACACGACATACTGCCTGAGCATCATGACAAGGGTTCCAGGAGGCATCAAATACCACAACTCGGTTGGCACCAATCAGATTCACACCCAAGCATCCAGCTCTTTAAAATATAAGTCAACAAGCACCAGACTCATTTACAAAAGAGTATTCTTGTAAGTAAAATTTGCAAATTAGTTTTCATTGTGTTACTGCCACTTATAGCCCTTAAAACAGAATTAACTACTCCTGTCCTAGTACCACAATATAATTCTCTGCTGTGCCTCAGAAAAGAACCAACATCAATGTGGTTATTGGAGCCTATACTGTTCCCTACCCCTCAACTGTTGTTTGTCCTTTATTTTCAAAGAGTACCAATGACATAGGTAATACCTTGTACATAAATTAGGTTTAAGTGAGGCAGAACAAAGTCATCAGGCTCTCTTCATGAGTCATCAAAGTCCAACGGCAGGACAAATGTCAATGACAAATGATAGCCCTGGATGCAGTGAATGGTCTTGGCATCTTTGATGCCCAGCTAAGCTCAAAGCACTCCAAAATACCTGCTTCAGTGGCCTTCATTCACCCACTCCCCTGGGAGAAGTCTTCACATGCTTGGGGTAGATATCCCTCTAAATCACCAACAAATTTAAGGTCCATTTGTTGCCCTGATCTAGCCTGTTTGCCAAGATGGCTTACCAAGGTGTGACTGCTGCACAGCTTCTTGGAGCCTCAGCTGAGAGTTAGGTGAAGGTGGACACCAAAGGTGGATGAGCAGCCCTGAAAAGGGCTTGGTAAGTTCTCATACCAGGGGTGCTGGTCCTCCATACACCCCATCCCTTGGTAATGGCCAAAGAGTGATACTTTGAGCTTGGTAGATGGAATAACATCACCATTACTTATTTTAGCAGTCCTTTTAAAATACTTTTCTATCCATTGTCTCATTTGCTGGTGTAAGGCAGGTATGGCCATCCTTGGAAAGCTTCCTCTGTAATTTAAAAAACTAGATACTTCCACTAGACCTCTCATGAGCAGGGCATCATCACAAAGAGCTGTTCTCTCCCTCTACCACAATCTCTACAGCACCTTTTTTCTTGACTCTCCAAGATGTAAATATCCTCTTTTATGTTCTTTCCCTGAACTGAGGACCAAATTACAGACCAAGGCAGCTATTATAGTAGGTGCCCTAACAGTGACCCTTTCAAGCAGAAGTGTGTGAGAAAAGAGTTTGGCTCTATCCACTGCTAAACTTCCTTCAACCTCCACTCCCCAGGACCCAACTCACCGTGTAGACAGCAGGAAGAGCCAGACAGAGCTGTTGTTGGGATCATTAAATTGGTTGATAAGACGCTCCCTTTCAGAAGCTGAGGTGCTACCATCTAGTCCTAGGAAGGGAAATGGCAAAGACTTTAATGATACAGGATTGTCATAATGTAATGATAATGTAATTTGAAGACCCATTTTTGTATTGGGAAGTAAGCAGGTACTTAGCACTTATTAATTAATCAAACTTCTGTGAAAGAAACAGAAGGTATGAACTCCTGTCTCCTGTTGCTGATGTAACAGGAAGGGGTTGGCTGAAACAGGAAGTAGCTAATGCTGTGTGTATATAAAGAAAAGCTCCAGGGAGGGAAAGTCAGAATTTCTTGGGACAAGAATCTGGTTGCAGAAGCTGAATTTCCTGAGAACTTACAGTGGTGGAGCTTCTTCTGAAGAAGAGGCCAGGAGCTACCCTCCACTTGCCCAATTGGATAAGGTGATTCTGATTTTTTTGAATGAGCTGCAGAAGACTGAGGAAGCATGACCAGGATGCTAAGACTTAGTCTGTTTGTGGCTTGGTTGAGCCTTGAATTCCCGGGAACAGAAATTGTGAAGGATTTGAGATGGACTGGACCCTGTGAACTTCAGTGCGGAGCAGGAACTACCCAGAGAACTGAACAAGGACCTAAGAGTTGTCTGCTTCTGAATCCAGGTGACTGTTTGGTGGATTCAGGTAGGAGCTGGGACCATGAAAAGGAATCCAGGGAATCTGAGAGACCACCCCGAGTGAAACTGAAAGAAGACTTTACTTGGATACTGTATGCATTATTGTTACACATAAATTACACAGAGACTATACTGAGTCCCTTTCCCATCTACCAGAACTTTAGGTGCTATCTCCTTAATGGACCGAAAGATACACACACAAGGATAAGACAGGAGAATATTGCCCTCATGTGCTTTTAAAAATCGTAGAGTGAAAAGCTAAGAAGTTCAGGGTAGAACTCACCTATCCAAGAAAAAATGCTGCATCCCTAAGACCCAGAGGTACTCAATGGAAGGTTTCCCTCCTCAACCCTAATGTCAAGGCACAGACTTCCATTGACTTCCTGAACATACAACAGACAGGCAGCCTCCAAGTTTAAAAAAAAAAAAAGATAAGCTAGAGCAGGATGTGATCAAGCCAAGGACATCTTAAAAGTTTGAACAAAGTACTTGACACAGAGCAGTAGGTCAAGACACCCAAGAAAAGGAAGGGAATTAGAATGAGCCTATTTATATCCTAGAGTTAATACATGGCAATGAAGAGTTACATTTGGTGCTAGTTCTAGTAATAGACTCGGATCCAGAGGGCTATGGGATATATAATTCATTGTTTCAAGGTATCTTTTCTCTGAGTAAAATAGATAAAAGAATGCTGACTTGGGCTGATAAATTACCAGCACCAGAACTATGAAGCTCCATGCAACTTTATATCATGACATTTGTGCAGCACATTATGGGAGAGAAAATTAGTCACATTAATTTCCTCACTTGTTCATACTATTACTCTTGCTTCAAAGTATGCCACAGACATGCAATAAGACACTTCTAAAAATGGAAGAGCCCTAGCTTAGCGTCAAAGGTTCTCCATAATTTGGTTCCAGCCTATCTTTCATGCCTTTTTCTCTATTATTTCCCAAAAGAAACTCACTGGGTGTGCTGGTGAACACTTATCCAAGTTACTGGGGAAACTGAGGTTGGTAGAACTCTTGAGCTCATAAGTTCTGAGCTACAGTGCATCAATATGGTAAGCCCCTAGGAGCTGGGGAGTGGTAAGAGGTCCCAGGATGCCTAAGGAGGTAAAAAAATGGAGCAGGTAAAAACTATTGCTCAGTAGCAGGATCAGTCTGTAAGAAGTTACTGTGCTTTTGGGCTGAATGGAATGGAGAGAGGAGAGGAAGAGGAAGGAAGAAGGCTTTACTTCAGCCAAAAGACTTTCCTTACTTGTTCATACTACTTCTCTTGCTTCAAATGTGCACAGGATCATAGACTTCGAGCTGGAAAGGACCTTAGAGACCATTTGGTCACCCTCCTTTACTTTACAGATGAGGGACTAGGCCCCAGAGAGCTTAAGAGATTGCCCTAAAGGAATTCTGGGAGTGGCAGAAGTGAGATTTGAATTCAGATCTTCTGATTCCAGTCTAAGGTTACCTCCACTGAATTAGGCTCTCCTCTTAGCCTACCCAATCCCATTCTTCTTTCTAGCCCAAAGGATCTCTTCTTCTTCCATGCAGGTTTCTCTGACTGCCCCGCCCCAAAGTCATCTCTCCCAATTACTGTCTATGCCACTCATGTGATATTTAATATTTAAATGCCCACATTTCTTTATCCCAACTAGAATGTAGACTCCCTGAGGGTTAGCATTATGCTTTATACTCCTTCAGGTACGATCCCAGAGTATCATGTACAGTGCTTTGCCCTGTGTATGTTGTGCCAGTAAATATCAGTTGACTGATTAGCCATAGAAGCTCAAGAGAGCATAAAGATAACAAGGTAGAGGACTAAGGAAATTAAAAGAAAAAAAAGAAAGGAAAGAGGAGGAAAATGTTACTCTAACAGACATTTCCCACAATGTTACATGATGAAGTCAACAGGAATAACTCACGGTAATAGTTGAGGTTTCGAACCCAGTTCTGATCTCCTTGCCCATCTGAGCCAGGCAGGCAGGGCATTAATCTCTTGGCCAGGAATTCCTCAATGACAGACAAGGTGGAAAGGCTCTGACTGCAAAGAATAACAAGTCATCTCGATAAAAACCTGCCCAAGGGCATTTTGTCCAAAAGCAAAAAAAGTTCCTTTAAGTTTTTGTAAATGCTCCCTGCCTTTAAAAAAAATAACTGTATCATCCCAAAACACAACACCAAAGTGTCTCTGGGGCCCCTTCTCAGTCAAGAATCCATGAATGCAGATAACATTCAAGATAAAAAGATACTTTCTTCATTTCAAATTTGTACAAAATTATCATCTCCATACCTATGGCACAGAGACCAAAAGATCTCCATTCTTGTTCCTGTCTCTCCTTCTATTTGTGCATCATCAGCCAAAGAATTCTGCAGTTGGGTACCATGCCTGGTAGAAGAGTGCTCAGGCAAATCAGAACTCACTATAGTGCTACAAGCAACCTGACAAATACTTCCAGGGGAAATACATGTCCTACTGCCTTAAAGAAAGCACTTGTCTTTCTCAACCCTGCAGTCTGCAAAAGGAGGTTTAGAAATCTTTTGGAAAAAAATGCTGGGGCAGCTAGGTGGCCCAGCAAATAGAGCACCAGCCCTGAACTCAGGAGGACCCGAGTTCAAATTTGGCTCAGACATGTAACACTTACTAGCTGTGTGACCTGGGGCAAGCCACTTAACCCCAATTGCCCTGCCTTGCCCCCTCCAAAAAAGACAAGAAAAAAAAAAAGGAAAAAATGCTATCCGATTTTACACTTTGTCTAGCATGGATGTGACTGGTAAAGAAAGATAAACCAAGAAGCTGAGAGTCTTTAGTCACATTCAAATAGCTGCTGACTGTCTGGTTCTGTTACTGAATTATTCAATAAGATATTTTACCAAGGTATGATATGATGCAATGGGAAAACCCTCCAGATTTTAACAATCATTCTTTCCTCACATCCCTTCCTGGATGGTATGAGGTATTTCAAAAGATGAAGACCTTATTTGGAAGCTATTAAAAAAGCTCAAGTCAGCTCCTATGAGAGCCAGTATGGCCTTCATAACCTCAAGGGTACATCTTGTTATGGGTGAAGAAATGGGACCCCTCGCTTTTCAAATTTCTTTGAGAGAAAAAGTCATCCCTGGAGGAAGACCCAAATGGTTGAAACACTGGAAAAGTTCTACAACTTCTTTCAGGAAGAAATTTCATTAATAATAAAAAAGAATTAAAATGATAGAGGCTGGCTCTAAAGAAGAGATAAGACACCTGTTGCTCTTTTACATTGATATATAGGTCAACAGGTGTGGAATATTGCATATGTCAGATTTTTTCAATGTGTTCATTGGTTTTGATTAATTTCTTCCTCTTCCCTTTAAAAAAATTCTTTGTTATAAAGGATGGCTCTCAGTGTAAAAAAAAGGGAAGGGATACTAGAGGAAACATATACTAGAGGAACAAAAGGTATGAGAAAAAAATGTATTTTTAAAAACCACCAAAAAAATGAGGAAAAATAAAACTGAAAAAGGAGAGCCTAATATTATGCAGTGGGTGAGAAGAAGTGACATTTGTCTCATTCTGTTAACTGCTCCATTTCCTTTGGAAATGATGTGCAATTTCACCAGGGTTCTCAGGGAGCAGCTAATACTCTTACCTGAATACAAGTATCTTGTCCCCAAGTTTCACGCTTTCTTCAATTAAGTGGAAGAGCAGCACCATTTTGGGTGAGTTCTCCAAAACTCCTGTCTGATAATCACATAGGATATCCTTGGCCTAAAACAGAAGAATTAGCACTTCAGAGCTGTTCCAAAGCCAGTTCATTATAAGCCACAGCCACCATTGCCTCAAGATAATTTCTAAATTGTTGCACCCTTAATTATTTGGCAAAAGGCAAAAATTGTTCCCCCCTTGGCCCCCGTCTACTATGAGCTTTTCCTCCCAAAATATCACCACCTATCAACTAATTATTCCCACTCAATTTTCAACTTTTATTCCACAAATAGTTGTTAAATACAACAGGCTTAGAGAAAAAAGACTTGTTGAACCCAGGTGGTAAATAAAAGAATTGGGACTTGAAGCATCTTCTAGATCTGAACTACTAGAAGAAGATAATCTAGACTGGCATCAATAATGCTCTGTCAAGATGGTAAGAACAATGGTTACTGCAGGTATGCATACATGCATGCATACACACACACACAAACACACACACACGTACAGCTGTGTGTGTGTGGGGGGTGATAGCTCTGTGTGTATTTATATACACATATACTGAGTAAATGGCTGTAAGAAAAATGGCTACCATTTACAGTAAGAAGATTGCTAGATCACAAATTATCCAGACACTTAAAAGTATAGCCAAGCCTTTATTTCTGGACAAAGACACCACTGACAACTTTAAATTAAAAATGCTGAAATCGGACAGAGAGCTGGCATTAAAGTGAGGGAAGACAGAGGGCCGCCTTGTCTCACTGCTCCTACCCCTTTTCTTTGCCCTCCCTGTGACTACTCAGGCTTTCTACACATCAGTGTTCCCTCATCTCCAGCCATCACTCTAGCCAGCTCTACTTTCAGTTTCCTTCCCAATCTTGAAAGTGTGGTGAAAAACTTCAGAAATTACTTTTTATTTGCCTTAAATCTATTTCCTACTGTTTCCTCCAACAGAAGTTAAGCTCTTGGAGTATAAAGACCATTTGTGGTTGTCTTGGCACTCCCAGAACTCATAGCCCATTACTGCATTTCAAAGGTGCTTAATGAATACAAGGAAAACAAAAGGCCGTTGTCCTCAAAGAGCTGGCATACAAGTCAGTGAGAGAGCAGTTTTCTTGAACTCACCCATTCATAAGTGACAACCTGGTTGGCTCGCTCCTGAAAGGGATTGAAGCCTCCAACGCCTTGTAGGTATTTGCTATTCGTTGCCTCTCCTCCTGAGGGTGCCAAGGTGTTGCCCTCAGTTTTGACTTTAATTCCCTGGGTCTGGCAGCGGGCATTGGTCCCAGCTGTGCTGAGGTCATCTACATCCAGATCCTGCTCGTTGGCAAGATTCTCTTTCTGAAGGGCTTCATGTAGCACATCAGGATGATTCCAGATCTGAGGTCCACAGAAGAGGGATGAGTAACAGGAAAGAGTAAGTCTTACCTCCTGTTATTCCTCCCTCCCCTCTACTCCTAGCTCTTGCTGACCATACATGCATGTGTGCACGTGTGCACACACACGTGCAAGTGCACACACACACACACACACACACACTCTCTCACACACTCTCTCTCTCTCTCTAAGAGAAACCGAAAACTCCTTTTGATTAACTGGTTCTAGCTGGCACAATGTGAAACTTCATTTCATAGAAATGAAAGATATAGGAGGATATGAGGAGAAATTTTAATGATATAAAAATAAAGTATATTTTTAAAAAAAGAAATGAGAGATTTGTTCTTGAGGGATTTATTCTTTTTCTTACTCTATAATTCAGAAAGCTGGAGTCAATAGCTAAAGTTTTGTTTCTGTTTGTTTCACTCTGTGGCCTTGGGAAGTTAAGATACTCAATGACTAAGAGTCTCCAAATGTAAAACAAGACCCATCTTTGACAAGATATGGTACAAGTAAATAATAAATTACTGTTCTGGGGATGTTCTAAATTCTAATACACATATGGAATCCCTGGTGTGGGGGTAGTGAAAATATCATAGCTACTAGATTCATGAAAACTGTACTTCCCTGTCACTGATATGAGGCTGTTCAGACTGACCGCAGGGCACATACTTCAGAACCTAACACTCATTTATCTTTCTGTTTGACTTTGCTAAAGCAACTTTCTGATTTAGGTAAAGTAACTTTCCATAGGAAGCAAGACACAATGGAACAGCTCAGGCTCAATGGCTGGTATTGGTTAGAATGAAAAAGTTTTCCCTCTTGAAGACACTGTTGTGTTTCTCTTAAAGGGGACTTCTAAAGTCTTTGCCTATAGTTGTTATAAAAAGAGGCCAGAAAGGTTTTCTACTTGCTTATAGGGCTTCTGGACAAGGATGGTTTGGCCTTGCACTGTCCTCAAACTCTCGTAAAATCAGCTTGAAGGAAATTCCAATCCAGCTGAATGCAGAGATGAATAAAAATAGATGAATAGTTTTTCTAATCTATGGACTCCTCTAAACCTCTCTGTGGCAGACATCAAAGGTTGGCTGGAAGTGCCCCACTTGTTTTATGCAGGGAAAGCCAGACTCACAAAGGGGAAGTGACCTTTCTGGGGTTACAACAATTTACCAATAGAAGACTGGCCCTCAGAACCATCTGATCTTCCAGATCTGCCTGGGCAATAAGGCAGTAATGCTCTTTGTATTTTCCCATTTAGTAGGCAGACAGTGCACTGGTTTAATGTCCCACCACCACTAATTTCAATTACATCTTCCTAAAGGACTTGTCTTTCTTATTTCTTCTACTCACCTTGCAGCATACACAGAAAGCCTTGAGAGGGTTGAGTCCCAGCCAGCCACTGTTGCCAGCATCACGGAAACGATTCATGAACTCTGTATACAAAGCCCGTTGGATTTTGGAGAGTCTCACTAGGATTACATGCTCTTCTTTGTATGGTAGCTGTATCTTCAGCACACTGTGGCCTCGCCTATAGAAGCAATGCCAAAAGGAGAGTGAAGAGGCAATAGAAGAAGGTCATGGGCTGATGCAGGATCAAAATTAAATATTCACAGTTAGCCTTCTTTTTAGGGACCTTTATGATTTATTGTGGATAGTCATTAGTGAACTTTAAATCATCAAACTTTAAACAATTAATCGCTCAAAAACATTTTTTAAGCAACTATGCTGTGCCAAGCACTGGGGATACAAATACTGTTGTTCATCCTTCGTTTTTGAAGAGGACCAAGGACATCACGGGTCACGAATTGTATTTAAGTGAGGCAGAGTTGCACAGAGCCAGTCAGCCTCACATTCTCTTCCTGAGCCATCAAAGTTCAGAGGCAAAACAGAAATCAAGATGCTTGGCAAAGGACCAGATGCACTAGATGGTCTTGGTGTCTTCAATGTCTGACGAGGCTGTAAGCACTCCAAAGTACCTGCTTCAGCTGCCTTCACGGCCATTGGGACAAACTGTTCTCATCCACCCATTCTGCTGAAGGAAGTCTTCACACAGTTAGGGTAGACATTCCCCTAATTCACCAATGGGTCTGAGGACCCTCAGTTACCTTCAACCTGGTTTAGCCTGTCTTCTGAGACAGGTTTTACTGGGCTGTGGCCACTGTGCATACTACAGATTCTTGGAGCCACAGGTGAGAGTTGGGTGACAGGTAGACACCAAAGGTGGGTAAGCAGCCCTGAAAAGGGCTTGACAGCCCTCACACTAGGGGTGCTAGACCTCCTGAACACCCCGTATACCCTAGTGATACAAATACAAAGAATGAAACAATCCTTACACACAAAGAGTTTGGGTTCTTTGCAAAGATCTAAGGCAAAGAGGCTGCATTACTTGCTCAAAGTAGTTACTCAATGAACCAGCTGCAAAGGTGAGATGTGAATCAAAGCCTCCTGTTCTCTGGGCTGCTGTTCTCATAGAACATGATACACAGGATTTACATTGGCATTCCAAAGCCTGTGATCTTGCTTTCCTTCCTAATAGGAAATGCTTCCTTCCTTCTTTCCACTCATCCACATTCTTTAAAGGCTGGTCAGGTGCATATTATACCTTTCTGGATCCACATTAACTAGCACACAAGTAGACACTCAATTAATGTTTGATAATGATGATGATGACACCAGCATAGTTAAAATCCCCAGGAGCTAGCTCCCTTTTGACTTGTCCCACTGACAAACTGATTACAACTGTGGAAATTACATCCCTAATATTATAGCATAAAAGAAACTCTACCCCAACAAAGTGCAATGGTGATCAAATATGTCCCAAGATTCCCAGATTTTTTTCCTCAGTATATAAGGCATGTATTCCAGGGAGTCCCTACTAACCCCTATTCAGTCCCACCAATAAGCCCAAAACCTTTCAGTCAACTTCTCCTCCCCTGAAGTGAGATACAGGGGTGGCTAGGTGGTGCAGTGAATAGAGCCTGAAGGACCTGAGTTCAAATCCGACCTCAGACACTTAACACAAAACTAGCCATGTGACTTTGGGCAAGTCACTTAACCTCAATTGCTGTACCTTCCCCTCTCAAAAAAAAAATACAATAAAATTTTAAAAATTGAGACATAGAGGGAAAATCTGATATTTTTCTTCTTTGCGAAATTGGTACTAGTCCCAAGATACAGACAGATAAGTGTCTAATCTTTCCATTTTTACAAGAGCCTTCCACACTCACACTAATACGTCGTGAATCCTACTTAAGAAGCTTTTAAAAGGAGTGGTCACAAATTTTCCTATTCAGCAACCTCAGTTTTTAGAAGCAGCACCTTGGGAGACTCTCAGAATGACTCACCTCTGCACAAATCCTTCCAAGAGGCTGTGGAGAACATGGCTTCGGTATCGCATGAGGCGAACGTCCTGAGGGGTGCTGTCAATACACTGCCCATTGAGAATGGGGCGCTCAAACATGTTGCTGAACTCCTGCCGAGTGCCTAGGAAATCAGGGCGTACAAAGTCCACCATACACCAGTACTCAATGAGGTTGTTTTGGAGGGGGTACCCAGTCAACACTACCCGACGGCGAGACCGAATATTTTTTAGGGCCTGGGATGTACTGGCATGACAATTCTTGATTCGATGCCCCTCATCACAAATTACCACATCAGGGCCAGGGCGGGAAAGGGCCTTCTCAATGCCTAAAGTGAGAAAAGAAAACCAAGGATCAAAGGTTATTCCTTTTTTCAGCTCTCTAGAGGGAAGTTACTTTGTAAGAAAGATGAAAAAACTAGAAAACAATACAGCTACCCCATACTAATTACAGAAGACAAATAACACAAAGCCTTCCCGTTCTGCTCCTCCTCCAACTTCTCAGCTTCCTTTTATGAACTGTGTTCCCTGTAGAATGGAAGCTCTTTGAGGATCGGGGAGCTCTTTCTTTCTGTTTATATTTGTACTCCCAGAGTTCAGCAGAGTGTCTGGCACAGAGTAAACACTTAATAAATCTGCTGGCAGAGAGGATCCATAGTATGCTAGGAATGATTTCAGGATTAAAAATGGGCTCTGACCAAACTCTGCATGAACAATGAATGCGAAGAATGGTGCAGTGCTGCTTGTCCCTTGTCCCCTGTTTCTAGGACAATCTAGAACAAACTGATAGAAGCCAGAAAATCAATACCTATTTAGTAGCCCTTGCTGGGCTTATCTTGGTTCTATTAGAGAGGACTTGCAACTCCATCCCTGAGCTCAAAAGTCTTAGTAGATGAATAGATTCAAGGAACTGAAATAGCTTCATGGGTCAGAAAGAAGGCTCTTCCTGACCATAGCAAAGGCCTCCAAGAGAAAGAAGAACTAACAGAAACAGGGAAGTTACCTTTGCATATAAGACAAACTATAAAATGCTCAATTTCCTTTTTTTAATGAAATGTATCAGGAAACTGTCAGCACTACTGTGACTTTTACTGATGCTCCTTTATGTTCTCTGTAAGTTTTACCTCAGTGATTTTTCATCATTCCCCCCACTCAGCAAATCTAGGAGGTCACAAGACAGTAAAGGGGTTTCCCTTCAAACCACACAGCTAACATGTCAATAATCCCCAACTAGATCTCTTTCCACAATACCACACAGCATTGTGACTCTGGGAAAAAGCACTCCCACCTACTGATGACAGAATGAAGGGGAGGCCACCAACCTTTCATGAGTTCTTGTTGTCGGTCCTCCTCATCCAGGTCAATGATTACCGGACAAGCAGGTTTCTTGCTTTTCTTCTTCCTACCTGTAGCAAAGGATTTCTTCAGGGAGAGGAGTCGGTACATTTCATACCCCATCAGCAGCACCCCGCCCTCTGACACCCAATCAGTCACCACCTTAGCACGAGCAGCCGTCGTCCTACAAAAATGAACAGACAGAAATGACTACTGCTTTTTCAGATTTCCCAGCAGCATTCACCAAAACAGGTACCTACAGAATAACACTTATTTTACATCTGTGACTCTAGAATGGCAATGACTTCAAATATTAGCTAATACTGTATATATACATGGCCAATTGCTCAAAAATTTGTCTATTTCCCCCCCCACCATTCTCCAAGATAATAGTGTTACTGAAGCTAGGCCAACTTACTTAAAAATATTAACCAAAAAACCAAGGACACACACTATACATCAACAAGATCAGTTGTGGAAAATCCCAGGCTGTAGAATAAGATTCCCTAGACAGTATCTAAAAATAAAATGTTATTTAAAAATAAAATGTCAGAAATATAGTACATCAAGTGGAAAGGTAGGAAGGAGCATAGAGCAAAGGTCAGTGAGTGAGCAGTAGGACAATTCCAAAGATATGCAGTTCCTGTAACGTAACAAGAACTGGACACTAATAATGGGGTAGTTGATCTTAAAGAACACGGTGGGCAAAACCAAATCACTGTTCCCAGTATAGAGAAAGATTGCTATGACAGACTTCACTAAGGGATACTGACCCGTCCAGGACATCTAAAAAGCAGGGACTTACCCACTCCAAGTTTTAACAGCTATTCCTGCAGGGTAGAAGAGATTCCTTGACACTACTAGTGAAAACAGGTGTCCTATCAACTTTTCCCTTCCCACCTACATTTTAGGAGCACTGGGGGCGGCTAGGTGGCACAGTGACTAGAGCACCGGCCCTGGAGTCAGGAGGACCTGAGTTCAAATCCGGCCTCTAACACAAAAATCTAGCCGTGTGACCTTGGGCAAGTCACTTAACCCCAACTGCCCTCAAAAAAAAAAAAAAAAAAAAAAAAAGCAAAACATTTTAGGAGCACTGATTCCCTTCATCTCCTTGCCCCACCTCACCTTTAAAACACCAACCATATATTTCTTGGAAGCTAAGACTAGGATTTAAACCAATTCCAGTAAGAAATGAAACCGTTCCCAAAGAAGAGATATATCTACTGAATATGTGAAAAGGAGTTTATTTTAACCAATGGAGGAAAAGGATGACAAAGGTAAATGACATGCAGAACATGGCACAATTTGATTTTGGTCATTACATGCATCTTTTCCTAAGAGGAAGGATGACATTTACAGAATTTCATCCCCCTCATTTTAACTGCTTATCTTCTAAGGAAGAAAAGTGACAAAAAGACAAGGAGAGAAGAAGAGAAGGGAAGGAGAAGCAGACCCTTTAGAGTTATGAACTTAGGCCTAGGAGGGAGATCATTTCATCCAACACCCTCATTTTACCAATAAAGAAACTACAGTTCAGAGAGGGTAAGTCATTTGTCCCCCGCCATACAAGGCCCTGGGCAAGAGCTAGTTTGGGTCCAAAGCTTCTGACTCCAAACCCAGCTCTCTGTCAATGGCACCACTCTGTCATGCTGCTTTTCATATCAGCAATGAGTACATCTCACATCTTATTGACTGCATGTTACACAGCACCTCACAACACAAAAATTGAGGTAAAACCATTTGGAATCTTAGTAGCAGGTCAGTAGCAGCCTGAAGGTAGCTGTGTGTGGAATCTCTATCACACTCTGATTCTCTATGGTTTTATTTGACTTCATCAACAGGAGAATAGATGTTTGGAAAGGCAGTTTGGCCCTACCTAATGAGAATAAAAGTCATTTTCACTCTAATCTAGAGAATTCAATGGAAAACAAAGTTTGCTGGTTTACTGAGCAAGAAGAATATAATCCAAGTGTTGCACATTTTATAACCCTAGATTAATATGGATCAGAGGCAAACAGTGAATCTGACCAGTTGAATTTTGAAAAAACACACCCCCAAAACAGAGGAAGGCAATGAACATTTATTAAAATGCCTACTAAATGCCAATCACTATGCTAAGTGCTTTGCAAATATTATCTCATCTGATCTCTACATTAAGCTATACAGAGTTCCATATTTATCATGTCGAATCTTATTACTATAGCAGTACGAAGGAAAACTATGCATATTCTCATTTTCTATTTATGGTACTCCCTCAGAAACCATAGCCACCACAAAACTAAGAATTCAATCAATAAGCATTTATTAAGTACCTACTCTGGACCAAGTATTCTGCTAGGCAAATGCAAAGAAAGAAATTAGCATTCTTGCCCTCAAAGAGATTACAGTCTATAGGAGGAGATTGCACCCCTAAGTATATATAAAATGTAAATACAAGACCATTTTTAGGCAAGGAGCTAGCCATGGAGGTAATGAAGCAAAACCTCAAATAAGAGGTGGTATCTGAACTGAGAATTGAAGGAAATCAGGGATTCTAAGAAGCAAAGGTAAGGGGGAAGGGCATTCCAGGCACTGTTGAGGTAGGGGGTGGGGGGAGAAGAAGGAAGGGAGGCAAAATGGACAAAGGTGCAGAGCCTGAAGATAGAACACTGTATGTACGGAACACAAGAAAGTCTGTTTGCTGCTGCTACTGCTGGTATGCCAGAGTGTGAAGGGAGAAGTGTGTATTAAGGCTGAAAATGCATGTTAAGAGTCCTCATGCAGGGAAGGGCTTTAAATGCCAACAGAGGAATCTAAACTGATGGGAAGATATTTAAACTTTTTTGAGTAGGGGAGAGACAATATCTGTGCTAGAAGAATATCACTTTGTAAGCTGTGTAAATGACCAGATTGGAGAAGGAAGATGACCAAATGAAAAACATTTAAAGCCCAAGTACCAAATGAGGCACCAGCAATGAGAGCCTATAGTTACATAACAGTGTAAAGTAGATAAAAAAAAATAAATAATATTGATGCAGAAGGTACGACTATGTGCCAGATTTACAGCTTAGAAGACTTTACCAAGAAACTAGGGACAAAACAGAATTCATTTTAAGAAAAGGTTAACTAATATACAGAAGAAACAAAAGGAAATTAGGGAGGATGGAACATGTACAAACAAAATATTAGAGCATCAGAATCCCAATACAGTCTGAAGCTTTCATGATGCCTGAAAGAAAAAAATGCTGGTTGAACTGAATTTAAAATAAAATTATGTTGAGCAAATGAATGAGAGGAAGGAAAAACAAGAGGTAAAAAAGAATAAGAGACCTACTTGTGCTCATCATTCAAAATATGGACTTTAAAGTAGCGTGGCTGAATCTCTTCAGGTTTGTAGTCAGCAGGTAGTGCTTCAGGGGCTGGCAGCCACATGTTGAACTCTGCCAGCCAGTTCTGAAGAGTGTTCACCTGTCAAAAGTAAAACAAAACAAAACAAAATACCAGAAAGGGATGAGAGGAAGATAATATTTAAAGAATGAATCCAGAAATCATGCTATTTGCTAGAAGTACTAACACAGATACTAAAGAGTATAAAGTGTGTGGCCTATATGAAGAGGACTTATTATATTTGCTATCTTCTGTATTTATTAATAGCCCCTATGATATGCATCTATAAAATGGAAGTGTTTGAAGAATCAGTCCTTCTTCCAAAGAGGCCTGAGCCCTCTGATGAAATAGTGCAAGTGGAATACTTATGGTGCTAAGGATCTTAGACATCCTAACTGTTAAAGCTATGGATAACACTCAGCTACTTTCAATCTGCTTAGTAGCAGTCAATTCTACAATGAACAGATATTAAAGTTGTTGGGGTTTGTTTTTATCATACTTCAGAAGTCAGCACATTTAGGTACAACATAAGCAATTAAAATACCCATTTATTCAAGTAGAAAGCTCTAAGTGCTGGAGAAAGGTGGAAGATTAGAAGAAACTCATTTTGACACTGGGTTATACAGTAAATGCCAAATATGGCTGAGCTAGTGCTAGCCTACATCTAACCGGTTCCTTACCGGTACAATAGCAAGGACAGTCTTGGCTTCTGTGTGTCGGAAGAGGACATCCAAGAAGGAGATCACCTGTAGAGTTTTCCCCAAACCCATGCTGTGAGCCAGAATACAGCCAAATCCACTGCTGGTTTTAAATCTCTCCAGGGATTCCACCAAGTTGTCATAGAGGAATCGGATTCCACCAATCTAACAGGATAGAAATAAATCATAAGAATATGAAATAACAAACAACATAAATGACAAATAATAGAGTTTGCATTTTCCTTTTTTCCAGGACAACAGTAAAAACAATTGTAATCAACATTTTACATCACCTTTAAGTAAACTACTGTTGAGAAGCAAAATGGAAGAGATCAAAGCTCAAGTTCTAGGTCAATCATTTACTAGGTGTGTGACACTGACCATATCACTGACCTCTGCAGGTCTGTAAAATGGGGATAATAATAGCTTTATTAAGCACCTCAGGGTTGTTGTGAGAATCCAAGGTAGGTACAAAAGTGCAACTTGTTATTATTGCTAATAATCAAAGCAATAATTTACAAGAGAGGTTTCTTTGTGAAAAACACCAAAAAGTCATCCTTATTGAGTATATAGGTAAGAGGGAAACATCTGTTATTACATCACACTCAAAGGTATGACAGGACTGAAGGAGAACTTAATCTGGATTAACCAGGTGATCTGGTTGGACCCCACTCTGCTGTGCACTAACTACCCTCTGTGACTGAACTAGTCATTTAATACCTCTGGGCCTCAGCTTTCTTATTTGTGAAATAAGGAGGCTGAACTAAATGAACTTCAGTGTCTCTTGCTGCTCCATTTATCGTTATCCTAAATATAAAATCTTAAGTGTTGGAAAAAAAAATTCAAGGTCACTAATTTCAACCTCCCACCCAATGGAGGAACCCTTTCTAAAGAATTCCTGTCATGATCAATTTAGTTACTGGTCTCCATAATCAGTACCTTCAATAATACAGAACTTCACTAATCTCCTGGGTAACCTATTTCATTGTCAGGCAGCTCCAGTCAGAAATTTCTTTTCATCTGCTTAACCATAACCTGTAACTTCTACCTCCTGATTATAGTGGAGAAACACAGAAAAAGTCTACTCTTTCCTATACCCTCTACATATTTGTAAACACCTATTCATGTCACTTTAAGGAACAATCGACACAAAACAAATTTCCTAACTACTTTTCTCAGGGAAGAACCTAAATTCAAGCTTTCATACTCTGCGGGAATCTCCCTCAAATCTGTTTAGCAACAAGACTGAGAAACAACTAGGCAACGATCAGAACACAGTCTCATCGTATCTTGTCCCACCCCTTTTTTCTCCCCAGTTGTTCCTGATGCTTATCTTATGAATCTGAGATGAAGTTTTAGAAAATTAGCAGATTAGGGACTAAAGAACAGATTTTCTATACAACTTCCAAGTGCTTGGGTAAGACAATAATAAGTGATGGGCAATGCCAATATCATCAATAAGGAGCCCTTGAAAGGAAGGGAGAAGAGAATCTCAATACTTTCAGTACCTGATGAGGTTTCACTGCACGTGCCAACTGTGGGGCTAGGAAGATATTTTCCTCATTAGGTGGGTGGTTGATGTTGACAATGACCTGCCCCATAGCATCTGACTGGTTTAAGGCATCATTCACATGGGAACCACTGCTCTCCTCAGTGGCATCGCCATCCCCTTCATTTGCAGAATCGCTGCTGTCCACGATTTGAAGGGCTTCGTCCTCTCCGGAGCTCAGTTCAATCACTTCTAAGATTAGAAGTGATCCAGGAAAGATTAAAGGGGATTTCATTGATCATTTTAAAAACACAACAGGGCAGAAACTTTACTCTGCTGTCACTCCTTAAAACAACAAGTTTTGGCTTTTCTTTTCTCTTGCTTCAAGCTGAGATAAGGATGTAATTCACAGGTAGATAAGAGGACATAAGGGAAATGTGTATTGTCAGTGCCAAACTGTAGGAGGGAGGGATGGGAACCTTACTGATTTAGATATGTTGCTAAGGATGCACAGTAAATTGAGATTATGAGGAACAAAGTACTTCTTACCATCTTTAATGCCATGTAGCATTCCCTTTGTCTCCTCCTCACTGCCACTGCTGGTGCTATCCAAACAAATAACTTCTTGGGCTAAGACCTGAGTGGGGAGCTGGGAAGCATCACCTGCTCGTAAAACAATTTCCTCTATGGAGAAAACAAAGCAATGGTTGGGGAGGAAAGTCTAAGACACTGTCAACTAAAATATATTTCCCTGAGATACAATGTCCTTGCTTTTGTCTCTTTTCACTAGTTCTATCATTTTGGTAAGTTTTCATCACCCAATGGCAATATCTTGATAAGATCTTATCCCTCTATTTTAAATCTCTATCTCGAGACCCAAAATGATAGAGGGAAAATTGAGAAAAATCTTAATTTGAAAGATACATTTGAAATTCTGTTTTTTGTTATTTTAAAGGTTTTGTTCAGTAGTTTCAGTCATAACCAACTATTTGTGACCCCGTTTGGGTTTTCTTGGCAAAACCACTGGAGTGGTTTGCCATTTTATAGAGTAGGAAATTGAGGCAAACAGTGACCTGCCTCAAGCAACTTGCCCTGGGTCACATGGCTGGTAAATGTCTGAGGCTGGATTTGAATTCAAGTATTCCTGACTCCAGGCCTAATTCTCTGTTCACTGTTCCACCCAGCTGCTATTTTAAAGGTTGCAAATCCAAATAATTATTTCAAAAATGTTGATTAATCATAAAATACTTTGAAGTCTCTGTTACATCTGAACCCTTTTTTCCAGACTACTATTAACTACATAATCCTTGGACTTCTGGGACCTCTTCCCGGCCTTCTCCTCACAGTTTCTGCCCAGGTAATCTTCCTCCCCTCTCCCTTCTTTCTTTTTTTTTTTTTTTTTTGCTTTTTGGAGGGCAGTTGGGATTAAGTGACTTGCCCAGGGTCACAGGGCTAGTTTTTGTGTTAAGTGTCTGAGACCGGATTTGAACTCAGGTACTCCTGACTCCAGGGCCGGTGCTCTACTCACTGCGCCACCTAGCCGCCCCCTCCTCTCCCTTCTTTCAATATACTTTTATGGTTGTCATTTCCCCCAACAGAATGCTCTCATCCTTGAGAGCAGGAACTGACTTGCTCACTTGTATTTATATCCCAAGTACTTAGAAAGCACAGTGTCTGGCACCCACAGTAGGCATTTAATAAATGATCTATCTATTTATCCTTACCCCTATCCTTTATCCCACTAAGGACATAAACTTGTCTCAGATCTCTACCATTATAGGCGTAAAAGGCTCTTGAAAAAAAGAGATTTAATGCCTTAGATTATGAATTTAGAGGAAGGGGTTCTAACCTGATTAATAAACTTGGTTCTTAAAGAATATTTTCATAAATGCAGTTCACTATAGTTGGTTTTTTCCTATATGATATTTTATTTTAATCATTTAAAAACATTATTCTGGGAAGTGTCCACAGATTTCACTAGCCTGTCAAAGGGTTCACGACATAAAAACGGTTAAGAAGCCCTGATTAGACAGAGTCAACGTCAGGCCATCTCTTTTTACCTGGGAGGTACTCTAGTGGCACAGTAGGGATTGGGGCAGGATAGTCCTTCCTCTGTTGTTCCAGCCGTTTTCTTCTCTCCAGCTCTTCCTGTTGAGCTGCTTTGGTGACTGCCTCCAATTGATCCTCCCGTAGCAGCTTTCTAAACATTCAGATAAATAAGAGAATCTTTTTAATCATTCTCATTAATTCAGCTAAAACAACTTTATGGAAAAACCCAAAGTAGGAAATGGCTACTGAAAAGTAAGGAAAAAAAGAGATTATCACGTTTATTGTGTAGTTATAAGAAAGTATGTATTTTTCCCACTTGCCCTAGCATTAGCAGACCAAGGAGTAGAACTCTGTAATATCAGGGAAATCCTTGGATCATTGTATTTTTCACATTATTTCAGTCACAAAAGAAGCCTATGTGTTCACAAGCTTCAGCAGACAAGAAAGATGATATACTTCATATGGTCAAGTCTATCATTTTGACCACAGAAGTAGAGGTCTAATAGAATGAAGAATTTCTTGGAGTTCTAAAATTCTTTTTTGGTCCTAAGTTAAAATAAAAAAGTCTTGCATTGGTTTCCATACATCATTAAAGCCCTAGATACCAAGTAGAGGTGTGTAATCCCAGGTAAAGCCAAGTAAGCACAGTCTAGATTCTGGCAGGTCCTCCTAGTGTTGTAAAGACTTTAAGAACAGGGCTATTCTGCATGTTTGTTATCTGAGGACCAGTCTAGCTAAGTCTGGAAAAGCTCACCAAAAGGGTGAAGGATGATAAATTTTTCAGCCATAGCAACCTTCGGAAACCATATTTTATAGATAGCTTATTATCTGGGTGAGCAGAAGAATAGCCCCATAAATAAAATTATATTCTTGAATTACTGACATATCTAGGCTACATGTTCTCATGTCATATGGTATCAGGATAAAAAGTTCATTTCCTTGCCTACCTTCTTGCCTCCTTAAAAAGAGAAAATAAGACATGAGAGGAGATTCCGATCTAGGACATTTCCCACCAATTCTACTTTGCCTCATCTAGGCTTCTGATGATAGAGATATACTCACATTGTCCAGCTATGACTAAGATAAATTCCCATCATGTCAGAATCATTTGGCAATCAAGACCCAAGGACTAAACACATTATCTTAGGAATCACTTGAACCATCAATTAAGATCCAGAATGAAAATACTATTTATAAGTTTCTCTTTCAGCAGTTTGGGAGATGCTTGCCCTACTAATAAGTCCAATATTAATATTACTAGCAATATCAGTCATAGAAATGAATTTAATACTTGTGTTGGGACAGGGAGGGTTGGGTGATATAAGTCTCCCTAACATCTTATCTTAGATAACTCACCTTATGTTCCTCCTCATGTGGGAAGGTTTCTGAGCCCTCTTTTTTTTGGTGTCCTCAGAGGTCAGGTTCTTGCGCTGGTTCTGACCAAGACGCTCTGCCCTTTTGCTCTGAGATGAGGTAGTTGAAGTAGAGTGCTGCCATTCCCCATCTTCTTCAGACTGGGTATGTTCAGTGCCAAACATGCCTTCTCTGGACTGGTCTAAAAGCAGAGTAAACAGAGCAGATGTTGTGGACCAGTTTCTACAAAGTCCTTTAGGCTATCCTTGCTCAGGAAGATAGTGGAAGCTATAGTACTGGCCTGGAAGTCTCTATAACACCAATACAACTAAGATGCTAAAAATGACAACTAAAGAGATCCTGAGAGCATCATTATTTACAGAGATAAGCAACATCCAAATTAAAAAGTTTGTTCCAAATTGTGACACTGGAGTTTTTCTGATTGGCAGAAAAAGATATGAATTAGAATACCATAATATGGTAAAATGTAACCAAATTCATACAGCCACACCCATACTCTTCTTACACTTCAACCTCAAATGACACTTAAGTCACACAGACACTTCATGCTTTGCAAAGAGGCGGCATTCAGAAACTGTCTTCATGCTGTGCAGTAATACCCCCAAGTTGGTGCTTCAGTTCCCACCTTCAGGACCTACATTCCTGAATGATCAAAGTTCTCTTTAATTAGTCAATTATCATCACACTACTGCTCTCCAGTCACATTTATGCCATGCTGCCTCTTCCCTTCCCTAGTCCTTTCCACCACCAGCTATGGGAACAGTGATCAAGTCAATACCACCATTCCTGGAAAGGCTAAATCAACTGTCACAGGACATCATTCACAATCTTTATGACTTCCCAGTCCAAAACATCTGTTCCTGGATACTATTCCCTTAAACATACATGTAATGTCTTCCCCCATTCAAATATAAAATCTTTAAGATCAAGTGCTATCTTTGCTTTTCTATCTCCAGTGTTTATTATAGTGCCTAGCACAGTACTTGATCATGTACCTAATAGCATACATCTATAAACGTTTTAACTTTTGCATTATCTTTGATCCTCACAATACCTGTCAATAGTCCAAATAAATATTTATTTTAAAAATTCAATCTTATTTTCAATTCCAAATTCTCCATACCCCACCCATTAAAAAGGCAAGAAAAATAAAATCCATTACAAATATGTATAGTCATGCAAAACAAAGTTCTGCATTATCCATGCCTGTCCGCACTGCTGCTCCCTTCCCTCTCGGCAAAAGGAAAGAAGAAAATGTGCTCCAAACTGTGTTCTGAGACTATCAGTTCTCTATTTGAAGGTGGATAACACATTTCATTAAGAGTCCTCTGGAATCATGGTTGGTCACTGTATTGATTAGAACTAAGTCTTTTAAAGCTGATTATCTTTTACAATGCTGCTATTACTGTATAAATTGTTCTTTTGATCCTGCGTACTTCACTTTGCATCAGTTTATACAGGTATTTCCAGGTTTGTTGGTTTGTTTTTTTTCTGAAACCATTTCCTTCATATCTTACAGCACAAAAGTATTCCATAGCATTCACGTACCATAATTTGTTCAGCCATTCCCCACTTGGTGGGCATCTCCTCAGTTTCCACTTCTTTGATATCACAAAAAAGAGCTTCTATAAAATATTTTTGCATCTTTCCCTTGTTCTTTGATCTCTCTGAGGTAAAATACTTAGCACTAGCACTGCTAAGTCAAAAGGTATGCATGGTTAACAGTTTTTTGGGCACAGTTCCAAATTGCTTTCTAGAATGGCTGTACTAGCATGACGCTCCTGTAACAGTACCTCAGTGCACTTATTTTGCCACATTTCTCTTCCAGCACTTGTCATTTTCACCACTCTGATGGGTGTAATATAGTATCTCAGCTGTTTTAATTTTTATTTCTCTATTGTTATTATCAGTGATTTAGAGATTGTTTTACATATGGCTATTGATAGCTTAGATTTCTTCCAAAGAAACTGTCTATTCACATCTTTTGACCTATTACCTATTCATATTCTTAGATTAATTGGAGGAATGGCTCTTATAAATCTGACTCTTCCCTACATGTTTTAGAAATGAGACTTATCAGAGAAACTTGCTGCAAAGATTTACCTCCAATTTTCTGCTTTTCTTCTAATTTTGGCTGTAGTGGTTTTATTTGTATGAAAACTTAATTTTATGTAATCAAAATTATTTATTTTACATCTTGTGAAGCTCTCTATCTCCTGTTTGGTAATGTATCCTTCATCTCTCTATAGATCTCACAGCTAATTTCTATCATGTTTTTTTATGATATCACCCTTTATGTCTAAATCATGTGCCCATTTTGGCTAATCTTGATATACTGCGTGAGATATTGGTCAATGCTCACATGAGTTCCCAATGAGATTTTGTCAAATATGCCCTGATAGCACAGGTCTTTGGGTTTATAAAATACTACATTCCTGAACTCATTGCTTCTGCATATTGTATACCTAATCTGTTCCACTGAAACTTCTCTGTTTCTTAGCCAGTACAAATACAGCTTTGTTGTATATTTTAAGATCTGGTGTTACTAGGTCTCCTAACTCCTCTCTTATATTTTTTCCCATTGATTTCCTTGATTTCTTAAGCTTTTATTTCTCTGGATGAATTTCATTATTTTTTCTAGCTCTATAAATTAATTCTTTGGTAGTTTAAGTGGTAAGGCATTAAACCAGCAAATTAGTAGTACTGTCATTTTTATATTAGCTTGGCCTACTCATGAGCAATGAATAACTCCAGGTGATTAGATCTGTCTTTATTTATGTGAAGAGTTTTTTTGTAATTGTGTTTATGTAGCTGTTGTGCATTTCCTGGCAGGCAGGCTCTCAAGTACTTTATATTGTCAGTGGTTATTTTAAATGGAACTTCTCTATCTCTTTCGGATGGGTTTTGTTGATAATATAAAGAAATGATAATAATTTGTGTGGGTTTATTTATATCCTGCAATTTAGCTAAATTTGTTGTTTCGATCAGCTTTTTGGGTTCTCTAAGGAAGTCATCATATCATCTGCAAAAAGTGAGTTTTGTTTCCTCATTTCTTATGCTTATTCTTTCTGTCTTTTTTTTTATTTATTACTATAGCTAGCATTTCTAATATAATATTGAACAGTAATAGTAATAATGGACATTCTTCCTTCAGCCTTGATTCTACTGGGAGGTTATAGCTTATCCTTATTACAGATAATACTCTTGGTTTTAGATATATAATGCTTATTTTAAGGAAAGTTTCACTTATTCCCATGCTTTTGTGTATGTTTGTGTGCATATGTGTATTCTTAAAAGAAATGGGTGTTGTATTTTATCAAAAGTTTTTTCCACAGTTATCGAAGTAATCATATAAATCTTGGTTGTTTTGCTAGTAATGCTATAAATTACGCTTAAGCTTTTTCCAATATTGAACTAACCCTGCATTCCTGGTAAAAATTCAGCCCAGTCATAACATATGATCTTTATGACATGTTGCTGTAAACCCCTCACTAGTTTCTGTTAAAAATTTTTGCATTAATATTCATTAGGGAAATAGGTCTATAGTTTTCTTTGTCTGCTTTGACTCTCCTTGATTTAGGTATAAAGACCAGATTTGTGTTACAGTAGGAATTTGGTAGGTCTTCTTTACCTATTTTTAAAAACAGTTTATATACTATTAGAATTGTTTTTTAAATGTCTGTTAGAATTTGCTTGGAAATAGATCTAGACTTAGTTATTCCCTCCCTCAGGGGGTTCATTTTTATTTGGTTCAATTTCTTTAGTAAGGGTTATTTGAGTATTCTATTTCTTATTCTGTTAACTCAGGAAAACTATACTTTTGGATTCTTACTGTTTTACTATGTATCATGAACTAACAGTTCAACAAGGATTGAGTGGCTTGTCCACATGGCTATGATTCTAAGTTTCCTAGTTTCACATCGAATGCTCTTGCCCACAATACCATGCTTCTTCTTACCAGAGGTATTCAAATCCACAGACTTGTGGACATTGGGGGAATTTTTGTAATAGACTAGAAATTTATAGTAATACTTTGTAAATTATCCAATATTTTTGCAGGCTACAAAATATTACTTTGTAATACAAAGAACACAAAACCGGGAGTCAAGATTTCTAGTCTCAACTATTTTACTAACTAGCTACATGACCTTCAATAAGTCATTAACCTGTTGAACCTCAGTATTCTTGCTCAATTCATATCAACATTTACTACACAGCTACTACAAGCAAGGCACTGTGTTAGGCTCTAGATCAGTGGTACTCAACCTTCCTAATGCCGCCACCCTTTAATACTCATATGTGGGCATATGGCCTGGAGATGGATAGAGGAGCAGTGTCTCGGTTCCTAAGATCATCAGAAATTTCTGTTTTCCAATGGTCTTAGGTGACCCCTGTGAAAGGGTCATTCGACCCCCTGGAGTCAGAAGGACCTGAGTTCAAATCTGACCTCAGCCACTTAACACAAAAACTAGCGTTGTGACCTTGGGTAAGTCACAACCCCAACTCCCCTCCAAAAAGAAAAAAAAAATTTAATTCAACCTTATTAGAATGTAAGATCCTTGGGGTGGCTAGGTGGCAAAGTGAGTAGAGCACTGGCCCTGGAGTCATGAGGACCTGAGTTCAAATCTGGCCTCAGACATTTGACACACTAACTAGCCATGTGACTTTGGGCAAGTCACTGAGCCCCAATTGCCCTCCAAAAAGCAAAAACAAAAAAACAAAACAAAAAACCAAGAAGGTGGTATTTGATTTGACTCTTCAAGGAACAAAGGGAGATAAAGTGGGATGAGAGTTAATTTCAAGCTAAAGGATTGATTGTGCGATCAAAGGCACAAGGTCAGGGTCAGAGTAGACCGTTTTGAGTAGACCATATAAGGAGTGAAAGAAAATAGCAAGGTATGGTAGGCTAGAACCAAACTACGTAGGGCCTTGAATGTCAGCATTCTATATTTACTGAAGAGGCAAATGGAAACCACTGAAGGTTATTTACCTCCCTCAAGTGCAGCTCTAACCATGTCATTCCTAAACTGAAGAAACCTCTATGGCACCGCCACTGATCTTAAGGTAAAACACAAACTATGTCACTTAAAGTCCTTCACAATCTGGCTCCAGGTCTAGTAGACTTGCTGCTCCTCTGTGCTGTACACACCATTCCATCTTTGGCTCTGTTTTTGCTCAAGGTGTCCCTGCTTCCATGCTGGGAATGCTCTCCTTTCCCTCAACCACCTCTTGGAACTACTAGCTCCCTTTCAAGTCAAGTACTACCTATTACAACTAATAAAAAGGGAAGGGCTTGATTTGCAATCCACTAATCATGCATATGTATATGCATACATGTGTGTGAGCATGCAAACATATACACATTTCCTGGATTTACAAATTTGAGAACATGTGCCACCCTAGCACAATGTTAGCAGAATACTTTTTTTGAGAGCAAGAATTAATTAATTCACTTTCATATTTGTATTCTCAATGTCTAGTATAGCACCTGGTACATTATGGCATTATAGAGGCTTAATAAATACCCATTACTTACCTGAGTGAATGATATAACCAGAATGTCACATTAAGATTACTTGGCCATTGACATAGAGAACAGACTAGAGAAGGAAATGGGATCTTACGTTTAGAGCTGACAGAGGGGGACGGCTAGGTGGCGCAGTGAATAGAGCACTGGCCCTGGAGTCAGAAGTACCCAAGTTCAAATCCGGCCTCAGACACTTAACACAAAAAACTAGTCGTGTGACCTTGGGCAAGTCACTTAACCCCAACTGCCCTCCAAAAAGCAAAAAAAAAAAAAAAAAAAAAAAAAAGACATAGAGCTGATAGAGATCCTCATGCCATCTAGTCTACCCCCAACACTACCTCACCCCCATTTTACAGACGACGAATGAAACCCAGAAAGGCTGTGACTGGCCCAAGGTCAAACAGATAGTTAAGGTAGGGCAGGATTCAAGCCTTGGTGCTCTGACTCCAAACCCAGCACTCTCCCCAGTGTACTCCCCAGTACTGAAAGATCAGTTTAGTAGTTATTCCTAGGTGAAAAGAGATGAGGGCCTGACTGAGGGTGATTTCAGGAAGAGCAGAGATATAGGATACATGAGATACTGTGGGAGGAGAGACAGGATTTTGCAATAGGTTCAATATGTGGATTCAAGGAAAGCAAAGAATATCTAGGGAATCCTAATTGAGAGGATGGTGACAGTATAACAACAATAACAATACTATTAGAGAAAGGGGAAAAGGAATGTATGGGATTAGATGTCTTAAGATCCTTTCAAATTCAATTCAGTTCACATTTACTAATAAGCCATCTACACAACACTGCTATGTTATGGAGATAAAACAGAACTATGTCAGGTAATAACTATGTGAAAAATGTAAAAAAAAAAGTCTATATGGTAAAGTGTTAGGAGAAATTTAAAGAGGAAGATAGGTTTAACAGGAATAGTAGCAATATCCCAGGTGAGGCATGAAAGAGTCGTTTCAATGAGGGGGGAGGAGTGGAAGACTCATTTTCAGGTATAGGAGATGGTATAAGCATAGGGATGAAGATGGCAGGGGAGGAGATGAGAGTGGGGGACTGAAAGTAGCCCAGTTTGACTGGGATGTAAAGCATGTAAAGTGGAATAGTATGAGGTAAGGCTGGTAAAGTAAGTTGGTGGCTGATTATGGCAAGCCGTGAATGTAATGATAAAGAATTTATGCTTTATTTGACATGTAATGGGGAGTCACTGAAAGTTCTGGAGTAAAGGAATGGTGTTGAGTCCTAAGTCTATAGGTCTGAAGGAAACTACAGTAAGGGCCATTCTATGCACTCAGATACCACCAGAGGATGCCAGAAACTCACAAAAACAAAAGGCTGTCTCACTAATAATCTAAATAATATAGGGACACTAGTTCTGGGATTGCTGGGACTGTCCTACTTCCTTAAAAAGCATTTTTCACTGCTCAGTGTAACCTGAATCTTGTGATATATTACTCAAAGTTCCCTAACACATTCTTATAGAGGAATCTCTGGAATGGGATATATCAAGGACTAGACCCATGACTTCAACCCTAAAGACCACTTCCTGCTAAATACCTCTGACTCTCCTACAGAATTTAAAGAGGAAGGGAGGAAGGAGACTCTCTGGCTCTTATTTTGGCAGTTTCCAATATGTTTTCCTACTTCTGGATAGTTAAAAAAAACTTCTCCAAAGACTGTTCCACAAACCCTCTTATTATTATTAGTGCTTTCTATTTCTTGATTATCTCCTATGCCTTCTGTCTAATTTGCTTTGTATATTTGTTTACATACTGTCTCCCCCATTAAACTCTAAGTTCTTTGAAGTAAGGGGCTAACTTGTTTGCCTCTTTTTATATCCCTAGCACTTAGCACAGTGCCTGGCATATAGTAAGCAATTAATAAATGTTTATTCCTTGATTTTCTTCACACCATACCTATCCTGATCCCACTGAACTCTCACATAGACCAAAATCAGATGATCGGAGTGGACTGAGCTGGGTGACAGGGAGGGAACTACTTTATTTCTCCCTTTCCCCCTCAATTCAAGACCCAGATATTCCATAAATTAACAAAATGTTCTTGAGTGCCTATCTTATAACAATACCAGGTATCATGAAGAAGATAAAGAAATAAAGAGCATAGTTATTCTCCTAAAAGAGTTTTACAAATGAGCCGGGAAAAAAGTTATAAACATGCTAAAACAGGGAGAACAATCATTGTGAGCAGGAGATAGAAAAGAAGGCTTTATGAAAGACTATAGTTTTCAACAAATTTATTCATCTCCTAACTCTGTGTAAGAAGCAGCTAGACACATCATTCTAGATCTGGAATCAGAACAACTTGTTTTCCAATCCCACTTTGGACATTTACTAGGATGATGATCATTGGTAAAAGTGTTAACCTCTCCATCCTTGGTAACTAATACTTATTTGCTAAGGGGTATGATCTCTGTAGGTGCAAGGAGTTCCCACATTAAGGAAAGTACAGATTCCTAACTATGTATTATACAAATATGAAAAAAAAAACAGCCTGTGATTTCAAGGGAGTAGGGATGAAATATTTATGCAAATAAGTATGATACATAAAATACAACTTATTGCTGGAGGTTGGAAGGAGGGGATAATCCTGACCAGCGGTGTTAAACTCAAATAGAAATGGATCCTTGACGGTACATATTGACTTTTTAAAAATCACATATTAACATTATTTATGTTCTATTGCATTTCTACTTATTTTATTAAATATTTACCAACTAAATTTTATTTTTTTAAATTTTATTTATTTATTT
>CM053599.1:66769502-66786332 GCA_028646575.1 Pseudocheirus occidentalis
TCAGCGCGGGTTGGGGGGGAGCCGATAAGAGGAAGAGAGATGGCGCGCCCGAAGGCTGCTGGGAAATGGAGTTCGGTTCTTCTCCCAGCAGGCCTTCCGGTTCTACTCCTTTCTCCGGCCCTTTAACACGTAAGAGCGCTTTCCTCGCCCTTCACCGCACAGACCCAAGGGAATTGTAGTTTTGTGCAGCGGAGGGGCGGGCGCTGATTCGGGGTTAAAAATACTCCACCCACATCGCCAGGAAGGTGAAATCCTGAAGGGGGTGGAACCCCTAGATCCTCACCGGGTGTCAGAAAGGAACCCCACCCCAACCCCAAAAGCGTGATTCAAATCCTGCTTCTAACTCTGAGTTGCTGTTTGATCCTGTCCAAATAGCTGAGCCTCAATGTCCCATTCTATGAAATGAAAATAATCATGCATGCACTCCAGGTCTCACAGATTTGTTGTGAAAAAGCATCTGCCGGTGGAGCTGTGAATTGGTCCGCTCATTCTGGAAAGCAATTAGGAATTATGCAAAGAAATGAAAAAAGAAAACGTCTCTACTCTTCAACCTAGAGATCCCGCTACTACTAGGCATATATACCGAGGAAGTCAAAGTCATATAGGAGAGCAGCAGCAGCACCTTCTGTAGTAACACAGAAATGAAAACAAAGTACGTATCCGTCAACTGCTACAGAAGTTGTGCATGGATTCCCTGGGATGTAACTGCCGTAAGAAAGGAGAAACGGAGTTCAGAGAGGCATAGACCGATGCGGAGTAAAATAAGCAGAACCAGGAAAATGAAGGGAGGGAGGAAGGAAAAGAGGAAGGAAGGAAGGAAGGAAAGAAGGAAGGAAGGGAGGGAGGGAGAAAGGAAGGAAAAAAGGGAAGGAAGGAGAAAGAGGAAGGAAGGAAGGGAGGGAGGGAGGGAGAAAGAAAGGAAAGAAGGGAAGGGGAGAAAGAAGAAGAAGGAAGGAAAAGAAGGGAAGGAGGGAGGAAGAGAGGAAGGAAGGAAGGCCTAAAAGAGGAAAAAAACTTACCTGCCTCCCATCTTTGTAGAGAATGAGGACTATGAGTGTGGAACTTTGTGGCATTTTACCTCATGTTGACTAGTTTTGCTGAACTACTTTAAAATTCTTTTTAATTTTTTGTTACTAGGGATAACTTCTTGGTGGGGGGGATAGACAAGGAATATATTTGGAAATGAAGGTGATATAAACACAGAAGATATTAATCATTATTTTTTAAAGAAGAATAGGTCATACTAGACTAATTTCATTTCATTTTTTTAACAAGTTTCCAGATTAATAGATTTAGGAAATAGTGTAGATAAGTCTTTTTTACTATTTTTTTTTTGGACAAAATGAAGAGATGTGGACTAGAGATCATAGTGGAGTTAGGTGGATTTAGAATTAGAAGAGGCATTAATAATTTAATGTCAATTTAAAAGAAAATCTGTGGGAATGCCATAGGGTTATGTAGGAGATAGGCATTTGCTAGTCATAGTGAAAGAGTCTGAGCAGAGTTCCAAAGATGATCCACTCTGCTGATCATGACAAGAATAGAAAGTTCAGCGTCTGGGTACCACCTCTCTCTGTGGGATTAGCCCATATCCTCTTGCTGCTGCTGCTGCTGCTGTTTGTTCTGCATCAAGTTGAGCATGGTTCCTGGTGGTTTGGAATGAAGACTGTTTGGTCTCTTCTGTTCTGTGGTATAGGGCAGAGCAAGAGCTGAATGGCATGCCTAGTATGCTAGTGGAACCCACCATGTGTCCACTGATCTCCTGTACTTTCATGACATGATCAACCTATTTTTATTATTTTTGATGATATATTTCACTGATATCTTTTATTCTGTTTCTTTGAAATTTCTTATTTGTTGTTTGTTGTAGCCTACTCACATGTACTTGTCCCTGTGGTATTACTCACAGGTTCATAGAGTCACAGCCCTAAGGCTAGAAGGGAATTCAAAGCCATCTAGTCTATATCCCTCACTGAAAGATGAGACAGCTAAGTGGTGTAGTAGATAGAGCCCCAGGCCTGGTATCAGTAAGATAGGAGTTCAGATCTGGTCTCTAATACTTCCTACCTGTATGATCCTGGACATGTCTCCTAATTGCTTTTTGCCTTAGTTTCCACAAATGTAAAAAGGGGATAATAATAGCATTTATCTCCTAGAGTTGTTGTGAGAATCAAATGAGATAATATTTGTAAAGTGCATGGCCCATAGTAGGTGTTTTAATAAATTCATATTTAACCAAAGCCTAGAGAATGGAAATGACTTGCTAAAATCCACACAGGTTGTAATGATTAGAAGTAAGATGTGAATCCAGGTCCTTTAACTCCAAAACCAGTGTCCTTTCCACTACACTGTGTTAATTCTCATTTTCAGGTCCTCAGAGATGAGTATTTTATGCTTTTTGTTGATTCTGTCTCTATAACCTCTCATGTCTCTTTCCTTCTCTTCTTCACTCACACAGCTACCACAAAAGGTCAAGACCTCATCAGTTCAGCCTGGACAGTTGGGATAACCTTTTAACAGCTCTTCCTGCCCCGAGTTTCTCTCTACTTCAATCTATTTTCTGTACTGCTCCAAATAAAATTTTCCTAAAGCACAGGTCTGACCTTAATTGATAAATTCCTTATTAATTAATAAATCACCTCTAGGTCTCAGATAAACTACAAATTCCTCTTTGGCATTTAAAGACCTTCACAGCCTGGCTCCCACCAACCTTTTAACCTTGTTAATTACATTATTCCCCTCCTGCACATCTGTCCGGCCCAAATGGCCTGGCTGTTCCTCATACATAACATTCTACCTCCCTTTCCTGTGCCTTTGCATTGACTGCCCTCCCCCACCCTGGAATGCAGTCTCACCTCACCTTGGCCTCATAGAATCCCCAGCTTCCTTCAAATCTCAGTTTAAATTGTCACCTCCATTTTCCAATATACTCACCCTCCTTCCCAGAAAGATTACATTATACACACATATATACATAAATACTTTAATGTATACATGTCATTTCCCTCTATAACAAAGAAACTCCCCAAACTGTGCCGTTTTATTTTTGTATCTCTAGCACCTAGCACCTTGACTGGTATGTCAACAGCTAAATCAATGTTTATGTATTGATCAGTTGATGATTGACTCACAATTACATAATACCAGTGGAATACTGAAATTAAAAAGATAAGACCTTAATTCTAAAAGAAGAATGAGGTAATTAAAGGCTCTAAAACTTCCCAAAGGCAATCCAGTCTCCTTTCTTCTTCCTGTTTGATTTTAGGCCTAACCCATCAATTTGTACCATCTACCCAAGACAGACAGGTAGATAGATAATCTCTATAGCTTATTCATCTAAACACAGGTGGTTTAGATAATAAATCTTCATCTGCTTGGTTTTTCCTGTATAGATGGTCAACCAAACTCTTTTGAGTGGTAATGGATATCTTCGAGAAGACTCTACAATGTTCAGCAACTTGAGTATAACTCCCTGTTTTAAGTATTTCTCACAACATATTTATCATCAAAAGGTCATTCATTGAATAAGGTCATTTCTGTTACTTCCAAGGAGTCTTGAATAATTTTGATCTATGAATGAGACATACATTGTCAGAAGAAAACCTTAAAGGTGAGGTTTTTTTCTACCAAATCAAAAGCTTTTAAAATACTCAACTGTTGGATCTCTTGTTGGTGATGGGTTGAACCGGTCCTCAGTTAACAGGAGTGCACGTGATCACCTGGGGGTAGAATGCGAAGGCTGCACCTGTTTGCAATAAGCAGGATTAGCTCTCCACCTTCGGGGTGATGCACGATTGACTGGCTGTGGCGAGGGCATAGCCAAGGGAGGGGCCCTAAGGGGCCCTGGAGAAAGGACTTAAATACAGGCTACCCAGAGGTAGAGGGAGTTCCAGCTATGCCAGGCTTAGAGAATGTAGCTAGAAGCAAGTCCTGTGTCCTGAGTTTTCTGTGCAGCTGTTTCTCCCGGAGTAAGCAGGAGCCGGGTCGCCCGAAGCCTGTTGAGGAAGGGTATAGGGGAGACCTATACATCCTGACCCCAAAACCATAGCACTCAACAAATAGTAAGTACAGTGCAATCAAAGAATCCCTCGAACACATTGGGTAGCCTCCTTGCAGCAAATTTATATAACATAGACAAGAGCAGAGGATAGGCAAGCATGGATGTGTTGAAACCTGCATTGATGAAGAGAATATCCACATCTATGAAATCCATTTAAATATTTGAGTAAAAAAAAATAAAAATAAAAAAATAAATATTTGAGTAATGGGAAGTCTCAGTGACATAATATCAGGTATGGTTCTTAAGAGCTGATATAACTGACTCCAGCATCCCTCTGGTTACAGAGGTGATTGAGTCCAAATGTGGTAGTTCTGCTATTGTTGCTGTTCTTTTTACAATAGATCATTATAAAAAATAGTGGCAGCTCTCTTCCATTCACATCTATTTGTTACCTTTCTTCTGACTGGACAAGACAGTCTCTAAGGCAGCGATTCTCAACCTGTGGGTTGCAAACCCTTTGGGGGTTGAACAACCCTTTCACAGGGGTCACAGGGGTCACCTAAGACCATCAGAAAACATATTTTTGATGGTCTTAGGAACCGAGACACCGCTCTTCTATGTCCACATGCAGATAGGCCCACATACAAGTATTAAAGGGTCACGGCATTAGGAAGGTTGAGAACCACTGCTCTAAGGTCTAGATCCTATGAGAAATGCAATCAGGATGATCTGGTTTAGGTGAATCTCATACCAAATTTGCTATGTACTCAATTTCCCCTCTAGTTTTTCTGAGGTAATACTGTTCATAATCATGTCATTTTCCTCCTAATATTTTTTTTCAAATGAATTTTTACTCTCAGCCTGGATTGCCCTTCCCTGCCATGAATCTGCTTATTTGAAGGGATTAAATGACTCCAAACTGAGGCAGTTTTCTGGTTCTTTCTGCCTCTGTTGTAGCAACTTTTATAAGGAATTATAATCAAGGCAAAATCTTTACTTCTATCTATTTGCCAGAGTTTGTTTGAAGAAATCAATGTAAAGCTGATGTCATCTCATATCTATTTTTTCCTCTCAATTTGGTATTGACTTTGATCTTTGCTCTAACCAGCTAAGGAGTCAGCTGAATATAGAAAGTTGATTCTGAAAAGACTGCTATGTTCAGAATGAATCACCTCCTGCTTATGTGTAGCATGTCGTTCCATTCTCTGCAAACTCACACAAACTTGGGTTTGAGTGATGAGAACTTTCCATGGTAATCTGCCCATTTTAAGCCAAAAACTTGGAAATTCTGAACTTTACTGAGACCTGAGTTTTTAGTTGCTTACCACACTAACAAAGAACAAAACTGAAACAGTAAGCGTTTAACAGGCACAGTAATGAATACTAAAGTCACAAAAACTGTGTCAATCACATTGCAGAATGAGCATTAGTTTCCTTCTACTTCCTCCCCAAGTAGTCTGGGAGCCAAGCTCTTCCAGATTCTAGAACCTGGTAGTGAAACCATGGATTCAGTCTCTCTCTTTAGCTAGAAGGTGGGTGTTCTGTACCGATCCTGGGAAGAAGAGTTTAGTAAAGAGTTGAGTGACTATCTACAATCCCAGCATCCCTTGCTCATCTCAGTACGCTGGGTCTGCAATCTATATTCTTTCCTCATGGTCCACAGTTATGCCATTTTTTATTTATAGTTCCCTTGCAAGAAGTTACCCCTTCTCCCTCACAGGAAACAAATAAACAAAAAAACCTTTCTTCACTGGCCACTTCATCAAGGGGAGCGACAGAGCAAAACCTCATCTCTCTGTGGTGGAAAATGAGCTTCTCTTTCTCTAGGACGAAAAGGGAGGCGGTAGAGAGAGAGGAGCTTCACACAAACTGGAAGTCCATAGTCCATTTCAATTGCTTCCTTTGGTGCTCTCCACATTCAGCACATTCTCCCTCTTCTTGGTGAAAGTAAAGTTTTAATAATGTACAGGTGCCATGCCCTGCTAAACCGGGCATGGCATGTGGGAGGGCAGGAAGGAAGGGGAGGGGCAGCACTACGTGGGGTGGGATTAACAGATGCTAGTCTCGGATCAACAAGCTAGAGGAGATAAGGCGCCTAGGTCTGAACATAAGGCCAAATTCCGAGAGGGCAAAGAGAAAACAGAGCATAGTTCAAAGCAAAGCCAAGTATCGTCAATCATAGAGAGGTATAAATAGCAAGTCAAAAGTTTAGGGGGGATCTACAGGAAGCAAAAGCAAGATAACAACACAGAAGACACTAGCTGCCGAGTGCTCACAGAGACTGGTTCGGAGAAGCATGGCTTTATGGAGAGGGGACACTCGCCCCTCCTTTCTCACTCTGACCCCTCCATCACTCAGCTGAAGACCACACAGCTAATAGCTCCCTTTGGCTTCCTCCAGGCTTTGTTCATGAACAATTTCTTCCAACATAATTTTCACCATCCCCTGCCTCTGTCCCTAAACGTACCTGAATATGGCTGGTATGTGATTTCCTCAGGGAGAGTTTTTGCTCTACCTCCACAGACTGAAACTGGCCCATACCAACTCATTCTATTTTATTTTTGGCTCATGTTTTGTTTTTCTTAAATTTTATCCAATGTCATGTTTTACTAAAAATCCCCCATAGAAGATGCACATTTTCTAATTCTGAGTGCTGGACTAGGTACTTCCATACCTAGGGTGAAGTCCTGCCTTCAGTGATTGGTAGTTTCATGACCTCAGGCAAGGCACACCTCTTCTCTGAACTTTGGTTTCTGGTCATTCTCCTATTATCTACTTCACTTGTGATAAAAGTCACAGTGATATAGAAAAGTGAGCTGGTTATTGTTATTGTTTTTGTTATTATAACTGAGGCTACCCATCCACTGTCTGTCATCTCTCCCATACTGTCTCATGAGATATGTTTGGGTGCATGTTGTAAGGTGGGAAGATGACTGGTTCCAGGGTCAAAGAAAAATAGCTTTAAATCACACCCTGCTACTTATTCTGTGTCACATTGTGTTCTAAATGCCACAAAACTATTTCTTTTATGCCACTATTTATACTTATTCACTGTTACTTATATTTAACATGTGTCTTTTTTTTCTCCTTTGATTTATTATCATTTTCAAGCCACTAGTGACAGTTGATAACAATTCATATCATTTTTGAACCTCAATAAGAGCCAAAGCCTGGACTAATCAATCAGACTGCTTTGCTTTGTTCTAAAAGTGCCCTTTCCTGTGTTTGTAACTTAAAAGACCAGATGAAGTCTACAGTGGGTATTCCCTTTATGACAAGATGCCTGCAATTCAAATAGCGGACTTCTCTTATCTTTCCTAGAGGCCTGTGCTGTGTGTGGGAAGCTCAAGTATCCTGGGATCCTAATTTCCAACTGACACTACTTTGATCAATTATCTTGTCTGATTATATTTGTGATTTATTCAACTAAGAGACTTCCTTTGTAAAAACACACGGAGACCATAAGTCTGAGGGACACAGACATCCTGGAATTGTCCTCAAACATATAAAAACTTTGTCAATCTTGGTTCAGGCAGTCAGAGCTTAGGTTTTGGCCACTTGTATGTACAAACTTGCTAGCTTCATCTAGCTTCAAGAGAATAAACAATATGAATTTACTTAACGCCTAGCCATTTTGCCTCCTTTAACCAAACTTTCAGGTCCTCAGTGAAGAGGATCCTATAGGGAAATAGTCTGGGATCAAGGCAACAGTACTCAAGTTCCCAAATACACCCAGTCTGACATCCACCTACTCCTTAGTTCCACACATTATTACTTTGCAGTGCTTATTCAAGATATATGTACTAATGCAATAGGTGACTCAGTCAATTTGAGGAATATATGTTTCATCCACTCTGTCCATATGGATTAGACCAATATCTTTCATGTTGCTTTGGATTTCATTGGAGAGACCTTGTAGTTTTCCAGGAGCTGGTGTACTGTAATGCCATGCACAAGCAGATTCCCAAAAGAATGCTACTGTGAACAGCTTTTAAGGTTCAGATTACATAGTATAGTGAACACTCCATTTATTCCATTACAAATCAAGGCAAACATTCACAATATATCACAATATAATATTCACAACATTACATCTTATCACAGAAAATCACAATATAGTATTCACAACAGCTTAACATTAGAATGGCCACACAGTTTCCCTACAGTGGCCACAAAATTTAGAATAAAGAGCAAAAGAATAATCATCTTAATCATCCTTACTTAATCACTCAAATCAATTCACAATACAATAATCAATCTTTCACTCATGGGGCAATCATACATTAACTTAATCAGTCACTTATCTAACAATCAGTCACTAAATACAATCATTAGAAAACCAGACAAACTCTTCATCCCTAGGTGTCCGGGAAACTTCAATTTCATCCAAGGGGAAGGCTTTTAACCGTGGTCTCTCAGATTCCCTGGATCCCCTTCCATGGTCCCAGCTCCGACCTGAACCCACCAGTCACCTGGATTCAGGGGCAGACAGCTCCCAGATCCTTTTCCAGTCCTCTGGGTAGTCCCTGGCACACACTGAAGTTCACAGGGTCCAGCACATCTCAGACCCTTCACCACTTCTGTCTCTAGGAACTCAAGGATCCACCAAGCCACAAACCAACAAAGGCTTATCTTGGTCATGCTTCTTCAGTCCTCCAGCAGTTCAGCTGACCCTAGGACCCAGGAGAAATAGAAATCTTGGCTTTCCAGGAAAGCACTCTCAGCCTTCCAGGTGGCCTTCACCAGATTCTGGTCTCAAGAAAATGCCAACTCAGTTCTCAGTCAGCTTCCAGATGCTGGGAGAGAATATCTCTCTCTCTCTCTCTCTCTCTCTCTCTCTCTCTCTCTCTCTCTCTCTCTCTCTCTCTCTCTCTCTCTCAAGAAAACTCCAACTCTTCAGTTCTTCAGTCCAGCAGCCCAACTCCCAGATGCTAGACAATCCTGCTTCCTCCAACAGGAGTCTGAGGGACTAAGAGGAGAGTAGTGGAGGAAGGAGGTTTTAGGAAGAGAGTAAGTTCTGCTTTACATATGTTTTGCTTACATGTCTCCTGGGCATCTAGTTTGAGATGTTTGAAAGGTACCTGGAGATGCAAGATTGGAGATCAGCAAAGAGGTTGGGGCAGGAGATCACCAAAGAGAACAGACAAGAAGAAAAGAGGGCCCAGGACAAAATGCTTTGGGACACTGATGGTTAGTAGATACAGTGCAGGAGAGGGTTCAGCAAAAGAGACTGAGAAGACCACAATAAGCAAACCTTGTTTTGTTTGGATTTGTGACCAAGTTTGTTGACTTAATTTGGAGGATCTCTTTGAGCTCTTCATAAGACTCCTCTACTTTATCCTCTCCAATGCATGCTGTCTTATGAGATAGAATTATCCTCATGGTAGTCTACATATTTGCATTAAACATGAGGCCTAGAAGAAGAGTTGATCAGGTATCTCCAAAAATGATGTTTATTATTTCTTTTGCACACACAATGAAACCAATTCCATCAATGCTTTTTTTTGGGGGGGAGGGTTGTCCAAAGAGGATCTTTGATCTACCCTTCTATTTAGTTTCAACTTCTTTACAATTCTTGGCTTCCTTCTCATCAAGAATGCTCAGAGTAGGGGAAGGGAGGAAACTAGGTGACATAGAGGATAAAATATGGGCCCTGGAGTCAGGAGGACCTAAGTTCAAATTTGACCTCAGACACTTACTAGCTGTATGACCCTGGGTAAGTCACCTAACCCTGATTCCCTAAAAAATAAAAATAAAAAAGAATGGTGATATGGATAGTCTAGTTTCAAGGGTAACATGTCAACAAGTTGGTCATTGGACAGAGAACATACATTGAGAATATCATGAGCTAGTTGATAGCCTTAGATTTTTGTAATTCTTCATATCCTCTGCCTGTGTTTTCTACCTCAACTCTCAATTTGGAAGCAGAAAGGGGCTGCATAGGACTAGGGGCCAATTTGTATTTTGATCCATATAATGAAGTTCTGTGGACCAAACTCTTGGTAAAGAGCCTCTCTTCATTTAAATAGGATGCTCCACCATCCACAGGAGATGAAAAATATGTTAATGGACTATACTCAAAGCTTGTCCATCTTGCTGGGTTCTGCCAGAGCTTTTTACTCCATTGAAACAGCCTTTAAGAATCAAAGGTCCCTCCATTCATTTCACAAAAGGAAATGAAAAACTAGAGACACCTAGGTGGTTCAGTGGATAGAAAAATGGACCTGGAATCAGGAAGACCAGAGTTCAATTCTGACCTCAGACACTTACTAGCAGTGTGACCCTGGGCGGGTCACTTAACCACTGTCTGCCTCATTTTCCTCATCTATAAAAAGAGGGATAAGAATGATACTTATTTTCTAGAGTTTTTTGCGAAGATAATGTTTGTAAAGCACTTTATAAACCTATGTGAATGCTAGCTATTGTGTGATGAGACAAAGTTAGAAGCCAAAGATCTATAATGGAATAACAAATAGCTCTACAGAGAGAAAGCAGCCATCTAGCCCGGCTCCTTCAGATGATCAAGTGGCAATCAAAAGGACTTGGTAAAGGTTGTTCAGGTAGTAAGTCCCAGAGGCAAGAAATGAATGGAAGGCTTCTGATACCAACAGTACCGCTCATTCCATTGTACCATCTACATTGGAAATGATGGCCAGGCTAGAAGTCAAGAAAACTGGATGCTAGTCCAGCATCCACCACTAATTCTGTTACCTTACACAAGTCCATTCCTTTCATGGGCCTCCTTTTTCTGATGAAATGCCATTTGTCCGAGGTCATTTAAATAATGACTATGAGGTATAGAATACAGAGATTATTCACCCCCATTTTGTGAGGAAACTGAGGCATAGAGAAGCAAAGCAATTATACTCTGCCATTTATCCACTGGGTGACCCCTAGCACATCCCATACCCTCTCTGTAAAAGGATGTTAGGTAAGGAAGTCGGTAAAGGGTCTCCTGACAACTCTGACATTCTTTGGTCTATCATTCATTTTTTTTTTCCTTTTAGCTTTGGGTGAGCAGATCTCCCAGATCATAGGTGTCTGTTTAAACCTCCTAATTTTGAGTGAATGCCTCCTGACTGAAGTATTGCCTCAGCCATGATAGGTGCCTAGTAAGGACCTGTCTTACCCATGTGGGGGATTCTCAGTAATGGCCAACATAGTAAACATTGCTCCAAAACAGTCCCTATGATTTGTTTTTGCCCCATGGAAGTTTTTGACCCTTTAAAGCAGTCAAATGTAATGGATAGGGAGCCAGCTTTGCCATTAAGACAGACCTTCTAAGTCTACCTGGGATATAAACTCTGAAAACATCCGTTAACTGCTCAGGGCCACAGACAACTCTAATCTAAACTATATGCTGCAGAACAGTTAGCAATCAGGATTGGTGAGGAATACAAGGGGAGAGCAAGTTTCCTTACTGGAAGTTCTTATACCAGTGAAATCATAGATTTGGACTAAAACAACCAAAAAACCAATAATTCACAGAGGTATGATTTAAAGCCTTGTGTAAAAGCAATGGATTCTGGAACCAGCATAGTTCAATCGACTACATACCAAATTTAGTATGTGGATCAAGTTATATAATTAAAGAATGTTAGAATCTGAAGAAAACTGTGAGGTCATAGAGCTCAATCCATTTATTTTATGGATGGGGAAACTGAGGTTCGAATATGGAAAAGTCACACAAGTTAGGCTCAGAGCCAAATGACTTTCTCTGAGCCTCAGTTGGGAATAATAATACTTATACTACCTATTTCACTGCCACTTAGATGATGCATGTGTGTGTGAGAGAAAGTTGGTCTGTCTGTTTGTCTGTCTCTTTCTCTCCGCCTGTTTCCTCACTTATAAAGTAAGAATAAGGATATTTGTATTATCCACTCTGGGTTTGTTCTGAAGATCCAGAAAAGTAATGAATGTGAAAACAGTATATGAATGTAATTTATCATTATTATTATTCAGTTCAACAAACATTTATTAAATACCTACTATGTGTTGGGCAGAGATATAACATGGTAATAATAAAACATAACATTATAAAATATAATAGAATATGTTGTTGTTCAGTCATATCCAACTCTTAGTGACCCCATTTGAGATTTTCCTGGAAAAGATACTGGAATGGCTTGCCATTTCCTTCTCCAGATAATTTTACAGATGGGTAAACTGAGGCAATCAGGGTTAAGTGACTTGTTCAGGGTCACACAGCTAATAATTATCTGAGGTTGGATTTCAACTCAGGTCTTCTTAACTCCAGGCCTTATGCGCTATCCACTACACCACCTACCTACAATATACTGTCACATCACATCACATTACAACACGACACAACAACATAACATAACATACAGGTAGAGGGATAGTCTTGATATTAGGAAGACTTTGGTCCACACCCTACTAGTTACATGACTTGGGCAAGCCATTTCAGTTCTTCTATCTGTGAAATTATTATAACTTATTCTATTATAAATTATTATAACTAGGCTCACAGCACCCATTATAAGTGAGGCACTGTGCTAAACACTTTACAAAGATGATCTCATCTGATTCTCCCAACAACCATGGGAGCTAGATGCTATTATTATCCCCATTTTACAGTTGAGAAAACTGAGGCAAACAGGGGTTAAATGACTTGCCCAAGGTCACATAGCTAGTAACTATATGAAGATATATATTTGATTCTAGGTCCAGCATTCAATCAACTGTGTAATTGCCTAGGAAAATGAGATGGTGAAGTTCTTTAAGCCAAAAATTCCTTATGAAATGTAACTTATTAGCCCATTCCCAAAATGCCTCCAAGAACCACCCACCCCCTAAACATCAAATTCTACCATCAATGACAGTACTTTGTGCTAAGTGTGGACTCTCTAGTAACGGTTGGGTGGTGGAAGCATTCTGGTGGTGGGCTCTGAGTCAGGAAGACCTGAATTCAAATCCAGCCTCGGATTCTTACTTACTAGCTATGTGACCCTTGGCAAATCACTTAACCCTGATTGCCTCAGTTTTCTTATCTGTAAAATAATCTGGAGAAGGAAACACACACCAGTCTAATATCTTTGCCAAGAAAATCCCCAAAGGGGTCACGGAGAGTCCAACACTGCTGACAAGAATAGAAGAATAACAACAAACAAGACCTTGGAAAGTCGCTCCACCTTTGTTTGCCTCAATTTATTCCACTATAAAATGAGCATAATGATAGAACTGACCTTCTGGAGCTGTGAGGGTCAAGGGAGACAGTAACTGTAAAGTGCTTAGCACAGAGCCTGGGGGCCAAGAGAAGGCCACACAAGTATATGATGACATCAGCAAGAGGAGGTAAGACAAATGGGAAAGAAAAACCAAGCCCAAGTCCTGTTAGAAATCTGAGCATGGAAAGGAGGATCGAGGTTATTCCCATTATTGGGAGAAAAAAAAGCTAATAGGGGAAGATTGGCTAGTCTTCTTTGCTAATGCCTTGGGAAGTGTTCAAGGAGAGTCAAGTATACAACTATTGACTCAAGCTCTGCAGAGAATGAGGTAGTGGGAAGAGATTCGCATCTGTGGTCAGGTAACTGGGTTCAAGTCCTGCTTACTGACCTGTGCCTATGAGTGAGTCGCTTCACTTCTCTGATACTCAGCTTCCTAATCTATAAAATGGGTATAACAATCCTTGTACTACCTATTTCATACAGATTGTTGTGAAGAAAACACCCTGTTAATCTTAAAGCACTATAAGAACATGTGATATTATTAATATTGTGCACCCTACCACATTCATTCAGGAACGCAATCATTTTTTTGTTTTTTGGAGGGGAGAAGGCAGGGCAATTAGGGTTAAGTGACTTGCCCAAGATCACACGGCTAGACAGTGTTAAACGTATGAGGCTAGATTTGAACTCAGGTCCTCCTGACTCCAAGGCCGGTACTCTATTCACTGCACCACCTAGCCACCCCCCAGGAACACAGTCATATTCAGACACTTAGCATCTATTAAATAGAAGTATAAGTGACCATAGGCAGCTACATGGTGAAGTGGATAGAGTGTCGAGTATCAAGTCAGGAAGACCTGATTTCAAATCTGGCCTCAGAAACTTACTGGCTGTGAGATCTGGGCAAGTCACTTAATCCTGTTTACTTCAGTTTCCTCATCTGGAAAATTAGCTGGAGAAGGAAAGTCTTTGCCAAAAAAAACCCAAACCCAAATGGGATCATAAAGGGTCAGACACGACTGAAACTACTGAACAGCAAAATAAGTGATTAATTTTCCTTTTCACTTCTCAGAGAAGTTTTTATTTTTTCCCATTATTTGTCTTGGATTAGTAGATACAGGAACTGCTAAATTCTCAGCCCTTGACAGTTACTATAATTTGTTGAGTCAGGTAATCAGCAGGACTCTAGACAAGATAAAGCCGAAATGGACAAGAGATGGTTGGACAGAGGGGAAAAATGATTGGCTTCAGTCATCAGTCAGCGGTCTGGCTGAAGAGGAAAAAAAAGAGGCTGGGGGCAGCTAGGTGGCGCAGTGAATAGAGCACCAGCCCTGGAGTCAGGAGGACCTGAGTTCAAATCCGACCTCAGACACTTACCACAAAAACTAGCCATGTGTCCTTGGGCAAGTCACTTAACCCCAACTGCCCTCCAAAAAGCAAAAAAAAAAAAAGAGGCCAGCAGAAGCAGAAGAACTCTGACTAGGAACGGGGAGACCTGGGAGTTATTCAGTTCGAGCTTGGCCACTTAAAGGCAGTGCAACCTAGGGTGACCCCATTGTAGGCTTCAGTTCATTCATCTGTGAAATTGGTGCAATCATGTCTTGCCCTTTTACTGATCTCATGAAGGCTGGGAAAGGATTGGGAGGGAAATGAGATAATGGACAGGGAAAGTGCTTTAATATTACAAAACCAAACCCTTACAAATTTAAGATGCTAATAGGTTAGCCAAAAATATTTCCAGGTATTACCAAAGTCCATGATTAGTGATTTTCTATCTTGGGTTAGATATTAGTTCCTTTCTGATCATTTTCTTTTAAAATGTCAATGTCTCTGGGAGGCATAAACTCAGGCAAGTCACTAATTAGCCATTAACTAAAGCGGTTTGGTATAATGGAAAGAATTGATTTGGACTGAGAAAACTTGGTTTTGATTTTTGGCTCCACAGAGAAATGGTGCAGTGAATGGAGTGCTCTGAATCAGGACTAAGGAAACCCTGAGTTCAGATGGGACCTCAAATATTTCCTAGCTGGGTGACCCTGAGCAAATCTCTTAACTTGTCTTCTAGAGGTTCCTCACTTGCAAAATGAAGACAACAATAGCACCTACCTTCCAGGGTTGTCCTGAAAATAAAATGAGGGAATGGCTGTAAAGTGACTTGCAAACCTTAAAGGTACACACACACACACACACACACACACACACACACACACACACACACACACACACACACATTCACCTAATTACTAGAAGAAAAAAATCCACTACCTGTGTAAACTTGAGAAAATTGCTTCATATGTCTGTGTCTCAGACATATAAAAGGTGGGTAAGCCCCCCAAATAAAATGGGGTACAGTGGGGCTTGGACAAGGTGATCTCAAAGTTCTCTTTCAGCTCTAGGTTTGAATCCCAGCTCTGACCTTTACTAAACTGCGTGCTGCCCAAAAGACAATTCATTTCACCTTTGTTTGAAAAGGAGAGATTGAATCCTTGTACTACCCACCTCAAGAGAGTTATAAGGAAAGAACTAGGGGGTTTGTAAAGAACTGTAGAAATCTAAGTTGCTAATACCTCACTGTAGAGGAGTGTAGACCCCTGAGAGCCTCCATGTGGGAGAGAAAAGACTGAAATCAAGGAGAACGGGAGGGTGGGAATTCCCTAGGGCTCTTACCAGAGATGCGGTGTGTCAGAAGGAGCACTGGATTTGGAGCTGGAAGTTCTGGGTAAAATCTCATCGCTGGTACTTGTTACCTGGGGCATCTCAGGAAGGTGACAATGTATCTGGGCTTCCTTTTCCTTGTCTTAAAAGGGGGGAGCGCAGAGGGGGCAGGGGCGGGGGTGTCAGATCACTAGACAAACCATCTCTAAGACCAAATCCTACAAAAGGCAAACTTGGGTGATTTCATAATACTGGCTCCCTCTGGGGAAATCTGAGCCACAGCACGGACCAGAGGAGAGGCAAAAAACTATGGATTTGCGAGAAATTTTCTCAAACAAGTAATAAATTGTTCTGTAACCGGCTCAGCTACTCCGCGAGGATGGAAAGTTTCTACGGGACTTTCCACAGCAAAAACTTTGTTTCCAGTGGCCCCTGGAGGGCGATGTTGCCCTTTAGAAATCCTACAGGCAGCATGTTTCTTAGTGAGGAAACCCCCAAACCTGAGAGTCAATATATACTAGGTAGAAACTACGGCTGGCAAAAGGAGAGGGGGCCTGCAGACTTGGGGGCGGGGCGCTGCAGGGAAGAAAGGGCCCCAGGAAGTAAGACCTAGAAGCCTTAGCTAGAATTAATATAATATAATATTATATATTATAATATATATAAATGCTCGTTCTCAGGGTTCCTCTCTCTCCTCTGTCAACCTTCACCCCAGAAACAGCCTCCCTTTACTGAATATAAGGAGCTCCTTATCCTATTGAAAGTAGGTTTTAAAATAAAATTTAAAAAAGAAAGTAGGTTTTGAATTGAAGGGGATTTGGGGGGAGAGACAATGGGGTTAAGTGACTTGGCCAGGGTCACACGGCTAGTAAGTGTCCGAGTACAGATTTGCACTCAGGTCCTCCATGAATTTAATTTTAAAGTAAATGAGGGAAACTGAGAGGCAGGGGTAAGGGAGAGTGTGTTAAAAGCAGCACTGGAATCTGG
>CM053599.1:66786432-66813044 GCA_028646575.1 Pseudocheirus occidentalis
CCTCTCTCTTTGGAAGAGAGAAATGTCTGAAAGCGAGGAAGGAGTGTGTATATGTGTTGGGGACCATGTCTAGGGATACAAATGTCTAGCACATAGGGATAAGAGACATATTTGCATGTAGACACACAGGTATGCATGGGCACAGTGTAAATGTATAATGTATTCTCTGATACTTTTACACAGATATACGTATAGACATGTTTACACAGAAACACAAATACTCATCCATATGTTGATACCACAACACAAATACACCAACACAAACTGACCATACTAGCACAGAGGAGATGCTTAATAAACATATATTGGTTGATTGTATAAGGACCTCCAAGGTTTGGCTTTTTCCAGTGGGTGGACCACAGGACACTCTAGCAATGCCCAAGGTCCTCTTGGCCTGTCTAACAACCACAACTCCATCCTGAATCTCCTCCAACACTCTTCCCTTCCCCTTTCTGACCTATCTCCATCCCCCTCGGCATACTAGGGCTGGGGAAGTTGTTGTTGGTTTTTTTTTTTTTAAGTCTTTCAGTAGATTAGTTCCAGGTTCAAAAGTACCCTGGGCCCCAATTTTATGAGCTCCAGCCCTGGAATCAGCTCAAGTCCCTCCCTCCTCCTTCTGCTTTATAGTAAACATCCTGGCACAGGCCTTATAGCAGAGGGGAAATGCCGTTGTCTGAGACTTCATAACCTTCCAATATTTCCCTATACCCTATGCCTTTGTCACCCCCAATGCCACACACACTCAATTTCCAGTGGCAAGATTAAGGCTGAGCTCATGAGTGTGAATATAATAAAACCCTTGTTCTCTTGCGTCTGAAATTCAACTTGATCTAGAACGCCACAGAACTGACTGAACTCAGAGAGACTTTTAAGTTTTCCTGTGCCCCCTCCTCCAAGCCTATATTACACCACTTAATAAAAAGAGCCATTTTCCTTCAACAAAATATTTGTAGTTGAGGATAGAGCAAGAGAGAGTTTGAGAGAGTTCATTATTCATGGTCTTCCTGAAACTTTGTCACAAATGGATTTGTCTTCCAACTCCAGCATTTCATAGAGTCATGGGGTATCAGAGATGAAGAGGTCTTTGGGGAGGGACCATCTCATTCCAGGGTCAGCAAAATACTGTCCAAGGGCCAAATCTGATTTGCTGCTTGCTTTTATAGTTTGTCAATTTTCAAATGCAATTAGACTTTATTTTACAATGTAAAAAAGTCCGAAGCATTCCTAACTCATTGGCCATACAAAAACAGGAGGCAGGTGTAGTTTGCCAACCCCTGACTACTCCAATGCACTCATTCCACAGTGAGGGAAAGAGCCTCTTCCCATGGCCACACAACTTGTAAGGGGCAGAGACAGGGCTAAAGACTAAATTTTCTGATTCCTGGGCATGGCTCTAAAACCCATGGCTTAGCCTAAAGCTGCTCCCACATACTTGACTGTCTTACCTAGTATACTCCCCTTCTCACAATCTATCATTCTAGCCAAATTGGAACTTCCCAATGAATCAATTAACCAATTAACGATCATTTATTAAGTCCCTCCTATGTGCCAGGCACCCCATATACAAAGACAAAAGTGAATCAGTCCCTGCCCTCAAGGAGCTTATGTTCTATCATGGGGCAAAATATGTATAACTAGAGGCACGTGTAGAATATATGCATAAACTGGCTTTTGCCTCATCCACAAAAGCAAGACTGCAGGAACTTAGGAAATACTGGGTAAGGTGCCCATATGCTAGACAGGTACCTCCACATCCCCCACACAAAGGTTTCTGTGGCCATCCTTCCACAGAAGGCAGGTTGCATACAAAATAAGTACAAGATAATTTGGGGTGGGGGTGGAGAGAGTCCTAGAAGCTAAGGAAACAAGAAAGGCTTCACTTCGGCTGAGTTTTGAAGGAAGCTAGTGATTCTAAGAAGCAAAGATGAGGAAGGCATGCCACCCAGGCGTGGGGAACAACCAGTGCAAATGTGCAAAGAGAGGAAATGGACCATAGTGGTGTGGTATCTGAGGAGCAAGTAATAAGACTGATTTGATGTCCAATTCATCATGGAATCATGGAAGAGAGTCACATATAATAAAGTCAGGTGGGGGCTGGGTTGTAAAGGGCTTTCAAGACTAATCAGAGGAGTTTGCATTTGGCCCTAGAGGTATTAAAGAACCAATTAAATTTATGTAGAAGGGAATGACATGGTCAGATCTATATTTTAGGAAAATGACTTAGGCAGCTATGTGGAGGGAGCATTGGAGAGGGGAGACATTGGAGGCAGTGAGACTTTTTAGGGGACCCTGGCACTTATCCAGGTCATAAGTGATGAGGGCTGGGCTTGAACTAGAGTGGTGGCTATGTGAGTAGAGAAGGGGACGGGTGTGAAATAGCGTGGTGAGGAAAATGACAAGATTTGGCAAATTTTTGTCAAACACTTGGGGTAAGAGAGAGGTAGGAGTTGAGGATGGCATGAAAGTTTCAAACCTAGATGACTAGAGAGGCAGAAATAAGGAACTTGGTAATGGGAATGGGTGATTGGTGGTAGGGGGCAGGGACAGATAATGAGTTCTCTTTCGAGAATATTGAGTTGGGCCATTCTAGAGAACAATTTGGAACTATGCCTAAAGGACTATAAAACCATGCCTACCTTTTGGCCCAGCAATACCACTACTACTAGGTCTGTATCCCAGAGAGAGAAAAAAGGGGAAAGGATCTACATGTACAAAAATATTTATTTAGCAATTTTTATTTATATTTAGCAATTCTTTTTTTTGTGGTGGCAAAGAATTGGAAATGATGGGGATGGCCATCGATTGGGGAAACCCTGAACAAACAGTGGTACATGATTGTAGAGGAATATTATTGTGCTATAAGAAATGATGAGCATGGTGGTTTCAGAAAAACCTGGAAAGACTTCCATGAGCTGATGCAAAGTGAAATGAGTGGAACCAGGAGAACATTTTACACAGTAACAGTAATATTGTACAATGACTTAGCTATTCTCAGCAATACAGTGATCCAAGACAACTTTGAAGGACTAATCATGAAAAATGCTATCCATCACCCGAGAAGGAACAGAAGGAGTCTGAATACAAATCGAAGCATGGATTTTTTTTAACTTTATTTTTCTTTGAGGTTTTTATTTGTCTATGTTTTCTTTCAAAACATAACTAATATGGGAATGTTTTATATGATGACATATGTATGCCTATATCAAATTGCTTCTCAATAAGGGGTGAAGGGAGGGAAAAAGAGAATTTGGAACTCAAATTTTTTTTAATGTTAAAAATTGTTTTTATATGTAATTGGGAAAAATAAAATACTAAATAAAAAATTTTTTAAGTAGAAAATATTGAGTTTAAGATTTCTAGAAGATATACACTCAGAAAAGTCCAAAAGGCTATGCAGGTTTGGAGCATAAAAGAGAGACTAGGACTACTGTGCTCTGCCTAGTTCTTGTCCTGTACTCACCTATCTCTGCTTTTGCTCATGCTGTTCTCATTCCTAGGATGGATTTCCCTTAATTTGGGAGTTCTGAACCTGGAGTCCATGAAGGTTTTTTTTTATTATTATTATATTTCAACATGATTGGTTTCCTTTGTAATCCTATGCATTTTCTTTTGTGCATTTAAAGCATTATCCTGAGTAAGGATTAATAGGCTTCCCTGGACTGCCCAAGGAGTCCATGACACAGAAACAATTAAGAACCCTTGACTTTCCTCATCATCTGTTTTTTGGTGGCAAGGAGAAGTTGTATTGTAGTTCTCTCTTCCCTCCCCCTTTAAGACCTAAGTCAGACAATAAATTCTCTGTGAATTCATATGCTCTTCCTTCTCCAGCTGAGACCACTTTTTCCCCGCAAAACTTCTCATGGCATTTTTGCTTGCTCTCCTTTGTCCTTGGCTCATACTTAAGATAGCCTCCTCGGCCCATCCTCCTTTGCTCCACTAGACTGTAAGCCTCAAGGGCTGGGGCTCTGTGTCCTTTTTTATTTTTGCATCCCCTACAATTGCTAGTAGGTTTTTGTACACAGCCAGTCATCCTTTCAGTACTTCAGTGACTGGTGATTTTAGCTGAACTGATTGTTAAACTTTTCTGTATGAGCATTTACAGCTCAGAAATCAGCAAAAGCTACGAATAAGGCTTGAGCTATCATTTTGACTGTCCAGAGTTAAGAAAGTATGGAGAAAATGTTAAAAATATGTAGATTAAAGTAATTGCACATTTGCTATGACCCAGAAATTCATTACCCCATGGCCAGTTTGGTGGTTCAGAACTTTACTAGGCTGCCACATAGACAATTCATTGGGCCATACTGTACTCAAGGCCTTTCCAGCTTCTTTGGGCCTGCCAGAGCTGGAATAGCCCTCGAGGGTGACATCCACGATGACATTTCTGAGTAAGAACTTCAGTGGAGGCACTTAAGAAATGTTTATTAATTGAACTCCCCATGTTCCATTATCTAGATTCTGAATTTCCTCTCTCAACTCCCTTGACTAAGCAGCCAGGCAGGGTAAACCTTATAAACAGTTAATCACCCTCCTCCCTCCTACATTTTTTCACTTCTCTACATTTTAACAGCTAAAATAACAGGCATTAGACCTAGTCACAGCTGCAGAGTCCTTTCTAGTCCCTGGTCTGGGCCCTGAGAAGTAATAAGACCCGAAGAGAAGAAATTCAATACCTCGGGCCATTTCATCCCAGGCCAATTTCCGGGCCTGCCTCTGGGGACCCTGGCCCAGAGGCAAAGGAAATCAGTGTGTCATTCAGACTTTAACCCTTTGCCTTGGCTAGGAGGTCCAAGGTAAACTCAGCTTACCCCAGCTATTCACACAAGGGAGATTTCGCCATGGAGGGCCCAGGAAAGGAACTCATCCTTTTGTCTTGGGGCCAGGAAGAAGGGGAAACCTTTTTCAACTGACAGCTATCCCCTCTACCTGGGGATCCTGCTGGTGCCCCAAACTCAACATACCCCAGATGGAGCTAATTACCTTTCCTCCCTTAAACTTGTGCCTTCCTCTTCATCTCCCAGTCCTTCTACCTCCCAGTCACCCAAGCAGGCAATTAGAATTTAAGTTGGACTCTTCCCTTTCCTTAACCTCCCACATGCAACCAAAATCTTACTGATTCTGCTTCCTCGCGGTATCTTTAGAACCTTTCTTCTTTCACTGCTACCACCCAGTTTCAGGCCTTCCTTGCCTCTCTCCCAATTGCCTATTAGTTTGGTCTCTTTAACATCAGTTTCTCCTCTCATTCCTCCTACACAGCTTGCCCAATATTAGCCTGCTCCAGTGACCACCTCCTTTGCCTACTGAGCTTCAGTGACTCCAAACTGACTATTAAGGCCAGTCCAAAGTCCTTAGCAGGACACAGTCTGTCTCCCTCTTACTTTTTCCAGCCTTATCTTCCACTACTCCCCTTTATATATTGTGTTCAGTCATTGTTTTTTTCAGCCGTGCCTGACTCTTTGAGACTCTGTTTTGGTTTTTGGTTTTTTGTAGTTTTTGTTTTTTGCAAAGATGCTGGAATAGTTTGCCATTTCCTTCTCCAGCTCATTTTCCAAATGAGGAAACCAAGGCAAACAGGGTTGAGTTACCTACCCAGGGTAGTACAGCTATTAAAGATCTGAGGTCAGATTTGAACTCATGGAGACTTGAGTTCAAATCTACCCTCAGGCACTTACTAGCTGTATGACCCTGGGTAAGTTATTTAACCGACTACCTTTCCTTTGAGATAACCTCCCTTCTGCTCTGTATATATATCTTGTCTGCATATAACTGTTTGCATGCTGTCTCCCTCATTAGAATGTAAGCTTGTTAAGGGCAGTGACCTTTCTTTGTATGTCAAGAGCTTTGCACAGCATCTGGCATATAGTAAAGTGCTTAACAATGCTTGCTGACGTATATATATATACGTCATGTCGTCTCTCCCCTACTGAACTGTGATCTCCCTGAGTGCAAGGACTGTACCTTATTCATCATTCACTCCCCAATAGGACTGCCCAATCAATAAAGACTTCATTAAACACCTACGGTGGAATCGGAGACAAAAACAAAATATTCCCTGTCCTTGAAGATTTTATATTTTCTCAGGGAAAACAAGATATTCACATGTAAGTGAATACAAAATAGTTTTTTGGGAGTGTAGGAAACTCCCGGCAAAGAAATTCTTTTTCATCAAGGCAGATCTCTATACTCTCCAACTTAGGATGGGGTGGGAAGCATGTCACCTGGACTCTCCCAGTACACACACACACAGACACACACACACACACACAGACACACACACACACACTCACGCACCCAGCTCCTCCTGATGCTGGCACCCTACCCTTTATACCACACCACCTTTCAAATATACAAATATACAAATATAAAAGACAATACAAGTTAAGTTTTCAGGGATGGGGAAAGGGAAACACTGGTGACTGTGGGCATCAGAAAAAGCATGAGCTATACTTTGGAGGAAGCTAAAAGGTAGAAGTGAGGTCAAGGACCTTAGACTACCTTGCCTTATCCCCTCATTTCACAATGGGGTAACTGAAGCACAGAGAGGGAAAGGGACTTAGCTAAAATCGGTCACAAAGAATATTAGTGGCAAAGTCAGATGTAAAGTCTAGGAGCCCCCAGGTTGGCTGCTTTCCATAGCAACTCCCCCACTGTCCAGGAAGCTCTCCAGCCCAACTAAAGTAGGGGGAGGAAGGGAATGCAAGGGGGAAGAGACCACATTCATCAAAGGTCCTGTCTGCTTTTCATGAGACAAGACTTCCCGGACTGCTCACACTCCACAGCTCCTATAACAATCCTGCCTTTGCATATCTAAGCCAGAAGAAGACAGATGCTTTCTAGTGCTATGACCAATAAATCAGTCCCTCCATCCATATAGAAAGATAGGAGCCGTGGATGGGCAAGCCATTTGTGTTTAGTGCCTGGCTAAGTATGTTTCCTTTCAGGAAGTAAAAAACTATGCTGATTGTTATTTTCTCATTCCTGCTCCCACTTCCACTCCACCTCCCTCAGGGAGCTGGGAAGAGGGTTCCAGGTGAACTGTCAGAGATTTCCTTTAATCGTTTCTCCTCCTGATTTCAGACATTAGCTTCATAGAATCTCAGAGTTAGAAGTTTGTCTAATTCATCCCATGACAGAGGAGCAATTCCCTCTACAATGTACCATCAAGAAAGTGGCCCCACTTTGGAAACACTTTCTCTGGTGAGGAAGGAATGTTCATTACTTCCTAATGAGCTCTCCCTTCTCTGCCTTCTCCTTCTGGACAGCTCTCATTCTTAAGAAGATTCTTCTTCCACAAAGCTGAAATCTGTTCTTTTTATAACTTTTCATTGTTCCTAGTTCTGTCCTCTGGATCTAAACAGAAAGCTTTGAATCCAGCTCTTCAAATACTTAGGGTCCTAGGATCTCTAGATCCTCAGAGACGATCTAGTCCAAACCCTTCATTTTGCAGATTAGCAAAATGAAGCCAAGAGGAAAGAAAATGATTTGCCCCAAATCAATATTTGTAGGTTCTCTGACTCCAAATCCAGCATCTGTGATGCTGCCTTTTGCTTTCCTGAGGTCTTACCTTCTGTAAGCTCTACATATTCAGTTCTAATCTAGTGTGATTTCCGGTTCTCTCACCATCCTTGTACCCTTCTCTTCTTGAACTTTCCAATATCACTCCTAAAATGTGATACCTAGAATAGGCCCTAATCCTGCCAAAAGGCAGATCTTCCCCTTCTGTGGGAGGTCAGAAGGAGAGGGATCCCTTGCCTCCGTAGCCCTCTGGGACTCAGAAAATCCCATTTATCCAGATTGACCCTAAGCTTTGGGAACTCCCCAACCTCTCCCACAAATACATCAGCTTTCTTAGCCCTACTAGTCCTCAATATCCCCTATCCTCTTCCTCCCACCCCACTTATGGTCAGATCACCTATATCCAATGGCTAGTGGAGATATGTTGGCTTTTAGTTCCCAGATTTACCCCTTAATGCTCAGTGGAAATCATCTGATTCACCCACTCACTTAACCCTCCAGGGCCTCAGTTCATTCATGTGCAAAATGGGGAGAATGAAACCAATGGGTTTCAGGGTGAATGAGGCAGGCCATATAGTCAACTTTCAGTTAAGAAAGACAAAACAGGCCTATTTGTGCATTATTGGGGCTCTTTTTCCTTCTCTTCTATCCTTCCCTCTTACCAAAATCACCACTGACCCAGAATGAGAAGGGAGAACAGAAAGAGATTCCCTTTATCAGCAGCTCTGGACAAGGCTTGGTGGAAGAGAAGGGTGAAACTATAGCCAGTTCTCAATTATCTGCCTGTGGATTCACCTTTATTCAAGGACATTGAAAATTTAAGGATAAGCAGAGATTATTTGAAAATTCTCTATATTAATGTCACTTTCCTTCACACAGATAATTAGAATTTATTTTTATTGGATAAACTAAAGTTTGGGAGCAATGACTTGAATGAATTTACTCTCTATAACCTTCCTTGGTCTCATTTTTCTCATGTGTAATCTGAGAGGATTGGGGCAGCTGGGTGGTGCAATGGATCCAATGGTAGGGCCTTATCTTGCTGAATTCAAATCCAGCCTCAGTCACTTACTAGCTGTGAGACCCAGGGCAAGTCACTTAACCTTGCTTGCCTCAGTTTCCTCATCTGTAAAATGAGCTGGAAAAGGAAATGGCAAAGTACTCCAGTATCTTTGCCAAGAAAACCCCAAATAGGGTCACAAAGAGTTGGACTCGACTGAACAACAACAAAAATCTAAGATCATTATTAGACTAGATAAACTCTTGCTCTAAATCCTATCATGTATTCTCCTGGTGCTTTGAGATTTATAAGCTATTTCCCCCTCAAGAGTACTTCCCATGTAGGTATTATAAACATTATTATCAACCATTTTACAGATGAGTACCTTATTGCTCAGAAGAGTAAGATGATTTGCCCAAACTCTTGTAGGTAATGTCAGAACTGTAATTCAAATCCATACATCCTGTCTCCAAGTTCATGTTCTTTTTTTTTTTTTTTTTTTTGCTTTTTGGAGGGCAGTTGGGGTTAAGTGACTTGCCCAAGGTCACACGGCTAGTTTTTTGTGTTAAGTGTCTGAGGCCGGATTTGAACTCAGGTACTCCTGACTCCAGGGCCGGTGCTCTATTCACTGCGTCACCTAGCCGCCCCCCAAGTTCATGTTCTTACCACCACAAATTAGCTGTCGGTTTTGTTCATCTGAGCTATCCTTTCTAGGACCATGATTAATTCAGGATGAATAAACTGTACCCACAAATGAATTTGATCTTCTTGCAAGAGAAGATCGAGTGCCAGAGATTAAGGCAAAGACCCATTTCAAGGCAGGAAAATGAGGACTCCTTGAAGCCAGAGTCTGGTCCCAGACAACTCTGATTTTAGGACAGGAGACAGGAGAAGACAAAATACTTTCCTTTTAAGTTCTCAAAAGAAGCTAATTAAGGCCACAGTCCTTGGGCCAGAGCTATAAAGCCACCTGGAAAGGTAGTATCCTGGGGCTTATATGCTGCCATGGAACAAAATGAGATCACTTAACCAGATCAAAATGGGAAGTAGGTTTGGATGACTTCCCAGAACTGGTGAAGTCCAGTCCCTGTCCTTTGGAGACCAAGATCCTTGTGAATGTATCCTCAGGGACTCAGGCCCCTGTTATTCCTTTCACTTCAGGAAAAGACCCCCAGGGAAGGAGTCCCCCTCCCAGGTTCCCCTGGGGCACATGTCTTCTACTGCAGCCTGAGTGGGAGCCATGATGATGAATGTCAGAAACTCACCTGCTTTCCCTGGGGGCTGCTCAACAGGTCATCTATGATGTCATAATAAGAATAGGTATGGGCATTGGGTGGAGATAGCAACTCTCCACATTGCGGTCACAATGGATCTACTAGGCACAAAGATATGGACTGTAGAGACAGATGCAGAAGGACAAATGCTGTCTCTTGGCTCTGAGTGCCTAGTAAGGCCTACTAGGACATCCCTTAGCCATGACTGGATTCCATACTTAATGGCTAACAGCACCATGGGCTTCCTAATGGCCTATCTTTTTCAGGTAGGTGGTTGAGCAGATAGTTGGCCAGAAAGGTGGACATAATTATTGAAAGAAAGCCAATGATGCATAACAACCATGGGCAACTGAAGGGTAATGTCTTTGTGCTAGAGCCCAGGGAGAGGACAGATCAAGCTTTCTATGGCTTTCTCCCTTGCTCAGGGGTTCTTTGGGTGGGAGGGGGCGTCATCTTCTCTTACCGTGATGGGGCAGGCTCACGGGTACTCCCTCCAAGGGCAGGCTCTATGATGTTTCACATGTTGCCAGCTGACGGTCATCCCCACCCTCCTGGAGGCCAGCTGCCGTGTCCATCAGGACCATGCCTGTCACAGAGGTCATGCCTTGTGAAGTCACAAAGCTGGCCATTTACCCCTATGGAGTGGGAAAAGGGTCCCCAAGTGGAGGAAAGGCTTCCTGTTATGCTCAATGCTGAACTAGAAAGTCATTGAGGACCCTGGTAACTAGATAAAGCCCCTCTAAGCCCTCTAAGCTCTGTCTCTCCCTAGGATACCTTCTTAGGTCAAAATAATGCATGCTTGGCAAGTTGAGGAATGAGGCAGGCTGAAGAGCATGAAGGAGAAAGTGTCATACCTTTGAAACACTGGAGAAAATTATACTTGATTTCCACTGGATTGCTGCGCTATTCCTAAAGATGTATAGAATCTTAACATTGGAAGGGAACTCAGAGGTTATAATTCAACCTACACTGATCAGGAATCCCTTCTATAGTTATCCTAGACAGTTATTCATCCAGTCTCTGTTTGAAGACAACCTACAGGGGGATAGGGAACTCATTACTTACTAAGTCAAACTATTCCACTTCCAGACAGCTCTTACTGTTAGGAAATATTTTCTTACTTTGAGGTAAAATTGGTCTTTCTATAAATTCCATCCTGCTCTTAGTTCTGTTTTCTGGGATCAAGTAGGGTGAGCCATCTTACTCTTCACAGGACAATCCTTAAAATCTTTGAAGACATTAATCATATTCCTCCTGAGTCTCCTCTTCTCCATACTCTCATCTCCCATTCCTTGAACTGTCTCATACAGCATGAACTTGTTTCACCATTAGCCTGGTCTTCCTCTCTTAGAGGCAGTCCAAACTCCTCTTCCTAGTTTGCTGGTCTAGAGCCGGCTTTGGGGCAATATGGCTTCTCTTTCTCCTTCTGTTCTTCATCCAATAAGCTTCCATTCACTTCTGTAGCCCTTAGCCCTGATTTATCAGCAGCCTTCTACATACTGTAGGTACCATCTGTAGGGAGAGGATGAAATGGGGAATTAGATTGTAGAATTTAGATCCACAAAGAACCTTAGAGAACAACTTCTTCAATCCTTTCATTTTTTTCATGATTTTTTTAAAAAAGTACTGATTCTTATAGCTGTTTATATTAACACAGTCATTACCCAATGTATCTCCCTCCTTCCCCCTAATAAAACTACCTCTTTATAATTAAGAAAAATTAATTATAGTCAAGCAGCAGTATCTACATCTTGCAGTATACCTGTAGAGTCCTCCCCTCCAAAACATTCCCACAAGAGGTGGGAAGTATGTTTCTTTATCTTTTCTCTGGTATCATTCATCATAGCATTTAATCTGAGTTGAGTTGCCTTTTAGAAGTTTTTTTTTATTCTGAACTTAACAAACACCAAAAAAGAAAGTATTTTCATATACAAAGTAGAACATAAAAATGACGGTATATGAAACTTGCAAATATCTATTCTGTACAGCTTGCTATTCTAAAAAAATATACATAATAAACTCAACATGTTTTTCAAAGCTGTCTTCTCCCTGTTTGTCTGTTTCCTTCTGAATTTCCTTCTGTTTTTGCCATGTATAAAAAAAGTCTTTCAATGTCCTTCTTTGGGGGGGAGGGCATCTCTAGTGCTAGCCCCCTCCTCCCCAAATACCACTAATGAAAAAAATAAAATATCTAAGCATAATCAAGCAAAACAAATTTGCACAACATCCATATCTGAAAATGTTTGACTCTTTCTGCACCTTATATAAATCATTTCATTTCTCACTCACTTAGGCATTCATTGAGACTTGTTGACAATGTGCCCCTAGTCATTCTTTCCAATACTAGTTTGTACTTTCATTAATAACCCTCAACCTCGGTTGAGATGAAGATGTTAAAATGCTCCTTGTTCCCCATTGCTACTTTCTCTTTCTAGGTTGTATTTTTTGATCTATTGGTTGTATTTTCTCAATCTATAAATTACAACTATAGGATTTGTAATACTTCTTTTCTTTTTTTTAATAGTTTGGCTATTTTATTAGTTTTTATTTTATTTTTTAAATATCTTATTTTTTTCTAATTGCTTGTAAAAACAATTTTTAACATTTGTGTTTTTTTTAATTGAGTTCCAAACTCTTTCCTTCCCTTAGACAATAAGCAATTTTATACAGGTTATACATAAGCAATTATGCAAAACATTTCCGTCTTAGTCATGTTGTGAAAGAAAACACAGACAAAAAAAACATGAAAAAATTAAAGGAAGTGAAAAATAGTATGCTTTGATCTGCATTCAGACTCCATCAGTTCTTTCTCTGGAGATTTTTCATCGTGAATCCTTTGAAATTCTCTTGGACCATTATATTCTTGAGAATAGATAAATCGTTCTCAGTTGATTATCATACGTTATTGCTATTACTGTATACAATATTCTCCTGGTTCTGCTTACTTTACTCTGCATCAGTTTATATAAGTCTTTCCAGATTTTTCTGAAATCAAACTTCCTGTCATTTCTTATATTACAATAGTATTCCATTACTACCATACGCTACAACTTGTTTAGGCATTACCCAATTGATGGATGACCCCTCAATTTCCAATTCTTTATCACCACAAAAAGAGCTGCTATAAACATTTTAATAATTCTTTAACACACTTGCCATCTGCTTTAGCCTGACTATTGCTGACTCCCACACCTCCCAACATTTTAGGCTCAGTAGGTTCTAGATAATATTTCCCTTTCCTATTTCTAGTACATGGGTTGAAAGACAGAGCTTAAGATAATCACCTCTACCTTTGTAATTGAGAAAAAAGAACAAAACATGTTCTTAGAATAATTGCTATGACTTAATTAATATTTCATGTAGTGAATATTTCTCTGACCTCACTCTCTCAAAGCTAGGCCTACTACATCTTCCCCTCAGGGTGCAAACATTTCCCTGAAGGACTTGAGGTCGTCTCCTTTCTAATGCTATTACACTGATCCCCCACTGCCTTTGTTTCTCCCACTATTAGGAGCCTGTGACCGAGGTCCCACTTCCATTTAACCACTTAATATTGATTAATTTTTACAAAGAGATAATTGCTTCAAAGATAAAGCCATCACAGAATTACAAACAATTCTGCATCAATATCTGGGGGAGAGGAGGGTACTCTCTTTCTCTCCTCTCTCTCTCTCTCTCTCTCTCTCTCCTCTCTGTCTCTCTTTCCTCTGTCCCATTCTCAGGTTCTTGAAAGTATGGACTTAAACTTAGCTCACTTCCTATGTGACATCAGTCCTGCCAAGATCACATCCTGATGTGGCACAACTTTTGGATGTATCTTCCTCTCAGCAACTGTTGAACTGGGTCCAGAAAGTAATTCTCAAAGGTTACTCCTTTGTTCCTCTAGGGCACTGATGTGAAAGGGATGCAGAACCCTGACACCAAGTTGTTGAGATGCCCATTCTCTAATCCCTTGACCAAAAACAGAAAAGAACAAATGCAAAGTCAAGGTCAGAGACATGTTTCTCAGGGCAACATGGACTTGATGGTGAGAAGACCCCAAGACCCTCTCCCTTTATGGAATTGTCTGTCATCAGATGCTGTTAGCAAAGAAATCAAGCCACCAGGGCAGAGAATACAGTGAGGAAACTAGGCCAAAGTTGTCATGGCACTTAGTAGGCATTTCATAAATGCTTATTGACTGATATACTAAAAGGAGTTGTTGAAAATGCCCCTAGGCTAGCCATGAAGCCAGCTGAAGAACCATTCTCTAACCATGTGGTTACCAGACTGGAACCAGTTACAGGATGTCTGTGTGTGCTCCATAGACTCTCTAAGACATTTCCATTAGAGGCAATTCAATGAATAGAGCACTGTTCCTGAAGTCAAAGAGACTTAAGTTCAAATGCAGCCTCAGACATTTACTCGTGTAACCACACAGAAGTCACTTAACTTTGATTTGCCTCTGTTTTCTTAATTGCAATATGGGGATAATAACAGTTACCTCACAGGGTTGTTTGGAGAGAGAGATAATATTTGTAAAGCATTTAACACATCACCCTGCTATGTGGTAGATGCTGCATAAATGATTTTTCTCTTCCTTTCCCTTTCTATTTCACACCGTCAGAAATATCCTAGAAGTGAGCTCTGTAGTCTCTTCCATGGGTAAAGCTGTATCAGCTGAGCTCTCAGATAATCTCTTCATGCACCAGTACTCATCTTGTTTCTGTTTACCTAAATGTTCTCTCCTTGTTTGAGCAGATCTATGGTTGAATCTCCAAATCTCAAAGCAAAGAAAATCAACTCCCAGGGTTGTATTTCCTTAAAAAATAATGATAATAACTTTGGATCTCATCCTGCAGCCCAATCTTGTCTAAATAATGAATTGAAGAAGAACAGAGATTCTTTTGTAGAGAGTAAATTGTACCAGGGGAACTTGATTTTCTTCTGTAATAGAAAGAGAAAGGGGAATGAGAAATGTGAACTATTTAATATTCAGGAAGGCTCAGGACCCCAGTGACATTTCTATCACCACTGTAGAAGGATGAGGCCTAGCCGCCATGATTATAAGAAGAGGGAGCCAAGCAGACTGGCATTATAATGAGTGACCAGTGACTTAGAGTGGGAATCCTTCCTCAGATAAGTTATTGTACCATTGTGATCACTCCTTCACCCCTCTGGGCCTCAGCATCCCCAGCTTCTCTTCTTTCCACCTGTTGTCTTGGAGATCTCATTGTTGGCCTTATCTGCTCTGTATGACTCCCTGAACTATTTGTCCAGTCCTAACCTCTCACCTGACCTCCAGTCTCACAAATCCAAGTAGACATTTTGTACTGGGTGTGTTATAGATGTCTTTAACTCGACTTATCCAAAATTGAACTTATTTTCTTTTCCTTCAGACCTTTCTGTCTTTCAAACTTTCCTCTTACTATTGAGGATACCACTATCTCAGTCATCCAGGTTTAAAACCTAGGTATAATCCTCAACTCCTCACTCTGTTGCCTCCCAAATCCAATCTGTTGACAACTCCTATTGATTCTATCTTCAGAATATCTCCTCTATGACCCCCTTCTCTTTTCCAACACTGGATCCACCCTGGGCCAGGCCCTCATTGCCTCACACCTAAACTACAGGAATAGCCTGCTGGATCTTCATTCCCTCTCCACTCTAATTCATCTTTCACTGAGCTTTCAAAGTGATTTTCCTAAAGCACAAGTCTGACTGTGTCACCCTCCTATTCAATAACCCTCCAGTGGCTTTCTATTATCTCCAGTATCAAATATAAAATCCTCTTTTAGACTTTTAGAGCCCTTTGAAATCTGGCCCTTCCTACCTTTTCAGTACTTACATGTACTCAATAATTCAGTCAAAGTGACCTCTTTACTATTCTGTATACAAGATAATTCATCTTCCATCTTTGTGCATTTTCAATGGCTTACCCCCATGTCTGAAACTCTTCACCTCTGCTTCCTGGTTTCCCTGGCTTCCTTCAAGTCTGAAGCTAGTGCCTCCTCTCTGAAATGATCTCGGGTATGCTCTGTATCTACCTTGTTTGTAGAGAGTTCATTGTATGTTGATTCCACATTAGACTGTGAGGTCCTTACAAGCAAGTAAAAACGGTTCTTTTGCTTTTCTTTTTTTATCCTTGGTGCTTAGCACAGTGCCAGTACACCATAAGTGCTTAATGAATGCTTGTTGACTTGTCTTTAAAGTATGAGTTAAAATTGTTTGGATCACTCACTTCTTGGGGTTATTGTAAGAGAAGTGCTTTGCAAATATTAAAAACTATATTAATATGAATTATCATCATTATGATGATTTGAAGCAGTTTTCAAGGGGACAGAGTACACAGAGAGTTATTCATTCAACAAACACTTAGTAAGCACTTAGGTTCCACTTGGTGGTTTCCCATTGCTAAATGGGAAGTTTAAACTTCTGACCTAGGCATTCAAGGCCTTGGAGTCTACAAATTCCTTTCCTACCTTTTCATATTATTCCCCATTATTCTACATTCCAGTCAAAATGGACCATTATCCATCAATTTTCCTTTCTCATCCTTTCCTTTTACAATCTCTGTGTCTTTGTGTTCATGCCATAACCATTGCCAGTGCCCTCCATCTGCATCTGCTGAAGGCCCACTCTTTCATCAAGATCCAACCTTGTCCAGGAGGCTTTCTCTGATCCATCAAGCAAAAGTGAGTTCTCCCTCTTCAGAGTTTTCATAGCCTTTTTCCTGGACCCCTTCTTTGTCTTTATCTCATACTCCAAATCATAATTACTTATCCTCTTCACACACACACCCCTTCCCCTTTCTGAAACTAAGTTCCTTGAGAGCAGGGTCTGTGTCATATCTATCTTTGTATCAATAACAATGGTATAGTTTGTTGAATATTATAGGTTCTTAACAAGGTATGTTAATTCTCCTGCACTCAATGAGCTTACTGCACAGAAGGGAAGAGAAAACAGGTACACAGAACAGTAGAAAATCATAGGTACACAGGAAGAGTGTATAATATTATGAGATCAGATCAGAATACAAAATGCAGAGTGCTAGTCCCAGTGGTGTGCTGAAAAATGCTTAATAACCAGGGATACAGGTTTCACTCTTACATTTGGCCTGTATTATTAACATTTTTCCCCATCACTTTCATAAGTCTAGACAATCAACAGCATACAAAAATAAAGCCTCGTTTAATAGCTTTTGCTTATTTCCAAGGCATAAATGCTCATACTGAAAATTTAACAATCAGCTCTCACAGTTTGTATAAGTTAGCTCTAGCACTCCCTTGGTTGGCCCTAAAAGACCATACTCAGAGATAGTATTTGGTTAAAAAATAAAGTCAGATCTGGAAATCAAAGTCAATTCATTAGAATAAAATATCAAAAGGTAATATGATTCCTTAGAAAGATCATTGGTTTGTGAGTCAGGAATTCTGCATTCTAGTTCCCTCCTGCTAGAAATAGGCTTTTAACCTTGAACAAATCACTAGTTTTCTTTAGTTTTAGACTATATGATCCCTAATGACCTTTCTGGTTCCATTATGGCCTTGTGACCTTGTAGTTGGGCCTATATAAAGAAGTCAGAATAAAGGACTTTTTAAAAATTCATCTTACAAAAAAATTACTAAGAGCAGTTCATTCAACTCAATTCAGCAAATATTTACTGTGTGCATTGCAAAGTGCTAGACAATAACAGAGATAAAGTTTAGATTAGGCACAGTTTTTAGCTTTGTGGAACTTTTAGTCTAGTAGGAATTAAGACACATACCCAAGTGACCATATTGCAAATATAACTTATAATATCATATGTCATACAATTCACATTTCAGTAACATTAAAAGGTTTACAAAGTTCTTTCCTCACAACAACCCATTTCACAGTGAGAAAACTTCAACTTCAGAAAATCAGATAATTGGTCCAAGGCCACACTATTCCTAAGTATGTTAAAGTATGAAGTATGAAAGACAAAATTTGGGATATTTCTTGACTTCAAATTCTATTTGTTACATGAAGTTTGAATATTAGTATTGTGGAATGATGTTATTGACTTGGTGAGATCAGGGAAGGCTTCCTTAAGGAGACAGAATTTATGGTGGGTTTTAAAAGGTTGGTAGGAATTCAGGTAAGGTGGTGAGTTATGAAGGAAGTTCTATGCCCATAGAACAGTATGGAAAAAAAAGGTATGGAGGGCAGAGAGTACATGTACAGGTAATGGTGAGTTCTTCAGTTTGCCCAGCGTACATGAAGAGAAATAGAATAAAAATGTCTAGAGAATGTGAGTGGTTAGAATTCTGGACAAGGGCTCCCATACTTCCATACTAAAAAACAGCATCAGACCACATAATGATCAAGAATCCCAAAAAGGAAGCACAGTTAGTGACTTTGCTTAGGAATTACATTAGGGACGGCTAGGTGGCGCAGTGAATAGAGCACTAGCCCTGAAATCAGGAGGACTTGAGTCCTCTTAATACTTACTAGCAGTGTGACCTTGGGCAAGTCACTTAACCCCAACTGCCCTGCCCTCCCCCTACAAATAGCAAAATAAATAAATAAATTTGGGGTGGCTAGGTGACGCAGTGAATAGAGCACCGGTCCTGGAGTCAGGAGGACTTGAGTTCAAATCTGGCCTCAGACACTTGACACAAAAACTAGCCATGTGACTTTGGGCAAGTCACTTAACCCCAATTGCTATCCAAAAAAAAAAAAAAGAAATAAAAGAAAAAAGAAAAAAAAGAGGAATTACATTAAAAAATTTAGCCAAAAGTCATCAAGCAACGGCAAAGGGCAAAGCCAGTACCAGTAGAGGCAACAAGACTAAAGCCTTGCAACAATGCCAGAGACACATGTAGTCTGCACATGTAGTCTTAAGGCAGCAGTTGGGAGGGTTTCACCTGAGAAAGGGATCACTCCTTGGGATCAGGATGAACTTTGGAAAATACCCAGAGCAACAGTGACCAGTGCAACCTTAGCAATATTAAGAACAAGAATGTCTATGCTCTAGGTCCAGGGGTGCCCAGGTATCTAGTATTCTGTCCTGAGGCACCACAGAAGGCCCACAAGATTCAGCACCCCAAACCTCAAAGATAACAGGTGTTCCTAACTCCAAGAGATAGGTGTAAGCACAAGAACTCAGGTGAACCAGGCTGCCACCAAGCCGGACCATCTATCTACCCCACCCAAAGAGGGTAGAGCCTGGACCCAGCACAAAGGCTCAATTCAGGAATTAAAGGCTGAAGAAATGAGTAAGTCAAAGAATATACAGACCACTGTAAAGAACAACTTGGAGAGAGAAACTCCACATTAATTTCAAACAGAGACTCAGAGGAAAAAAATAGATATTTCACAAGAATGACATGAAAACCTAGAAGATAGGATATGTGATAAAACATGAAATAGAACATCTGGAAGAAAGAATTGGAAAGAGAATAGGTAACTTAGAACTTGATCAAGTAATGGATGACTTCAAAGTTAGAATAGACAAAACAGAAACCCATGACTGTGATGAGGTTAGAATAAAAGTATCGAAAAATGTAAGATATTGTCCATTAAAAACAACTGACCCAGAAAACAGGACAAAGAAAGATAATTTAAGAATCATCAGATTCCCTGAAGACCATAATTTTAAAAAACAAACCCTAAACTCCTTATTTCAATATATTATAAATGAAAACATCCCAGATCTAATAGAACCAGAAGACAAAGTGAAAAGAAAAAGAATTGATCAATTAGCTCCTGAAAGAAGCCTCAAGGTTTCTAGGAATGTCATGGACAAAATCCTGAACTTCCAGGTAAAAGGGGGGAAAAGCACTATAACAGTCAGAAAGAGTTCAATGAGCATGAAGGAGCCACAGTCACTTACTGATAGCTTCTACTATAAGGAGATCTTGGAACGTGGTATTCCAAAAGACAAAGGAGTTGGGCTTACAACCAAGGAAAGCTGAGCATAATGTTACAATATTATAATATTTAGTAACCCTAAATCTTAACAGGGAGAGAAAAAAAAAGACCTATATTGAAATGGAGGACTTTCAAGCATTTATACTGAAAAGATCAGAATAGAGTAGGAACTCTGAAGTGAAAGCACATGAGTGCTCCAGTGAGGATGCTTTAGTCCCAGAGACTCTGATGTTATTAACACTCTCTCCTGAAATGCCAGAGAGATATGAAGATCCAGGTCTCTGAACATGGAAGATCCAGCAGAGATGAACTCCAGAAAGGGGTGATCAGCAAAGAACATGAAGGGACGGGTTAAGATGAGCTAGGGCTGACTACCCCACCCAAAAGCCAAGCATAGGGATAGACTTTGGCCATGGTACAAAGCTTCAATTCAGGAACTAAAGCTGGATTCATGAATAAATCATAGAAAACACTGAGTAATATAAAAATTATTCTAAATGTAGAGATTCACAAAAAGGAGAGAGTAACTCTGAAACAACTGAAAGAGACTTATGAGAAAAAATTAATTTCCCATAAGAACTACGTAGATACCTAGAAGAAATGAAATAAGAGATGAGGGGAAAAAATGAAGTAAAAGCTCTTGAAGAAAGATTTGGAAGGAGAGTAAATATCCTAAATCTAAAAGAAGTAAAGTATAAATAACCAAGAAATAGATTCCCTGAAAATTAGATTAGACCAAACAGAAATCAGTGACTCCATGAGCTATTAGAACAAAATCAAAAGACTGAAAAAACAATTGGAAGAACATGCAAGGTATTTGATATGAAAAAGAGCAAACCAGTAAACAGCTTAAGGAGAGATAATTTAAGAATCATGGAATTTCTTGAAAACCATGATTAAAATAATTCTGGACATTATTTCAAGAAATCATAAATGAAGATTTTCCAGAGGGCAAGGTAGACAGAGAAAGTGAACCCACTGAATTATAGCCAAAATCCAGAGCTCTCACACCAAAGAAAAAATATTGACTGTAAGCATTGAGAAAGGTGCAATTTGAGTGCCAAGGAACTGTAGTCAGTGTCACACAAAGACCTAGCAGCTTCTATTATACATGAAGGGAGATCTTGAAATACAATATTCCAGAAAGCAAAAGAGATAGGCTTACAACTACGAATAACTTACCCTGCACAACTGAATATAATTCTACAGGGGGAAAATATGGATCTTTAATGGAATAGAGGACTTTCAAGCATTTCTGATGAAAAGACCAGAACTGATTAAGGACTTTGAAATACAATCACAACAGTCCAGAGTAACCTTGAAAGGTAAATTTGTTTGAGCATCTGGAAAGGACTTTATGATGATGTGGTGCTGACATTCTATTAGTGGGAGAAAAAAACAAGTTGTCTCTTCAGAGACTTAATATTTTCAAAGAGTGTTGAGGGAGTTAATTAAAAACAGGGGACCTGGGGTGACTTGGTTCTGTTCTGAGGGTTTTAAAAAGGGAAAGGAAAAAAAGGGTAAATACACTAGTGTATAAAGGAAGAATGAAAAGGTAGAATTTGCTATTTTTAAAAATTGGGGTATGTGAGAAAATGGTCCAATAGTGATGCCAATAAAAAGGCCATCATAACATTTTTCTAAGAGCACAGAAGATAACAGAGGGTAGTTCAGAAGGAAGCACAATTAATCAGGACAATATTGAAAGTAATGTATAAAATATATGGCATTTTTATTTAAAAATCAAGCAGCTTGAAGTGAACTTAAGGGAAAAATTATATTGATTTAATATTTGATATCATAGGAAAAATTGAACAGTTGATTGTACATCCAGGAGCTCTCCAGGGAGCTTAGAAGGCTTTTTCTACATAATAATCCCAGAGTGCTTTATGAGTGAGAAAAAGTAGAATCTGTGATTTCTGGCTGTTGTGAATTCAGTTCTACAAATGAATCCATCCAGCATTTATTAAGCACTTACTATGTAGAAAGCATTCTGCTGGACACCGGATACGTGAATACATAATGGAAACAGTCCCTATCCTTTCTAGGGCCTTCATTACATACCTAGATAAGTAAAAGTTGGTATAAATTACACAAAGTAAATTTAAGAGTGAAAAATAACAGGGCATTAGGATTCCTGATGCTGAACCTTACGTCTTGGCAGATCACATCATACTCATTTTTTTAATCGTTTGCTTTGCTGTGAACTAAGAGATTGCACCTATTTGATCATTTCTCCTTCTCTTATGTAATATGAGATTGCTCCCTATTGTTTAGTGATTTCTGGCCAAACTCCTACCGAATTGTATTGCACTGAATAGCCTTTAATTATATCTGTTGAATTGACTGGGTTGACAGGGGTGGCAAGTAGAACCATAATTAGCAATTATTGTTCCTGGGACAAACAATGTGAAACATGCCCTCGTATCAATTAAGACAAATTCAGTTAAATGGTACAAGTAGGAGAAGAGGAGGCAGAAACACCTGGGATACCAGCACCAGGGCAGGAGCTCACCTAGCATCTGACCCCTGAGAGCGGGGAATGAGGGGAAAGGAAGCACATCATTTGATAGCTTCCAATTATAACTAATTATTATTGCTAACTAGGTGTTGAGCTCACTTGTGTCTGTGCCTACTGAAAGTAAGACTTCCTATGTTGTCAGCATTTATGCTTTTGCCTTTTTTTGTATCTTCATTGCTTAGTACAGTATCTGGCACATAATAGATACTTAAGAAATACGTGTGACTGAATGAATGAAAGAGTGAATAGTGATTCACTGAACAGTCAGTGTTCTAGGACAAAGCTTCATCACCTTGTTCTAGTTGTGCCTCTCGATGGTGGCAGGGGTTACGTAAAGCTGTTACCTGACCAGCTCTGAAAATTTAACAGGTGGCTATGTCAATGCAGCACTCATATTAACTAAGTTTTCCCACTGAAGCCCTCTTTAGTTAGAGCCCAGAAGGCAGCAAAAATGTTCATTTGCCCCTGAAATCCATATTGTTGCTGCTAAATGAAAATGGAGCTGAAAAGAATTGCACGTTTATGGCATTTCAGAGCTAGAAATCCCCTCAAAGTTTATCTAACCCAACCTGTACATGAATTGTGAGAATCCTAGACAGCATCTCTAATAAGTGATCATTTAGTCTCTTCTTGAAAAAGAAATGCATGTGATCAAACTGTGTGTCTCCTTTAGGTCATGATTTCTATCATGTAAAAGCCTTGGCTAGTTGACAGAAACGTCATCTCTGTGGGCTGATCTCTTCCCTCTCTCATCTGTTGGTTCAACTACCATGCTTCCTTATCAAATAGTCAATAAGACTGTGCACCTGCCATGTACCCAGCCGTAGTTGACCTCTGTGCTGTGGAGGACATATTATGTGGTTCTACTAGACTTAGTGGGAAGAACCCCAAGCTCTAAAGTGTGTGGAGAAGATTCTAAGAGCTCAGGGATTTCAGAGATGTTTCATACACATAGGATGGCATAATCCCTGATGAGGTCATCCTATTTAATTAAGCTGGATCATCAAGCATGAATAGGATTTAGATAGGAAGAGGGGGAAAGGAAGGGCATTTGAGGTAGGGGCAACACCACCAAAGGCTGGCTCCTAGCTCTTTAAGAAGCAGTTGGGGGGCGGCTAGGTGGAGCAGTGAATAGAGCACTGGCCCTAGAGTCAGGAGGACCTGAATTCAAATCCAGCCTCAGACACTTAACACAAAAAAACTAGCCGTGTGACCTTGGGCAAGTCACTTAATCTCCAACTGCCCACCAAAAAGCAAAAAAAAAATAAATAAATAAAAAAAAAGAAGCAGTTGGAACTAGCTACAGGTTCTGAAATTCTCTCTGATCACAATTTCCTATTCTTTTACCTCCTCTACTCCCTTTCCCTTTCAATTCACTCATTGTGATCTTTGCCTCAACTGATGAAGTAAAAAGAACTTTGACTTTAGAATCAATAGAGAGAAGTTAAAATCTCATGAGTAACAAACCTTTTTTTTTTTTTTTTTGCCTCTGTAACCTTAGTCAGATCGCTTCTCTATGAATAAGCTTCCTCATATGTAAAGTAATTTGGTTGGCCTAGGTGAAAGGTACTTCCTCTGGTCCTGATTTATCCCTAACATACAGTCTGTGATCCCTGTTAAAGCTTCATTTTCTTTCCTATATAATCTTGAGCCAATGAGCAAATGTCCTTTTTTCCACTCTTGAATCCCTTGTACATTTAATTTTATAGTGTCCTCACTCTCTCATTTTTTTGTCCCTGGCCAAACTCTTTGCCACTCTTACCAATCTTCTCTATTCCTACTTCTTAAGCTTGTGTAAATATTAGGGTGTTTTTTTTATTATTATTTTAGAACCCTAGACGATAATCATTGAGGCAAACAAGCTAATAGTTGGTAAAGAGAGGCAGTTGCCCCACATATGCTATGTATGAAACTATGCACCCCTAAATTCCTCAACATATGACATGCCTGAGATACAAATCCAATAGCAAAGCATTTACTTAAAACAAAGTAAATAAGAAAGGGAATCAAATAACAAAGCAGTCTCCACACACATATGCAAAGTAATACAGTTGTCTTCTACTTTCAAGGAACTGATAAACTAATTTCCCTCATTCCATCTAAATTGACAGCAAAATGAGAACATGGAGACATTTTGTGATTGATCACTGGTGGAAGCTTATAGTGCAATTGTTTCTGTGGGTCTTCCACTGTTCCCCAGCATACCCTCCAGGGCAGACTGGACAAGAGATGAAAGCTCTTGCCTTATCCTTGTAGCCATTGTGGTCCAAAAGTTAGAGAGAAGGAAGTCACTGATAGTCCATGTTGTCCTTTCACTTTAGCCTGGGTACAGTTATGGTTTACTGTTCCCATCTAGTTATCTCCAAGGCTCTTGCAACATATTTCTAAACCTCTCACCTTGTATAGTATCTTCAACAGACAGTGTTCTCATTTAATAATGTTATCAAGCTGAGAACTCATACAACCCTGTGGGAAATGTTTCAGATCTAAGCTGTGGGAAATGAAATTATATAGACATATTCTTATATTTCTCCCCGCCCCATACCCCAGTTAAAAAGGGAGTTTCCGGGGCGGCTAGGTGACGCAGTGAATAGAGCACCGGCCCTGGATTCAGGAGTACCTGAGTTCAAATCCAGCCTCAGACACTTAACACAAAAAACTAGCCGTGTGACCTTGGGCAAGTCGCTTAACCCCAACCTGCCCTCCAAAAAGAAAAAAAAAAAAAGGGAGTTTCCACAAATCTCACTAGATACATTGGTATATCTATAAGGTACATGTCATAAATATTAATTGGAAGGCAGCTAGGTGGCACAGTAAACAGAGCACCAGCCCTAGAGTCAGGAGGATCTGAGTACAAATTCAGCCTCAGACATTTAACACGTATTGGCTGTGTGACCTTGGGCAAGTCACTTAACCCCGATTGTCCTGCCTTACTCCCTCCAAAAAAGAGGCCATAAATATTAATTGGAACATAATATAATTACAGAAAATTATCTCAAATACATAGTATATTAAGCAGGTTTGTAGTATATAATACCTATGTGAGAGTTACATGTGGCTCATAATTTTTTTTTCCCCAAGCTTAGCAGGACCATAACTCCCTCCTCTTGTGTTCTCTATATACAGACGTCAGCTATGGCTAGGCAACACAACAGGTACACAGCACAAACTTATTAACCGATTTGATAAGGAAGCATGGGGAACTGAACTGGCAGCAACGAAAGGGGAAAGATCAATGCACAGAGATGAAAAGTAGTAGATGAGAAAACAATACACGGCACATATATTAAATTTGTATGTGGTAGACCAAACATAGGTCACGTAAAGATCACAACACATGATAAAATTACTTATGAAGAACACATTATATATATTCCATCTCTGGCTATTTTCTGGTTACCTATGGAACGTCCTCTCCCATTACCCCCTGGAGAGCTGCATGTCGGCCCAGTAATTCTTAGATGCACTGACCTACCATCTCAGTCTAGAGCCCATAGATGGCCTTAGCTGTTTATCACAGCTTTCAGGCAAAAATCAAGTCAAGCTCCAGAGGTGGTTTTCATTCCTTTGAGTCTTCTACAACTGGGTTATTAGTTAAGAAAAATGGAGGTCTCTAAATTTAACCCTTCTTTATCTGGGCAGAGATTGCTCTCAAGTTGAGATAGTCTTTTTTTTTTTTTTTTTTGGTCTTTGGAGGGAGGAAGGCAGAGCAATTGGGGTTAAGTGACTTGCCCAAGCTCATACAGCTGGTAATTATTAAATGTATGAGACTGAATTTGAACTCAGGTCCTCCTGATTCCAGGGTTGGTGCTCTATTCACTGAGCTACCTAGCTGCACCTAGTTGAGATAGTCTTAGGAGGATTCCTTGACTCTCCAGAGGATATCAACATGCAGGTTCCTCATCATCTGAATTGTTACCCAGATCTTTTTCATGTGGATCATCATCCAGCACCAAAGGTCCATCTTCAATTGTTGGATAGTCCCTTCCCAGAGTCCCTTTTCCTAACACTTGACACACTGAGTCTATCCTTCTAGTCTCCAAAAGGTCTCTAGGAGATTAACTTTTCTATGAATAGCAAATGATTGCAATGTATTTTCTTCAGGGATCTTTTATAGACAGGCAAATTTCTCTAACTGGTATGGGTCAACTCTTTGCTGGTCTGCTATCCTGTGTTTTTTCCATACATTTAGATTTTAAAATAGGAATTTTTGACAACAAATGTGGCCTTCATATAATTGTTTGATCTTCTCTTAAGATTTTCTGAACTGAGGCCTACATTCTTCCACTTCTCTTATTTGGTTTTCAAAGTCCTTTTTCAGTTGATCTATAGCTTCTAGGAATTCTTCAAGTGTCTTGGAAGCATTTGGTGTGGAGTTCTGACTGTGTTGTCTTCCTCCCGTTCCATGCTTTGATCCTTTTTGTCC
>CM053599.1:66813544-66837558 GCA_028646575.1 Pseudocheirus occidentalis
TTACCACTTTATTCCTCAGTCTCTGTCCTCTGCCTTCTAACTCTGCCACTGTACTGAAAATGAAACTATACTTTTAAAAAATGACAGTGACCTTTTAATTGCTAAATCTAATCAGCATTTCTCAGTCTTCATCCTCTTCGATTTTTCTGGAACTTTTGAAACTACTGACCCACCCCTTCCTCTTGGTTGTGTCCCTTATCTCCTTTCTCTTTTGAGAGATTGCTGCATTGATCATTCTCTCTTGCTGGCTTTTTGGTGCCTACAAATATACTCAGGTCCCTCCTTTAAAAAAAAATCCCTTGATAATCTCAGCCTCTCACGTTTATTAAAAGATTTTAGAATTAAAACCAGAAAGAACAATCAAATTTAATTTGACCTTCTTTCTCATTTTAGTGATGAGAAAACTAAAGCTCTAAGAGAAATTAGTCAACACAGGTAAGAAATATGGGAGCTGAGATTTGAACCCAATACCTCTGACTCTAATTCCAGGACTATTTTTTTTTACTTCAGAAGGGGAAACCAGCTGAATTCTGAAGGTAGGGATTCCAAAGGTGGAGGTGAGGTGGGACTGGATTCCAGGCTTGGCAGGAGCACTAATGCAAATTTACAGGTCTGGAGATGGAATGGCTTGTATGGGGAATGGCCTATATTATAAATAACTTCCTAATTGTTTTTGTTGCTTTAAATCTTCCCTCATCAATCTATCATCTTTACAATTGCCATCATAATATTTTTAAGGCTCAGGACAGACCAACTTATTCTGCTGCTCAAAAAACTTGGCTGGCTCTCTAGGCCACTAGGATAAAATACAGTCTCCTGAGCTTGTCATTTAATGCTTCCCACAATATGGCTCCAACCTTCCCTTCCCCCCTTATTCCACATTCTGCCCTTTCGCTTTCTGTTGCTCTTCATTCCAGCCAATTTGTACTGTTAGCTGTTTGCTAAACTTGACATGTTGTCTCCTGCAGTCACATGGGCTGTTCCCTCATGTCTAGAATGCATTCTTTCCTTATCTTCACCTTTCTGGAATCCTTCCCTTCTTTCAAGACTTAGTTTACTTCTGACCTAAATTTTGCAGAATTTCCTGAGTCTCCCCAGCTAATATTTTCCTTTTCTTCTTAGTTTTAACCAGAACACTTTAGATTTCTCCTTTGTTTCCCTCCACCAGCCATTACTTCTTCACTTGCATTATTACACATCTTAAGCTTATTAGTTTATATATTGTATCATCCCTAATAGAATGTTAACTCTCGAGGGGAGAAGTTGTCATTTTGTATCTTTGTATCATGTCTACACACCTTACCTCATGTTTATATAACTGAATTGAGAAGTCCCAATCTTTTGCAATTCATGAAAATCTTTATTTTCTCTTCTAAAAATGCACCCAATTTACAATCTTACACAAATCAGTTTCTCTATTTCTATAACTATTTCTCAGTTTCCTCATTTCCTCATAAATGTCTACCTCATAAGGTTGATGTGATGAAAGCACTTTTTAATCCCTAAAGGACTATACAGGGTTCTTGCTCTACCTCTGAAACAAATATTTCTTTGTAAAAATCTAAAAAAAATTTTTAAAAAGAGCAAGCAAACAAAAAACTTTTGCTAAAATATTTTTGAGAATCAAAGGAATCCAGTGGAAGAGACCATTAGCCTATTTTAGAGTACAGACCTCTTGAATAAAGCATTGTCAGTGATGATGACCATTAGGTATAGGTATTAGATGAAGAGTAACTAAGGGAAACTGGCAAGTATGTAGATGTAGCAATATGGTGGGCAAAGAAAAGTTTGTTTCTTTTTTAAAGGAAAACTCATTCCCAGTAATCAGTGTACTGGTCCTCTCTATTGCCAACATCAGTCAAATGTTTTGTTATTTTAGGGGAAAAGTGTAACACTTACAAAAAAGACTTTGGAGTCAAAGAAGCTGTATTTGAATCCTAGATACTAGCTAGTGTTACTGTAATGATGTCACTTAATCTCTCTAAGCCTAAGTGTTCCCATTTATAAAAGAGGGATAATAGTACTTCAACTGTTTGTCTCATAGGGTTGTTGGGACAAACATACTTTTTGGTCCTTAAAGTGCTATACAAAAGAGTCCCAAAGATTTAAGTGTAGTTTTAAGATTTTTACAACTTTAGAACTATATAAATGCAACACTTGCAAAAAGGCAACATTTGAAGCATTAATTATTTGCAATTTAAGAATATCAATATGTTCCTTATTAAAACGTAACAACATCTGCTATACATTGCTGTAGTCAATTTTTACTTTGTAAAAATCTTTCATCAGCTGTTGCTTAGTGATTGAAAGGATTGCATCTATAATGTTAACTTTAAGATTATCCAGAAAATGAGGTTTTGATATATACATGACAGTTTTGATGTGATATCCTATCCCCCCTCCCTCAAGAAAAAGATGAATGGAAGTAGATGAAGTGACTAAGGTCACCACACAAGGACCTCCTCAATGTATCCACTAGTTTGAGAAAGTGTCATCCAGACATTGTTGCACATAACTTGTGTGTGTGTGTGTGTGTGTGTGTGTGTGTGTGTGTAAGAGAGAGAGAGAGAATGAAGAGAGAGGGAGAGAATGGAGAGATGGGGGGGCACTTCATCTTGTTAAAATTAAAATTTAAAAATATTCAAACTTGCAGAACCAAATGAATGTAAAAGAAATATAAATAACTAAACTTCAAATTTTGTGGGTTTTTTTGGGGGAAGTTTATGGTATTTAGATTTTTGAAGTTACTAAAGCTTAAAACTGAACTAAGTGTTATGGTCACAGCATAGAAACACGTATAAGCTTCTCCTGCTACTACTGTACCATTCTTGTGGCCGCGTATAAAATGACTGCAATTGTGGGAAATTCTGGTTCCCCTTATGTCACTGGTTCTGTTTCCATGATGAAAAACTCCCAAATTTATTTCTCCATTTAGAACAGAAATGTGCTGAAACCAGCTCAAATTGGTTCTTGAGAGCTGGTTGTTAAATTTTCAGTTTTTGCAAAATTGACAAATGCTACAAATCGGGGCTTGATATATTGTTTTGTTCCTTGTTTAGACTTGAGAAAGTGATAGAAAAAATATTAATAATACAGATTAAACTTGAAAGTGTATCATGCACACATTCTGCGCTGCCACCACCCCCCTCAAGTGGGTTGTTCAACATTTGCCAGCATATTCTTGCCTCTCTTCCCCAGGAATTTCTTGTGCCATTATCTCTGCTCCCATTTGACGTTCACCCCCTTGCTACTCATGACTATTTATTTGACCCATTCAACTCTCTATTATCTTCTACTCTTTTTTCAAAATTTAGTTCAAATTTTTTTGGAGAGGGAGGCGAGGTAATTGGGGTTAAGCAGCTCGCCTAAGATCACACAAGTAATAAGCGTGTCAAGTGTCTGAGGCTGGATTTGAACTCAGGCTCTCCTGACTCCAGGGCAAGTGCTCTATTCACTGCGCCGTCTCTACTCTAGAAACTTTTCTTCCTTGTCTCCTTGGCCCACTTCTTGCCAAACCTCAACACTTCATTCCTTCTACCATCTGCCTCTTCTGCTTCTCCAGGGCTGCTGAAAAGAGCTGGAGAAAGTCTTATCATTGCTGTCTGGGGGCACTACAAATTTGTATTATCTAATCTCAACTGGACCCTCATTACAGGAAGGCTATTTTACTTTTCTCTAATTCTCTACTCTGCTCTCCATGTAGCTGTTTAAACCTGTCTCTATTCTCCTTCCGATCTCCCACATTACCTTCTATCCTTCCCCACCACAACTAAAGACCTCATCTCATACTTTACTGAGAAAACAGAGACCATTCATCATGAGTTCCTCCTTTTTCCTTTCTTTTCATCTAACAACCCTTTGGCATCTTTCCTCTCCTTTCCTTTTGTAAGGGTGAGGTTGCTTGCTTTAAAAAGAGGTGCCTAGTCTATCAAGTTCCAGTCCATATATAATTAACTGCCTATTAGACATTTTGAACTGACTGTCCTTTAGGTATCTCAGACCCAACATGTCCAGAACAGAACTCATTATTTCTCCTCCTCAAGGACACCATCATCCTTCCAGTCATCCAGGTAAGTAACCCTTGTCATTCTTTAAATCATTTTTACTCCACCCACATGCCTCCTTAGTCAAATCTTGTCACTTCCTTCTCCAGATTTCTGTATCTTTCCCATCCTCTCTAGTCACCTCCTACCCTACTTCAGGTTCTTCTCATTTTTAGCCTAGAGTCAGGGTTATGGTAGCTTTGAGGTCATCCAAGGCCTTCTAAGTCCTCAAGTTTGTCCCTTTGACTGTGAAATTGCCTCTGAAGTTGAGGTGCAACAAAGTATGGATCAATTCTCTGCTGCTTGTGCTAATTTTGGCCTAACAATTAACACCAAGAAAACATAGGTGCTCCATCAGATACCACCACACCATCCATACATGGAACCATTGGTTACAGCAAATGGAAAAGTTTTGAATGTTGTGGATAAGTTCACTTACCTTGGTAGTGTACTTTCCAGGGATGTACACATTGATAATGAAGTTGATGCTGCATTGCCAGAGCTAGCTCAGTGTTTGAGAGGCTCTGAAGGAAAGTATGGGAGAGAAGAGGTATTAGACTGAGTGCCAGACTGAAGGTCTACAGAGCCATTGTGCTGACCTCACCGTTGTATGTCTGTGAAACCTGGACAGTCTATCAGCTCCATTCCAGGAAACTGAATAGCTTCCATTTGAATTGTCTTAGGAAGATTCTGAAGATCACCTGGCAGGATAAGGTACCAGACACTAAGGTCCTTACTTGAACTAAACTGCCAATATTCAAACTCTGCTTCAGAGAGTGCAACTCCAATGGGTTGTCCATGTTGTTTGAATGCAAAACACATGCTTGCCAAAAAGACCTTTTTATGGAGAACTCACCCAGGTCAAGTGTTCATATAGTGGTCAAAAGAAGTGATACAAGGATACTCTCAAGGTCTTTTTCAAGAACTTTGGAATTGACTGTGTGACATGGGACCACTTAGCATGGCATCCCCACATCAAAGAAGGTGCTGTGCTCTATGAGCAAAGCAGAATTGAAACAGCTCAAAGGAAACACAGGACCTGCACATTTGGAGAATCCACCCCAAATGTTCACATGGACCATTTGTGCCCAACCTGTGGTAGAGCATTCTGAGCTTGTATTAGTCCCATCAGCCATAGCCAGACACATTGAAACTTGACTTTTAACATAGTGATATCATTTTGGTCCTCTTAGAGAATGAAGGACAACCAACCAACCAACTCCATTTTTCACACTGCTGCCAAAGTGATTTCCTAAAGTTTGGATCTCATCATTTTACTCCTCCACTCAATAAACTGCAGAGGTTCATTGTTGTTCTTAAGATACTTTGGCATTAAAAATTCTTTGGAATTTGTAAATTGTAATTTTGTAAATTTGTAATTGTGAAAAAAAAAGTTAAAAAAAATGAAAGTGGTCCGTGAACCATAAGCCATCAGAGAAAGGCAACTTCTTCTGTAAGTCTGTCCTCTCCAGAATCCTAGCCAATATGATCATCTTAGAGGCTCCCCCCCCACAGTTCCCAAAATTCAGTTAGGAGCTATCCTCTATTTTCTCAACAAGGTGCCTTGAGCATACCCACAATCTTCTGTTGAGAAGTGCTCAACTGGTGCCTCAAAGGATCACCACTTTGTAAGATAATTAAGTTGATTGGGGAACTCCCCAGATCAACCATCCTTTATAATATTTACAAATACACTTGAATAAAACCTTTAATCAAAATGGTGACAAAACATCAAAGCACTTTGATATCACACCCAGCTGGAGATTCATTCAGTTCTCATCATAACCTGTCAGTGAAAGGGGAGAGCTCCTATCCATTCTCAATCACTCTCAATGATTCTCCCTTGTTTACTCTAGCAGAGTTGCTAAATCTTCTAATTACTTTATAATAATATCTCTTGCACATATGCTCAGAGACATTACCCTAGTTCAAAACCTCTTCACTTCTTGCTTGGATTATTTTGATATTGTTCTAATTGGTTTATCTTTGTCTCAAGTCTCTCACCACTCCAGGCTATCCCTTTACTCAGTTGCCAAAGTAATTTAGGCCTGACTTTATGAGTTCAACTCAATAAACTTTACTGGGTCTCTGTTATGTCCAGGATCAAATATAAAGTCCTTTGTTTGGCCCTGAAGCTCTTTACAACCAGCCCCTTCCTATATATCCACTCTTATGTTCTTCCAAACATTCTATAGTCCAGCTATAGAAATGGCTTACTTGATGCTGCTCATTCATACCATTTCAAACCCTACAGGTATATCTTTGCACTGTTCTCTGAGCCTGAAATGCTGTTTCCTCTTGGAATTCCTGTGTCCCTTTAAGACTGGGTTATGAGCACCAAGTCTTTAGGAGATTTCCCTCTCCTTCTGAAGTTATTATCTAACCTGCATGTTCTGATCTAGACATATTGCCTTTCCTATTAGCTTCTTAAGGAAAAGAGACAATTTTTACTTTTTTTTTTAATAGTCCTCCGTATTTAGCCTTGTGCCTTGCATAACAAGCACAAAATACATGCTTGTTGATTGGTTGGTATCTTCTGGCCCATTAATCTTCCATTCCATTCATATACTACAACTGTTTAGTAGGCTGGGGAACTAACCTACAGCCTCTAGGCCGAATGTGGCCCTCTAGGTCCTTGGGTTTTACCGAATAAATCCTTTTATTAAAGGGATGTGAAGACCTAGAGCGCCACATGTGCTCTCGAGGCTGCAGGTTTGAAAGCCCTGGTAGCTTTTCCACCAACTGATAGGAGCCTACTTTGTGTCCAGTTCTTTGCCACTTCAAAAAGTTCTGTTTGTTACTGTTTTGGTATACAGGGGACCTTTCTTTGTCCTCTCCGATTATGCCTAGGGAGATTGTTCAGTCAAAGGGTCTTACCAGTTTAGTGATTTTATTCCCCAAATTCCACAAGTTTTCTGGAAAAGTTAGAGATATTTACACTTCCACCAAGAGTGTATTAGGGTGCCGGTCTTCCCACGGCCCTTCCAACATCTGATGTTTCCATCTTCTATCATATTTGCCAGATCGTTGTGAAAGGGGCACTCTGAATGTTATTTTAATTTGTAGGTCTCTTTAAATTGTGATTTGGAGCATTTCCCCCTCTCCCTTCTCCGCCCCCATGTAGTGGTTAAAAGATTGCAAATATTCTCTTGAAAAAAACTATCAGTTGACCATTTATTGGTGAAAAACGATTAGTGTATACATGTATACATATATGGATTATATACATATGTATACATACATAGTGCAAAGCCTCAGTTTCCTCGGCGTGTCTACATTTTAACAAATACACATGTACACGCGCACTCATACCCATCCTCAGGAGGCTCCCCGCCGGGCGCGGGAGTGGGTCTGGGGGCTCCCCTGCCTCCGCGGCCCAGGCTGGCCGCCCCCCGACTCCAGCAATGTGGGCTATTGTTAGCGGCGCCGCCGCCGCCGCCGCCACCAGCCCGAGCGGGGGTCACCGCGCTGGGCGCTGGGGAATACGCTCGAGGCCCCGCTCGGGGGCCGAGGTGGGGAGGCGGCCCCCCGGGGCCGCAGCACGCGGCTCTGCGCCCCCGGCCTGGCCGCTCCCTCGGGCCTTTCGAGCCCACTCCCCGTCACGTTCTCTTCGGGCCTCCCCCTCCCTTTCTTCGCCTTCTCTCCCCTGGCGGGGGAGCGCTGGGTTTCCTCAGCGGAACCTTCCTGTCGGAGGTTCCTGTTTCCCGCCCGGGGGGCCCTGGCGGTCACGCCGGCCGGGAGGGGGAAGCTTTCTGGCGCGGACCCCGAGCGGAGGCTGCGAGCGCCGCCGACTAAGGAGAGGAGCCGCGCGGCCGGAGGGAGCTAGCCAGCAGCGCCCGAGCTCGGCGGGCCATTCCCCGCCGCCGCCGCCCCTCGCCGCCCTCTGCAGCCCGAGCAGCTCCGCGCGCCGCGGCCCGGCCTGGCCCAGCCCAGCTCAGCCCGGCTCACCCGTCCCGGCCTGGCCCGGCGCGGCCCAGCCCGGCCGGGGACCGCTCAGCTCCGGCGCGGGGAGGTGAGACGGGGCCTCCCGGGGCGGGTCACCGCGGGTTGCAGGGACTGGGCATATCGGGGGTTCTGCCCGGGCCGGGGGGGGTGCCGCGGGGTGGCGGCATATATTGGGGTCCCCAGATAGTGGGGGCGGGGGGCTCTGGCGGGGGGAGATTTGAGGAGGGCGGACGGGACACGGGGGCTCCGGAGTCTCTTACATGGAGAGAAGCGGGGGTGGTTTCCAGGGACCCCAAGTACTTGGGACCTGGGAGGCGGAGGGAAATGGAGAGGCAAGGATGGACGCAGGCCACTGGGACTCGGTTCTGGAGAGAGAGGAGCTGATAGCTGCAGCCCAGAGAAGGTTCGGTCCCAGCGCAAAGTTCTTGGTGGTTCTCCTGGGTCAAAGGAAAGTCGTCTTGCCATAAAGTGGTTCAGAGGCAGGGTAGGTATAGAAGCTGGGACGAAAGATGATAGCCATCCTGCTATGGAAAACAGGAATTTGGGACTAGTGTAGTTGTTAGTAAGGGAGGGTGGGGAGGGCAGTGCTAAGACAGGTTGTGGAGGTTGGGGTAGTCTGGGCGATGGTCCAAGACCTAGGCAGGAGGACATTTGCAGAATGGGCGTCTTGGTATATACTGAATTGACCTCAGAGTGGAGTGGATGATTCAAAACCTGTTGGAGTCACTGAAGCCCAGAAAGCCAACTGGGGAGAAATATATTGGTGGATTGATAGGGAAATGAATGGTGAAGGATTGTAGATTGAAGGATTAGAGTTCTTGATGAGTTGTAGGGGTGGGATGAATTATTAATTATAAATTGGAGGATGAACTTGGGCAGAAAACAGGATGCTAACCATTTAACTTTGTGCTCCAAATTTAAATGGGGTATTGTAACTCATTTCTCTTAAGTATTTGGAAGCCTGTTTCTGAGTATTTGACTGTTTTCTTTCCTCCTTTGTTCTAGAGTTGAATGACTCATAATTTCAGTTCACTGATGCAGCCATTGTTTGTTATTGAAGGATGACGATCAAAACTGGCCACTATGTATCCATGAATTCCAGGGGTTTCAGTCTCTGTATAGATTTCTCTTTGATTCTTCAGAACCCAAACTTAAATTTAAAAATCTGTCTTCACATAGCCGGTTGTCATTGTTCAGATTTTTTAGTTCGGATTTTCTAGACAATCATTGTTGAAATTCTTTGCAGGCAGAAGGAATGGAAACTTCGTTTTCCCATCATTCATCTCTGAGAGGGCAACTTTGAATCATGCTGATTATCATTTTGGTTCCACAGGCTAACTCTTTCATAATAGGTTGTCAACACTGGAAATATTAGATATTTTTAAATAACAAAGTTGGTTTGTATCTGATAATTTGGCCTTTGAGAGGCTGTTTCACAGGACAGTTTGCAAGTTCCAAATTTGATTTTTCAAAATTTGTTCCAGAGTAGCTGCATGACTTGCCCTGAGACATCACCTTATCAGAATTTGTGGGCTAAGGATTTGAAATTGTATTTCTGTGTGTGGATTCATATTAAAAGAGAAACTCTCCTAAAGAAAGGGGAAGGGAATAAACATTCACAGAGTACCTGCCCTATGCCAGGCATTGTGCTAAGCACTTTACAAATGTTATTTCATTTGGTCCTCACAACACTGTGAAGTAGGTATTGTTATGGTCATTTTACAGTGAGAAGGCTGAGTCAGAGAGAGGCTAAATGTCCAGGATCATACAGCTGGTGAGCATCTTGAAGCTACATCAAAAAATCAGAGTAATATTATGTGAGTTCAGCTGGCTTTTTTGTGTCTGCTTCTAAATTAATTTTGGGCCATTGTCTCAGTGTGGAGCATGGGTTATGGCTTAATGGGAATTGTGGATTTATCAACTGAGATAATACCACTTGTGGTCCTTCAGGGGACAACAGATCTTTTGAGGTATTGAGGGAAAGAACAAGCATTTTTTAAACATCTACTCTGTGTTGGGCTTATGCCAAGCTCTTTACAAATATTATCTCCTTTGATTTTCACAACAATCCTGGGAGGTAGGTGCTATTCCATTTATAAAGTACAATTAAGGAAACTGAGGCAGACAAAGATTAAGTTATTTATCCAGAATCATACAGCTAGTGTCTGAAGCCTGATTGGAACATAGGTCTCTCTGATTTCAGCCTCAGTGCTCTATATACTGTGACACATAGCTGCCTCTATTGATCTAATGCTTTGATAAAAGTGCAGCTATTCTAGTAATGATGGTTCCTGACTTTCAAAAAGCAATTCTTAACTTATTTCCCTTTTCTGAGATAGTTGCAGGTCTGTGAGGAATTAAGTGATTCTGGTAGAGAGCTTTTTTAAAAAATAGATTTTGAAGTCTATTGTGAATTGGAAGTTTTGTCATTGTAGAGTATTTGTTTGATTGGTTAAAATTGGTTATCCATTTAGAATCTGTGGAGGAAATATGTACTCATAATTCCCAGGCTCCGTGAACCAAGGTTGTCTTTGCACTGCTGTAATTCAGTCTACCCATTTTTTAATGTATAACCTCATACACATACTAGTGCATTAAACAAACACTTTATTCTGAGTGTATGTATGTCTCTGAGTAATGATTTACAAATCTATTATGTTCTCAATTTCTTTAGTAAATTGTAATGCTATCTTTTTTTGTCCCCTCAAGAATTTGAAGGTGCAGCTGTTGCCTTTGTTGCTTTATTTTTCCAACTTGAAAAAATATCTCTAGTCTCTTTGAATAGTTAGTTTAAAATGATGGAGAATAAAATTAGGCTTTTTGAAAATCACATACAGGGCAACTAGGTGGCACAGTGAATAGATAATCTGCCCTGGAGTCAAAAGGACTTGAGTTCAAATCCAACCTCAGGCACTTAACCCTTATTAGCCCTGTGACCTTGGGCAAATCACTTATCCCCAATTGCCCTGCTTCCCCCCTCCCCCCAAAAAATAAAATCACTTACCTTTTAATATATTGTGCTATACATAAGGTAAACCTGAATCTATTAGTTGTCGTTGGGTCAACTGACCAATAGTCTGATAGAGTAAAATAAAATTCTACTTAATGACTGTATAGTTATAACAGTTGAAGGAATCAATAATCTGTGTTTGAGGGCCATAAGTTGTTTAAAATATCTTTCAGTTTCCATCTGGAATGTTCATTCTCTCTGAGAAGTTCCAAATGTTGGCTCATTTGTTGCATTATTATCTGGGAACATTGCCTTGCTGAAAGAAAGGTTTTGGGTTCCATCTTGGATTAAAATCTTCAATATACTTGTTGGAGGAAATTCCTGAGCTTTTTTAGTCATATTGAAAGAAATATTTGTGGTCTCATGTAAATAAAAATATACAGGTAAGAGGTGGCTTGATTTTTAAAAAATGATAGGGAGCTGCTTTATTCTGAATTAGGGGTACATAAAAAGCGTTAATCAACTGATTGGCAATAAGCATTTTTTTTAGTGTCTTCTATCTAATTCATGGTGGGCAGTAATCCACTTTGAGATTTCTGTTGTCATTTTTATGGATCCTTTATTAAAACAGTCTTTGTGGAGAAGTCATCATTTGTGTGTCATGTGGATTCTTTCTAGGAAGAGTGGGCATCCTCACTGGCAGAATGTCACTCAAGTGCCATGTGGCAACATGTTCTATGTAGCCCCATTTTCTGATACTTGTTCAACATAGCTAGCTTTGTTGGTAGTGTCATTCTAGTTTTCATCTTGTTTGGAAAAGCTCAGTGTTGCGCATATTCCCCATCCTTGTCCATATGTGCTAACTTGATTCTTCACTTTGTGCTTTGATGGATGGTACATGTATGGAGAACAGAACATGCACGTACTTCATTCAGAGAACTATGAATTGTTCACACTTGGGATAATATCAACACTAGAGATGAAAATGATAAATGAATAGGAGTCTGAAATGGTTCTAAAGGAACCAACCTATTTCTTGAATATAAATCAGACCTTCTCTCTGGTGAGCTTGATATGTGAAATGAGTAATAACTCATATTTATATATTGCTTTAAATTTTATAAATAACCCTGTGACATAAATAGTACAAATATTATTCCCATTTTGCAGATTAGAAAACTGAATCTCAAATGAAGTAATTTCCCCATGTTTATATAGTTAGTAAATGTTGGACCTGAGATTTGGATCTAGGTCTCTCCTGACTTCAAACTTAGCACTCTTTCTACTATACTACATTGCCTTACAAAATGAAAGGAAACTTACATTTGAGGTGTTACAACAAAAAGATAGCTCATTGCTGAAATTATTGCCATTTCTGGAATCCATTTTAGTCAAAAATAGCATTTGTGCCTTTTTATTTCCTGATGGTTAGAAGACCATGTCCTTCACAGTGAAAATACTGTCATGATTAATCCATATGTTTGTAGTGTCCATGAGGTCAGGAAAGTTAGATTGGTTTATAGAGGGGTGTAAATGCCAGATTGAGGATTTTGTGTTTTATCTTAAAGACATTAAGGAGTTATTGAAAATTTTGAACAGAGAAATGACATGGCCTGTCCTGCGACTTAAGATTGTTTTCTTTTTAAACATTTTAATGAAACTTTAAAACCCACTCATTTCCAATTTCTGTCCCCACTCCATCTTGTAACAGATAAGTACAGTCAGGCAAAACAAATGAGCACATTGGCTATGTCTAAAATATGTTTTATTCTGTACCTATAAAAGCACCAAGCTAGTTTTCCCTTCCCAAACTCTGACTACCTTGTTGTTATTTACACATTTATATTTCATCTTCTGTCTCTGCCATGGGCTTTGTCTCTCATGCCTCTAATGCATTCAATTGTCACTTCTGCCTCTTAAAATCTCTTATTTCAACACTCATGTCAAGTCATTTCCTACATAAGGCCTTTTTACATCCCCCCTCAAATTAATTTGTATTTATTTTAATTATTACTTGTGTGTATTCATGCTTTCTTTCCATAAAAAATATAAGCCCCTTGAAGGCAACGACTGTTTCATTTTTGTCTTTGTATTTCTATGGCCTATCATAGTGCCAATTTAATGATAGACACTCAGATGTTTGTTGATTGCTTATGCTGTGTTATTTTCATAAGTTTGTGGTTAGAGGGGAAAGACCAGCTGGTATTTTAACCTATAAGCAGTAAAAACCAATTAGGAATCTCTTAGGTTCATTACCATCCCCCTCAATCTTCCCACCCCAGTTTCATCCTGATTCCTCCTACTCCTTCCACTGTGCTATCTAGAATACCTGTTCCGTAGACAACAAACTTTCCTTCATTTTAAATCTGTTCCTCTGCCACTCCTTTCATTTACTAGCTCTTGCTGAAACTTGACTTCCTCCTGATGATACAATCTCTCTGGCTACTTTTTCCAGTATTGGTTCCACCTTCATTCCTTGTTTCCCATTGCTCCTTCTAGGTTTTTCTTCTTTCTCCATCACACAATAACTTTTCTTCCTTTGAGGTTCATGCTATTCATATCTACCACCCAATCAAAATCTTGGTAGCTATTGTCCACCAACCTCCAGGTCATTCCCTTTCTTCCTAAATGAGTTTAATACCTGACTTATAACTGTTTTTATCTTTTTTTTTTGTTTGTTTTTGTTTTTTGGAGGGCAGTTGGGGTTAAGTGACTTGCCCAAGGTCACATGGCTAGTTTTTGTGTTAAGTGTCTGAGGCTGGATTTGAACTCAGGTCCTCCTAACTCCAGGGCCGGTGCTCTATTCACTGGGCCACCTAGCCAGCCCTATAACTGTTTTTATCTCCCCAACATCTGCCCTCAGGGAAGACTTGATTCTCTTTCAAATACCCTAACTACTCAGTTTCTTAACCTGCTCATCTCTCATAAGCTATTTCTCATCCACACATTAATATGTTCATACCTTTGATCTTGTCATCACCCACAGAGGCACCACTTTCTGGTTCCAGAATTCTGAAATCCCCTAATCTGGGCTTTTTTACCTCTCCCTCTGCTTTCCTTTCTACAACTCTACTCTTTATCTACAGTGTGATCTCCAGTCCCTTGACCCCTCAGACCATTTCCCCTTCACTAGGTACTTTCTTTTCCTATTCTTGACTCCTTGATGAACCAATTCAACTCTACACAGTTCTCCTTTCTGGAATCTCTAGTACCCTTATCATATCACTGATTACTCCCAGCTAAGCCTCATCTTTGGATCACTTCCACCATTTGTCACCTTCACTCCTATACACATGCTACTGAAGGAAGGTGGAGAAAATTAAAAAAAAAAAACCTTTCTGACTGGACCCACTACAAATTTATACTCTACAGCCTCAACTGGGTCCTTACTGATGCTAGGCAATTCCATTATACTTCCCTTATCAGCTTACTATCCCACTCTCCACAGGGGCTCTTTCAAACCTTCTCATCTGTCCTCAGACCTCTTATGGCTTTCCCTCCCTCCACTTTCTTAAAAGAAGACTTTGACTCATATTTTGTAGAAAAAATTGAGGCCATTCACATTAACTTCCTCTTTCTTTTTCCTCATTTCCTATCACTCTGGTGTCTTCTTCCATTCTTTCTCAGCCTGTTTCATATGACGAAGTGACCTTATTCCTTACTGAGGCTAAACCCCTATAATTGTTCAAGTGATCCCATTCTGTCTCATCTCCTCCAATAGATTGCCTTCTCTGTCAATTTCTCTGTATCTCTTGTTCTTAATCTTTCCCTGTCTACTGGCTTCTCCCCATATTTGTCCCATTCTGAAAAAAAAAATTCACTTGATTCTTCTATCCTTGCTAATTATCATTCTATATATCTTTGACCCTTTGTAGCTAAACTCCTCAAACCACATTAGGTACTTGCACATTCTCTTCTCCGATTTTCTTCTTAATCTCTTACAATCTGGTTTCTGGTTTAATCATTTCAATGAAACTGCCATCTCCAAAGATATTAATGATCTCTTAGTTGCCAGGTCCAGTGACCTTTTCCTCAATCCTCATTTTCCTTGACCCCTCCCCTCTGCAGCCTTTGACACTGTTTATCACTCTCTCTTCTTGGTACTGTCTTCTAGGATTTTGGGACACCATTTTCTCTTGGTTTTTCTCCTACCTATCTGACTGCTCCTCCTTTCTTCTTTGCTGGATTCTCTTCCAGATCACATCCCCTATCCATATCCCTGTCCCTCAGGGTTCTGTCCTGGGTCCTCTTCTGTATAACTTCACTTGCTGATCTCAGCAGCTTCCATGGATTTAATGATGGTTCTCCAATCTACCTATCCTGCCCAGTCTCTTTGCTCACCTCTCTAATCATATGTGTCCAACTGTGTTTCAGACGTCTTGAATTGGATATCCAGTGGACATCTTAAACTCAAGATGTCTAAAACAACTCATTTTCTTTCCTTTTAAATTCTCCCCCTTACCCCTTTGCCTGTTGTAGAAGGCAACACCATTCTCTCAGTCCCTCAGGCTTACAACCTAGGAGTTATCTTGGCTTGAAGTTTTTAAATCTCTTAGGCCCCCTCCTGCTCCTCCGCCCTCCCCCCCCCCATATCCAACTTGTTGCCACAGCCTGTTTTCACCTTTGTTTGCAGTGTCCCTCACATGTACCCACGCCTCTTTTCCTCTTGACACTGCCACTGCCGTAGTACTTATCTCATTGTTGTTATTGTGTTGTTCCATTGTGTCTGGTTCTTTGTGACCACATTTGGGGTTTTCTTGGCAAAGGTACTGTAGTGGTTTGCCATTTCCTTCTCCATCTCACTTTATAGATAAGGAAACTGAGGCAGATAGTGTTAAGTGACTATGTGACTAGGGTCATATAGTTAGAGACTGTCTGAGGCCAAATTTGAACTCAGAAAGATGAATCTTCCTGGCTCTAGACTTGGCACTCTATCCACCTCACCATCTAGCTGTCTATTACCTGAGACCTTGAGTATTGCAGTAGCTTTCTGGTGGGTTTGCTTGCCTCAAAAGTTTCTCCACTCTAATCTATCTTCCATTCAGCCACTCAAATGATTTTCCTAAAGTGAAGGTCCAACCATATCACTGTCCTACTTAATAAACTCCAGTGGCCCCCTCTTGTTTCTAGGAACAAATGCAAAATGTACTGTTTGACATTCGAAGACCTTCAAAACTTAGTCCTCTCCTACTAGTCTTCTTACACTTTACTCCCTGACACATACTCTTTGATCCAAGGAGACTGGCCTCCTGGGTGTTCCACAAATAAGACCTTCTATCTCTCTTGGCACCAGGCATTCTTCCTCATGCCAGGAATGCTCTCCCTTTTTTACTCCGACTGCTGACTTCCTTGGCTTCTTTTAAAACACAACTAAAATCCTACCTTCTACAAGAAGCCTTCCCCAACTCTTCTTAATTCGAATACTTTCTTAGTAGTAATTATTTCCTATTTATCCTGTATATAGCTTTATTTTTGGTATATATTTGCATGTTGTCTCCCTCATTAAATTGTGAGCTTCTTGAGGTCAGGGACTGTCTTTTGCCTCTTTTTTTTGTATTCCTAGTGCTTAGCACAGGAACTGGCACCTGGTAAGTGGTTAATAAATATTTATCGATTGATCAAAATGAACAAAGAGGTGATGAATGTTTCAAGGAGGGTAATGGTCATGTGAAATAGAGAGAAGGGAATTGATGCTGATGCTAGAGATGTGGGCATAGAAGTGACACGAGTTGACAGCTGATTGTATATGAAAGGAGAGAAGTGACAAAGATGACTTGAGGTTGCAAATCTGTATGTCTGGAAGATGGGTACCTTTTGGTAAGAGGGGCAGGTTTTAGGGTAAAGATAATCAGTTAATTTAAGTTATGTTAAGGCTAATGAAAAGTCTAGGTCAGCAGCTCTCAACCTGTGGGTCACGACCCCTTTGAGGGTGGAACGACCCTTTCATAGTGGTCGCCTAAGACCATCAGAAAACACATATTTCCTATGGTCTTAGGAACCGAGATACCGCTCCTCTATCCATCAAGGGTCACGGTATTAGGAAGGTTGAGAACCACTGGTCTAGGTGAAGCCATATAAAGGCAATTGATGGTGTGGGACTGGAGTTCAAGAGAGAGATAGAGGAGGAGTATGTAGATGTATAAATTATCTGTCTGAGGTTGTTAATTGAAATCCTGAGGGAGTAACTGATATCACTAAGTCAGAACGTAGTAAGAAAGGAGAGCCCAGGAGAGAGGTTTGACTTCTATTGACAATCTGTAAAATATGGTAGACTGGGCAGCTAGGTAGTGCAGTGGATAGAGTACCAGGCCTGGGTATGAAGAATGATCTACTTGAGTTCAGATTTGACCTCTGACGCTTAACCAGCTGTATGACCCTGGCCAAATCACTTAATCCTGTTTGTCTCAGTTTCCTCATCTATAAAATGAGTTGGAGAAGAGAATGGCAAACCATTCTAATATCTTTGCCAAGAAAACCCTAAGTGGAGTCATGAAAAGTCAGATACAACAGAAATGACTGAACAAGAGAAAAAAAATATGGTAAACATTTTCCACTTTTGTGAGAAGGGGAATTAGTTGTCTTTGTTCATGTGGTCTTTTGATAGCAACTTCCCTGTAGGGTATTTTTTGGGAGAGAATGGAGGAATATATGAAATTTTTTTCATTTTTCATTGCTTTATAACCTCTTCCCCAATAGAATTTTTCATTGTAACAAAGTATAATTAAGCAAACCAATCGATACATTGGCCTTATCTGAAAAATGCATGCTTCATTCTATACCTCTATCACCATTTTCTGCTTGATCATACTGTTGGTCTTCTGAAGTCATGATTTTCTCTATAGGTTTTAGTGTAATTCATGATAGGATATTTATGGTTTGAGATCTTCGGAAATGACATTCATTGTTTTTGGAGGCCAAACTGAGTAACATTTTGCCATTTCTGAAGGGCCTATGTTTTTGTCCAGTCTCATACTAAAAATCCCAACTCAGTGATTCAGGAAATATTCTTCTTTAGTACTTCTTAACCAGATATTGTATAAAAGAATACACTTGTCTTTAATATCTACTTTCTGTAGGACATATTTTTGGAGCTTCTTTTTCCAGAAGTTGATAGTTTTATACTAATTCATTCATTTTCTTTAGTCCAGCCTTCCTTCCAAGTTAGGCAACTTGAAAGAATATTTTCCCCATAATAATCATGTTGGAAGTCAGCATACTGATGAATGATTATTGAACTGAATTAAGAAAAACGGAATGGGATAGAAAATAATAATGATAGTGGATATAGTACTTTAAGGTTTGCAAAACACTTTACATATTTTATTTCATTAAATCCTCACAATCATCCTTTGAGATATGTATTGTTACACATGAGGAAACTGAGACTGAGAGAAGTTAAATGACTTGCCCAGAGTTACACAGTTCATGTTTGAAGCAGAATCTGAACTTGAGTCTTCTTTTTTTAGGCCTAGCACTCTATACATGTAACTTTCTCCCAAAATGAAAAGCATTTATTGAGTGCTTTTCTTGTGCCAAGCACAAAGATAAATGCTGGGAATATAAATAGAAAAAGCCAGATGGTTCCTGCTGTCAGAGAGCTCACATTCTAATTGGGGGAATCAACACATACAAGAGAGTTCAGCTTCAGGGCAGTTGGAAAGGCCCAGTGGTTCTTAGAGTCTGTTGGCAAGGTAGATGGTAAGGCCTGGTGATCCTCTATATTACTGGAAAGATTATAGTTGATACTTTTTTACTTATTGAAGAGGTGTGAGTGGTATGTCCATCTGGTAGCCAGGGGCCTAGAGAAGTCCAGACCCATGAAAGGGGAGGTCCTATTATGGGACTCTGAATTAGTAGGGATTGACCTGTCACTGTTGGAGAATGGTCCTACACGGATCTTATGGCCACGATTACATTGTAGCAGACTTTGACCTTGTAGGGGATCATACTGTAGTTATTGGAGGAAGGGACACTGTCCTTTATACAGCAATGCAAAATGGTTTGAGTATGGGTAGGGTAGCTACATGATGAAGTGAATAGAGCCCTGGAGTCAGGAAGACTTATCTTCTTGAGTTTAAATTTGACCTCAGATACTTCCTAGTTATATTATCCTGAGCAAGTCAGTTAATTCTGTTTGCCTCAGTTTCCTCATCTGTAAAATAAACTGGAGAAGGAAATGGCAAACCACTCCAGTATCTTTGCCAGGAAAACCCAAATGGAGTTACGAAGAGTCAGGTATGACTGAAAAACTGCTGACCAGCAATAACAAATGAGTATTAGTAAAAGAAAGCAGTGAAGAGTAATTGTAGTGTGGGTTAACTACATAAGAGAAGAAAAGAAAAAACTGGTTAGGGATATAATGCTCATTTTGGTTCACAACTGCAGTAGTAAAGGCATTTCCTTTATGGTCAGAATTGAGGTGCAGCAGGGAAAGAAGCTGTGTTTATAAAGGTGAGAAGCAATGAAAACATGATGAAGAATTTTAGCAGAAACAAATTTGTGGCTATAGGGTACAGTAATAGTTTTACTGTGTAACATATATGCAGAAATATTTGTTGAGAAATTCATTTGTGAATAGTGAATATAAATGGGGAGAGAGAATGAAATTTGAGAAGCATTTGGAAATATTTTGTATTTCAGTCTGAAGGAAATCTCAGCATACTGTTATATAGGAAGCATATTCCTGATAAGTTTGGGTCTATGTTGTGGAATTTGACCTGTTTGCCTAGACAAAGCTAACAGTTTCCCAAAGAGTGTAGCCTTAAAATTTGAAGTCCTTAGTCACACTGTTGATCTCTTCCTTAGTTACTGTTTTGGTTTCTTCCACTTTTTCTCATTTTCATTAACCAGTTAATCAGTCAACAAGCATTTCTTAAGCACTTGCTATGTGCCAGGCTCTGGATTTATAAGTACAAAGGCTGAAACCATCCCTGCTGTTAAGGAGCTGACATTCTGATAGGGGATACAGCAGTTATGTGTTAAAATATTCACAGCATAAACATTTAATCAAACAAGCAACATTTATTTAACTTTTGCTATGTGCTAGGCACTTTACTCAGTGCTGAGAATATAAAGAAAAAGCAAAACAGATCCTGCCATCAAGAAACTTACATTCTTGGGGCAGCTAGGTGTCACAGTGAATAGAGCACCAGCCCTGGAGTCAGGAGGACCTGAGTTCCAATGTGACCTCAGACACTTAACACTTACTAGCTGTGTGACCTTGGGCAAGTCACTTAACCCCAATTACCCTGCCTTCCCCCCTCAAAAAAAACATCCTAATAGGAAGGATAACATATAAAAATTAGAATACTTTTATTTCTGTTTCTGTTAGAATACAAGATGAATAGTGAGTATATGAACCTTAGAATGGATGGGACAAACTGAGTGAGGGGACCAGGAAAGACTCCCTGGAGGAAGTGGCTTGTGAACTGATGTATCAACAATGCAATATTCACGGTGCCTACATTAACTATAAATATGCTGATATGGTTAGTATTCACAAAAGGTAACAGGCTCTCTACATGGGAAATACAGCTAGAACATTTATTCAAATACCAGAAAACTGAGTCCCAAAACCAGAAAGTCAAAGCCATCACAGTAGTTATGAAGTTGGCACATGTAGTTAATGTAGTAAACACCCACATTCTCAAGCCTTCAAAACAGGACAGGCTACCCCAGGCAAAGATCTTCCTCTCTTCACTCATGGCAACTGCTCAGTGTCCACACAGCTTGCTCCCAGCAACTCTATCCCCCCACGGTTCCCATCCCTGGGAGTCCTCAGCAGGAGTCCTCGGCAGAGATTCTGGCTGACTCAAAAAAAGCACCACAGTTGCTGCTGCTGCTGGGGCTTTCTCTTGCTCCATCCCTTCTTGTTATGTCAGCAGCAAGTTCAAGGGGCGTGGAAGATCTTCAGATCTCATTACCATTACATTTGGCCCCAAGATCTTTCATGACCCTTACTTGGCAAAAATACATTAACAATACATTTCATTATATAGTTTAACAGTTTTAAGAGTAACTGGTGTCACCAGAATTTTACAACAATATAACAAGGATAGCACACAATAAACACAGAAAACAATATTTTAGTGTGGGACTTGAGCACAAGCTGTCTGAACAAATGGGGTTCCAAAATCTTGGGGCAAGGAGTGAAGGTCTCTTCTTCCATGTCTGCTTGCTGCTGAAATTGGATGTAGAGCTGTCCCTGTCCCAAGGGGTCCCATTTGAGAGGTCAGTTCTTTAGCCAGCAGTTGGAATGTGCTTGATGCCAGGTCTGGAGGTGACACGTGACAGTTGTGGACAGGGAGTGACATCCAGCTTAAACTATCAGGCATCTACAGATGGAGAGTACCAAGACTGCAGAAACAAATCTAGCAAACAAGGTGAACAGACAATCAAGAAAAAGCAAGGAGACAATAACCAGAAACAATGTAGATATAGGATCAGCCATGCTACTGGAGTCCATGAGTTCCACTATTGTAGCCTCACTCACAGTAGAAAATATGAGTTAAGGGTACAATTTTATAGTCATCTTCTCTGGAATAAACAATAGTTACAGTGTTATCCCTTCCATGTGCTATAATCTTTGCACTCTTTGGAACATCATCTGCCTTCCGTTTTACCCATACTTTAGCTCCCAATTTTATTCTATCAGTAGAACCAAATCCTTCAGTTCCTCTGATAGTTATTTTGGAAGGAGGGTCAGTTTTTACAAGTGGTATTGTTTTACAAGGAATGATAATCACTTGAACTCTCTTATCATTTTTACAAATCTGTATGGGCCCTTCACCTAAGTTATGGAATGTCACAGTAATTTCTTCTTGATAATTAGAATCTATTACTCCAGCCAATACATGTGTTCCTTGAGCTGCCAATCCTGATTTGGGTAAAATCTGTCCAAAGTGATTTTTACGGATTCTTATGCATATTCCAGTGGAGATTTTTCTTACTTCTTTTCTATCCAACCAACAGTCCTCTAAACAATGTAAATCACATCCTGCCGAACCAGGTGTTCCTGGGTACGGTGCTGGGACATCTGACCTCAAAGTCCAATACTAAATATTTGAGATCTTATGTGTTTGCTGTTTTCTGATTTGCAGATTTGGGGTCATCATTCTGGCTAGAGACGTACTTCCTCCCAATGGTCTATTATTCAAATTACATAAAGCCATGAACAAATTATCCTTCCAATGTTGATACGAATTATTGGAACTTAACTTCCTTAACTGTTCTTTCAACAATCCAGTCATTCTTTCAGTTAACCCACATGCTTGTAGATAATATGGAATATGATGTATCCTTTCTATATTGTTTAGCATACAATACCTCTTCATTTCATTACCTTTGAAATGTGATCCATTGTCACTTTGAATCTGCATTGGGGTTCCATAATATAGACTTATGAGATCTAGAGTTTTACAGGTGTTTTTCTGGGTTGCATTCTTATAAGGACAAGCCACTAGAACGCCTGAATAGGTGTCAAGTACATATAAATCCACATCCTTTGTCTTGTGTTAGTGGACCAGTATAATCTATTTGCTAGATTTGGGCTGGGACCTTTCCTCTTGCTATTATTTCTCCAGTCACTAACTGAGGAACAGTTCGCTCCTTTTCCAACTGACATATGATATTCTTCTGCTATATGTTTTAACAGTGAATAAGAGATATTAATACCTCAATCTTGTGCCCACTGGTGTATGGCCTGGACCCCCAAATGGCTGGCCATTTGGTGGACCCATTTTGCTAATACCTGATCATCAGTTGTTGTCAAAGTAGGGACAGTATGTTCAGTAGCAATATTTGCCAGTCAATCAGCATGAGCATTGTACTCACGTTCTGGTGTGGTGAGGGCCATGTGAGCATCTACATGCTCACAAGTCAGTGACCAAAGACATGTTCCAGATATCTTCCGATAATTCTTTACCCCAGACTAGTTTGCCATGAATTTCCCAATTTTGATTTTTCCACATGGGCATCCATGTAGCTAACCCATTAGCTGCCACCCGTGAATCAGTGAATATATGACACTGTCCTCCTTGTTCTGTTTTGATGGCTCAATGTACTGCCATAAGTTTGGCATATTGACTACTTCCACCTATCCTAGTACTTTCCAAAGTCCTTTTAGTATATGGGTTATAGGCTACTGCTTTCCAATGTCTTTTTTGGACCAAAATTTTCTCTGTCCCATCAGTAAACCATGCATGTCTCTTTTGTTCTTCAGTTAATCCATCATGTCCCTCATTCCATTTAGCAGAGGACTGTACCAACCGTTGCTTTGGCTCAGGGGGTGTGTCATTCCCCTCAGTTTCTATTTGCTACAGATTCATGTAGAGCAGAGACTCCGCTTTTGCCTATTTTCACTCTATTTTGAATATACCACTTCCATTTAATTATACTAGCCACTTGGGCATGTCCAATTCTGTGAGATGCTAGGGTACTCATTACCCAGGTCATAATCGGGATTCCAGGTCTTAATATCACTTCATGGCTGAGAGTCAGTTGTTCAGGCTCCACCAAAGCCCAATATGCAGCTAACAGCTGCTTTTCAAAAGGTGTATACTGGACTCCAGATGAAGGGAGTTTCTTACACCAAAATCCCAAGGGTACATTTAGGCTCTGTTGTTTTTGCCATAAACTTCAGTTTGCGTAATCATCCTGTACAGTCACTTGTAATTCCACCAGACCACTTTGCATTGGCCATAAATCTAGGGCCAATTGTATGGCAGCCTTGGCGTCTTCAAAACCTTTACTCTGCTCAAGTCCCCAATTGAATTCATATTTCTTCTGAGTGACTTTATATAAAGGTTTCAAAATCTGTCCCAGATGCGGAATATGGTGCCTCCAATATCCAGACAATCCTATGAACTTTTGGGCCTTTTTCTTATTAGTAGGGATTGGAAAATCCTAAATCTTTTGTTGGGCTTGGAAAAATACATTAAGACTATACAAATGTGAAAGTTGGTGCATGTGTAGGTATAAATATTGCAAAAGCTCACAGCAGTTTTTAGAGGATAAAAACAAATTCTTTCTGGACCCACATGGCTGCAACTATTGTTTCTGAAATTTAAATTATATAT
>CM053599.1:66838058-66976030 GCA_028646575.1 Pseudocheirus occidentalis
GTAGTTTTTTGAAGGAATTTATTAAACTGACTTAATTTGCCTAGATTAAATTTCTAACAAAATGCTACTCTTGTTTTTCTGCTTATAGTTGGTGAATGCATATGTGATGACAAGCAGAGAGCCTCCTTTGAACACTGCTGCTTGCAGACTCTTGTTAGATATCATGCCTGGGCTGGAAACTGCTGTTGTCTTTCAAGAAAAGGTACCTAATTTAAGGAAAGGTGTTTAACTTAGGGATCTCTAAAATTCTATACCACTATGTACTTTATAACATAATGCACACAATTTATGCTTTAAAAAATCTGTTGCTCTAATGTTTTTTGAGATATCATTTTTAAAAAATTATAAATTCAACCTTTCATAAGACTGTTCATATGCAAACTAGAACAAAAATTTTACAGAAACTTGTAAACTCTGTTAGTTTGTTTTTAAAAATATGTGTATATTAATCTTAATAGCATAGTAAGTCATCCCATTATTTCTCTACTGCATTTTGAAATTTTTCTTTTCTGTGTAGTTTTTCCCAGATTTTGTTGTTAATAGTAGTAATTTAAGTATTATACTAGCATTTACCTAATACTTTAAGGTTTGCAGTGTGCTTTACAAATATTATCTCATTTTATTCTCCCAGCACCCTGAGAGGTAAGCTCTTATTATCATATTATCCGCATTTTACATATGTGGAAACTGAGGCAGAGTAGGTTATGACTTGCTCAGGGTCACACTGCTAAGAAATACCTGAAATGAGATTTATATTTAGGTCTTCCTGATTCTAGGCCCAGTGCTCTATCACCTAGCTGTATTCAGTATATATATTCTTTCAGTTTTACTGTATTTACTGTGTTGCTTCATATAAGTCTTCCTATAATTCTTTGTGTTTTTTTACCCTTTTCTTGTATATGGCACAGTAATGTCACTTCATAGTCACATTATAGTTTGAGCCAATTAGTCACATAGTTATTGGTGATAATGATTGTTCTCAGATTTTTGCTATTACAAGTGATGTTAGGAATATTTTTATACAATTTTTATCTGTCAGTAATAGCTATAATCCTAGTAGTGGGGTTACTGGATCAAAGGGTATGAAAAATTTTCTAGTGCTTGTTGTATTATGTATTTATTGCTTTCCAAATGGATTGCACCAATGGTGCAGGTTCATAATCGCTATAATAGTATGCCTGTTTTTTTTACAAGACCCCACCAGTATTAACATTTCATTATTTTAACTATCTATGCTAATGTAATCTGAATGTGGTTTCTGAGCTGTTTTAATTTGTATTCTTCTGACTAGTAAAGAATTTGAATAGTTTTTATGTAGTTTTTGATTCATGTGTGATTGATAATTTGTGGAATTGACAATTATTTTGAGGATTGCTTATTCTTATCCTTTGTGTAGTCATCTGTTGAGAAAAGGATTATACTCATAAATTTCTGTCATTTCCTCATGGATTTTGGCTTTTACGGAGTGAGCCATGCTGTCTCCAAACCTGGTTCAGCCTATGACTCTTCGGACTCCTTTTGGACCCTCTCCCTTTTTCATCTTCCTTTTATGTATTAAATGTAAGCTTCTTGAGGTCAGGGACTGTTTTTTTGCTTGTTTTTATATTCTGAGTACTTAGCACAGTGCCTGACACATAGGAACCACTTGATAAATGGCCTATCTATCTGTCTTTCTATCTGTCAGTCCATTACTACAAACATTTCAGTGCTAGACTTTGGTCATAGTAGATAGATATTTTGTCCTAAATATTTGTACAAATGGATTCAGCCACTATTATCTTACCTAAAGGCAAGATTTAAATTTGGGTTAGATGAAGAACCCTGAAAATCTCAGTAGTAGGTGTAAATTACGTAAAGTTATTGGCAGTAGACTTTCAGAATAGACTAAATGACACCAAAGTGCCTTAGCAAACAGTTTACCTTTGGGTCAAATGGAAATAGCCCCCAAATGCAAACCCAATTTAAACAATAAACTTGTCTGCAAAATCTTATGATGAAGTTTAGTTAAAGTATCACCTTGTAAAAACAGTAGAGAGTAAAACCAATTTAAAGAAAGCTTGGCAAGGGATTCAGCTAAGCAAATTCATTCTGAGGGCATCTAAAGATGAGGCTGGAAAGGACAATACATGAATGAAAAATGAAAAAGATCTGCAAAGATTTTTTATAACACTCATCGAGGGAGCCATTATACTTGGACTCAAACATCCATACCCCCAGATGTACTTATAGAAGATGTAGAAGGCAGTACTGAAGAGAATAAAGATGGAGAAAGCAGCTGCTAGAGATGGTATGATCATGAGGATGTTGAAGGATTGATTCTCCCGGCATCTGAAGAGGGAGAGATACAAAAGACAGGAAAATTTTCTGATTTTAGTACCCAACTCAGATACCACATTCAGATTACCTCCTACCTCATAACAAAATCTCAACTTCTGCTCCCAGCCCTTACCCCACTCCTGTCTATACAAAATTTTTATAAGAATAATCTACCTATACATTGAGTTCATACTTGGTGACGGTATTAGTAGAGAACATAGGCTTTTGTAAGTGAAGCTCTGTATTGGACCACATATTTACCATCAAACAGTTGATTAAAAGATGTAACAAATGCAAGATCCCATTGTACTTATTGGTTGTTGACTAAAAAGTATTTAATTCAGTAGAGTAAAACACCAATTTAGACTCTCTTCCAATAATGTGTTCCCCCCTACATGCCTCAGAATTAAGCAAGAATCCTGGCAAGTGAATTCATCACTGTTAATATCGAGTGCAACGTAAACCAGGTAGTTTTGTGTTTGCTATTGTAGTGGAAGATACTGAGCACAGAGTCCAAGTCATAGAAGTATTCTTTTTTTTTAGATGAGGGCCTCCTGTATTCTTCGTTATAGATTTTGCTGGTTGTATTGGTTATATCAAGCTTTGGGGAACATTGCACAACCTCCTAGATGAGAGTCACAATCAATTCAAAAGAGTTTAACCTGATCACTTACGCAGGAAAAAATGAGTAAATGAAGAGTTCTTATTGTCCACACTGTGACATGCATTTAGATCTCATCTATCAGTGTATTTATCTCTGTCAAATACTATAAATGGCCAGTGAGTTGGGCCAAGAGCTAAACTAGTAGAGGATATTAGTTTGGATCACCTTGGGATTATTAAAAGAACTTTGTAGTTTCCCAAGCTTCTCCTTGAAACAAAGGGCTATCTTATCTAATTGTCTCATTGATAACTTTTGTTTTTACCATACTTTAATTTCCACATCTATTTCTTTTCCTTCCCGTTTGATGAACCATCCAACATTTTAAAAAAAAGGAACAATGAAAGGATAACCATGTGGCAGAGAAGGTTTGGTGACACTGAGTAACATGATTTGGAGATTTGGTTTAATAAAGCAGAAAGAGCACTGCATTTAAATTGTGCAGAGAACTAGGTTTGTCACCTAACTGGGATGCTGACTGGTTGTGTGGTCATGGACAAGTCACTTAGAATCTTTTAAAGCTTCAGTTTTCTCATTTATAAAATAGGGATGATAATGCCATAGTACCTACCTCACAAACTTATCGTGGGTATTAAAAAAGTTAACTGTGTAAAGTGCTTGGCACGTTTTCTTTTCTTTTTCCTTTCTGGTCCAGATCTTTGATTTCACTGTTGTCAGAAACTTGTGAGGTGCAAATTCTTTCTACTAATGCAGATTAATGGAGAGCAACTCACCTGTAATTTAAATGTAGTCTTAGATAATTACTTGGGGCACTGAACTGTTAAGTCACTTGCTTATTATGACACAGTGTGTGTTGGAAGTAGGATTTCAACTCAGGTCTTTTTATTTCTAAGGCTGCCCCTCTGTTAACTGTGTCATGCTGCTTGTCAAATATTTATCTGTGTCAGCTCTTGTTATTATTTTAAATTTTTTTTTTTTTTTTGCTTTTTGGAGGGCAATTGGGGTTAAGTGACTTGCCCAAAGTCACATGGTTAGCAAAGTGTGTCAAATGTCTGAAGCAGGATTTGAACTCAGGTCCTCCTGACTCCAGGGCTGGTGCTCTACTCACTGCGCCACTTAGCCGCCCCCTCTTATTATTTTAAGAAGTCTAACCACATGCCAGTATGACTTCCTTCAGTAGTCTTAAGTCTGAGAGTAGTAGGAACAGAGATAGTCGATACTGGTTATGACCAGGGTTGAAACTTGTCCATGTGTGAGTGGCAGGAAGAACAAGGGAATGAGGAGATTCAGGGGTGGTAACATGTAGATGAGCCAAGGATAGTGAGACCAGAGGAAGGATGACTGATTGGGAGGCTAGGGAAGGATGGAGGAATCTTAAAGCTATGAAGAGGACAAAGTAAAGTTTAGGCAAAGTGAAATAAAAAGTGGAAAAGAGGAGCCATTTTGATCAGAGTTGAGAATTTCAGGTTTTAAAATTATATATAGATGACATAGTTACTGATGATGAGTAGAATGTAAGCCTCTTGAGGGCAGAGGCAGTTTTCAGGCATCTAATACAATGGCTAACACATATTCAGTGCTTTATCAGTATTCACTGAATTGAATTTAAGGTATTATCACTCCTGTAGATAGCAGATGTAAAGATTTTTCATGAGATTTAGAGATTAAACTGGGAGGCTAAGTGTATTCAAGGGAAAATCACTGTGTATATTGTGGAGCCAGGAGCCAGGTACTGAACTCCATTAGAAAGGAGGAAAAGTACCCTGGAGTTCTGTAGATTATAGAACTAAAGATTTGGACTGGATGATAAAACAATAGATGAAGTCAGTCTCAAAAGAGGAGAGGTTTCACTGTGATGGCAGGAGAAGGTGGGTCTGGTAGTGGTAATGGTTTGTAAGGAGTTTGTTGAATACTGATCCAGTTTGTGAAGAGGAATGAAGGAAGGAGCAAATCACAGTAGAGAGGGTATTCTGACATGTGATATCTTCCAGAGAGTGCAGTTATCATGAATGTCAGAATAAAAGAGTGAGAGATGAGATATAAGGAAGCTTGCTAATAACAGAGTTAGATATTCCAGACTGTGTAGTAGGACAGGAGGGTAGAAGAAGATAGCAACTAGGGAGGGATGGGGCTGGATGGGAGTGAGATTGTGGGCACAAGTAACGAGGTAAATAGTATTGTACCTCAGGCTTTGACCTGGGGGATTAGGGGAGCAGGAGATATGAGTTTGTCAGCTCTAAGATGAAAGAAGACCAGTTTGGATTTTTCCACCCTGTAAGGTCCTGAGAGGGATATGTATGAGTGTATAAAGTGCTGATGTATGTCTTCATTGATATTTTCAGTACATTCTCTCTAAACTCTTAGAAGCAGGGTTTGCAGGGGACTTCATCCGGGTATACATTGTAATGGTTTAGGGCTGTAATTGGATTTGGGTCAGTCATATACCCAATAAAATTTAATCTTGGGAGATATAAAAATGCAATTCTATTTTCATATGTCTTTAGAATACCACTTTTGTGACATGGATAGTAGGTGATCTTTACACTAGGCAGTTTGTTTCCTTTTTATTGCCTCGTGGAGTATGCATGAGTTAATCATGATAATGACTGGAAATTGCTCCAAAACGTATCTTAAATATTTAGGAATTTTCAAATAAAACATTCTAATTTGTGGATGATGATCTGAATAAGGAGAGGGAATTGGAAAGAAATGAAATGAAAAAAATTCAGAATTTTATCTAGATGAATTCTGAAAAGGTACTGCTTCTGAATTGTTTTTTTTTTCCCCCTTAAACTGTAGGAAGGAATTGTTGAGAACCTGTTCAAATGGGCAAGAGAGGCTGATCAACCACTGAGGACTTATTCTACTGGACTCTTGGGAGGTGCTATGGAAAACCAAGATATTGCTGCCAACTATAGGGATGAGAACTCACAGCTGGTAATTACCAGATTGGAATGAATTTTGTATGGAGGTGGAGAAGGATGGTGATGCTTTGTAAATAAAAATTCCTTCCTGCCATTTAAATCTGATGCAAGTGTTACCTGTTTGACATCGGGCAGGTGGGATTGCTGCTGTGCTTGATGCAGCTTTGGTGGCACAGATACCTTCTGGTGGCACATTCTGCCCTTACCTTTTCTCTTTATTGTAACGTATATGATATCCTTTCTTAAACTTTTCTGTACTGTGTTTCGTTTCTTAATTGCTCATCTTTCTTTTTCCTAATTGTATAGTTTTTGTCTTTTAAATAAGTTACTTGTCAACTTGGCCAGGATAAGTATTTTTGCTAACTCACTAGAAAGAAATGCTTTGTTTTTGTTTTGTCTTGTTTTTAAAAATAAGTGTAGGAGTCATCTGTCAGTTTGTGGGAGGGATAGGCAGGTTTTAGGTAGTTTTGGGAAAAGATTTTTTTGTATAGTTTCATTAGACATGTTGATACACCAATTTCAGTACTTATTTCTAGTGCCATGTGAACTTTGAAACTAAGTTGTTGAAAGTAGTCACAGTCTGTTTTCACAGGAATTTCTTAAAAATTTGCTTATGTGTCTGATGTTTCTTTTTGGGTACAGTGGTATGACTTGCTTGGTTCAAGCATCTGTAGTTAGTGTTTAATGTATTATATAAGTAGGTGTGTTGGTATTGATTTCTTTTATAGAATCATATGTATCATTACTTCAAAAATAAGCCACTCTTTTTAACCACTGTCTTTATTGGATCCCATAGAAAAATACTTTTTTTTCCCTGTGGTCATGACTTTATTCCTGCAGTTCAGTAATATTTTTCAAATATTACTTTCACAACTAAAGGTAAAGTCTCTCAGGGAAGGAATGTTTGGGGGATAAGGAATGGATGGGACTTGATTCTGATTGTAAGTAAAATTTTTAAACCAACAGAAATAATGATGCGATTTAATTTTATTTATTTGTGGTAGTGAGATTTAGAAGCTCTTGTGTTTTTTTTTTTTCCCATTAAATTCTAGGGTTGCCGAACTAAGATTGAAGAATAAGGTACTGTTCATCAGTGTTGCTTACTTTTTCTTAATTGTGTTTCCAGGTGGCTTTAGTGCTCCGGCGACTTAGGGAGCTGCAGGTGCACGAAATGACTTTACGGCAGGAAAATAAGCGTCCCAGCCCTCGAAAGTTGTCCTCGGAACCACTGTTGCCACTGGATGAGGAAGCGGTAGACATGGACTATGGGGAAATGACAATGGATGGAGAACAGGAGGAGACCTCAGGGGATATGGAGATTTCCTTTCACCTTGATTCAGGCCATAAGACCAGTAGCAGAGTGAATTCAACCACCAAACTTGAGGATGGAGGGTTGAAAAAAAATAAAATGGCAAAACAGGGTGACAGAGATGGCTTCAGAAAGGCCAAACAAAAGTTGGGCTTCTCTGCCTCTGAGCCAGAACGCATGTTTGTTGAGCTCTCTAACAGCAGCTGGTCAGAAATGTCCCCTTGGGTTATTGGTACTAATTATACCCTTTATCCTTTGACATCTGCTATAGAGCAACGACTTATTCTCCAATACTTGACCCCACTAGGAGAGTATCAGGAGGTATGTATGGAGGTATAAAATGTATTTTTTTTCTTTGAGATGTACTTGCTGTATATTTGGGGGAGATGAATTACTATAGTAAGAAATACTGTTGTGATAGTATGAGGCATGGGTTTTTCTGAATCGAATTAGCAAAGGCTTTTGCAGTGTGCGTGTGTGAGTGAGTGCGCATGCGTGTGCCATTTCCATTTAATTTTTTTGTTCAGTGAAAATGGTGATAATTGTTTCTTGACTTGAATAATGCCTCTCTTCCTTCTGAAGAGCCTAAAGGGCTTCATTTATATTTTCATCTTCCTATGGAAGAGTAGAAAAAGTAGGTCAAGTCTTTTATCCCCATAGGATGAAACTGAATGTTGGGAGGGTAACCCCAAAGGATTTTTACTCTTTTTGTTCTTTCAGCTGCTTCCCATTTTCATGCAGCTTGGATCACGGGAGCTGATGATGTTCTATATTGACTTGAAACGGACAAATGATGTATTGCTCACCTTTGAGGCCCTGAAGGTAAATTGTAGAATATAAAGGGTACTGGTTAGATAAAATCTCTTGGCACATTTAACATTTCTTCAGGCTGTATGCACACTATAATTTTCATTGTATGTGGGCTACAAAAGCATTATCCCAAATGGCGGTAGCAGAACTGTAATCAAAATGCAGTAACTATAACAAAAATTGGTGAAAAATTAATATTTGTCAAGACAAAAGGAAATGATTACCTGTAAAAACACTTTGACTTTGCATATTGGAGTTATTCTATGCAATGCCTTCTTTGCATATGGTAAGGCACTCAATATAATTGTTGAACAAATGTCTCCTTAAAAGACGTGGATGATCATCAAATCCTTAAAAATAGGGATCATTTCTTTTTTATCTCTAGTATTTAGTACAGTGTTCTAAACATTATTTCACATTAGAAGGACAAGAATTTAAGAGTATCAATCCATGATGCAGTACATGTGTTTTAATCTTTAAGGCAAGGAAAATAGATAACAGGATGAAAATTTTTGTTTCAAAGTAAAATTAGATCATCCTTGCACCATTTGACTGTCTTGGTCCTTCTAGTGTTGGAGAGCACCTGCTTTCTTTCTTTTCTTTTTTTTTTTTAAATTTTTTTTAAGCACCTACTTTCTTGACAGCTTAAAACGTCAGTTCTTTAAGAGCAGTAACGATTGCTTTTTGTCTTTGTGTCTCCATTGCTAATTGCTGAATTGAGTCACTTCTCTCCTGCATTGAGTCAGAATAGTTAGAAACCTAAAAATTAAAAAAAAACAAAACCAGTCAAGATTAGAGAAGAAACGAGAGATTATTGCTTACTCACCTTAGGGCTTCTTTATTTATTGACAGTGAATGGAAATGATAGAATACACACATGACAGCTTGTTAATCACTCCCATTTCTTATTAAATCCTTTTGCCCTTTAAAATATAATGCTGTCAAAAAGTAGATGCTGTTAAAATAATGTTGGGTTTTTTTTTTTTTTACACAGCAAGTAAGATCCTTAACAGATAAAATTGTGAATATGAAAAAAAGTTTTTGGAAGAAAAAAAAAAAAGGACTGTGATGTGGAAGGTTGGAGTGAGATTAGCTTTGTTCTCTTTGCAGTACCAGTGGCAGTGGGTAGAAGCTGTGAAGAGGCAAATTGAGGCTGGATGGCATTCCTAGTCCTTTAAGGGTGCCTCAAAGTAGAATGTGTTGCCTGATGGGGGGGAATGGAATCCTTCTCCTTAAAGGTCTGCCAGCAAAGATCGAACAGCCTGTTGTTGGGTGTTTCAGTGGGGATTTCTTTGAGATATGCCTTGGACCATTCAGCCCTCCAGATCCTGTGATTTTGAACGGACTCTGTATATGCTTAAGTGGTTTTCCAAAAGAACCAAGGATCTACGTCACAAGTTTACATTATAGTATAGTTGTTAAAACATTTATTTTGTATATAAAAGTTGGACAGATGAACCACTACAATATAACCAAAATAGCGGGACCAAGCTTGGCTTGGTTCTGTTCCTGACAGATACGAGGGCTGTTTTTATGGGGGAATCTCAGTGTCATTTAAAAAACTGGAACTAGTCATAGCCCATGTCTTGAAATACCAGTGGAGAATTTTAAAAATGAGATGCTACTTTTTTGGGTGATCCCCAACTACAAAGATAGTATGTTTTGATCTTTGTCAAGCTGACCTGTTTATGGAGAGAGCTTCCAATTAAGAACCTCAGGTCAGGGGGTGGCTAGGTGGCACAGTGAATAGAGCATTGGCCCTGGAGTCAGGAGGACCTAGTTCAAATAACAAACCCCAGGTCAGCTTTAGCAACACCCTCATGTCATTTCTGAGACTTGTTTCAAAACCAGAATCTTTAGATCCCCTTTATTCTACATTATGGCAACATTTTTTGTCTTTGCCATCCATCTGGACACAGTAATTTAGAGTTATGGCCATCACCATCCACGTCAGGCCTGGGTATATATGGGTACATGAGGTGAGAAGCTGTTGGACATGCTAGGATAGGGTGGTAGCCACTGCAGCCCCACTGGTCAGGATGATTTCCACCAGGCCCCACCCATTTGGTGAGCACCAAAGAATAAGTCAGGCTCAGTTGAGAGCTAGCTGCCCTGCATAGAGTCCCAGGAACACCAGGCCTTCTCTGAAGCCCCCCAGTAACTTCTAAACCAGGCAGGAGCCACACTCCATTACTATATACGATGCCCCCTTGATGGGGACATTGTACAGCATCTAGTAGGGTGGATCCCATGACGGTCAGTTTCTCCATACTACATTGGAACCTCTAGGCTTTGTGATCTGGGATCCCAGCATACTACCAGTACTAGGGAACAAAGTGAAACCGACTACATGGGCCTGTGGGGATGTCATTTCTGCTGGGGCTCAGTAGGGGCAAGGGATGAAAGTTATTCACTGGAACCTATTTAAATACTGTTCAGAACACTGTACTAGATACTGTGGGGAGATAGAAAAAGGAAATTAAAAAAAGAATAAGATGCTTTTAAGGAGTTAATGATTCCAGAGTACAGTCATTCAACAGATACTCTGTTAAGTTCCTACATTTGTATGCCAGGAAAGCTTTGGGTTAGACCAGGTCTGCACAGCTTGCAGGTAGCCCTTGGACCACTTGCTGCATGCTAAAGGATTTCCTCTACATACAAAGGTTCTTTTCCTCTACATTTTTCATGGTGCTGCAGGTTGTACAGGTCTGGTTTAGACCAGAGATACAAAGATAAAATATGGTAAGCCTGACCTGTCTGGATTTTATGTTCTCCTAGGGAGGAGATGATTTCTACACAGATAAGTGTGATCAAGCACAGTATGATGGTGCAGAGTAAAGGTCGATATGAAATGCTCTGGGAATACTTTAGGAGGAGGAGAAAATACTTCTAACTGCAGAGATAATCAGGGAATATTACATGGAAGGCCTGACATCTGACCACAGGCCCTAAAGAAGTCAAAAGAATGTGAAAAGGGTGTTTAGAGGCCTAGGAGGTGGCCTAGATGAGCACAAAGAGTTATGGTTCTTCAGGGGGACAGGTGCCATAGAATCCAGTCAGAGTTGCAGTTGGCTGTGTGCTGCCTTTGGCTTGGCAGCAGGAAGGTCACAGTAGTAGCTTTATCTGCAGAATTGGGGGAATCCTAAGGCCAGGATCATTCTTCTGGAGCTACCTAGCTACTCTTCTTTGTTGCTAACTTCAGTGTTCAGTGTGCCTTGATTGCTAAGGTAAGGAAGACCATGCTGTGAGTAAAACGTTTTGGAGAACTGCTGGCCTAGAAGCAGGGGATGATGATGATGATAGCTGAAAAACTGCTTGACATTTTGTCAAGTATTTTATATCATTCTTTTATTTGACTCTCAAAATAACCCTGTGAGACAGGTGGTGATATTATTTTACATGTGAAAAAAACAGGTTTGGAAAGATTAAAAAAAATTTTTTTTTTTTTTGCTTTTTGGAGGGGGGACGGCAGGGCAGTTGGGGTTAAGTGACTTGCCCAAGGTCACACAGCTAATTTTGTGTTACGTGTCTGAGGCTGGATTTGAACTCTGGTGTTCTGTTCACTGCACCACCTAGTGGCCCCAAGAGATTAAATTGTTTGTCTCTAGTCACACTGGCAGTAAGATCAGAGAGGTAGGATTCCCACCTAGGAATGTCATGTTCAGGAAAGAGCTGGTAGTACAGTTTGGCTGGAACATTGATTTTTGGTTAAAACCAGATGGGCTGCCTCTGATAGTGTGAATGTGTTATATTCTGGAGCTTGTAAGTCTCTTGACAGAAGCCTCTGGGCACATGCTTCAGCTGGGAGATCATATTGACTTTGGGAAAGGGAAGCATTGCTCTGTAACTCTTCAGCTGTACTTCCCTGCACAAGTCCTGATGAGGGGCAGCCAGCCACCCTCAATCTTCTTGGTTAAATTCATAGCTATATCCTTGAATATTACAGCTTCCTGGGACCGACCTGGTGGTTAGGAACACAGAGGCCATTTCCTTTTCCTGCCTGTTCCCCTTTTGGGGGCAACAAGAGTCCCAAGAAGGCAGTCAGGGAGGAAGGAAAGTTAGGTAAGGGTGTGGAGAGGGCTGGCTGGCCTTTGATGCACATGGTTAAAAAGTTTATATAAGAAACATTGGGAAGTTGTGCAATAACTGGGCTATCTTGTCTAAAAACAAATCTGAATCCCAAAAGCCTGCCATAACTAAGGATGTTGTGAAACTGCTAGCTCAGCTGCATTTCTGCAGAGGATTACAAAGCAGAGTTACATATACAGATAATAAGAGGCATATTAGAAGTCTCTTAGTTACATAATATGTAGAGTGAAAGAGCTACTGATTTGTCCTTAAACTTCAGAGATACTTAACTAAAGCAACTTAAGAGTTAACTGTTATTTGCACTTCAATTCCTAGCAACAACAACAACAAAATGGAATTTTTTTCCTAAATATTTTTTCAGGTTCTCATTTCATCCTTACGATGACTGTATAAACCAATTAGGAGCAATAGAATTACCCTCGTATTACAGATTAATGAAATGACTGCACGTGATAAGTAGTTTTTAACAGACAGAGCTAGGCCTGGAACCCAGGTCTCTTCAGTAGTAGTGTGATTTTATGAAAAGAGTACTGAACTAAGATTTCAGTATTCATGATTGGACATGTGACTCAAGTAATCTTCAGTGACCAGGTTAAATGTGTGATTAATTTGTAATTTTGTAGTTTGTAATTTAAGAAGCCTGAGCCTGGCAGTAAGGAATATGAGGGTAATTAACTGAGAGGATATGTAATATCATAAAGGAACTGTAAGAATTAGTTTATTCCTTTGTACATTGTATTTTGAAAAAATTTACCAGTATCTATCATTAAATGTAGGCACTGTCTTGGTTCAGGACTTACTGATTATTTTCTATATGGTTACTTGAAGCTAAATGTGATGTAGTGTACTACCAAACTGTGAGAGGCAACCTCTTTATAATATGCAGAGTAGTCAGTCCTTTTCAGGTTTCTGATAGGCAGAATTTGGAATTGTTGTGTCCCTCCCTCTTCCCCACCCCCTGTGGTTGGCCAGAATGACATAGGTAGTTTGGATTAGATGGAGGACTTTTTGTAGGACTGATGGTATTTTTGAGGTGGGGCCTGGGCTTTAAAAATGGAATTCATAGTCTTTTAAAAAAAATTACATGCAAAACTTAACTTCTGTCTCTCTGTCTGTTTCTGTCTCTTTCATTCACATTCTCTCTCTGTCTCTCTCTCTCTCTCTTTTTCTTTCTCTTTCTCTTTCTCATACACACACACACACACACACACACACACACACACACACACAATCCCCTAATTAAGAAGGCAAGAAAACCAAAACCTGTTAAAAACATGTGTAGTCCAAATAAATTTCCACATTCTCCATGTTAAAAAATATATGTCTCAGTCTGTACTCTGAATCTCTTACCTCTCTGTCATAAGGTGAGCAACACATTTATTATGAGTCCTCTGAAATTGTGGTTAGTTAGTGTGTTGATCAGAGTTCCCAAGTCTTTCAAAGTTGTTTCTCTTTACAGTATTTTTGTTATTGTATAAATTATTTTCCTGGTTCTGCTCGCTTTATTCTTCATCATTTTGTGCAGTGAGGTTTCTTCTCAGGTTTCTTTGAAACTGTCCCCTTCATTCTTATAGCATAGTTATTCCTTCACATTAATATATCACAACTTGTTCAGCTTTTCTTTAATTGATGGGCATCTCCTAAATTTCCAGTTCTTTAACACCACAGAAATGGCTTGTCAGTATACTTCTGGTCCCTTTTCTTCTTGATCTCTTTGGAGTATAGACCTTGTAGTGGTATTTTGGGGTCAAAGGGTACGCACACTTTAATAACTTTTACGGCATAGTTCCAAATTGCTTTTCAGAATGACTGAACCAGTTCACAGTTCCACTGACTGCATTAAAATTTGTCTATTTTCCCACAGCCCCTCTTGCATTTGTCATTTTTCGTTTTTGTTAACTTTACCAATTTGATTTTATTTCATTTGCATTACTTTAGTGATTTAGGATATTTTTTTCATATGACTATTGAGAGTTTTGATTTCTTCCTCTGAAAATGATCTGTTCATTATGACATTGAGCATTTATCATTTGGAAAACATTCATAGTGTCTACAAAAATTGTAAAGGCCTTAAGAGCCCAGCTAGTTTTGTGTATATTTCTTGGTACAGTATCCCTAATAAGTTGTCACTGAGTGATAGATCTCACTAATTGAGGCAACTCATTCCATTTTTTACAGGAAAGCCAGAAAGTTCTTTAAAGTAAATCTTTATTTGTCATTCTATAACTTTTATCTGTTGATCTTAATTTAACCTTCTGGAGCCTGAACTCATTTAAAATTTTAACTTTCTTGACACTATTCTTACAGACCCCTTCTGTTCTTTCTTTCATCTTTTGTATAAGCCTTTTTAAGACTGTGCTCGTTGGAGAGCTCCCAGTGTAGTACCTTTGGTCTGTTTAGATGTTTCCCTTTTCCCTTTCTCCTCCATTGGGGTCAATCACACTTATTTTGGTAGAATTTTCATTTTTTTAAATCTTCTCTCTCTTATGTGATGAGATCATATTCGTTTTTTGTCTAAAACATTTCCCCTGTGGTTGGAAGATATTGAAGATGTTTGGACTCAGGTAACTGAGGCAAGAGATTGACTTGAATATGATATATTCCCCCTCTTGGATTTTAGGAAGGGGTTGGATTATATCTTATTTGTGTTTGTCTAAATATCTTTTAGGGTGCCACCATGGTACAATGGAAAGGATGCTCGAATTAGAATCAGAGGTCAGGGTTCAAGTCACATTCTGCTAGTTGTAACCTGTATAGTTATAGGCAACTCAGTGGATAGAGTGTTGGGACTGGATTTGGGGAGACCTGAGTTTATGGAGCCTCAGGTGATCACTGATTATATGAACTTAGGCAAAGAACTAAACCTCTGTCTGCCTCAGTTCCTTCCTACGCAAAGTAGAGATGATAATAATTGCACCTATCTCCTAGAATTGTTGTGAATATAAGATGAGATAATATTTGTGAAATGCTTCACAAACCTCGAAGTGCTATATAAATGCTAGCTGCTGTTACTGATATCATTATTGTTAAAATCCGCATTTCTGGGCCTTGTTTACCTCATTTGTACAGTGAGGGAGATGGATCTAATACCCTCACTGTTCTTTCTAGCCCTAAATCTAATGTTCTCTGACCTAGCATAGGGCTATGAACATTATAGATTTAATGAATGTTTGTTGAATTAAATTGAAGACTTTGCTACCATTGTTGTTTGAAACAGAAATAGTCAAATTCTTGGTTTTCCCAGATTAGAGAGAGAGCTTAAATCAAAAAAGTTGTCAGTTTCTGTCACATCTTTTTACAAAAACTATGAAGGGAGGTTTTCTAGTGCTATATAGACACATATTTGTAGCCTGGGTCCCTCTGCCTGATTCTCAGTTTCCTAACTTAATTCAGTTTATCAAATCTGGCATTTGCATTAGAGATCATTTGGCTCAGGGTCTAAATTTGGAACATGTGTGATATTGAGAAGTATAGTATAATCTTACTAAATACTAAAAACATTTCAGCCCACAGGGATAGTTGAAAAAAACTTTGGTTTCTTCTGGATATTCAGGTTAAATTAAGAAAATCATTAATTATTGATAAATAATTGTTGTGAAACAACAGAAGGGGCATGTGGCCTGACCTCTGAAGTTTTTTCCTGAATTACATAAAGGCAGGTCTGGTATCTTGTTCTTATCTGGGAAAGGTAAAAGAAATGAATGTATGATATTTCTACATTCGTAAGTGTGGAAAGACTTCTTAAAAGTTAAATGAATTGTAATTGTAATTAGGAAGAATGATTGTAGTTAGTTTAATGTGTATGTCAGAGGTTTGTTGAAAATACATAAGGGAGTTTGTGGTCTCTCTGAAGTAGACTCTTATTCACATTAACTGTGTACTTAGTACTTGATATTTGCTGTAAAATCTTACTTTAAAATTAATGTTTCTGATATTCTAGTATAGCAAAGGATAGTAGCTTCATTAGTTGCTAAGGCAGTGGCAACAATAGCTAAGGTTAATATATATACTGTTTTTTAAATGATGCATTTGGGAAGACTGCCAGACAGACTCCTTTGATCCCCTACTTCATGAGACAATAAAATAATTGAAAAATAACATTTTATAATTGTGTAAACTTTCTAAATGGTTAGTATCTGTTCTCTCATTCTCATGACAACCTGTGAGGTTAGTTTCCCTGGAAAAATATTTTAGTATTTTGCTTACTCTTCTATTTGGGGGCGGGCAATTAGAACCATTACCCTACTCAAAGTTGTATATGGAAAATGAGGACTTGTGTGTTAATTGACCCACTTTGTTGGTATTTTTTGGAGAGCCTTATTTTGGTTTTACTTGTCCCATGCTAATTCTTGTCCTTTTTCTCCAGCACTTAGCATCACTTCTGCTCCACAACAAGTTTGCCACAGAGTTTGTTGCGCATGGAGGTGTACAAAAGTTACTGGAAATTCCTCGTCCTTCCATGGCTGCTACGGGTGTGTCCATGTGCTTATATTATCTGTCTTATAACCAGGATGCCATGGAACGAGTAAGTGCAGTGCTCTGAAATACATTGTGATAGTTGTGGGGGTTGGTTTTTCTTTTCATTGACTTGTTTATTTATTTTTAGTTTATGAGATTCAGTTCCACAATCCCTTGAGTTTCAAATTTTCTTCCCCCTCCCCACCGCGTGGCGGCATGCAATCAAGTATAGAGTCTGCAAATACTTTTGCACTGGACATTAGTCTGGTTGTGTAGAAGGGTTGTAACCAATGGAGTGAACAATGGGGAAAAAAAAGGAAACAAAACCAAACATGAGAAAGAATGAGAGCATGTAGATTGCTTCAGTCTCCGTTTAAACTCTAAGGATTGGGGTTTTTTGAGTGTACACAAGCACACTGCAAATAACTTAGTAAATGTAGAGGGTGTAATTGAGAGAGTTGGATGATAGGAAAAGAAGCTGGGGTATAGAATACCTGGTATTATGAAGAATTCCAGAGCTTTCTGAAAAATTACATGCTGAGTGTATGTAATCATGCTGAGCTGCATATAAGGATACATTTGCATCTGTAAATAGGAGACGTTTGAAGCAAGGGAAAAGAAGATTTCTTTGGGTTTAGGAACTTTGAGGTTTAGGCTAAGTGCCTCCTGTTGTATTAACACTGTTTTCTCTGTTCCTCTGAGTACTTTCTTTTGAATACTTGTCTAATGTATCTTCTGTATTAGTTCTTAATAATCCTGTCCTGTGTGGATTAATTTATTTTAGGGTGAAGAAGACTGAGTGTAGCTCCCAGGTTTCTGTTCCCAAGTAGTTTGTTTTGAAGATATATGAAAAAATTTTATATTTTTTCAGAATAAAATAACTCATGATATTTTAATAGTTTTGTCTTGAAAATCTTCATTTCAAGTTTTCTAGCTAAGCAAAGCATTCTGGATATACAAAACAGTAAATTTTTAAAATGCATAACTGTATTAAAGTGCAAAACTTTTTATACAATTTTATGTCCCCAGAAGTTTTTCCATTTCCATTTTCCATTTTCCATTTCCATTTCCATATATTTTAGTTTTTCTAGAAAAGTGGAGCTGCTTAGCTACAAATTTTTGATGCTTGTAGCTTCATGAGTTTTTGTGCAGATTTGCCAGTAGTGTAAGTGAGGCATTATGAGTTGGCAGGCTTCCTTTTTACTCTCTACTTGATGCTAGGGAAGAGAAGAGCCATAGTTATATCTGTGTAGTGCTTTAAAGTTTGCAAAGCATTTACATCTGTTATCTGATTTGATCCTTACAACAACCCTTTGAGGTAGGTGCTGTCTGTTATTTTCCCAGTTTACAGATGAGGAACCTGAGGCTCAGAGATATTAAGTGCCATGCCCAGGGTCACACAGAGCTAGTAAGTGTTTCAGGTGGAATTTAAACCAAAGTCTTCCTGACTCTATATGCTATCCATTGTGCCATGCTATCTCCTTGTCTCATAAAAACTTATTTAGTCTATAATGTTTTTGGCATATAAACTTCTAATATTGTTGTAGCATCTAAACATCCTTTATTTATTTGTGAAATTGCATTCAGAAGTTGCACTTTGAGATGCTAATAGTGCATCTCCTTCGTGGCAGCCTGGTGGTGGGAATAAGTGTTCCCTCAGCTCCAGGCCATTGATGGTGGCTCCTTTGGCCTAGAATGGAGACTCCAGGAGGTTAGGTGCAAAAAGCAAGAATGTAAGTTCAAGTGGCTGGGAGGTCGAGAGGTTGGGGTGAGGGTTCTGAGATGAAGAATGGGATGGGAGTTAAGATTAGGGGTGGCGTAGGCATTGAGTTTTTGAGTAATAGAAAAAGAAATGGAGCTTACTCTATCTTTGGATATTCCTCTTTCACTTTGTAGCAGCATGGCGAAGGCAACATAGCAAGGCAACAAGAAAAGAATGCAGGGAAGAGATTTGAGAGGTCCACTTGGTTGGGTTAGATTCTACCTTTATATTCTAGGATATGAGACTTTAAACTCCTTGCCTGAATAAGTCCAACTTTCTAGCAAGTATAATAATTTTACTTGATAAAAGATTTCTCATTTTATCTTTAAGCATCACTACATCTTTTTTCTTGGCAGGTCTGCATGCATCCCCACAATGTTCTCTCTGATGTAGTGAACTACACCTTGTGGCTAATGGAATGTTCCCACGCATCTGGGTGCTGCCATGCTACCATGTTTTTCTCTATTTGCTTCTCTTTTCGTGCTGTCTTGGAACTCTTTGACAGGCATGATGGCCTTCGTCGCCTGGTCAACTTGGTGAGAGCTAATGCTTTTGTTTTAGAACTTAGTGGAAAATTTCTTAAAATCACACCCCATCATTTGCTTTCTTTCCCTGTGAGGGAAAGGAACTCTAATTTTTGGGTACGAACTGTTTGTACAACAGTGCTGATCAAGGAAGATCTGTTTCTTCATCACTCAGGATATTTCAGTATTAGTTGTAGAGGCTTATTCCTTCATGTACAAGTTTTCCTAACCTTGAATGTTTCTTATCCCTATAAATGGTGAATAGACTTTCATTCCAGATAAGTCCTAATAGAAAGTGTTTGTATGTATTAATTTATATATATTTTTTATTCATATGTAAGCCTGAGCAAGGGAGTAAGAAGAATCGAGGGTAGTTAGGAAAGGGTGTATATAACACCAGAGAAGATCTTCGAGGGATGGCCTATTAGCTTATAAGTAGTATCTGTTTAAAAAAAAAAACAACCCCCAAAACTTGGCTGTATTCATCATCAACTGTGTAAGCTTTCCTGGGTCAGGCCTTGCTAATTCTTTTATAAGGGGTGGCTGGATAAATCTCTGATAATGGTATGTAGCTTTAGTGGATCCACAATTTCATTGGTATGGGTGTTCTTCTACTAGTGTGTACTGCCACTCGTCTTAATCCTTTCATTCTGTGTAATCATACCAATCTCCTTTCATAAATTATCCATAAAAGAGCTAACTGGTATGCTGAAAGCTTTGCCTTAGGTTTTTTAATAATTTTTGGACACCTATGTTCTCTCTCCCACTTATGATGCATAATTGGTCCCACCTCTTTTTCCAGTCATCCATGTCCTTGATGTTTGTATTTGATATAATTTCTTTCATGCATATCATGAAATGTGTTGTAGCCTGTTTGTACTCATGATGCATCTCTCTGTTTTTCTTTGTTTCCTACTTTTGATTCTTCTAAGATCAAGGTGTTATGTATTCATAATCAATATAGGTATCAGTGTGTGAATATTGGTGTTGAAGAGATAGAATTAGAAAACAAAAGATGATCTTTCTTCTCAAAAGGAATTATTCTTACTCAAGTATAACTTTGGTATTTCTAAAAGATCCAGTTTTTTGCCTGGGAAGAGTACATTTATAGTAGTCTCACTTTCTTGAATATGATATTTTGCATCTGTGATAATGACCAATGTTTAGGATAGCATGTTGAGCTTTCATATTGAAAGTCTACTTACCAAAAAGCTAAAATTTTCCTTCTCTTTTTGCCTTTCATTTTTCTGTTGTCCTATTCTGTTTCTCCTGCCCCTCTTCATAGATCAGTACCCTAGAAATTCTAAACTTGGAAGATCAGGGTGCTCTTCTGAGTGATGATGAAATATTTGCCAGCCGCCAAACTGGGAAGCATACCTGCATGGCGCTCCGCAGGTACTTTGAAGCTCACCTGGCCATTAAGTTGGAGCAGGTAAAGCAGTCACTTCAGAGGACAGAAGGTGGTATTCTTGTCCATCCACAGCCACCATACAAGGTAAACAAGGAGTGGGAAGGGCTTATTTTGAACTTTTTTTTTTTTAGGGTGCATATTGGGTATGAGACACACACTTGATTCAGTGGAATACTGTAGGGTGTGAGTTCCTGGATTAGTTTTGCCTTGTGTGTAGTTAGGTAATAATTAAAAATAGACATAGGTTAATTTCAAAGACTCGGTTTTCCCACAGATGCCAGTTGCCATGTCTCTTTCCCCTTTACACCAGAAATAAAAAATTAATTGAGGTGTGTATAATACAGAACTTTCTTTTATAATGTCATATCCCTTGCTTCTTGTTTTTATATTTTGTCTTATAAAAACAATCTGTTGATGGAGTAAGCTCAGGCTCTGAGGCCTTGGAAAAATCTAAGTAGCTTGGAAGCTGCTCTGCCTACACATTTTTGCTATATATAAAATCATTTCAACGCATTTAAAATATTTCGAATCAAAATGGAGATAATTAAAGTGGGTTTTTTTGTCTTTGTCTCAATCCAAAAAACCTGTGCTTTCAGATGCAAAATAGGGACACAGAATTCATGTGTTTTTTTTCTCTTACTAGCCTTTTCAACCTCAAATATAATATAGGTGCTAGTCATTCAATAGGTGTTTCATGAATGTCTGTTTAAAAATTTTTTAAAACAAAACACATTTTTAGTTTTCCAATTTAAGGTGGTAGTAGATGGAATAAATTATTTCTGTAATCAAATATTTATGGGAAAGCATGATGATGTAATGGAAAAAAGCACCAGATCTGGGTTCCAATCCTATCTGCCAATTCACTGATCCCAGATAAGTCATTTAACTGCTGTGAGTTTTGGTGTACTTGTCTATAAAAGAGATTGATGCTTATTTCCTTACCTCCCTCATTGGGTTGTTTTGAGTATCAAATGAGATCATGCAGGTGAAAGTGCTTTGTAAATAGTCAAGCACTCTATAAATGAAATCTGTTATAGCTATATATCTATTTACTATGGACTTTTACTGATTGTAGGATTGTGGAATCTAAAAGATCATCATTTTTTATTGCTAAAACTGCCCAACTGATAAAAGCACCAAAGATTGTGAGAAGAAACAATTCTTAATGGCATGGTCTATTTTTTCTACATGTAGGCATGTTCTTATACTCATGAGCAGATTGTGGAGATGATGGAGTTTCTCATAGAGTATGGACCAGCTCAGTTGTACTGGGAACCAGCTGAAGTCTTCCTCAAACTTTCTTGTGTGCAACTCATGTTGCAGCTTATCTCTATTGCCTGCAACTGGAAAACCTACTATGCAAGGTGGGACTGGAGAATAACTCCTAAAGTTATAGATTTATCTTCTCTTAAAGATCTCACTTGTTGGGCCAGGGTATAAATGAAGACATGAAATAAAATGGGACCTCTATGCTACCCCTATTCTTCCCTATCTTATTGAATAAAAAATCCTTCCTTTCCTCTTTACAAATACTCCAGTGTTTTGCACACACAGAATACTATGTCTTGGTTTGCTTTTCACTTGTAAGGGGAGAGACATGACTAAGCAGAATGAGGTCAAGAAAAGGTCAATCAAACTGATAAAGGACTTGGGGGATTGTTGCATGAAAATGATTAAAAGAAATTTCTTTTTGGAAAGATGATGACTGAGAAGAGAGGATCAACATTCACAAAATCATGGAAGTTATTTTAGGAGGGTGGACATGTACTTATTTGCCAGATCTCAGAACAGTAGAGCTAAATGCCTACTATGTGCCAGGCTTTGTACAAAGTATTAGAGATACAAAAAGAGCCAAAAGAGAGTCCCTGCCCTCAAGGAGCTTACAGTCTAACACTTGAAGTGTTAGGACAAGAAAAAAGGAAATGTTTGTTACTGTAGGGGAGAGTCAGCTCTTGACACATGTCCCCAAAGTGGTATGGGTTAAAAATATGAGGATCAAGAAAAGTATAGATAAACTCCTGAGTGATAGAGTCCTTAGATAATTAAGAGAAGCTGAGAATATTTGGAGTGCATTCCTAACCTCTCGAGTCGTGTGATTTTGTTTTATTTTAAAGCTCCACTGTTGTCAGAGACTGACCACAGTCCAGTATGACATTTCTTATACATTCTTTTGGCTGTATCATACTTGCCATTTTGCCAAGTTCCTTTGTCTCCTCTTTTAGGAATGATACAGTACGCTATGCTTTAGATGTCCTAGCTATTCTTACTGTGGTACCAAAAATCCAGCTGCAGTTAGCAGAGTCAGTGGATGTGTTAGATGAAGCTGGATCCACTGTCTCTACTGTAGGTAAGTTGAATTTGTTTCTTCTAAATTAACTAGCAAGAGTTTATTAACTGTATTGTGTGTTAGGCACTATGTTTAGTCCTGGGGGTACTGAAACACAGATGAAATAGCCTCTTGTCTAGGAACCTCTGTGCTGTTGGGAGTGGGGAGCTGAGGGTAGTGAAAGACAACACATATGTGTATGTTAAAAAATAAATAAAAGATAGTTTAAGGAGGACACTGGCTATTGGGAATATTAAAAAAAAAGCTTCATGTAGAAGATAGCACTTGAGCTGAGTCTGGAAGGTAGTAACAGATTCCAGAAGATGGAGGTCAGGAGAGAGCATTCCTGGCATGTGGGAATAGCCAGTGGAAAGGCCCAGAGAAAGAGTTTAATGCGGATCTTTTTCCTCTGAGGGTTGGTGCTGTACTTGCTGTTCTGATTTAAATTTCATAGTACTGTACTTAACTAGAAGGCAATGGTGGGTTCAGTGCTCTGTGGTTTGTATGTGGTGCACGTGTAGTGCAGCTACAGAGGCATTGTATTGGTAAATTGATGTTTCCATAGTAATGTGATGGTGTTCTTAGGGTTTTCACCAGCAATAATGCCACATTCTTTTTTTTTTTTTTTGACCCATACATATTCTCATCTTTGTCATTTTTTCTTTGAGACTCTATGGGGTTATGGGAAGAGTTAACGAGAATTTCTTTGATACATGTGGAATTACATGGAAACCTCTAGGAGAAACTTTACAGTCTTTTTTTGAGATGTGTTGCAGTCTGACCTTGGTTGGTATTTATATTCCTTATGCTGCTACTCACTACCCATATGTCTGTACAAATCATTTCTCATGTGAGTTTGATTTTATTCACCTGTGAATTGAAGTTAGCAACACTTGTTCTTCCTTCTGGGGTCCTTGTGAGTTAAGTGCTTTTGAAACTTTAAGAAGACAGAAAATGAGTTACTGTTGTTAAATATTGCTTACCTTGCTTCTGAACACCATGGAGTATGACTCCTGAAGTGAGTGACTATGCCCTCACTTTTTAGGTTATTTTGTATAGGCTGGATCCACAGCTATGATTTCTGCAGCAAAGAAGAAATACCTTTGTTTTGTGTTTGAAAATTGAAGTTACTTTCTACAAAGTGTTAAAACAAAATTGACACAACTCCTGGTTCTTGTGCCTGATGTTCCTCTGAATCTTAACATGAATATCGATTTGAAATATTGGGGAGAAAAGGATAAAAATTTTTTTTCCCCTCAAACAGGTATCAGCATCATCTTGGGAGTGGCAGAGGGTGAGTTCTTTATTCATGATGCTGAAATTCAGAAGTCAGCTCTTCAGATCATTATCAATTGTGTGTGTGGCCCAGATAACCGGATCTCTAGTATTGGCAAGTTCATCTCTGGAACCCCTAGACGGAAGTTGCCTCAGCCTCCAAAAAGCAGTGAGCATACGCTGGCCAAGATGTGGAATGTGGTACAGTCTAACAATGGTATCAAGGTGCTCTTGTCGTTGCTGTCCATCAAGATGCCCATCACTGATGCAGATCAGATCAGAGCACTAGCGTGCAAAGCCCTCGTAGGGCTTTCTCGCAGTAGCACTGTCCGGCAGATCATCAGCAAACTGCCTCTCTTCAGTAGCTGCCAGATTCAGCAGCTGATGAAGGAACCTGTTTTGCAGGACAAACGCAGTGACCATGTCAAGTTCTGCAAATATGCTGCTGAGCTAATTGAACGTGTATCAGGAAAGCCCCTCCTTATTGGTACTGATGTCTCTCTTGCACGGCTGCAGAAAGCAGATGTGGTAGCCCAGTCTAGAATCTCCTTTCCTGAAAAGGAATTGCTTCTCTTAATTCGAAACCATCTCATCTCCAAAGGGCTGGGAGAGACTGCAACTGTCCTCACCAGAGAGGCTGATCTACCCATGACTGCTGCATCTCATTCCTCTGCCTTCACTCCTGTCACAGCTGCTGCTTCCCCCGTCTCTCTGCCTCGCACCCCTCGCATTGCCAATGGCATTGCAGCCAGACTAAGCAGTCATGCCAGCGTAGCTTCCTCTGCTTCATCTGTCCACTCTCAGTCACGGCCTCCACAGGGTCCACTTGCCCTGCCTGGACCATCTTATGCGGGCAGCTCCCCTTTGATTGGCAGGATCAGTTTTATCAGGGAGAGGCCATCACCCTGCAATGGCAGGAAAATCAGAGTATTACGGCAGAAATCGGACCATGGCGCCTACAGCCAAAGCCCAGCCATAAAAAAGCAGTTGGACAGACATCTTCCTTCCCCTCCCACGTTGGACAGTATCATCACAGAATACCTTAGGGAGCAGCATGCTCGCTGCAAGAACCCTGTTGCCACCTGTCCCCCCTTTTCTCTTTTTACCCCTCACCAGTGTCCTGAGCCAAAACAAAGGCGGCAAGCGCCAACAAATTTTACCTCGAGACTAACCCGCAGAGCAGCCTTTCCAAAGTACGGAGGGGTAGATGGTGGGTGCTTTGATAGGCACCTCATCTTCAGCAGGTAAGAAAATGCTTGAAACCTCTTAGGGAAAGGGATAATCATCAAACTGTGAAACACAAGCAGTGTGAGCCTAGGTTGGTCAGCCTCAGTAATTGTTTTTTAGCTATGTTATTTCAAATTCAGAAGAGTTGTGTGACTATGAGACCAAGCAGTGATTCTGAGCTCCTTGTGCTGTTATTGTTGTAGGCATCCTAGACATACTGACTCTGCCCTGCCAGGGCTACTGGCTGCTTTAGACTTGTTATAATGAGCTGTCCTGAACTAGGTCTTCCCAAATTGTTTCTTGTCTTGGTTCATGTTGGTTTTTATTCTTCTCCATGGAATTGGCATATAAATGCTGGAATAATTTTTAGAATCCAGAAAGAACTAATAATATGAGTTACTAGTTTTTGCGTTAATCTGAAAATGAGAAGCTGTTTCCCCTTTTCATTTAAAATGAGAATTTTAAATGAAATCAAACCAGGTCTTTTTTTGGGGGTGGGGGCATCATTATAGTATTTTTAACTTTAACTTCGGGGAAACAGTTTTAACTATACCACCCCTATGCCTCCAACTAATCACTTAAACTTATTCTCTTAAAAAGGAGCAATACCTAAATGAATCTGAGGGCATACCCAGGATGGCTGCTAGCACAGGTTCTTAAATTTGCTTAGTTTCTTAGTTCCTCTCTTAATACAGTTTATCCCAATTTTCTTTTCCTTAGTGAGAACTTTTTTATTGTGGTTAATAATCTCTGTGTCTTTTTCTAGGTTCCGTCCCATTTCAGTGTTTCGGGAAGCAAATGAGGATGAAAGTGGCTTTACCTGCTGTGCATTCTCAGCCAGAGAGAGATTTCTAATGCTTGGCACATGTACAGGGCAGCTGAAACTTTACAATGTGTTCAGTGGGCAGGAAGAAGCTAGTTATAACTGTCATAACTCTGCCATCACACACCTTGAACCATCTAGGGTAAGGGACTCTTTTGAGGTGGCCAAAAGCCTCCGTGCCAAGGCCTGATTATTTTCTCATTATACTTCTCTCATTGTGGAAGTTATGTAAGTAAGATCTATTAGTTATATATTAGATAGGGAATAGTGACTGCAATTGTGATTTTGTAAGTATATGTTACTCCCAGATAAAGAAGCTTCTTCTACCAATGCAGGTTGGCACCTTCTCTGGTACTTTTGCTTCTTAAAGTTGCCTAGAACATTGAGTGGTAAAGTGACTTATGTGGGAACACATAGCTAGTATGTGTCAAAGTGGGGCCTTGAATCCAGGTCCTCCTGGTTTAGGGGCCAGCTTTCTATTCAGTACACTGTGGTGCCTTAGTGCTTTATATAGGTTGGAAAATTTTCTGGTTCTCTAACAAAATTCTGTCCAAGTGGACTTTTAAAATATTGTAAGTTACTTGGAAGAAAAATACTACATAATTTCAGTGTAGTGGTACATCACTATTCTTATGGTGTGAGTACTTTTTTTCCCCAAAATAGAGAAGATTCACATTATCAGGACATTATTACTAACCCCAAAGGAAGGAGACATTCACGTCTTTGAGACTACCCTAAAATTCTAAAATTTGACAGGTTCTTGGAAGGGGCCTTGAGCAGAATACTTATTTTTTTGTTGACCAGTACTACAGATGGGAAAACTGAGGAATATGATTTAAAAGGAGATGGAATAAATTTTGAAACTTTTTCTTTAGAATAAAAATGTTCTTTTTTACCCCACTGGAATGTTTTCAGTGTCATTATTATATTAGTGACTGCCACATGTTATAAGTTTAGGAGTGTATAATGTTTTTTTTTGGGGAGGGCAGTTGGAGTTAAGTGACTTGCCCAAGGTCACACAGCTAGTTTTTTGTGTTAAGTGTTTAAGCCGGATTTGAACCCAGGTACTCTTGACTCCAGGCCCAGTGCTGTATTCACTGCGCCACCTAGCTGCCTCAGGAGTGTATAATATTGTCTCAAGAAGTTTAGTTTCATCTTTCTAAGGTCCTGATGTCAGAATATAGTTGTATGGTATAGTGTAACTCTTTCTGGCTCCTATTGGAGTTCTCTGTCCTCTCTTGCTTTATAGAAATAGGCTAGAAATGTATTTTCATAAATTTATTTTTGTATGCTAGTAGTAAATGTATATACCTTTGGTACTGATGTATGTAAAGCGTTTTGCAAACTGAACTTATATGTAAATATCAGTTGTTAACTCTAAATATGTTATTATTACTTAACTCAGACCACCTTCTTTTTTAGGATGGATCTTTGTTGTTAACATCTGCCACTTGGAGCCAGCCTCTTTCTGCACTCTGGGGGATGAAATCAGTGTTTGATATGAAGTGAGTACACTCTTTGTCAGCCTGGACTCTGTGCCTTTAAAGGGATTATTAGGAAAAGAAGAATATTGGTTGTTAGCTTCTGAATAAACTTTAATCCCCTAAATTATTAGCTTGATGGATAAAGAAGAAAACTTACTCTCTTCTTTCATTCCAGAACTGTTTTTTCTCAGATTGAACCTACCATTGCAATGTTTAATGCAGCGTGGTGTAGTGGAGAGAGCGCTGGACTTGGAGTTAGGAGACACCTGGGTTCAAATCCCACCTTTTGACACTTACTTTCTGTGTGACCATAGGCAAGTCACTTAGCCACCCTGACATTCAGTCTCCTCAGTTATAAAATGGGAATAGTAATATCTTCAATACTTGTGTCACATGATTGTTGTAGGGTTTCAAATGAGATAATGGATGGAAAACATTTTGCAAACCTTAAAATGCTCTTTAATTGTTGACTCTTATTATTTAACAGCATTCCTTCCCCCTCCCTCTTCCCACCCCAGTCAGTTGGATATGGCACATGTATGGCACATGTCACACCTGTTTCCCATATGTACCCTGATAACACATGGCAGTTGGCTATCTTGCTGCCTCTGCATGTGGATAGTTTAGAGCTTGAATAAAAGGACTAGGGGCCTGCTAATTATTTTGGTGATAACTTTCCTTCTCTTGTGGCCTGAGGCCTGTTAGCACTTTTATCTTGCTCAGACAAATTAAGGTAGGACTGTCTTGTCAGATTTTTTTTCTAGGGCTTTGGATGTTTTGGTCTTATCTATGGGAGTTAGTGAATTTGAAGTCAAGTTTAGTTGTATAGGAAGTCAGGAATTAACTTGGTGCAAGTTTTAAACTTAACCACTGCAAGGATCAGATTCCAGAGAGTATGATATATTTGCTACCTGTTACTTGCCTGCAGGCATTCCTTCACAGAAGACCACTACGTAGAGTTCAGCAAGCACTCACAGGATAGGGTCATTGGCACAAAAGGGGACATTGCCCATGTAAGTACCTTTGATCTCATAACTTTACAGCTGATCATGTACTTCTGTTCACATGAGATGCTCCCGACTAGAAGATTCTATGTATCCTTAGGCTGTTGCCCTAAGTATAGTTCTAGACTCTATAAGAAAAACTTAAAAACTGAGAAGTTGACATATTCAGGGAAATGGGTTTTGGGGGGGTATGCTTTTGGGTCATGTTTTTCCCTTTTACTTCTTAGCACAGTACATAGCAGATAGTAAGTACTTAATATACATACATTTATTGATTGATTGTGTAGGTTAAATATCTTGGCATTTAAGCTGCTGTGAGTATTTGGACACTTTGCTTGACTAATTCAAATTCTGTATTGGGGACAAATGTGTTGGAATATTTCAAGGAAAATCTTATACTACCTAGCTTTCTCTTTCATCTTATCCCCAAAGAGAGAGAGGGAGAGAAAAGCCCCCTCCCCCCTTAAAGAATGAATAGTCATTAATTAGACCATTATATATTGAGTTGGAAAAGGGAAACATGCCATTTTCCCACTTATGCTAGATACATATTATCCTTTTCCTAAGGTGATAGGAAAAAAAAATTTCTTCCTACTCATGTTTAGGGGAGGCTTGACTCTTTTTTCTTTTCATTTTTTTTTGGGGGGGAAAGGGGTATCCACCAAAAAAGTTACCTGTTCTATTTTAGAATTTTAGCAAAGATATGGATTGGTTTCTTGTTTGGCAAGTTGGGAGAATTGGTGTTTTAAAAAACTTCTGTCAGAAATGAGAAGTCAGGAAAAATTGGGTTTGCAAATCTTCTTGTTGTAATTTAACACATGAATCTGATATATCTTCCTCACTCCTCTTTTTTTTCTCCAAAGATTTATGACATTCAGACTGGCAACAAGCTGTTGACTCTCTTTAACCCAGATCTTGCCAACAACTACAAGAGGAACTGTGCCACGTTTAATCCTACAGATGATCTAGTCTTAAATGACGGGGTCCTCTGGGATGTCCGCTCTGCACAGGCCATACATAAGTTTGACAAGTTCAACATGAATATCAGCGGTGTTTTCCATCCTAATGGACTAGAAGTCATAATTAATACCGAAATTGTATCCTTCACCCTTAGTAAAACTTGAGTTATATTAGTCCATTAAAGTTAAGATCTGGTTATGGTGCGAAAAGCTAGAAAGACAATTCCATTGATTTTTTTTTTTTTTAACTAACACCCATTTAGTTCCGTTTTGTCCCTTGTACTGTCTCATAGACTGAGCATGTGATATGCTTAAACATTTGGAAGAGAAGTGAAAAATCTAGTCAGTTGTCCATTGTTTTTTGCAGCTGTATATATGGTTTTATGTAGTATTGCAAAACTCATATAACTGATTTGGTTTTTAACTTTTTTTTTTCTGTTGCCATACAAAATTGTAATTAGCTGAAATACTGCTTTTCAACTGTAATTCAAAGGAAATCTTGACTTAATAGTGTGATTAATTTGAAAGAAAAAATTTTTTTTCTTAACAGCCTACCTTTTTGTTAATTTATTAAAGCTGTGTTATATATTAAAAAATGCTAAAGATAATGTTGCGTATAACTTCCAGTTACCACTGGTAGACTGCAAGAAATAATCTGAGCTAGACGAGTACTATTTTCATTTTTTTTTCAAAGTATTTGCATATTTGCTAGCCAGACATTTGTGAACTCTTTACAAGAAAAAATAATCCAACATGAAAAATGTCTTTTAAAATTTTTGAATGAGAAATTCATAACTGAAGCTTGTACATGTAGGCAGATTCTCGTATTGTTTTGAGATGTTCATGAGCCTTGAGAGATTTTTAATAATAACTCATCACATGTTTTTCTATATTTCTGGGAATGACTAAACTTTGAAAAATATTGTTATCTTACAGGCCTTCAGTGAAGTTTTATTTCAAGTATATCAAATTCCTTAACAGATTAGAGAGAAAATCCTCCATTTGAAGGGAATTTTTTGGTAGTTCTTACACATGCAAGAAAGTAGATTGAATCAGGTCACTATTTATATGACATCTGCTTAATATTATGAGGTGACCCTTGGTTTCATTTTCTCTAGTGTCCAGCTTTTCCATGTATTTTAGTGACAACATTCTGGTACCTGTAAAGTAGAAGAAAGCTGAGAGCCATCACTCATTAGCATCAATCCTTAGAAACTAAGAGATGGAACGTGTTGGTATTTGCTGCTTTGTTGACTTTGACCATAGTTCTTTAAGAAAATTATTTTTATTGGAGCTTTTCCTTCACTACTATTCTTTCAGTGGGACCTTCGAACTTTCCATTTGCTGCACACGGTCCCAGCTTTGGATCAGTGTCGTGTAGTTTTCAACTATACTGGTACAGTGATGTATGGAGGTAATGAACATAACTCCAGTCTCCCCCTTCTTGTCTTTGTTCAGCTCCTAAACATGCTCTAGGAATATTTCTCTCCCTTGTAGTGGAAAGCATTTGGAAATTCTTGAATTAAAAACAAAGTACTTACATAACACAGCAGGATAGAATATGAAAACTTTTTTTTTAAGTGCTGATTTAAGGTCATACAAATTCTTATTAGTAACTGACCTCAAAGATGTTAAATCCAAAATTTCGTGTAATAGTGATATAAAATCTCTTGGAAATTAGCTTCCAGTTTTCATGACTTCTTTACCTTCTATAAAACTACCAAATCTTCATAGTTCACTTTCCATTTAGCAGTTTTGTAATGTTGGAGAACATTGATTGTACTGCTTAAAACATTTTACCAGGGGAAGTAGACAGGTAATGGAGAATATTATTTAAATACAAACCTGTGAACAGTATCAGGAGAATGTATCCAGAAGAGTCATAACCAAATATAGTGGAAATTCCACAATACTCTTGGTTTTTTAAAAGACAACATGATCAGTACCTATGATTAAATTTATTATCTTGGGGTGGGTGGGGCGGTTTCTCTTCTCATAAACTAGCTATGCTACAGGCAGATGATGAAGATGACTTAATGGAAGAGAGGATGAAAAGCCCCTTTGGGTCGTCTTTCAGAACATTCAATGCAACAGACTATAAGCCTATAGGTAAGCACGAAAAATCATAGTCTTCAGACTTGAATGTTTTGTGAGAGAATGTGCATTCTTTTACCTGTTTCTGGAAAAAACACACACAGAGCCACAGCCACAAACACATTGCCATTTTGTTTTTACTGTTATCTTGTTTTCCTTTGAAGAAATGACTAACTCACAAAGGGAGACTTCCCAACTTTGTTCCTGCTTTTTTGTTTTGAAACTTTGTGATTTTTCTTTTATTTAGAAAAGCAATGGGAGTTAGGAAGGGGAAATGAAAAATGGAACTGAATAGGATTTCTGAAAGTATGTTGAATTTTTTAAAAGAAAAAGAATGCAATAACAAAATTCCCTGTTTTCCATGTTCTGTTTTTTTAGCTACCATTGATGTGAAAAGGAATATTTTTGACCTGTGCACTGACACCAAGGACTGTTACCTTGCTGTTATTGAGGTAAAGGATGCTTAGAGAAATAATAGATTGGAGTAGAATTTATTCAGAGCATTTATAGTTAATTCTTTTATGCTCCCTTTAGGTAGGTGGGACTATAGGTGATATTTGAAAAGTGTATTGCCAGTGTCTGTTAGATATCTTGAGTGGTCCTTATGTACCTGTTTCCAGAGGCTGGGTGGTTGGAGGGTGAAGGAGTGTTGTGTCTTTGAGATATGTAGGAAAATGTAGCACAGTTTTCTTACTGTACATGAGAAAATATATCCATGATTGTTACCTTTACCTAATCATCAGCATTGTAGTACCAAAACCCAGGAGAACTATGTATGTGTGTGTGTGTGTGTGTGTGTGTGTGTGTGTCTGTCTGTCTGTCTGTCTGTCTGTCTGTGTGTGAGTAATTGTGATAGCACCTAAGCCTCTTGTACTGCTTTTCCCTCCCTTTCTGTGCTCTAGGTATAATATAGCATTTGCAGTCTGCTTAACAACACTTATTATTGCAAGCATCACTTATTTTGATTGACACAGGGAGGTAATTGAAGGAAGTAGGTCAAAGCTGAAACAGATACCTAATTCTGCAGTGCACTGACTTCCTATTTTGTGGGGTGGATTTTAGAATCAAGGCAGTATGGATGCCCTAAACATGGACACAGTATGCAGGTTGTATGAGGTGGGCAGGCAGCGCCTGGCAGAAGATGAGGATGAGGAAGAGGATCAGGTGAGTGGATTTTTTTGGAATTTCTTTCTTTTGAATTAAAATAACATGGTGGGAGCTGTAATTTTTATTGCTAAAAAGTGCTTCATGATGATGGTTAGTGTTCCGCCTTGGAGGTCTAATTCAGTCTGTGCTAAATTCTACGATAACCTGTTATCACATTTTAGTGTTTGAATGCTGCAATACAAAAATTGAACGAAGTTAATCATGGTTATTATTATAAATCTTAGCCACTAATGGGAGACCACGTTTAAGTTCACATAGGTGTATAATAGAACTCAGCTTCTGTTACATTGATTCTCCATGAACAACTGTCTAATTGGTACAATTCCTGGCTTGTTCACATACGAATCATGTTAGGTGAATAGTATTTGTTACCTTGTGGTGGGAAACAGCAAAGAAAATTGCTCAGACATGATATGTTATGGCAATTTTATGACCCAGTTGAATATCTCAGTATTTTAATATATTTATTGAAGTAGTAGTGAGTAGAGGGAATGCTTTGATGTTTTGGGGAATTAATGAAATATTTATTTTATATAGGAAGATGTTTCTAAATTCTTAATTTAATCTCAGGATCATCTTCACTTCCTTTTTATCTCTCTCCTCCCCTGTCCAATCTACTCAGTTGTCAAAGTCCTATCAGTTATCTCTCTTTAGTATCTCTTATGTTCGTTATATCTTGACCTTTCCATTTCCTTTGCCTTCAGCATAGGTCAGACCTTTGTTACCTTGAATCTGGACTGTTTTCATAGCCTAAACAGGGCTCCCTATCTCTGATTTCTTCTCTTCAGTATCACACAATTGTCAAAATACAAAGTTGTCCTAATGTATAGATCTAATTATGTCATTCTGTTGCTTGAAAAATTTTTAGTGGCTGGCCAGTGCTTAAAGGATAAAATGGGGATTTCACACACTGGCAGCTGAGATTTTCTCTAGAGTCTCCAACTTTCCTTTCCATTATTATTTCATACACTTTAATATTTCAACCAGATTGTACTACAAGCTTCTCCATCTCATCATACTGGCTTCCACTTCTGTGCATTTTCATAGGCCATCCTTCATACTGGAATGAACTCTCTCTCTCCCCGCCCACCCCCCCACCCCCACCCCCATATCTTTGTTGAAGTCCTTCATTTCTTTTAAGACCTCATTCATGAAGCTTTCTATGATCTTTCATCTGAAAGTGATTTTTCCTTCCTCAATTTTTCCATAACATTTTGTCTGAAACTTCTCAATTACATTCATTACATTCTGCCTTCTACTGTACTTTTTTTGTGAGAGTATAAGCTTCTTGAGGGTGGACTTTGTTGTTTTATCATTTTCATCATAAAGCATAGGGCAGTATCTATAGCCAGGATTTAGATGCTGAATTGAATTTTTAGATTAGGGATCATCTTGGTAGTATTTTTAGTGGAACAGGCTTATCTGCGGAGTGTTTAGGTGTATGTTTTGTAGATATGATATCTCTTGGCAATGTGTACTTTGGTTTCTCATGATTGAGAGTTTTAGCACTTTTTTCTGCAGCTATGCTCAATATATCATATTCACTTTACAGAAAAGAACTTTTTTTTCTATGCCAGGTTGTTATACTTTAGCTTCCCAAGGAATAGTATGTTTCTGGAGGGGTTAATAGAATATTTGAGAACCAGTTATCTGTTGAAGATTTTGACCCATTGGTATTTGAGATGAGAATTTCCCTTGTTGCAGGTTTAAAGAAGGTGAGGTAACATTGACGTTCATTTCTTATTTATCATGTAGTAATCTGTCCTAGCCTATTCTAACCTGTCCCTCTATCCATCTGTCTCTCTCTTTTTTCTGTCTGACTCTATGCATTATCTGTCATGTTGATTTAGCCTCACAATAGTGCCTGCCATATGTAATAAATTAATAAATGCATATTGAACTAAATTTAGATCTTGCACCATTTTTACCCTGGTTTGTTTTAGGTGGGCACACACAAAAAAAGGTATAGAGTAGAGGAAAGAGATGACAGAATTACATAGTGGATTACCTGCATAGAGTTTCAGATGAGAAAACTCCCTTCCCACAAGGCTGAAGGAGTTGCCTAGGCTCATAAAGCAAGGATTTGAGCTAAAGCTCTCTGAATCCAAGGCTTTCCCACTATATCTTGTTGTCTCATTGTGTGTGTGATGGTAAGGAATAACAAAATGTTTACTTTAGTGTTTGTTCCTTTCCATACCTTATTTCTATGTCCCACCCCTTCACATTTGTTATTTAGGGAAATCATAATTGAGAGAAGTAAGTGGAATACATTATGTGTGGTTTTTGTTTTGTTTTACCATTAAAGCCATGTTGGGTCAGCAAATTTCATACTTCCTCCATTTTTTGAAGCATCTTCCTGCAAATGGGAATTTTGTTGTACAAGTAAAGCCCAGAGAGGTTTGATTTGAGGCTTTGGAGTGAACATGATAGCTCAATTTTGTGGGAGAAATAGATTTTCTATAGTGAACTCACATTAGTGACTCGTTTTACTGATTTCATATTCAATCATTTGCTCTTTAGTATCTGAAGCAGAATTCTTTGCTTGTTCTTGCAACTTGATTATCCCTTTAACCCAGAGGAATCAGGATGATTAAATATCAGCATCTATGTATTTGTGGAATGTTTTCCACCCACCTTTAAAGTATTGTCACTATTGGCACTCACAGTTTCTGTTGCTTTGTAGCTGAGCAGTAAGTGTTCCTTTATGTTTCGTGGAACATTTTCTACTGGTTTCATCTTGTCTGAGAGAGAGAGATTTTTGATTATTATAGAATTTCTCTTTTTAGAGTATAAGGGCAGATTATTGCCCTTGTCTGAGTTAGAGTAGAGCCTTTATTGTAGCCTGAATACATAATTGAGTCTTCCAGTGGCCCAAACCAAAGTATATTTGGTTTCTTTCTATGTGGAATATGTGCTTTAGCTCAGAGATGCCAGGTTCATGGCCTGGCCCACAAAACTTTTCTTTGTTGGTATCCCATGTATAGAGAATGTTTTCTAACTGCAGATATTAAAAGTTTTTTTTAATCACAACATACATTGGTAGAATAGGTCCTAAAGCTGGTTGTTTTAAATAAGCACCAGGAGAAATGATTAAGTGACCTGATTGGCACAATGATAATCTAGTTATTTGCCATTTTCTGGTTAAAATTTTAGCCTCTAGAGGTCCCTGGGACAGTCATTTAGTGTTTGATTTAGACATTTTTTTCATTGAGAAAACATACTGAAAGAAAGGAGCAAATTAACCAGAGGTTCAGTAGTAGTCTAGCATAGTAGCTATAACTAATTAGGCCTGTAGGTGGAGGCCCAGCAGCAGCAGCAAGTTCTCATCTGTAAGCAAAGCTGTCTGGAGTGTGTGTTCTGGAGGATCAGCCACTGTTTGTTGAGTGTTAGCATTATATGTTAAAGCTAATAGAAGGGACCTCCACTTATTGTGAAAATTCAACCTGTGTAATACTTTTTACCTTTCATAACTAAGATTTCTGAGTCATTATTCCATCCCTGTTTGGAGGCAACATGATAACCAATGACATTTTGGTGCAGTGGGATTAAAGTAGAATATAGTGTGTGTGTGTGTGTGTGTGTGTGCGCGCGCGCGCGCGTGTGTGTGCGCGTGTGTGTGTGTGTGTGTTTGTGTCCACAGGAGGACAAAGTTGTATTATTGAGTGGCTAAAACTTTTGTAAGTTATTAGAAGAATAATTGAGCTGTTCTATGTTTTCTTCAAATAGACTTTTAAAAAAATGGTTAATTTTGACTTTGGTTTTAGTATACTTTAAAGAGTTACAATATTTACTATGCATATATTACTTCAGGTTCCATTGATTATGCAGAATTATATCTGCTTTGGGTAAATTTCATAATAGTATCAAGAGGTAAACTATACTTTGGATCCACAAATTTTATCAATGTGATTATGTCACAGAAATTGTAACCTTTCCATGCCATTATATTCTATACAGTTCTTGACAGTGTTTTCACATACATTCTCTGTAAGGGGCCTACCTGCCTACCTAACTGGAGGTCTCACTCTTTTTCTTTTATATCTTGGGGCTTACCACCATGTTGTTGAGACTCTCTGCCTGTTCTCATTTCTTGCTATGTGAGCTTCCAACTCCTTGTCTAGTTTTACATGGCCTTATAGTGTTTTTAATGCAACTCAAGTTTTGTTGGTATATATGTACACTCTTCTTAAATGCATTGTATGTGTTTTATGTTATTTGTTACTTTAGTTTTTCTGATAACCATGGTATTCCATGATTTATATTACTGGGGCAATATATTTGCATTGGAGAGATGAGATTTTTGTAGTATTTAACTCCTTTGGAATTATTTTAAGGTACTACACAGTTTCTCTAAACTTGAGCTAACCTTTTTTTTTAATTCTCAGTTTTGGGTTCAGCTTATTACCTGTCTGAGATGCACATTTTTGATCTATTTCGTTTTTACAGTGTTCATAGTTAAATCAGTCTCTTGCGCTGCTATAGATTTTAGTGAAGAGGCTTTGTAGTGTTGGAAGACTCAATGCAGTGGCACAGCGTCACCAATGGATCAAATATTTAGCCTCACAGTCAGTGTTTTATTTATTTGGACCTCATGCAGGACTTCTTCCATTAAATTGATGAATGCCTTTTGTGAATGTATATCTTTTCATTTAATACTTTATGTAGTCCATACTCAGCAGATCAGAGTTGACAATCTCTGCAGTCATTGTTATGGTGTTGCCTGATTTTGATGTATGCAAGAAACATAACATGATACAAAGAGAAGGATCTTGTGTTCCTTCCTTACACCTTTCTTTTTTGTGAGCATAAAGTTGTGATGATTTATTTTCTTAAAAAACAAAAAAACAGCAAAAACCCGCCTAGTTTCCTGTGTGTTGTCTCCCTCCCCCCAACCCCCACCCTCCTGCTTTTTTGGTAAACCAATCATTGGAATGTTCACTTTGAAATACTTTGAAAATTGCCCCCTGAGTGTCTTTAAAATTGCATGCCTTCAGCATGACTTTTTTTTTTCTATATGTATACTTGTTCAAGTCCAGCTCTCCTTTCAAGGTTATCTTCTTGAGTGTTGTTGCTGTTTCTTCACATAGCACATTGGGTAATGTGATGCTATGAAATGGCACATCTTTCTTGTCGCTAACAGTATATCTTTTAGGTGTGTGTATGTATGTTTGTATGTATGTATGTTTCATTTTGTATTTTTCCTTTCTTCTGGTTTTATTTAAAAATAAGATAATAATCTGGTTCACTTGGGTGTCCTGCTAAATTTCCCTGAGGGCTCACTTTATTTTTGGGGGGTCATCCTGTTAGCAGACTTTTGTAATGTTTAGCATTTGATCTTTTGATCTCACCTAGTGTTGCTCTAGGATGCCTCATCTTTCTGCTGGTCTAGGAGATTTGCTGACTGAAGTGGCTTTTAGATTCATTCGTTTTCTACCCTCTGGTGAATATTTTGAACTGGTTAGGCTTTTAAACAAGAAATGTTGATAATGCCTGTATTTTTTTTTTATCATTTTCCAAATTGTTGGCACAATCATATTTGTTATTGCCTTTGAAAACCTGGTAGATCCAAATCCCCAAATGCCTTTATTCACCTTTTGAAAGATCAGAGTTTTCAATCCTTTTGATATTTCCAGTTAAAGTATAGTTGTGGTTTAGTTCCTTTCATGATATGTCAGGTGATTGGTCAAAGATCACATCTTGAGTACAATTGAATTAATCTGTGTGCTTTTATTATGTGATTTTTAATACCTTCTGTGCCTTTTTCCCTTGTCAGTCTGTCATCATTAATTTAGAAGAGACCCATATAAGATCCAGGGACTATTTTGTATTATTGTGTTTTGTGGATTGCTGTAGCTCATTTCCCTTACCACCATCCTTTTCTTCTTTTCCCTTTCTTCCTTTTCCCTCTCCCCCCTTTCCCCTCTACCAGTAGCTATAAATATTTAAATACTCTGGCTATTGATTATAATTTCAGTAGTATGTTTTTATGATAAGGTTGGGTTTTTTTGCTTTTGGGAGGGGAGGGCAGGGCAGTTGGGGTTAAGTGACTTGCCCAAGGCCACACAGCTAGTATGTGTTAAGTGTCTGAGGCTAGATTTGAACTCAGGTCCTCCTGACTCCAGGGCCAGTGCTCTATTCACTGTGCAACCTAGTCGCCCACAGTCATATGTTTTTAAAGGCCATAGTGCTTACTAATTTTTTTCGATGAACAAAAATCTATTTGTTTTCTCACCTTTTGTCCTATCTTCATCGAAAAGAATAAAGAATAACAAAACCTTTTTAACAGACATACATTCTTAAAGCAAAACAAATTTCCACATTGGCCATGTCTAAAACAATATGTCTCATTCTGCACCCTGAGTCTATCCTATCATGTCTCTGTCAGCACATAAAACAGTGCTTGTCATCTGGTAGGGGCTTAATAGATGCTTATTGTTTGATTGTCAGGAAGTGGGTAGCATGCTGCATCATTGGTCCTCTGAGATCATGGTTGCTCATTGTGTTGAATAGAGTTCTTAAGTCTTTTAAAGCTACTTATCTTTACAGTGTTGTTATTATATAAATTGTTCTCCTGGTTCTTTTCACTTCTATCTTCATAAATTCATACAAAACCAGGTTTCCCTGAAATCATCCCGTTCGTTATTTCTTATAGCACCATAATATTTCATTAGAGTCATAAACCCAGTTTGTTCAGCCATTTTCCAATTATGGACATCTCCTTGATTTCTCATTCTTTGCTGTCACAGAAAGAGCGGCTGTAAATATTTTTATTCATATGATTTCTTTTCCTCCTTGAATTTCTTTGGGGTATCAGTCAAAGGATATGCCCAGTTTAGTCACTTTTTGGGCATAGTTCCAAATTCAAAATGGAAAGACCAATCCTCAGCTCCAGGAGGTTGCAGTTTAAAAAAATTTTTAATTTTAGATTAAAAAAAAAATGCCTCCCCTTCCCTATCCTCATGCGTATTTCAAAGATGATACACAAATTACCTTTCCATAAAATGGTTGTCCTTTCACAAAAGTAGGAGAAGAGGTCATATAAAATATTAGGATGGGAGAGGAGGCCAGCGGAATCAAAGAGCGCTGTCTCAAGCCTGTGAGACTAGAGTGCTTCTTGATAGATTGGGACCCATTCGCGAGTGAAAGTTACCATTTTATTTTCTTTCTCTTACCACCCTATTCCAGATAACTTTCTTTTGAGGAGTCAGAGGCAGGGGATAGAGAAGAGAAGAAGGGGGCTGATGAATTCATTCTGTTACAGTGAGATATTTAACTATTCTTGGAACCAATGAGGAGTTCTGATATTTTTGATTAGGAAGAGAATCTAGGGAAGGGGAGGTAGGTGCTCTGAGGCTGGCAGCCTGCTAGGGTGACAAACTGAACAAGGGAGCCCCTCTCAGTGCTTTCTAGTTCTGGAAGGGTGCAAAGACACCATATACTATGGCATGAGTCATTGTTAGAGGTGAGTCACTTTAATTTTATGAAATCTTACATTGCATGAATCTGATGGGGTGGCATATTTCTGTTATCATTAGTAGGGCAGCTAGGTGCCCATAGTGCCCAGGGTACTTGGCCTGGACTCAGGAAGATCTAAGTTCAAATTCAGCCTCAGACACTCTTGAACCTCCTTGCCTCACTTTCCTCATCTGTAAAATAGGGATAATGATAGCACCTACGTCCCATGGTTGTTCTGAGGCTCAAATAAGATAATTATAAAACATGCCTGGCACGTAGTAGGTGCTATATCAATGTTAGCAATTATTATTTTTCACCACAGTATTTTACGAACACTTTCTCCATATTACCTATTGTCTTGATTAGATTTCTTAAATGCCATTTGAAATTTCTTTGGGTTATGGATGGCAGACAAAATGATGTCACTGAATTAGGTTCTTTGCAGTATTTTATGTTTGGTACTCTTCTCTTTTCCTGGGAAATGTTGTTAAGAGTAGGCTTTAAACTGAAGTCCAGTTCTGAAATCATACTTTGATGGTGAGCTTCTTATACACCTCTAAATCCTTTACTTTCTTGCGCTTTGATTCAGACAGCAGGAATATATGTGAGGGGTGGGGTGGAGCTATATTTTTAATAAAACTACCTTATAACTTAGGTTTGATTGAGGCATATTTGCAGTCGTGGGAATTTGTGGAGTGGTTTCCACTTTATTACATTTCTCTGCTCTTCTTTGGCCACCATAATCTTGCCACTTCCTGAGTCCTTGATCTCTTTTTCTGTTTTGGTTATGATTGGTATGCCTTTGTGCTGTATTTAATAGTCCTAGGCTAGTCATTTTCATATCGATCATTTACTATCCATTTTTTTTTTTTTTACCAAATACACAAAATTTTGTGCTCTTCTCAGATGTTAGTAATTTGACCTTGAACATTTGTTCATTTTCTGTGGCCCAGGAATTGGAGGTTTGAGTGATCCCCGTTTGCATGTTCTCCTTACTAAAATAATATAAAGTTTGAGTGGCCCCTTGGAGTCTGATAAAATGATAAGACCCGAAAAGCAACACAATATATTTTAATGTCTATCTTTTTCCACTCACTTTAGATTTTTCCTTTGAAATTTAATGAGTTGAACTTCAAAGTGACTTAACCCCCAACAGGATGGAATTAGCTAGTGCTGTTTTCTCATTATACATGAGAAAATGTGCAGTTTTAATTTTGAATCAGCAAGGCACATACATAGGTTATCCTACAAATCATATGCCTGCAAGCCTGAAAGGTAATTTGATTGAACATAAATAAGAAGATTACTAACTTGATGAAATGTAATAGAGACTGTAATATCTGTTTCATAGTCAAGTCAGTAATTTTGACATTGACATTTAGTGAAAACAAATAAAAGTTTAAAATTCAAGTATTGTTCTTAAAGTAATATATCTCTATAGAAAGTGAAATATTTAATAAGGTAAGAGGGCTAGATATTTACTGCCCATAAGATTTAGGCATTTTGAAAAATCATCAAGCAGAAGTCATCTAATTATTGTTAAACATATTTTTTTTGTAAATTAAACCTCAACAAGAGAATAACTCTATCTTTTCTCCACTCCATTTTGGAATCTATGACACATTGTATGCTGTGTTTCCTGTATTGTGTCCGTCCATGTGTCCTCTGACTGCATAGAAGCGGATGGTAAGATTCTTTACTCCTATCAATCATAGCCATAGTTGAATATATTGTTTCTGAAAGGCCCAGATTTCCTGGTAAAATTACTTAAAATATATGTGTTAAACATTACTGGGGGAGGGGGAGATAATGCAGGTATTTGTTCCTTTGATAAAAAAAACAACTTTTGAGGGGGTACTTAACACCCAGAAGCAAATATTGCAGGAAGCATATGGAACAGAATTTTTATTTTGAAAAAGACAATCTGGTTGGGTTAAGATATTAGGGTCAGGTGTGGATCACTTAAAAAAAATAGTCTCATCCTTGTTCCAGTTTTTAAGACAAGTTACTCTGTTAAACTTGTTCAATGGCTTGATTTGCCTGGAAAAACAAGGTTAATGCTACTTATGTTGGAAAAATAGCCATTTTGTTTTCAGAGAGAAGAATTTTGAATGGTCTCATTAGAAACAGATGTAGTGGTTGTCAAAAGAAACAGATTTATCGTAAAATAAGTTTTGATCATCTCTATTAACTATAAGTCGTTGTAAGCTGTTCTGTTCTTGAAGGAAAATACTTCTACCCAGAAGGTCTCTTTACTATAGAAGAAGCAGCTCTTCACTTTTAAAATAGCAAGTGTCTTAGAAAAGGAAGACACATTTGAGTATTTTTGTTTTGTTTTGTTTTTGCTTTTTGGAGGGCAGTTGGGGTTAAGTGACTTGCCCAAGGTCACATGGTTAATTTTTGTGTTAAGTGTCTGAGGCCGGATTTGAACTCAGGTCCTCCTGACTCCAGGGCCGGTGCTCTATTCACTGCGCCACCTAGCCGCCCCGTTTTTTGTTTTGTTTTGTTTTTGCTGAGTGTTTTTAATTTTAAGTAGTGTCAGTAGATGATGATTTTAGGAGAAATAGCTAAATGGAAGGAAGGAAGGAAGATCTTTAAGAAAAAGAGATATGACCCAACAAAGAGCATGCCTGAAGAGCAGTTTAATTACTGCTCAGAAAAGAGAGAACAGCAGCTGGATTTAAAACAGCTGAAACAAACTAAGTGCGTTTCCAGTTAGGCAAGTGTAGGGGCAGATTGTTAATCACTGAACTGGTTAGAATTTGTCTCTTCTGGTTAGAATAATAAATACATTGCTTCATTGCTGATTGTGATTATGAGTACTCTCATGTACAGATGTAGGGATCCTGTTTGAAATGGGTCATATGAGACATCATTGCTAAAGAGAGAGATTCTAGCTAAAGAGAGAGATTCCAGGGGCACCTGGTTTGCACAGCAAATAGAGTACCAGCCCTGGAGTCAGCAGGACCCAAGTTCAAATCCGGCCTCAGACACTTAAAACTTACTAGTCGTGTGACCGTGAACAAGTAACATAACCCCAATTGCCCTGCCTTTCCCCCTCCAAAAAGCCAAAAAGAAAAAGAGATTCCAGTATTTTGTGTAGAACTCTATCGATCTTCTGCCCAGTTGGACAAAAGAGTTTTGAATAGTCTCATTAGAAAGTAGTGGGTCTAGTTTGATTAAAGGAAACTGGAAATACTGGATTCTGAAGGATATAGACATCAAATACAGTGAAAATCTATCTTTAAGGAAGAAAAGTCAAAATAGATCTGAACACAATGCCAAAATAGACTTGTTTTCTCTTAGATATTAAGAAAAACAGTTGTTGAATGATTTACGTATATAAATATTAATAATATCTGCCATTTTTGTAGTTTGCTGATAATCAGTAGTTATTCCCAAGAATTGAATTCATAACCCAGTTCTAAACTTGGACCTGAAGGCAGTGATAAGGATAAAAGATATAAGGTGTTTATGTAATAATCCTTTTCCCAAGACGTTGAAGAGATGTCTTATTTGACTCAGGGGTGGGCTGGGGGCGGGGGATAAAACTGGATGCCACTTTTTCTCTTTGCCCATTTTGTCAATCCCTCACTAATGAACCTTGATACTCAACTGTGAAAACTGGAGCACTTTGCTGCTGCCTTGTACTTAGTATAAGAAGGATTCTGAAATCTTTATATTAATTTTCTGGGTAAGTTAGATGAAGTATTTGTAAGAGTACTTTTCCCCCTAGAAGAGTTTGATTCATAATAGTCATATCCATGTGTGGTATTGTAGAAAATAAACTAGTAATGAATGTTAAAAATAATTTAACAAAAAACTAGTATTGGTAATTTAAACACTTGTTGATAAAGCAACAAGGTCTCATTTTAATCAGGCAGATTTCCATACATTCCTCTTACCTCCTTTTCTTATAATTAAAGCAGTGTTCCCTGGGTCTTCTTTGATGGCTGTTTGTAGAATTAGCTCAAATACAGGAAGATGAAATGAAAAGTTGGATTTGTAGGATTGTTGAAGGCCCGGGTAGACCCTTGCTTTGTTTCCACCCAAGTTTAGAATTTGTGAATTTGGAATTTTGTCAGCAAAGCTAGGACATTTTCAGAATTATTTTTCAGAAATAGGCCTTAACTAAATATTTGTGAATTTCTTCTTACCTAGTTTTCCTGGCTAAGCTAAGGTAATAATAACATTTTGTGAGATGTTAGACTTAGAAACATGTATCTTACTGAGCTGCTTGATTCACAGGTAACTATTTTATTAACATTTTGCTCTAACTTTGTATGTTCTCATCTAACTTGGGATTTTGAAAAGCTGATAAATATTTAATCTAGTGCATAAACACCGGAAAACCAAAAGTTGTCCTTTTCGTACCAACTGCTTGTCACGGTGGTAGGGTAAATGCTGGTAAAGGCCATAAAAATATGTTGGTAAAGATGACTGCTTTTCCATCGGTTGTAATCTGGTCTGTGTGTGGTTTTGGGTTTTTATTTTTGTTTGTTTTTTGAACTTTGCAGGGAACTCATTTTTCCTTAAGTTTTGATCATTTAGTTTGTATCAGTATTAATTATATGGTGTTTTTGCAGTGATTTGCTTCTTATTCTTGATTCACTTTAGTGAATGTTTATTGATAACCCACAGGAACAATGGTTTCATTTTGTGTTCAACACTCAGTGCTGTAGACTTCAAACTGGTCCCATAGTAACCTAGGTGCTTCAGTTTTACATATGCCACCTTTCTTTATTCTTCACATGAAAACATTGTGCTTCCTAGTGTTGTGGTTTTATTCCATATTGTGTTACTTCTAAAAATCTTTGAGTTCATAGCAATAATTGTATTTCTAATTCATTAGATTGTTAAAACTCTTACTTATAGTAGTTCAGACATTATTGTAGGCAGTACAGAAGAAAAAAAGCAAACCAGCAAATTCTGATTTGATGAAGGATAGTCAGAGATATTTGTGGGATTTTTAAAATAATTGATGGATATTATAATTTTCTTGTTTTCTTATTTGGAACTTGTTATATTCCCCACTTAACTTATGTTTTGGGGGGCTTATTACTAAGAATCATATTGAATGCAAATTTACAGCAGAGATTAGAATCCCTTTCCTATTACATTTTGGTAATTGATGAGCCAGCCCCAGGACTGGAAGTGCAAAGTTACACTTGGTAACAAATGGCAGGTTGTAGAATTTTCAAAGCTTTGGGAATTGGGAGCAAAATATTCCGTTTGTTTCCTAGTACCTCTTCTCTTTCAGAGAAGATCTTGGGAGAAATACGAATAGTATAGCAAATTGTGGTTGATTGATGAAGAAAGTGAAGCCTTGTGTATTGAATTGTATTATCACTTGGGGTTTGTTCTCCTGCATTGCCAGTTATGATAGAATTCGCTTTCTTATTTTATGTTAAGAATAATGGGGATATTATAGTTGCATCATATGTAAACAGTGAAAAAGATCAATAATAGGACATTGAAAATGGAGTGTGATCTTGAGAAGATGAATTTAAGTACTGATTTATCCCAACTGGCATGTGTTTTGTCAGTTTATTTATTTTTTTTCTTTTTTTTTTTTTGTTTTGTCAGTTTAAAAAAAGCAGAATTTACTTGATTATTGAAAAAAACTTGTCCTGTTCCTATTTAAATGATTCGTATTTGAATTTTTTTTTTTTCCTGCTTTGGCTGAGGCAGGAGAGGAATGAATGATGAAGTGAATTCTCTTTTGACTTATTTCTAGATTTTTGCATAACTGTTAATGCCTTGTTGGGGAGTTTTAGGTGAACTGCTAAAAGTTGAGTAGCGATTGAACTTGCTGGATAAAGCAGTCTAATACTTTGAACTAGAAGTCCTTTGCAGAAGATATGTCCTTTCTGTGCTGTGCTCTCCTTTGGGCAGGCATGGCTTATTTATCTCAGAGCTATCAGTGTGATATTTTAAACCAGTACTAACCCTGAAATGCATCAGAATTGGGAGTAAGTTACTTCCCGGGTAATTCCCCCATCCCCTCACGTACAGCCTGTTTGGGGAAAGCTAAAGCTGATGCTTCTGCCACATGTTTGGTTTTGAGGCATTTGGCCTAATGGACCTACTGTTTTCTCTACAGGAGGAAGAAGAACAGGAGGAAGAAGATGATGATGAAGATGATGATGACACAGATGACCTTGATGAACTTGATACTGACCAGCTGCTGGAGGCAGAACTGGAGGAGGATGAAAACAATGAGAATGCTGGCGAGGATGGCGACAATGACTTTTCTCCTTCAGATGAAGAGTTGGCTAACTTGCTTGAGGAAGGAGATGAGGGGGAAGATGAAGACTCTGATGCTGATGAGGAAGTTGAATTGATACTAGGAGACAGTAAGTATAGACAGGACCATCACTTTGATCCTAGAAAGCATCAGAGAATATTTAATCCTACATGCCAACCCAGATGGAGAGTCAAACATGTCTTCTTTGCTCTGCCCTCAGCTGCTAACCATACATTTCCCTTGGAGGAAAGGCAAAATCAGCATCTGTGTTCATTTGCTGTCTCACCACCTAAACTGTGTAACTAACTGGCCATGATCCCTTATCTTGAGGACTAAGCTTCCTAGATCAGATGGAAAAAGTTTAATTGTTTGTTCCATCTGAGGGGCGTGTCTGAATTCATCAGAAGAAGCTCTCATGAACAGTTATTCATTTCTAAAGAGATAAAGTGATAGAGTCCATTGTGTTGTACTTTTCTCTGCTATTGGCTCCTCCCTCTTAGTGGGGTGCATTCTCTCTTCTCCTTTCTGTTCTGCTTAGCGTTTCTTCCTCCTTTGCCTCCTCCTTCTTCTCTTGTGATGAATAAGTCAACAAAGCCTTAGGTAGTAAATTTCCCATTAGGACCAAACTGGGTGGCCTTTTATGCTTCTGAGATAGAGTTGTCCCTTGTCTTTGCTCAGGAGTCCTGTAAAAGTCAGCAAATGATGTAAAATAAGATCATTTTTACAAGTTAACTGAGCTGTCAACACTCATTTAGGGCAGGCTCCCATTTAGGCTGCTCACCAGCCCCTTGGTAAGATGTGCACATCACTGGCGGATTCATTCATGCTGTTCTTCTGTTTCGTTGTAGTGCTTCACTGCCCATCTGTGGCCAAACTCATGAATTTTGGGGAAATAATCCCTATGATCTCCAGCGGGTTTTCTTATATATAGTCCAGTCAGCACTTTTAAAGGTGGTAGGTATTATGTCCAGAGAGAAGAGGACACAACACAGACCTAATTAAAGTCAAGCCTTGCCGTAGTTGACCTGTTTTTATAATGGAAGGGTTTGGTGGGGAAGGTGGTGGGCACAGAGGGGAGGAAATCATTTAGTTGGAGGTATAATTCAGGAATTCCCCTTAAACTTTGACGAAAGGACATTTTCTCTGGGATAAATCCTGCTGGTTCTGATCAAAGAATCAAAGACCAATTTAGAGGAGACTGGCTTCTGTGTAGCCACTTCCATGAGCCCTTCTTTCTGTTGCTGTTTTAAGGAAACTCTTTTGGGGGGAGGAGTTTGGGACCATAACTCTCATCTGTCATATTGAGAGAGGGGAGACAGCTCTTTATCAGCCTCTCTTTCCTTCACTTGGAGGCTAAGATGGTAGGGCAGCCCAGAAGATGGGGCAGTACTCTGGAGAGACTTTTGCCTTGTCCCAGCAAGGGTTCCTATTCAGTAGAGGGTTTTTTTTTCCTTTGTCAGAGGACCTGGCAGGGAGTAAGGGGTGGATGAACCATATCAGTGTAATCAGTGTAAAAAACAAATCAGTGTAATCAGGGGGGAACAGGTTTTATTAAACATTTTTATTTATTGAACATTTATTATTACTTAATAATTAGACATGGGGTACAAGCTGTATCCACATTGTCAATTTTTAATTCATTTAAATGGCAAGGGATTACTGAGGCACATTAAAGGGGGTGGCAAGCAGCCGTGGCGGAGAGTAAAGTCCAGCTCGTGGTGGTGCCAGCTAATGCAAGTGAGTACTGCTTTCATTTTTTAATTTTTTAGTTTGAATGCAAAGCCACCAAAATTTGAGTTTGGCTTATAAAATAACTTCCTGTTCTAGTTACCAGGGCACCAGTCATTTTAGATTTGGGAACTACTTTCTCTCAAGCCAAATCTACAGGCATAGTACTTAAGTTGCTAAGAACAGGAAAGCTTCTGGTGTAGAGCTACAGCTTGGGAAAGAAGCAGCTTAAATTCTGACTCTAATGGGTCCTGGGGGGAAGAGAAGTTTGGGGTGATACAGATGGAGAAAAGAGTTTATAGTGACCATAGAGAATAAGCCAGACTACATTGTAAGTCTCAGCTGGAGTGTGAGAGCAAATGCAGGTTGTGTTTAGTCCACTTTGGTTTTCAAAGTTATGATGACACTGACAAGAGAATCTTAAACTACAAATGTCCTCTTCTCAGGGTAAGAGGGTTGGGCACCGCTGTGGTCCTGCCATCCTGGGTTCTAGCTAGTCTCGTCTGTTAGGGGAATTTGCTTACTTTACAGTCAGCAGGTTTTCTAAGACTTCGCATTGCCCTAAGAGAGAGGACTTTTCTAGGTATTTGGTTTGGTGCCTGCTGCCAGGCATCCAGTCTACTCTTAAAAAAAAAATTAGCAGCATAAGTGAAATACATAGGAAGGAAGTCCTATAGCATGAGTTATCTTGAAATGAGTGATGACGAGGAGGTCTGGCAAAGTATGTAACAATGGCTTTGCAAAGTGTCTTTATTGTCAGAGATCCCTTAGCTTTGAGTTTTTCTCATTTCCCTCACACAAGAGACCAGTCAGGAGTGTTCTTAAAAACCAATCTTACATACTTTTTCAGCATCCACTTTAAGAGTATCAAAAATTGGATCAACTTTTTGAACCTAGCTTAAGAAAGATTATGGCCACATGAATTCCCTTAATTGCCTTTTCTTGGTGATCATGCATGTAGCTAAAGCTGATGGTTAAGTGTCACTTCCCACAGTTGGATCCAGTTCTTTGGAACAGATTGTCCTGGTCCATTTGGTATAGTTTCCAGCTGTGTCTTTGGACATCTCTAGGGCTTTGGGCAGGAAGGTGCTTATGTACACATGAGATAATAGGCTGTGGTGCCCTCCTTTCTCTTCTCTGAGCCCCTAGCTCCCTGGCATCCCTTTTTTGGACTCCTGGAGAAAAACTTTAGCATGTTGATGAAATTAGATGCCATTATTGATTTACTACAGTAATTCCAGACCTCTGTTCTCTGATCTTCCCTCCTTGTTTTCTTAACTCTTTGGAGATCTTTGCTTCCTGTCTGTCCCCTTTGCTTGATTGTGACTTCTCTGACCCCAGGGGCAGTTACTTTAGCCTTCTGGTTTAGCCTCGCTCAAGAGCTTTATTGCCTACTTCTTCGGTCACAGTATGTCTTTTTCTTGGAAGTGATGTTTGGGAAAATGTCTTGCTTTACCTGTAATTTCCAAAAAGGTGGTTAACTCTAGTACCAGAAAAAAATCTAAAGAATAAAACTTCACAGACGATGGTACCTGATCTTTACCCATTTGGAGTCTTTATGCATGTTGAGGAAAGAATAAGCTTTTGCTAGTCACATAGCTAAGATGAGAAGTCATTTATCTCTAGTTAACTCGTTCCCTTTAGAGGACTTGTTGAAGATTTTAGTTTTCTCATTTATTGACATCCTTTCTTTTTTGTGAACAGCCAAGAAGAGTGATGAAACCAGAGGCAGGTTTTTTCCTCTCTGTCCTGCTTGACTTCAATACATAATGACCCTGACCCCATTTTGAATGGCCACTTAGGCCCCAGAAATGTAGAGGCAGAAAGAATCAGATTTGATTTCTTGCGTTTCCAATCAGTGATATATAAGAGAGCATTAGTACAGCCTGGCAGATGTGAGGGGGAAGGGACATAATGAAGCAGGCTCTCAGAGCTTTATATCCATAAAAGATGCTCAGTGGTGTGTTGTAGGTGGGTTTAGACCTGTTTTGCCCCTCACAAAGAAGTCAAACTCCTACCTTGAATTCCAAAATAGCCTTTCCTTTGGCATTGCTGTAAGAGGGCTAATTGTTCATAGGTAATTGATGTTTCTGTAGGGTTTATAGTCGGAAGCCTGTATAGGCCATCTTTCTTGAGAAGGTGGTGCTGGAAATGAAGAGGCACAGTGATGGGTGTATATCTCAGACCTCCTATAGTAGAACAAAATTTGATGAGTGTTGGATCAGAGGGGAGTCTGAGAAGTTTTGGGGAAAATATCCAGGTTCATTCAAACCAGAGCCTTGCTACTGACAGCCCCCGTTTCTAGTCCAGAATCTCTAGGACATGGAAATGAGGTGACTAAATGAGAAACCAAAGTGGTATTCAACTTACATGAAGTTGTGAAAATTTGCCCTCTTTGCTCAAGTAGCACTAAGATGGGAGGGGCCCCTTTGTAAATCTTACATCTTCTGTCTTAAGAACATTATACTGAGTGACCTCTTGTTCTCTTTCTCTTGAACTCAAGGTAGGAGTATTAGGCTCCCCTGGGCTTGGTACAGTTGTGTGATATGAAGCCCTGCAGCAGGCCTGATCTCAGGGGCAGGTGATTTCTTATGGTACCACTGAGTATCTCCTTTTTATTTGGTTTGAGATTCCCTTTGGCTGCATAGGTTCTTTCAGGCAGCGGAAGTGTTCCTAAGGACACAGAAAGGTTAAACTGCCTTGGCCCTTTTTAAAGAACATTGAGCTGAGATTTCCCAGGGTAGGAGATGGTTGCCAGCAACAGATGTGCTCTCAGCTGCCAACACCAAGTTGCTAATTGGTGTGTTTTCTCCTTTCTTGAAAATGCTAATTGACCCACTCAGGGAGGATAAAGGTAGAGCACAGTACTTTCTGAACATGTCCTGTAAGTTCAACCCATAACCTCCTCTTTACCTTCCTTTTTTCTTCTCTACTTTTCCAGCTGATAGCTCAGATAACTCCGATTTGGAAGACGACATCATCTTATCTTTGAATGAGTGAGGAATGATCATCATATGGATGCCCACTGAAGAAATTCTATTCCTGGCAGGCAGGAGACCAAATAAGCAGCGAATTCAGAACAAGCCTCCCTGACAACCTCTTCTCCCCTCTCTCCCACTCCCTGTCTCTATCCCTCTCCCAGGGATATTATCTGTTTTTTTGGCAACCTGTAGGCTTCAAGCTTGGAGGATTTTGTCTTAAGCAGAGAATCAGTTGTGCCCAACAGTGGGCATTCAATAAAGAGATCAGGGGTTAGGCCCTTTTTCTGCCTTCTTTTCCCCACTTCCTCCAGGATGGACAGATCTTTCATTAAGGAAAAGCCCCACTTCTCTGGGGATATTTCACAATATATTTTCTTTGTATAAAGTTCTTTACTAAAGAACAAAAAATAGTTTTATATAAAAGCAAAAAAAAAATTGCAGGTGTTTATAGCAAAGAGGGTGTGAACTTATATCCACCGGGTACCTTGTCCCCTAAGCTTCATTTCCTTTGGGAGAAAGTGATGCCCAAAGATCAATATAAAGAGGCGTTTTTACATAAGTATTTAAAATGAAAAGGAAAATCGTGGTTTCTTAAATTGATAAGGATTAAGACTATTTTATTATAAATATAATATATGATTTTTTTAAAAAAAAGTTTTGTTGCCTCATGCTGTCAGGATGTTGGTGTTTTTTTTCCTTGACTTGAGGTGCCTTCGTGCCAGAGCTGGGGAGGAAGACAGGCATTGACTGCTGTTTGCCATGTATATGCACACATTCATTCACTCACCCTCACAGAATGGCAGGCAGGAGCAAGTCCTGGTATTTTGGTCATTGTGGATACTGGTTTTGTGGAGATGAGGGAACTTGTGATATAAGTTCACTCCCTCTATTTTTCTTTGTGATTCAGTTTTTTTTAAATCTTTTTTTCCTTCCCTTTCTCCTGTGTGGAAATTACAAATCAAAGGCCTTTTTCTTTAATGTAAAGTGTATTTATTTAAAAAAAAAACCACAAAATAAACTACAAGTCTGTCTTTGTTTATGGCCTTTACCTATTCTCTTTTTTCAAGCAATAGGTGTGTCCCTTCCCTCCCAATATAGACAGATTTCTTCAGCCCTCTAGGGATAGCAGCAGTAGCAATGTGGTAAGATGTTCCCCCTAAAGAACTTCATTGAGGCAGAGCTGAGTCATTCTAGTCAGCTCCACTCTGCCATTTCCATGCAGGGAGGTGTCTTATCTTTTCAGATAACTGCTTCTTTGGATAGACGTAGTGGTGGACCAGTTCCCCTCACCCTCTCTGTGCTCTGACTTCAAGAGAGTAGGCCGTAGATATGGCTGAAGCTGTAGCAGAGTTGGTGCCAGCCAGTCTCTGGAAGGTGGAAAGGAGAATAGGCTCCTGGGAAAGGGACTTGGAATTGGTGAATTCTGAATCGTTAGACCACAAAGCTTTAGAGCCTCTGCCTGACCACTTCAGCCACAGTCAGTGTCCAGCTGTGTAGGTGGGAACATGGAAGAGGAGGAGCTAAGAGCTAGCTGGTTGCCTTTGAAGAGGATGTTTGAAAAGAGGGGTTGGTCTTACTAGAAGGTGGATGGAACTATTAAAAAATTCTTTCCCCTTCAACCATGGCTGCTTTGTTTTTAAGAAATAGAGTTTGAAGAGAAACTGAGGTAGTGGTAGTATGGGGAAGTGGATAGGGAAATGGTCTTAGAGAGTCAGAAAAGACCTGGATTCTGGTAGCAACATGTCCTGGCAAACTCTGGGCAAGTCACTTAACTTCTTAATGCCTTAGGTAACTATCTTAAGAGTATCAATTAAGAGAGGTTTGCTTTATTAGAGGGAGGAGTTTCCTTCTCCAAGAGTTCCTCATACTAATGAACTCACAAGTCCAAACCCTCTCCCTATTCTTGAAGAGGTGATCATCACCACCCTGAAATCCATAGTAAGTGCCACCAGTCCTAAGCATTTTTGATTCTACTATAGCAACAGCTTTTAGGCTCCCTACCCCAACTCATGTTGTTGATCAACGCAGAGGTAAGAGAACCAAGTATGGCCTTCTAGGTCCTCAAGTGCAGCCCTTCGACTGAATCCAAACTTCACTGTTCTGTAAAATTTGGACTCAGTCAAAAGGCCACACCCAAAGACCTAGAATGCACAATGTGGCCTTGAGGCCACAGATGCCCCACCCCTGGTTAGGGTTATGGGAATATGGGAAAAGGTTTAAAAGTTAAATGATAATTCAGATAGCTGGAAGGTGATAGGCTTATCAGCCCAGGATATATTATCAGGCCCATACTGCACAAATATAGTCTTAACTCCCAAAAGGATAGAAATGCCAAGACACTAGCTATATCTTCCTTAATGCCCAAGATAGAGTTGGTTATCAGCTCAACCTGGAGGTCACCCACCTACTCAGCTGTTGTCCCTGATCTAAGGCAGCATAAAAGTCATCTTCCTGGTTTAGTCTCCGAGTCAGTTAACATCTACTAAATGTGCCAGGCACTGTGTGAAGTGCTGGGGATAAGAAGAAAAAGATGCAGGTTGTAGGAGTCAGGGAAACTACAGCCTGTGAGCCAGATCCAGTCTGCTGCCAGTTTTCATGGTCTGGGAGTGCTGAAAGGCTTTTGCATTTTTAGTTTTTATTGCATTTAGGAGTCAGACTTGAGTTCTAGACCTGTCATTACTCCTATATCATTGTGCTACTTTGAGCAAATATCTTCTTCTCTCAGACCATTTCCTCAGCTGTAAAACAAGGGGACTGGTGCATGATTTCTAAGGTTCTTTCTGGGTCTAATGAAGTTCCGAGATTACAGCTCTGCAAAATCCTCTAAGGTTCCTTGATACAACAATAGGACTTAACTGTGTCTCTGAAATGTGGCAGGCTCACAATGAAACTTGGAAACAGATCCCAGGAGAATAGTAAATGAGAGTCAGTGACTCCCATCAGGAAAGCTGGGTTTGGTTGACTTGGCTACAGCCCTTAGAGTTATACACCCTGGGGAAGGGCTTGAATAAACACCTTCCTACCTCTTCCTTACATTGTCTGAGCTACCAAAGGCCTAAAGTCACAAGTCTAAGCTAACCAAAAAGAGAATACATATTTATAGGTTCCATACAGGTAGTAAACTATTACTAGTGATGTGTTTTTTTAAAAGTCGAGTCTGACATTAATTTTCTTTGTAGTAGCAAGATAGGCCTCTAAGATTGGGTTCTAAAGGCACCGATAATAGCCTGGATCCCAAAATGCCTATACAGCCAAAGTGCTGCCCAAATGGACCACTGGTGGGGCTACAACAGATGGGAGAGCTAGTGGAGGGAAAAAATGGATCTGAGAGAAAAGAAATACAGGGCCTTTGCTAAGGAGCACCTGAGGGGGGAGTTCGTTAGAAGTGAGGCAGGTACTGCTCCGACCCTGGGAAGGAAGAGTAGAATGGCTAGATTTTCAGTTCATTAGGATCTGACCCCAGTGGTGGGAAGCACTACTCTGGGAACCAAGCTCTTCAATTCAGATGATGATACAACCAGGAAATGGGAAGTTTTATAGCATTAACCAAATTCCAGGTCGTTCTCTAGCTTGGTAAACCTTGCTTTTTTTTCACTACCTGGAACTACTAACCACATCTTATCTGTAAGCCACCTGTGTGCTTCTAGTCCTAAGCATGGGCTTCAGGTACTGCTTAAGTATGTTACTCCATCATAGGGTGGCCTTAACCAAACTTAGGAGAGATTTTATCAGTTTGCTCCTGAACAAAAGGATGGGGGCAAAACCACATACCTACTCAGGGTCTGTTAAACATATCTAGTAAAATGCCTAAGGACCCAGCCAGCTCTAACAGTCTATGAATCTGGTCAGTCTTATCTCCTCCCAAGAACTAAAGGATCATATGGGCCACAGCAGTTCAGCATATGGCCTCCTTTCTCTTGAGTCCTGGCTGCAAGCTCAGGATTCCAGCTTGTCTGCCTGTTCAGTGTTCTTAATTTCTCTGCTACCTGTAGCTGCTTCCTAGCTGCTAGCTGGAGGAAAGAGTTCAGGCAGAGGTTTGGGGTAGTAGGTTCTCTAAAGCTGTCGAAAATAGGTAAATTCTGAAACCTGGAATTCCATGGTTATTCCTGAAAATGCCCTAGGACTCAGTTTCCTTCTTGGTACTCACTCCTGAAAGAGAGTCCTTAACAAGGAACCTGTTTCCTGGTTACCTGAGATAAGCTTCACTTCAAGTTGATTGAAATGAATACCAGATGGTTAGAGTACATATCATCCTTTCCAATTTAAACCAAGCAAAACAAGCCTTCAGAGCCTCTTCCATTGGAGCTTTCATCTTCTTCAGTGGTTAAGTACTCACTTTGTAGAGCTCCAAAGTGAGTTTGCCCGGCAGTGGAAGTCTACTGTGTCTGGGCTCTGGCCTAAGGTAATTGTTTCTGTGGCTCAGGGGTTGCACCACTATCATGGTGTCCTTTTGCCCCCGTATCAACTTTTTAGCCTAGATGAATCTGGCGCTTTTCAAGACTTCAAAGATGGTGACATGTTGGAGAAGTTTGCATTCTGAAGGGCTTTTTTATTATCCACATAATCTCATTTCAAATAGCTGCAGACCATAATTCTGAACCTCCAATCTGTCCACTAATTTTTTCAGGTCCAGCACCCAGCAAAATGTGTCTCACATATAGTACATGCTTAGTAAATACTGAACTTAAAGCCCATCTGCAAGACTGAGGCAGGTGCTACACTGAGCCTTCTTGTGGTGAAGAATTGAGAGGGAGGCCATGAGCTGCTTTCAAGAGAACATTTAATGACAGACTTACTGACTAAAAAGACTTTCAGATATCCCCACTCCCAGTCCTTGCTCTGTTCCTGCTGCCTCAGGTCATAAATTAAAAGCTGCCAGAAGGTAGGTGTTTGGCACATGGCAATGGTACCCTGCAGATCTGATTAGTGCTGGCAATTGACTTAGTAGACAGTTTAGTCCTACACACTGGGAGGCTTACTGAATGTCTGCTTCCCAATGGCTCCTGAATTGCTAAGGGTTTGAAGCAGAACTCTTACTTGCCATACCCCTTCTTGTATTCTCTTTATCCCTGGGAAAACCTGCACTCCCTAGCTCAGAAACTTAGTGGGGCTTTAAAGCCCCACTCTCCTTGCCCAAACTTAGGCTTATCTGAAGCTCCTCTTTAGCCTCCCTGAGGAGTCTTTGGTCAGACAGGCAAATGAACAGAGAGATTTTTTAAGATTTTTGTTCTTCCCTAGGACATGTAGCTGAAGCATTCCTAGGGAAGGTTTGCTAATCTCCGTGGTTCCCACCTCCTTACATAAACCAAATAGCTACATTTTGATTCCACAGCCCAGTCTGCTCCTAAAGCAAAAGTAACCAAGGAAGCTGATGTGTCTGTTCCTCAAGTTGTTCTAGTTTGAAAGGGAGTCTGAACATGGCAATATGCCACCTGAAGCACTCTTCCCACCTCCCCCAGGCAGAGATTACAGGAGAATGAGTATGTCACCACCAGCTTTTGAGGGTTGCTACCATTTCTACCAGGTTCATCAATACCCTGGGCTTTGTAAAAATCATCACCTGCTTTCTTTAAGGTCTTGAAATGAGTCAGTTTATACAACATCTTAAGTACAACAGAATGACAGCTATATTCTCTTAAAGCAGACTAGATAGGGAAAGGGGCAGCAGCTTTTTGTTTTAGTGGTTAAGACACACCAAGGTTTTTGGAAATGTTCTAGGGAGAAGGACCCAGAGTATACACGTTTTCCTGTAGACAAGATAACTTTCAGTGCTGGTTTTTGCATGCTCTATGCTAGTCATGATACTCAGAAATTGAGGAGAAGACACCACAGGCCCAAAAGTAGATCCATTTGTTTAAGAAAACTGGGCTTGGAGGGAAAGCTGTGTGTGTGGAAGGGATAGCTGTGCAAGTAGGGGAATACCTCAGAGGGCAGTGAAGTACCACGTGCTCCATTATTCAAAGGGGACATCATTAAACCAGTACACTGCACAGGGTTAAAAAGTGATCCTTGGACAAAGGCTTTACTGACAACTTTCCATACAGTTAGTTAAAAAATAAAATACAGAACACACTGGAAAGTGTTTCATACATTAGAAATCAAGAAAATGGGAATACCTTCAAATGGGCATTAAAAAAAATTGAGTTTTGGTGGAAGGAGCTTTGGCCTTCACCAAACCAACCATAATAACTGGGCAGAAAAGCCAAACTAAGAGCAGAATTGGCTTTAAAAATAACTTTTCATGACACAAAGAAAACACAAGATTGGGAAAAGCTGGGTTTGGGCTAGGCAGTGTCTCTTACTATAACTATCACCATATGCTCTTCTTCTAACTTCCCCAATGTCCTTAGAGCAGACTGGAGGTACTGCTGGGAGAATTCACAGGGAGGGAAGGCATAGAGCATGCCCGTGTTGTCTCTGCCTTTGGTCCCTCCCACTGGCAAGCTGATCACCCCAGCAGCCTGCTTCTGTTTCAAGTATGAGACCAGATTCCTGAGAAGCCTCCGCTGCAAACCTGGCTCCACAGTGTGGGTCCCCTCTGCTCCAGGCCCTCCTGGAGAAGCTTGAGTGGCCAGAAGCACCACATAACCATTGGGGCTTCCCTGCTTGATTCTCCGAGTGACCTCATCCAATTTGGGCTGGTCAAGTCGAAGTCTTTGGGCAATCTTGAGCTGTGTCAGCTTGCTCCCTGAAGCATGGTCTTTGAGGAGGCCACTGATCACTCCCAGGTCCCCCTCTAGAATGTGCATACAAGTGGGGAAGCAACTGTTTTTCAACACCAGAAGCCCATTCCAGCCCAGCTGTAGGGTCTGAGCATACTCAGACAGACTCTTTAGCTTTTTGGTCTCAGGTTTTGGCTCTTCAATGGGTTTGGATTCTACCTCGCTGGTTCGATGATTGCGTTCGCTGTCTCTCTTTTTCACCTGGTGAGAGTCTGGACCTCTCTCTTCTGCCCCATGCCGGTTGTTGGGCAGGGAATTGCTTGGCTCCTTCTCTGCTCCAGACTCACTGGTATGGTTCTCTCTTCGGAGCCTCTCAGGGCTTCGATCTGAGGGCAGCCCACTGACTTTAGTTCTGCCTCTCTCCTCATAAGGTGAGTGGGTAGTCCGTCCATGATCACTGGATAAGCTCCTCCTTTTTCGCCTTTCTTCCCAGGGTTTAGACAGGCCTCGGTCCCCATCACTGCCCCATCTCTCCCCACTGCGACTGCGCACAGAGCGGCTATAGCTTTCCAAGCTATTTCTCCGATCTGTGCTTTTGGAGGGACTGGCCCAGTCACCCTCCACAAAGCTCCTATCTCGGTCGGAGTAGAGAAGGTGAGGGGGAGTCCTATCTCGGACCCTCAAGTCAGCTTCCAAATTTCGGTGCCTGGTGTACCCTTCAGGGAGTAACTCATAGTGCACCGGGAGTGGCGTAGCCTGGCACTGTTGGGGATATCTGGTTTCCTCAGCTTTGGCAAAATCCACCCTGAGCCTCCTCTCAGGCCCCCCCAAAGGAAAGCCCCTCATTTGGACACAGGCAGCCTGGGCTGCATCCAGGCTCTCATACTGGATATAGGCAAAGCTGTCTCCTTTGACATGGTCAATAGTTCGAATGCTCCCAAATCGGTCAAACTCCCGGGCCAGGGCAGCCAAAGAGGTATTGGGTCCTAGGCCTCCCACCCACAGGCGAGTGGTGGGGTTGGCCTTGCCATAGCCGATCTTAATAGGGTTGCGACCCACCACCCTCCCCGACATGGCCACCTTGGCCCGGTGGGCCATGTCCAGGTTCTGGAACTTGAGGAAGGCATAGGCTCCGCCCTGGCCCCTGGCTGGCCTCTTGATCACCACCTCCTCAATGATGCCGTACTTCTCAAAGGCCCTCCTCAGCTCCACCTCGGACACGCTGTGATCTAGGTTGCCGATGAACAGGTTGCGGGTGGCCCGCTGGTCGTCCTCGGGCATCAGGTCCTCCTCACACACGGCTGGGTAGCCGTAGGGCCGGCCTCGATCATCATACAGCCCGTAGTAGTCCAGGGCCCGGTCCCGGGAGAGGCCCACGGCAGCCGCGGCTGCAGCGGCGTCCAGGGCGAAGGCTGCGGCCGCAGCCGCGTGCCGGGCCCGGGGCTCCCGCAGCGGGGGCGCGCCCACGGGGGACAGGGAACGCTGCTTGTACTGGTAGCCACCATGCAAGGGCAGGTAGCCCAGGGGGTCTGCAGGGGCCGGGGGCCCGGGCGGCGGTGTGGTAGCAGCAGCCCCGGCGCTGCTGCTGCTGCTTCGGCGGCTGCTGCTGCTGCTGCCCCGCAGGTACACGGGCTCCACCTTGAGCGGTCGGTCGTAGAGCAGGAGCTGGCGAGCGCGGGCGTGGTGCCGGGCATCGCGGGCATCCTGCGGGTGTCGGAAGTTCACGTAGGCCACCCTGCCCAGCTCAGGGGTGTGTGACAGGCGCAGGCTGATCTCCCCGAAGCGCTTGAATTGGTGGAAGAGGCGGTCCTCCAGGTGCTCGGCCGGCAGCGCAGGACTCAGGCTGCTGATGAGCAGCGTCTTGTACTCGGGCGGTGGCGGCGGCGGGGCTGGCGCGGGCGGCGGCGGCGGGGCCGGTGCGGGCGCGGGTGGCTCAGGAAGCGGTGGCAGCAGCAGCAGCGGGGAGGCCCCGGGGGACGAGGCAGAAGCCGAGCCGGACTCGCCGGCTTTGGCGCGGCCGCTGCCTCCGCCTGAGCGGCCGCCGCCGCCGCCCCCCGCGCGGTGGTTGGAGTCCCCGGAGCCTCGGCCGTCGCGGTGGCTGCTGCTGCTGCTGCCGCCGCCGCCGCCGCCGCCGCTGCTGCCGCGGGGCTTATCGCGGGCGCGGGCCGGGGCCTGGTGCTTGGCGGGGCCGGAGCCGGAGCCGGAGCCCGAGCCGGAGCTCTTGTGCGCGGCCCGCCGGCTCCCGCCGCCGCCGCCGCAGCCGCTCGAGTCGGGCTCCCCGCGCTCCCGCTCGCGCTCCCCGCGCTCGCCGCGCTCCCGCTCCCCGCGCTCGCCCCGCTCCCGCTCCCGCTCCCCGCGCTCCCGATCCCGATCCCGTTCCCGCTCCCGGGGCCGCTTCGCCGACGATGACGACGACGACGCCCCGCGGGCCCCCGGGCTCGAGTCGCGCTCGCTCTGCCGCTTCATGGCGCCGAGGCCGGCCGGGCCTGGCCGGGCCCCCTCCCTCACAGCGCGACTGGACAGCGGCGCGGGGGCGGCGGCGGCGGGGCCGGGGCCGGAGCAGGAGCAGGAGGAGGAGGCAGCGCCCCCCGGGCCGCCATCTTGGACAAAAGGACTGAGCGCGGCTGCCGCGAAAAGGCGGGGGAGGAAAAGCGCAGGGAGGAAGGGGAGGGGACAGGGACAGGGACAGCGTGCGGCTGCGTCATCAAGGCGCGCGGATCGGCTGCCGGCTGTCCGATGGGAGAGCCCTCCGCCCTTCCGTCACTTCCCCCCTGCCTTCCCGGGCTCTGACTCCATTCGACAGAGGACTGGAGCGTGGGCTTTAGCGCCACCTGTCGGCCAGCTGGCGAAGCAACCAGCCTGCTCCGGCTTTGGCGTTGTCAGTCACCTTGACAGCGAGTGAGCCCAAGAGTGACGCGCTGTCCCCGGAAGATGCGCTGTTCTGGCACTTGGCCCGCGCAGCTGAGGGCTACCTACATTTATATAGAGTGTTAAGGTTTGCAAAGTGCTTTACCAATCTGATCCCCAAAGCGACCGTTGGACACATAGTTGTTATTATTGTTATTGGACACATATAGCCGTGTCCGACTCCTCGTGACTCCATTTGGGGTTTTCTTCGCAGAGATACTGGAGTGGTTTTCCGTCTCCTTCTCCAGCTCATTTGACAGATAAGGAAACTGAGGCAAACAGGATTTTCCCGGAGTCACAGTTCGTGTCTGAAGTCGGATTTGAACCCGGGTCTCCTGACTCCAGACCCTAGCTGCTTCCGTCTTACAACATGATATTTGGGGGTCGACCCTGTAATCCCCCTCCCCTTCAGTTCCTGGAGAGGCTGGAATTCCCCATCTCTCCCCCGACTCTTCCCTTCCCTAGGACCACGGCTTGAAGAAGTGGAAGGGATCCTGGCATTGGACAGGAAGGGGAAGTAGCTTTTGGAGGAGGAAGGTACTTAATTCTCAGGGTCCCACAGGCAGGAAATAGGAATGGGGCTTGGGTCCCCAGTCTACGATGCTTCTTCACTTGGCTCTGGAGAGCCTTACCCCGCTTCCTGAAATAAAGCCCCCAGGAGAGTCAGCGTCCAGAGGCTCAAGGAGCTGTCCCATGCTGAACTCCAGACTCTGGTCACTCCAGTCATTTACTTGTTAGGGAGGACTTGTAGATCCCCAGAGAGAGGGAAGGACTGGTCACGCTGTGTGGAATGAGAAGTGGGTTCCCAAGGTCACCCCTCTCCCTTAGGTGAGGGACAGCTTGGGAAGATCTTACATCTGAGTTGTAGGATAGGAATAACCAATTCATGTTGAGGGGACCACAAATTTTAGCTTTTACCTTTGAAAGCAATGTGTTTTGGGGGAAGGGGACTTTTACTTCCTACTCTCTATTTTGGTGGCTCATGGGCTCACTTAGAGCCATTCATAGTCTTAGTGTGACAGAGGGACTTGAGATGACTTGGGGGGAGGGCATGCTGTGAATGACCAAGTCTGAAAAGAAAGTGCCCAAGGATTCATTGCCTGTTGAATGTTTTAGGGGGTTATGATTTTCAAGAACCATGGAATTCAGCTGAGAACAAAAGGACCATAGAAGGAAAATGGCTCTAGTAAGCACCTCCCCTACATCCAGGTAGCTGTTTGACTGGAAGAGACATTAAGACCCATCCCTACTGGGTGCTGGGATTTCCCTTCTCTTCTTGTCCTTGGGTCTCACTATCACCACTCCACGATTACCTTCACCCCACATTTGACCTTGTAAGACTTGTCATTTTGCTTTCCTGTAGACAACTCATCTCTTCCTATATGTTGATGGCCACAACTCTTATTTCTGGATAGCCCCATGTATAGAGATGATGATTTCAGCTACCCTGCTCTCCAGTAGCTGAAGCCTGGAGGACACAACTAAGCCCAGGTTTACTTCCTGAGGTCAAGAGACAGTCATAAGGTCATGGCATTTTTGGACATCATCTAGGCCAGTCTGTTTATTTGATAGATGTGGACACTGAAGCCCAGAGAGGTTTGCTTGTCACACATTAGAAAGATGAAATTTCCACCCAGTTCCTTTGATTTTTTGTGTTGTTGTTGTTGCAAATTCACTGTTAGTCTGAGATCTTCCTGACAGGTCTCGTAGAGCTAATGAGATAATGAATGGAGTTTGTGCTTTGAAAAGCATTAAAGTGCTAGGCCAAAGGTACACTGCACAATTTAAGATCATCCTTCCTATCTATTTTGTCATTTGGTCCTCTAGTCTATAAAAAGCCTGAACCTATGAGATAATGGAAGTCATACTCACATTTTATAAATGTTAATGGACTTCACCAAGGTCATACAAGTTGACAGATCTTTCTCTCTGAGCCAATGCAGCCAGCAAGAGATATAGCAATAATCCCTACTTGTTGTTTTTTTTTTTTTTGAGAGGATGGCCTCAGAGGGGCAAAAGCAAATGTGTTGAAATGTAAATGTTGGGTTTGGAGAATACTAATGTTGCACTGAGGACAGCTCAGGGACAGGATATGAGTTGACTGAGGATTTCTAACAGCTATGGGTAGCTTGCCGGCATGAACTCCATCCCTCCCTATGAGCACCTGGTGTACCTGAGGACAGTTTCCTGAGAAAATAGAAAACTGGAGTGATCTAAGATGGGCGAACTGACCGAGACTAAAGTGGGGAGGTTTTCTACACTTTCAGATAAGTTACTAAGAGCAAAAACAAAAGACAGCATGGAAGGCCCAGAATAGCATCTCCCTCTCCCCCGATAAGATGAGGGATTGGCTCCGATCTCTCTGGAACATCTTACAGCTCCAGAACTCAGTTACAGCTTCAGGTTCAGGCCCAGCTCAGGATGGCAAGGATACCACTAGCTCCACAGGGCTGCTGTGAGAATCAAACGAGAGGAACCAGCTGATTTGGCATACATGAGGCATGGCTGCTATACATGAATACTTTAATCTTGTGCCAGGCTCGTAAACCAACAATGCTTATTGTTCAAGCCTCTTCAGTCATGGCCAAGTCTTCGTTACCACATTTGGGTTTTTCTTGGCAAAGATAACAATGGCCATTTCCTCCTCCAGTTTTACAGATGAGGGAACTGTGGCAAACACGGTCAAGTGTCTTACCCAGGGTCACGCAGCTGGGAAGTGTCTGAGGCTGAATTTGAATTTGGGTCTTCCTGATGCCACACCTGGCACGATATCCACCTCACCATAAGGCTACAAACCTATCATTTGCCTCATTTGTACATAGGTTATACCAAGACATGAAAGTGGTACTTTTTGTGCAATTTATTAAAAAGTTATCTATGTGCTCTAGTGGGAAAGGTATATTGCAAGAAAGGAGAGAGGTGCTGCAAAATGAAGGGAAGATCTTTGTAACTTTGTTATTTCCTGTCCCTTGTACCCCATGCGTATATGATAGGAAATGTTACTAAAGCTAGTAATGGCCCAGAGCTTTCTTTTAAGGACTCAATTCAAGCCAATTAGAAACTACTTTCTGGCTGATTCTTAGCTTCAGCTTCACAAATTTGTTACAATGGGAGACTATGTGAGAAAAGTGTGTATGGTTTAATATAACCTATTTCTGCTTCCTGGGAATCCCAGATTGCCTGGTGCTTTGCAGCCAGTTGGCCATATACTCAAGCTTGAACAACCAATTTGTCTCCAACCCTTTCTCAATCTAAGTTCCCAACCACTGGAAGAACATGGAATGGAAAGCAAAGATGATTCACCTTATCACAAGGGTCACAAGCCCAGGTCTGCTCACCACTTCCCCTAGGAAACAAATAACTCTTTGAAAAAACTTTTTGTCCCCGAGTAGAAAATAGAAACAAACATCAGTAACTTATGAAAAAGAAAACCTTCAACATTTCTCTTAAAGTGTTTTTGTTAATAGTATAAGTAATGGAGTTTTATCTCTTGGTGGCTGCAGTGTCTGGGGTTGGCCCTGGGGGCACCTCATTATATCCAGAAGGACACTCACTGGAAGGTATGGAAATCTCAGTTTCAGAAGACCTTTCAGAGTCTACAAGAGAGCTAGAGGGGATCTCTTTCAGAAGAGAAAATGAATTGTACAACATGGGATACACATGGACTAGTCCCTCTTAGACTGGCCATGAACCAGTTTGCCGACATGACCAAAGAATTCATGGAAAAGATTCTGGACTACAAATCATCTAGAAAGAAAACTCCCGAGTGTAATATCCATGACACCCAAGATTGTGGAGGTTTTCAGAGCAGCAGACTTGAGAGAACATGGCTACATCCTGCTCTGTTCTCACCTGTGAATGAGCAGAGGCTAGTGGACTGCAGTTGGAAGAAGGGAAACATGGGTTTATAATGGGGCTCCTCAGTATAACAAGGAGAATGGGGGCATTGATTCTGAAGACTCCTATACTCTTACATGGCCAAGAAAAGAATCTAAGTACAAGGCAGAATTATCTGTAGTCAATGGCATTGGCTTTGCTACCTACATTTCCTTCAAGCGCTAAAAAACCCTCCAAGATGCTGTCTGCTGTGGCCATCAATGCTGGACCTGATGGCTTCTGACTTGTATAGCTCAGGGCTTTACTAAACGACTCATACTACCATGGGTCACCAGTCTCGGTGCTGGGGTATAGCTTTGAAGATGAAGTTGAGCACCACAGATCTTGGATTTTCTTTTCTTTTTTTTTTTTTTGCTTTTTGTAGGGCAGTTGGGGTTAAGTGACTTGCCCAAGGTCACACGGCTAGTTTTTGTGTTAAGTGTCTGAGGCCGGATTTGAACTCAGGTCCTCCTGACTCCAGGGCCGGTGCTCTATTCACTGTGCCACCTAGCCACCCCCAGATCTTGGATTTTCAACAGCTGGGATGAGAATTGAGAGAATGGAGGTTATATGCACATGGCTGAAGATCCCAATTTGGTATTCCACTCAGGACAGCTATCTTCTGATATGAGCAATGTAACAGTGTCCTAAGAGTCAGTGACACATTTTTTAGAACCTGCCTTATACAAGTCCTAAAACTCCTATGGAACTATTTGAATCTCACTTTTTTTGATGCTGTATTATCAGAAAAGAAGGGAATCATTTGCAATACTGCCTCATAGTTGACTCACAAGACTAAGACTTTAGTCCTGTTGTGTTGGTCTCACATATGATTTGACTAATTTCATAAGCTTAAAAAAAATTCACAGGTCCAATTTTTAATCTCTAATGCCCCCATGGACTATATGATTCTACACAGAGCAAAAAGGCAAAGCGATCCTGGACGTTAAGAAATTTGCAGGCAGGGAAAGAATTGATATTGCAGATCAAAAGGCATCAGTATGCCCTTTGTCTGCTTCCTGGTTCTCAGCAATTTTGATGATGGCAAATTAATAGTAAAGTCTGATGACCAAGCACAGATCTCTGGGGCTACTCCAGAAGTTTACATAAAAATATTAATAACTCCAATGGTATATTATCTAGTACATATTTCTGTCTTACCCGCAAGAGTCACTTGAAAGATTTTTGCCCAAAGTTTTGCTGAAATCTTTTGTTATTTGCAACCTTACCCCAATCTACCAGTTTGGTAATTCCCATAAAAAAATAAAAAAGAAACGAGGCTACTTTGGCATGATCTGTTATTGAGGAATCCATGTTGTTTCTTCCATTTCTAGGTGTTCACCAAGCATTTTAAATGATTTTAATGGTAATCTTTAGCAATTTGTTCTAGAATTTTTCCGAGGACTAAAGTCAAACTTACTAGCCTGTAGTCTGCAGACTACATTCTCTTTCCTTTTTTGAAAACTAGGACACTGCCTTTCCTCAGTATGTAGTACTTGTCCAGTTTCCCCAGAACAGAAGGCAACTATAAATTCCCTGATGAAAGGATTTAAAAAAAAAATCAACAGAATGGCTCAAAAGAGAAAGACCAAAAATAATTAAAAACAACATCAAAAGAAATCAGAATGGAAATCTTAGACTCTCCTGGGTGACAGATCATCACTTAGAACTCTTTCTTAAAAAAAAAAAAAATCAAAGACAAAGACAAAAATGCTCTCTTCCAGTGTTTTTGTTAATAGTATAAGTAATGGAGCTCTCTCCAAAACAGCCAAATGAGAAAGGACAGGGGATTTGAAATTCATATTTGGAAGAACATGAGATCTTTACAATGTGAAGTCTGAGATGAAGGAAAAGATATGCAAAAACTGATGGATCCTAATAAAGCTGACCCTAGCCCCAATATTTGGACTTCCTTATAGGGCCCAATGCCCCTGGAGTCACCCCTGTCCCCACTCAATATCCTGACTTCTTCATATATGCCTCACTACTCATTAGAACATCAGGTATGTTGATGAACTCATATTTCTCACAGGACAGCAGGCATGTGGAAGTGACGGGATCCTAGCCACTGCCCCCAGACCCATGCCTCATATTTCCCACAGAAACTGCAGGTGTGTTCATGCACTCAACCACAACCAGTGTGAGAGAGGACCATAATCCTCAGCCAATCAGAAAACAGCACTACCAGGATGTGGACCCCAAAACAATAGAAGAGATTTTGCTTAAGTAGACACTTGGCCTAGTTAAGAGCTGACCTAGAGTGAACTTATGATGTAGAAGCTTATTATCATTCCCATACATGCATACCCACCCAATGGTTTTTCTGTATGCATTGTAGGTAATCACATGGCAATGCCACTGTGGCTGAGGAACCCCCCCCCCCCATTACCTAATCCCTTAACCCTTCCTGCCTTTTTAATATTCATAATTTGTTATGTAATGACATCTTTACCCTATAAAAATCCACCTTTCTTTCTCTGAAGTTGGTGGTTCCTCTTGGCATTTAGCCCCATTTATGAGAAGAGTCGATCTCAGTAAATGCCTACTTGGATTAAAGGTAATCCAACTCTGAATTCTTTGAGATGGTTCTACCACAACACACCATGAAATAGCAAGTTTTTGGCATTTCTGGGTGGGCAGAGCTGAAACTTCAACAAAATCATATGGAGAATTTTAGTCCTTTTCAGAAAAACCTGATGAAATGAAAAAGCCTATATTCCTCACTTAAAGAAATCATACAAGAAAATTGCACCAAAGTATTGAAAAATAGGGATAAAATACAGATCACAACATTTCATAAGATTTCTCAGGGCCAAGTTGTAAGTCACCTATCAACTATGGGTATTATGCACAGCCACAAGTCCTTTAATAAGCCAGGTAAAAACCTCTTCAAATTGGTAAATACTGCTTGTTTATATTAAAAGGTGAAGTGGAATATGGAAGTGGAAGACAAAGTCTTGTCTACCTAAAATTACAAAACCACTTCCATTTCAGAACTCCTTTATGCATGTCATTTTGTTTCTTTGATACTTTAGATGAGACCCTGCATTTGGGCTACTTTTTCAGCTGCCTGGTACCCAATGTTGGCCTAATAAGGGCAAAGATGACCTTTGAGCTTGAGACACAGGCTCACAACTATCTGGAGAAATGCTGGGGCTATACAAATAATGGTCACCATTAGAACCACAGGCCTTTCAATGCATTTTTCCAAGGTCTGGATTCCTACTGACCTTTCTCAGAAAACTTCCTATTGGTACTATTGGGTCTGCTGTTTCAGTCTAATGGGCTGTGCAGACCTCTGGAACTTTGAGGCAGCATTATCTAACAGGACAAAACATAGGCCAGAGACCTGGCTCTGTCCTTTAATACTAATTTAGTATCTGACCTCATACAAACATCTTTTCCTCTGTGGATGTTCCTCTATATTAAACGGTTTAGACTTGATGATCTTAAAGGTCTCTTCATGCTATGATTCCTTTTATTCATCTTCCTGCCCTCCTTGTTGTCCCAATAACTCACTGTATTAGGAAACAGTTTTGTCTTCCAAACACCCCAGACCCAGACTGTATTAGTATTTTGGGCCTTGGAAGGTAGAGCTGTTGATCAAACCAAAAAAGCTTATTCTAGGAATTAAATTTCTTGGGCATCAAGGACCAAAACTGGACAATTCTCTACAACTTCTCTAGATATTAAGTCTGTCAGAAGAGAACAGGGAGTTTACCTATGATTTCACTGGCAGACAGAACTCGTGGATAAACAAACTCCCTTTACTAGTGCAGGACAGCCACTTAACACTGAAGTGACTTGCCCACAAGTCAGTAGGATTTGAACATTCTCCGTTGTGCAAATATAGAGACAGCTACCCTTCTAAAAGTAAAATGAGTTACCTGCTCTTCTTTAAGTACAACCAGATTCGACAATCTATTCCTTTGTTCCTTGTGTTCTAGGAGGTGAGACTGGTCACCTTGTGATCTTGCTTCCTGAGGAACACTCCCACAGCAAAGATAACCTTACCAGAGCTAAGAATGGCAAGGATTCTGACTGCTAGAAAACTAATTTTTTTTAAAACTTTAATAAAAAAATCCCATACATATTGTGAAGTCCTAAATGAAGAAACAACAAAAATGAAGAAACAGTACAGAGAAAGACGCAATGGAGCTGTAGAACCAGCATCTTGAATCAAGCCCCAGGTTTCAAATCTGACACCGTCAGGAGCCCTCTTAAAAATAAATTACAAAAAAGGCTGTTTGGAAACAGATTAAATGTGATTTCTTCTGCGATGCCTACACAGTGTTGTGCAAACTAAAGATCAGTCCGTGAACTAGCTGCCTTGGGGGCATATTTGGGCATGAGTTCATTAATTTTGCGTATGTAGTCTGATTTTTCAGCACAGCCTTTACACATTTCACCCGAGTCATCCAGGATCTTCTTTAACTCCTTAACTCTGAGTTTCTTCAGATCCACTGTGCTCAGGTCAATCTGTTTATCATATTTGAGCTCACAGACTTGACTGTCCTTCTTCTTTAGCTTCTCACAGATCTTCTCAACAGGAATGTGGTGGCTAAGAGGCTTGGACACTTCATTGATGATCTTGGTGGCTGCATCACTGGTGGCTCCAATATAATAGCACTGGAGGAAGAAAGAACAATTACTTGAGAAACTTTTATATCAGTTTCAGCATAAACAACCCATCCCTGAAGTGTCACAGCATATGCAAGGACCCTTACTCAGAGTCTCCTGCCTCTTCTTTATGACCACGCTTTGTCATTTAGACTTGCTTTTAAAACTGCTGTTCAGTTTTGTTTTTTGATATGACAACTACTTTTACAAATGCCAATCAAGCAACATTTATTAAGTGTCTATATGTCAGGGTACTGTGCTAAGTGCAGGAGATACAAGGAAGATGAAAGACAGTCTTGACCCTCAAGGAGCTTAAAATCCAATAGAGGTGACAACATGCAAACAAGCATAGACAAAACAAGCTATATATAGGATAAATAGGGAATAATTTAACAGAGGGGCTGGGAAAGGCTTCCAGAAAAAGATGAGATTTAAGTTAGGACTTAAAGGAAGCCAGGAAGTCAACTGGTAAAGTTAAGGCAGGGGGGGACAGCCCATATTAAATAGTCAATATTATACAAAGTGAAATCTTTTTTCTTAAAAAAAAAATGTAGTTTTATATTTTATAGCCTAAGTTATTCTAGTATTTGCTTTGCCCTAGATTGAAATTTTTAAGCCACAATCATTCAGACTTTCATAATCAGATCTTCAAAAGGAACTTAAGTCAAACACTTCCTTTGAGGCACTTCTAACTTCAGGATAATTGTTTATCTCTGACCACAAAAAGTTATTCCCATCCTGAATTACTTTATCTTGAATTACCTTACCTTGCTTGGGGCAAGAGCTATGGGGAGCAAAGCTGGCTGGTATACCAAGTGTTAAGCTTAAAGGCTGAACTCAATGAGCACAGATGAAGTTCTCAGAACAGGCCTTCAGCACAAAAAGAAATCTTTTATCAATGGATTTTGACAAGCCCATCTAAAGAAAGCCAAAGCGTGGCATACTCACCAAACGGTTTTCTTTTCCTTTTGCATCATTGCAAAACTGCATAAGTTCATTTTCAATGTTGCTTGGGGAAAATGTGACATCTCTGTCTTTAAGGTCTTGGTAAAATTTTCCCAGAAAAGAAATGCATACTAAAGAAAAAAAAAAAAAGTTACAGCAGTCACACCTATGCTTATTCCAAATACCCAGAAAAATAACATCAAGAGACTTGTCTTCTAACAATTAACTACAATTGATTCTTTTAACTTTTATTAGGCTTCCTAATTATATCAGCAGGCATGCAGTACTTCCATTTTGATCAATGGAAGATTTACAGATAGTAGCTCACTTGTATTCCTTCCACTGTACCCTATGAGACAGTTAACCTGGTAATCCATGCTAAGTATTAATGAGTGTTAAAATCTTTCCTAAAAGGTAACATATTTATATTTTAAACATGGGTGTCCTGGAAGGATGTCGTTACCCAAAGGAATGTGTCTCGAACAGTGGCATTCTAGGCATTGTGATATAGAAAGATATATATGACCTAGTATAGATTGGCTCCTTAAGAGTCTACCCCATATCTTTCAATAAACTTTACTTTTTCTTTGGCTGAGAAGACTAGAGTGGAATTCTTTCCGCAGGACCCGGCATGTTGGTATTTTTGGGTCTCAGGCAGCCCTAACCCTCTTTGGGTACCTCTTCATTTTTATGGACATCTGACTACCTGGTTTTGCCTATATTTAGGATGGCCTGCTTGGACAACACAGTATAAAGGCCTTGGCTGTTAGTGAAAATTTCAATGCAGAAAAGGGCTGTTTAAACCAAACAATGTATCAGAGACCCACAAATATACTAACAGCCGATGCCATGCATCCACTTTGCATCATGTACTTAATGACCTGGAGACCTGACAGTAGTTCTCTCTGGTTCTGGTTTAGTTCCCTGACTAGCCCTGTCTATTTGATAGTGAAGTTCTCCATTATCTGTATGCCTGAGAAATTTGTTTTATCACAAACTTCTCATTTCAGAATAAAGTTATCAGCCACTCTGGAATTCCCTGACTTTGTAGAAGTCAAGCTCAATAAATGGAGTGGACTCATCTAGGCCAGTGCTCTCATGGGCATAAGAATCAAAGGCCTATAATGCCTTTTTATTTTTGTTTTAGAGTCAGAAGATCCTTAGGAGAGCAAAGAGTCCAATCTCACTTAGCTTCTTTACACTAAAGCTCAGATTGCGGAAGAAGTTTGTCCAAATTCACAATATTCAAGTAAATCAACATTTTATTAAGCACCTGCCCACAAGGAGTGAATAAAGGAGAAAGGACATTTATCTTAATGGAGTAAGTTAATACAAAACATACACAAAGTAATTCTGGGCCACAGGGTGGGGGGGCAGCTTGAACAAAAGCAGAGATGCCAGAGGGAAGAGTGCTGCATGTGGGCATTGTGCAGCACTCAAGTGAACTGGGTGCAGGAGGGGGAGTCATGTGAATTAAGTCTAGAAAGACAGTTTGGGGCCAGACTGTGAAGGGCTTTTAAAATAACTAACAGAAAAGGCTGTATTTGATCTTAGAGGCAACATCAAACTATTGACAGGCACTTTTCAACTTACCACACCTCATAGTGCCCTTTCAAGCACCACTTACCTTTCCATGAAAGCATTCCTTCCCTACTTTTTATACATATATATTTTCATGTAAATATATGGGTATGTTTATACACACATGTATACAAATACATGTGTATATATGTTGTCTCCCCTAATAGAATGTAAGTGTTGTGAGAGTAGGAACTGACTCGTTCTTTTCTATTTGTCTTTAGTGTCTGGCACAGTACTTGGCACACTAAAGGCACTTAATAAATGCTTGATTCCTTAATGGGAGAGCTTGTGCTTTACAAGAAATGTCACATCAGTAGCTGGGTGGCTGATGGCCTGGAGATGAGAGGAACTGGAAAGAGGGAGACAAATTATAAGGTCACTGTAGTTATATAGGCAAGAGGCGATGAGCACCTGAACTAGGTTGCCAAGCCATGTAAGTGGAGAGAACAGCCTTAACATTACAAGATCTGAGACAACTCAAAAGGCGTCCCCAACATGGAAATGATTCAGAGGATTGCTTTGGGTGATAGGTTAATATGAACTGACTCTAATAACAAAAGTCCTGCCAAAAGAGAAAAGCAGGAAAGCTTTGTAGGGATCCAATAAGTCTTTTAGCTACTAAGGTATCACTACGATTTTCCTGACAAGCAGATCTGTGCTGATCCACCCACATTCTTTAGAAACATCTAGGTATGTACAGTCTATATAATGGATCAGAATAACTTCTCATCAAGGGTCCCATCTAAGTAACTGGTATGCCAGACAGCACTTGGTGATTTACAGAATGTGGTGGGGCAGAGTGCTGGATCAAACAGTTTGACATTTCATAAGCTTTTCAGATATGCATGTTCTACTATTTAAAAGTAATGTGATGTGAAGAGTAGACTTTAAAACTCTGTAGTTTTATTACAGAGTTAACAATATTTAAATTTTGTCTCTGTCATTATTCTTAACTGGTGTGACAACCTCCCTGGGACAGTTTCCTAAGTGTAAAAACAAACAAGGCAATAGGAGTAGATGGCCTTAAAGTTTCCTTCCATCTCCAATTCTAGGAGCTATGGTTTTAATCCTCAATCCTGAGAAACTGGTACTGCCTGTATCATCAGCCCCCTGACCCGAGGTCGACACAGCTGAGACTTCACTGGCCTCGACGCTGCAAGGAACCCAGTTACAGAAGCAGGTGAATGAGAGGATCCATCTCATTCCAGCTTCGGCTAAGACCCGAAGGAACCCCGGGACACTGGGGTGGTCCAAAGGAAACGGTTTCCAACGTACATCTTTGGGCGTCCTCAAGAACTGCCCCCCCCCCCGTCTTCCCCCCAAACATTAAAGTCCTTGTTTTTTCTTCTCCCCGACCAGGATCGCGTAACAGCCCCCCAGCTCCTTCACACAGGTGAGCAGGCTGTACGTTTGCCCGGGGCCTCAGGCTACAGATCACCAAGGGCTCTCCTTCCAAGACCCCGGTTAATGGGCACTGGCAACATGGACGCGTCTTCCGGGAGCAGCCCAGGAACGGAATTAAAAACCCGAGATGACACCTCCCCCCCCCCCCCGGCACTTTTAAGACCCCTTCCTTCTGGGCGAGGGGAAGCTCGCGGAGTCCACAACTTCAACAGCCACCCCAGGAGGAGGGCAGTGTGGGTTCCCCGGGTCTAGGCCTCAGTTTCCCCTTCTGTACAATGGAGGCGGGCGGCCTCTTTGCAGCGCATTTCCTTCCCAGGATAACGCCGCTCCCCTGCCGGCCCCAAGACCGAAGCTTCCTCTTCCTCTCCCCTTTCCCGGTCCAGCCCCACCCCATGGCCAGGCCCGGCTCCCCGGGTCCCCCTTCAGCGAAGCCCCGACCCAGCTCAGGCACCAAATAGCCTCGTCTCCCTTCTCCCCCGGCGAGCTCAGCGTCTCTATCGCCCTCACCTTCGCAGTCCCCTGGCCGCAGGGCCCGGCTCCCTCCCGGCAGCACCGTCAGGGCCAGGGCCACCGCCAGCCCGTGAGAGACCCACATCCTCCTGCTCCCGCCGCCGCTCGGACTGATCCACTCCCGGCAGCCGGGTCTTTCCCAAGCGCCGGCTTCAGCACCGCTGCGATATCCCATTGGCTAATGCTCTCCGCTCCTTCCTACGTCCAGCTCCCTCATTGGTTGTGGCCTCACAAAACCCAGACGGGCGGCTCCACGACGCCGTTTCTTACTGGGTGACGCTGTCATCGGCTCTCAGCCCGGGACAGTTGGCGGCCGCTGATTGAAGGAGGGCGGGATATGGGGGAAGCGGCGGCTTGGACTACCGGCTTGCCGGAAACGGAAATGGTGTGGGAGCTGCCATCTTGGAGAGGAGCAGCTTGGTACTTGCGCCTCCTGGCGGAGGGCGGACCAAAGCGAGAGAGGGAGGCTCTCTCGGGGGAGAGAGGAAATGCCACTTTGAGAGAGAAAACTCTTTGGCTTGTGAATGTTTTGATTTGCCTGTTCCCTTGACTCCAGTCTTGTTTTCCATTTTGTCCCCGTGTCTCCCTAGTTCATCTCCCACCAGGGCATGCTCAACCGTAGACGAATTCAATTATAATAACTTCAATTAAGCACCACATACACTCACAATGGATAGAGCTTGGGATTTGAAGGAGGTAAGACCTGAGTGCAAATTTACCGTCAGACCCTTAGTACCAGTGTGACCCTGGGCACGTCATTGAACCACCTCACTTTTCTTGTCTGTATAATGAGGCTGCTATTACTATCCTCAATTTTGCAGACGGGGAAACTGAGGATCAGAGAGATGGGTCAGTGCCGTACCCAATGACTCCTGTATTATAACATTTGAAGCAAACTCCGAGTCTAGCACCCTAGCCACTAGGCCGATCTGTCTCTTTATTGCGAAGTTTGGAACGAGACCCAGGTTTCTAGACTTTGTCAACTTGGAATTCATAGTCCCTTCCCTGCGGCTGCACTGCCCCAAGGCACTGGAAGGGCATCCTCTCCATTCAATCCTTTCAGTTGCCGCAGACTGCCCTTCTCTTCGGGTTCTTTCAACTTTACTCCTCGTTTTCCCGAGTCAGTCCAATAAAATGTGTGTGGGGGTTGGGGGGGGGCGGGCGGGATGGGGTGGATGGCTAGGGTCAGGGGAGGGAGCAGGCGCTCCCTATTAACTTTTCCCCTTAAGTATCCTTTCATCCATTAAATGCCTGACTTAACTCTGCTTTCTTTTGCCCTTAGGACAGCTTTTATTCCCGCCCTGTACCACCACAGAAGCACTTTAAAAAGCACTAATTCCCGGTAAGTCCCCAAAGGTCCATTCTCTCCCTCAAGATCATTCGTTTATTTTGTGCATACTTATTTGTGCATATAGCATCAGGATGTGAGCTCTTCGATTTTTCTATCTCTCCCCGCCAGCAGTCCAGTGCCCGGCTGGAAATAAATGCTTGTTGATCACTTAGTTTAATGAGTCAGGCTTTGCTCTCCGCCGGTTTTTGGCCTTGGCTTTCGCTCTTCTGGCAGATTTACTCTACTTTCAAGCTATTTTTTAAAGAAACCTTTTGTCTATGTATAACTGTAAGGCTTTGCAAACCTTAGGGCGCCGTCTAATTGCTACCTATTGTTTCAACTGAACACCCCTGTCTGGGCCAGTCCTCAACTCTTGCTCTTACCGGCTGGCAGCTCCCTCGAAAGGCAGCGGTCTTATTTCTCCAAGTTCTCTGGCTGAGTTTCTAGTTTTGTTGCCCTGGGCACCCCAGTGATACACTTTCCCTTTAGCCTGTGGACCCAATTAGCTTTTAGGAAAGGGTACTTACTGAGGAGGTTTATCAATAACAGTAGCAGTTACAAAAACATTCCTCTCCAAAAGAGGAGTACATTGTCCAGTTGCACATATGAGGTTCATGGAGAGAATGGATTTCTACTTAAGAGCATGACAGTAGTGAGGCCAAAGAGTAAACTTGTACATTTACAACTACTGCTTTCTCGAAGTCCTTTTCGCTTTCTGGAATCTTAATAAAGTTCCCCTTCGGTGCATCTCTCTTCTGGCATCTGAGGATTGGTGCCTTGGCATGTCCATCTCAGTTGCTTTTTGGTTACTAACTTCTGTAGCTAATATTAGCATTCTGGTGGACTCTTCTACCAACTTGGGTCACCAGTGAGACCCCTGATGGGACCTCACAATCTCCAAACTGACATGGTCATTTGGGGGGTCAGGGAGGAAGAGTGCATAATTTTAATCAATGAGTTCAAGTCTCTCTACACCCAAATAACCTGTGTCTTAAAATACTGAAAGAATTGACTCCTAATCTCCTGTTACCAGTCTCTGGAAAATCAAGAACGGGAAGATGTTAGCATAATCTTTAAACAATGTAACTGTAACAGTGAACCTTATTGACAAAATTCTAGAACATATTATTAAAGAAATGGTTTGTGGGCTTTTGGAAAGGGAAGTATTAATTGGTAAGATCCAGTATTGCTTTATCAAGAAAAAGTTTATGTTTACTACACTGATCAGGAGAATACTCCTAGATTTCAGAAAAAACATGCTAAAATAGACACATTATTCTAGAGAGTAAGAAAGATTTGGACAAGATGTTAGTACAGTTAGGTAGATTTGGAATTGATTAGATTACTGGTTCACAAAGAGTCATCACAAATAGATGGATGTCCACTAGAGCAGGGGTTCTTAACCTGGGGTCTGAGAACTTAAAAAAAAATTGATAACTATTTCATTATAATGTTATCCTATGTATTTTATCTTATGCATTTGAAAACATTATTCTGAGAAGGGGTCCATAGTTACATGAGATTGCCAAAGTGAGTCCATGACTCCCCAAAACTTAAGAACCTCTGTTTTAGAGGGAGGTCTCTAGGGATTTGTGTTGACCTTTTATTGCTTATGGTATTTTAATAGTAACTTGGATGATGGCATAGATAGCAATTTATAGGTGCTGCAAACCTGGGAGAGATAAATAATATGGATGGTAGAGTCAGGATCCAAAAAGAGCTACATAGTCTAGAAAAGTGTGCCAAATTTAGTAAGATCGATCAATAAACAAGCAATTTATTAGGTGTCCACTATGTGCTGGGCACCATTCCAGGTACTGAGGACACAGGCAAAACTGCCCTTAAGGAACTTGTATTCCAGAAGGGAAAATATATATTTGTGTGTACACACACACACACTCACACACTCACACATACACACTCACACACAGGGAGTAAAGGCAGAGATGCCCATGCAAGAGACATAAAAAGAAAGCAAATACAAATGTATGTGTGTGTGTGTGTGTGTGTGTGAGAGAGAGAGAGACAGACAGAGAGAGAGAGAGACAGAGAGACAGAGAAAGAGAGAGACAACAGGAGTTGGGGAGTGTCAGGAAAATCCTCATGTAGCAGTCCTTAATTTGAACTTTGAAGGAAAGAAGTGATTCTTAGAAGTGGAAGTGAGGAAAGAGTGCTTCTAGATATGAGGGAAAGACTGCAAAAGGTGTGATGAGGCAATGTTGTTTGTGAGTAACAACAAGAAAACCAATTTAAAGAAAGTTAGTACCCAGTCAGTTTGACTCAATTTGAAATATCTTTGTTGTCCCATCCAAACCCTTCCTATTTCAATCTTCCAGATGAAAGTTGATGGGGATAAATATAATTCTTACACCTGGGTTCAAAAAGAAACTGTACAAATAAGTATAGGATGGGAAAAGTGTGGCTACATAATAGATTGTGTACAAGAAAAATGTGGGTTTTAGAGGACTATAAACTAAATGTGAGTAATATGACATAGCAGACAAAAAACAGGGAATAAATTCAGTCTTAGGATACATTAAGTCATTCAGAGCAAGGGAGGTCTAACTATATTCTGCCATGGTTAGACCTCACTTGGAGTATTATGTTCAGTTCTGGTGGCCACATTTTAGGAAATACATTAAGAAATTATAGGAGATCTAAAGAAGGGTGACCAAGATGGTGAGGGGACTGGAGACCATGCTATCCATGGATTTATAGAAGGAAATGAACTTCTAAAGAACAGACTGAAAGAAGATACGATAGCTATCTTCAAACATTTGGAGGTCTGTCATGGAAGATGGATGGCATTATGCTTGTTCTACTTTGCCCCAGAGGGAGGAGCAGAGTGATGTGTGAAAATTGTATCAATGTAGGCTTGATGTAAAGAAAGCCTTCCTAACAGTCATACCTGTCCCAAAGTAGAGTGGGCTGCTTTTGGTGATAGTAGTGGTCACAACACTAGATCTTTAAAACAGAGGTCAACTATCAACTAAGTCAACAAGCATTTCTTTAGCAATTACTATTGTAACCCCAGTCCCAAAGGCCAAGGGCATATCTATACCTATACTCTAGGACAACGGTTCTCAATCTGTGGGTCACAACCCCTTTAGGGCCAAATGACCCTTTCACAGGGGTCACAGGGGTCACCTAAGACCATAGGAAAACACATATTTCAGATGGTCTTAGGAACCTCCTCTATCCATATCTAGGCATATCTGCCCACATGCAGACACACCCACATACAACGATTGAAGGATCTCAGCATTAGGAAGGTTGAGAACCACTGCTCTAGGACTTTCTCCTCATCAGTGGAGATGAATGCCCTGCTCTGTGTGAGGGGGAAGCAGAGTTGGTAAGAGTGGGAGAGCTCTTTGGTCTTTTCCAAACTTGAATCTCTGATTCTTTTCATACTTAGGTGCTTTTGACTTTCAGATTTGAGAGAATCTGAAGTCAACTTCACTTCAGGTTGCTGAAGGAAGACTCTTGAAAGAAGCTAACATGAGAGGAGTTGGCCACCTCCATCATGTCCCTGTGCTCAGTTTGCTACATTGGAAACTCTGGGGAACTTTTCCTTGGAGTGAGATATGGGACTCTCTCTTGGTTGAATTATCTCTCTCCCAATGGGGGAACTCCTACTGTATTGTCTGATATATACATTCTCCTGTGTATACTTTCTTTGATTTCTCCTTTTTATCTATTTAGATAAGTGGGTTTTCTTCGATAATTGCTATGTATGTGCATTGTGGAACTTGTATTTGGAGAGAAAGGAGTCAAATCTCAGATATAGAGTTTAGGGTCACCCTTTCCCCAAAATTGAAAGTGATCAGAAGTTAGCTTGAACCTGGAACTCACAGTCTCTAGACTAATAATATTTAATGGAGAAGGCAGATATAATTCTAACCTGGTAACCCCTTTCTCTGAGGGAAGGAAAGTGGTGGCCTCTGACCCCTACCCTTCTGGCAGGAATAAAATCTTTGGAGAAGGGTATAGGGAGAAAAGATCAGAGATGTCTATTTCTCTTTCCCTTTGAGCCATACAAAGATCCCCCTATGCCACATGTAGGGCATGGCCTTGGGCACATGTGGGGCCTTACTATGCCATATACTCTGTGGATAAATGCTGGGGATACAAAGAAAGGCAAAAACCCTACCTTCAAGGAGCTCACATTTTAATGGGGGAGACAAATGCAAACAATTATGTAAAAGGTATCAATTGGAGATAATCTCAAAGAGAAGGCATTAGTACTGAGAGAGCTTGGAAGAAGCTTCTCATTCCATAGTTCTCATCCGTATTTTCCCATACAGTCACCACAGAGTGTCCAGAAGGGTACTAGAGGTTTTTCTATGAATCTGTCATTTCCCCTCCTGGGGCACCAGCGGCAATCTACCATAAAAAAGAGAAACCATAGTTTGGATTTCACAAATACTGGAATTCCACACACCTAGGCTTAGCAATGTGCTTATGAATGTGCTATGCTATGGATTATTCTCAGAGTTATAACAAGAATGGGGTCGCTAGGGATTTGACTCAAGGTGAGAGAATTTTGAGGGGACTGAGAACATTTGTGTCCTTTTAAGGAAGAGGACAGGAGTTGAGCCCAGGGATAGCAGTAGGACCATTGTTCTATCCCTGACTTGCAGGGACCCTCCAGAGGAACTGGTAGGAACCAGGATCTGGTTCCATTTAGAGATGGAGAAGGGGGCCTGGCCCTGGCCCAAACAGGCTGTTACCCTTAGTGCTGAGAACCCATCTGATCAGTGAAAGAATTGAGAAGGGCATGATTAATATAAGATTGTAGCCTATACCCTACTCTATAGACATTTAGCATCTATCCAGGTTCCTGCTGTTTCTGGAGGAGTCCTCTAAGCTGGCCCTCCTTGAGTAGGTGAACTTGGGGCCAGTGTGTGACTGAAGCATGAAGCATTTATCCCACTCCCAACTCAGCTGCTTGTCTAGAGGATGGAGACCTAAGACCAGGGCCCTGCAAAGGCTGGTACCTCTGACTGAGTCTAGGCCATATCTCACATACAAAGTACCACATTATTTAGATGTTGGTTTCTCCTTTAGAATGTGAACTCTCTGAGCACAAAGTCCATTTCTGTCCCTCTTTGTTTTCCTAGTGATTTGCACAGTCATCAGGGTGAAGTAGATATGGTAGATGCTTGTTGACTAAAAGAAAGAGGACTAGGGACAATTAGGTGGCACAGTGAATAGAGCACCTGCCAGGAGAAGGGGGGACCTGAGTTCAAATCTGGCCTTGGACACTTGACACACTCATTAGCTGTGTGACCTTGGGCAAGTCACTTAACCCCAATTGCCCTGCCCTCCCCCCTCCAAAAAGCAAAAGGAAAAAAAAGACGAAAGAAAGAGCATTGGGAGTCAAGAGACCTGGGCTCTCCTCTGATGATAACTCTGGGTCTCTGGTTCCTCCTATGTAGAACAAGGGTTGTGGTGTTCCTATCATTCCATCTGCCCCTTCTCTGTTGTGCAGAGTAGTGGGGAGCATGAGGAAGTATGAGAAGTGACAAGATGTGACAACAAGGGAGAGGTGCTGGATGACAAACTCCAGGACTTAGGGAATGAGGCACATCTCTTAGTCACCAGAAACTTGAATTTTAGGACTCAGAAAAGGATAGTGGAATAAAATGGTGATTACAAACCTTGGCACTGGGGCCCGCCACTGAGTTCATGCTTTCTCCCCAGCTCCACAGATGACAAAACACTGTAAAAAGATGTAACCTGAGGTCCCTGCCAGGGAACTGTGAAATTTGGATTCAGCCAAAGGATCACACTTGAGGACCTAGAGAACCATATGTGACCTTGAGACCACAGGTTCCCCCACCCCTGAAAGAAAGCAGGGTGATGGAGATCCGGCCACAGCGAAATTAAAAAAGAGTATTTGATAAAGATGATTATCAATTTGACTGGTTTTAGAAGATAGATGATGTAAGATGCGGCTCTTCCTCTGGGGGATGGTGGCAGGGACTACTTAATGTTTCATAAGCTGTTATGTTGGGAGGATTGAGTGTGGGGAAAGCGGCATAGCTGGAAATGCTGGAATTTTAAAAATATCATTTCAGGTATTAAAAAATACCTTAAAAAGGGCAAACTCTTTAAATAGATCTTGCCATTTTCTTTTTCTTAGCTATCCCCTGTATAATTAGGAACTACATGGCGAAACGTTTCAAAATCTGGCAGTAGTTGTCCTTTTTTCCCCCAACTTGATAAGGATCTTTGCAGAGCTTGGATGGACCTTCCCAGGGCTTGGATCCCCTTCCCCCCCCACCCCCATGGTCTTTTCAATTCTTTTGACCTTGTCCTAGACTTGAAAAGCAAATATTTAATGGAGGAATGTATTGTGCCAAGGAAAACAGCAATGGTTTCATTGGGTACCTAAGGCATGTAGGCAAGTCATTTCTTTCTCTGAGCCTCAGATTTCCTTGTCTGCAAAATGTGGACAATGCTACTTGCTCCACCTGCCTTATGGGATTGTTGTAAGGAAAGTGCTTTACCTATAGAAATTTGAGTGCTTAATATCAGAATTATTAACTATGACAACAGAATCACACTCAAGGCTCAAATGTGGAGTATCCTGTGAAGAGGCTTCTTAAATAGGGCAGGAAGATAGATCCTGTCATCATCTCCATACTAACATGAATGAATCTCTGACCTCTTTATTCAGTGTGTGTGTGTGTGTGTGTGTGTGTGTGTGTGTGTGTGTGTGTTGGGAGAAGGGAATCTATGGGTAAGGAAATGTTATAGATTCCAACTTATTCATCCCATATAATTCTTACTTATATTTTCCTGTAAATCCTTCATGGAAGATCCATCCAGCAAGCTTTCCTCACTTTTTCATAGTATTTCATAGATATGAATGTAGCACTTGGGCTGTCCATCTGTTATTTCTCTCACCAGTTCCATTATTGGCTCACTCCTTTTTCTAGGCATACATGTCCTTTATCACATCACTTTTTATGGGCAAGTCACCCTTGATAATATGTAGTGGTTGCTTAATTTCATCATGCAATTATTATCCTTGAGTAACTAGCAATTCTGATTTTTCAGAGACTGAGGTGGTATTAGAAAGATGGGTTTTTGTGGCTGGGAGCAGTTAGGACTCATTGAAAGCATAGTGTAATTACACTTGGGACCTGGTCCAATATACTACTCATATTTAATGGTCTCAGTATGTGTGTGTGTGTGTGTGTGTGTGTGTGTGTGTGTGTGTGTGTAGCCAAGGATCAGAGTAGTTGACTACAGAATGGTTCACTGGAAGGTTGGCCAGTAGCTAAAGAATGGTCATGATAACCAATGAATTTACTAATTATATCTATAGCTAAACTAAAATGTGGGGCTGAAGGAATTTGCTGGTTAACAGGGGCAGGAGATAGACTTTACTTTTAGTACTGGCATGAGTGTTTTAAATTGTCTTTTTTGATTATAACAATAACAAACATTAACAGTGTCAAAGTGCAAACAATGGCCCAAAACGGGGAGTTATAGGGAACTGTGGACTTCTGTTATTGCACAATTTCTTGAGAGATGATAAGAGCAGCCTCATTTTTCAAATGAAGCCAGTGGGATTGACCTGAGTTGGTTTCCTTCTCCTATATACCTGTACCATTTTTCTTCTTGGGATAATAAAATTCCAGGGCCTGGTCTTCATTCCTTTTGCTTTGGACCAAAGTGTCATGAGTAAAAGAGATTTGGGGTTCTTTTTCCTTTTTTTTTATTCTGCTGCTCCTATTTGGGTATCATGCCCTGGGCTGATGAATGAAGGCCTAAATTGAGGTTTGAGGCTTGAGAGGTTTGAGGTTTGAGAGAGCTATCAGGAATCTGAGAGGAAATGAGCCACTTAGTTTCCCATTTTTAAGTTGAAAAAGTTTCCAGTTTTTAAATCTGTCTGCCATCCCACTGAAGTTGCTACTTCTGCCAACAGCAGAGTGCATCATCCACCCATGACTCCTTATTCTGTATGACTGTGGTCCATGCTTTCTCATAAATTTTCCACTGGGGGTCCACCCAATGTTCTGAGAAGTCTTCTGGTAGGTCTATTAACATTACATGAATACTGTGAATGTAATGGAATGTTATTTCCATTATAAGAAAAGATGAATATGATGAACATAGAAACAGGGGGAAGACATATGAAATGGTGAAAAGTGAATTAAAGGAAACCTGGAAAACAATAAACACAATGACTACAACAGTGTAAATAAGAACAACAAAACAAATGAAACTAAATACTGTGAAATTATAAAGACTAAGCTTGGCCTTAAAGATGCGATTTGGGAATACACCTCAATTCCTTCTTTGTAGAGGTGAGGGACTATGGTTGTGGAACACTGCAAAGAATGTTAGATAGAACTTTTTTTTCCCTTTTTCTCTCTTCTTTATTTTTTATTCTTTGTTAAAAGGGATGGCTCCTTGGGTGAAAAGGAGGGGACACATTGAGAAATGCCTGTGATATAAAACAAAACATATCAGTAAGAAACATAAACACTGTATTCCATGGGTTTGAGTGTAGCATTTAGATTCTCTATCTGTTCTTTCTCAACTTCACAACATGACCAGCCTCTTTTCTGATCATACATGTCTTTGGATGTCATCTTTTATGATACTTCTTGCATGTAAATCTTCATTGGTAATAACTCCAACCTACTTTAACCCACCATATATCTTTTTACTGCTCTGAGTCACTTGTAATTTGGATCCTTCAGAGATTGTGGTGTTCTATGATTTGTAGCTATGTGACATATTTGAGAAGAAAACTAACGCTAAAAATATAGGGTTCTGTTTCAGGGAGCAGCCTGAGATTGTTGAAGTTGAAAGTGATGAATAATTCCTCAAATGCAATCCAGTCAGTTCTCTTCTTTTTAACTCCATCTGCAGTGTCCAAGATATAGGTACTAATAATGTGTATTCTTTACTCCCGCCATGTGCTGAACCCCCCCCACCCCGCCCCGTATTAGGCCATATTGGTGGCTGATTCTTTTGGGGGAGGTTCTATAGTATTCCAGTACTCCTTACATCTGCTTCCTGGCTTTCTCCGAGTCTCAGCTGAAGTTCCACCTTCTACAAGAAGCCTTTCCCAGGTCTCTGTGAGCTTAGTACATGAGGATACTCCCAATTTATCCTGTATATTTTGTTTAATCATAGTTGTTTGCATGTTGTTTCCCCCATTAGATTGTGAGCTCTAGAACACGGATTTATTTTTTTAACCTTTCATTGTATCCCCAGTGATTAGCACCGAACCTGATACATAGTAAACACTTAATTAATGCTACTTAACTGACTGACCAACTTGATATGGTCAGCACAGTGTCATCTACATATAGAAGCTTCTGTAGTCCCTTACTTCCTCTATGAAATTTCTCTTGCACTTTGACTCCATGGCTGTCCTCTACGATAGAGACAAATCTCTTTGGTAAACCTACATCTCTGTTTTATACTTTGATATGGATAATCAGGGGATCGTTCAACAAAGTGATCTCTGTTGTTGTATCTATCCTAATGAGCTCTATGGAGGGCCAACTGCTCCTTCTCCTCTACTTGATTCTAGGTAGCACTGAGTAGAAGGAACCCTGTATAGCAAAGACACAAATCTTTAATCCTCTGGTCAAAGTTGACCTTCTCTCATCCAGACAGTTTGTGAGAACTGCTAGTCTACTCCTTTCCCCTCACTTTTAGAGATCTTTGGAGGTATAGCAGGCTGATATAACTTGTATAACCCAGACCAGCTGCTCTGGTGAAAGGAGATGGAGGCTATTCCTCTAAGGTCCAAGAATAGGTAGATAGGACAGACCAGGATAACTGCAAGGTACTTGGGAGGGAAGAGGTGAAAGGCATGAGCTCGTCACAATTGGATCTGAGATGGAAAACAGAGACGAAGTGTTTCTACAGCTGTTTAAAGAGAGACCCTTCTACAGACGTTGGAGTTGTGTGACTAGGTGTATTTTTTTCTTTTAAACAGATTTACAAAGGCAGGAGATAATCTGGTATGGAATCATGAAAGAGTTCTACTACTATGTGCCTCTCTCCAAGAACCCACAGCTGGAGAGAGAGTAGCCTAGAGGAAAGATAATGTGCAACATCTGTTGCAAAAGAGCTGCATTATAGGGAGCTGTACAGCTGGGTGCTGCAGAAGGGAGAGGACCCGCTTTCCTGGCTGGGAGTGACCACAAAATTCATGGGATGATGAATGTACATGTAGAAAAGGAATTTCTGATCACAATGCCCCAGCAGAGCTTCATCAAGAACAAGTCACATCAAATTAACCTCATTTCCTTTTTAACAGGATAACTAGACTAGTAGAGGAGACAATGCTATGGATGAAGTTGCCTAGCTTTGGTCAAATCATTGAACAAAATCTCTCATGGGATTTTCATGGAAAAAAGGGAAAGATGTGGGTCAGATAACGGTATGCCAGCTGGTGGATTCAGAACTAGTGGAATGGCTGGACTCAAAGAGTAGTCATTTACACTTCAGTGTCTGCTTGGAAGGAAGTCATTGGTAGAGTGCCTGGAGATCTGTGTTTGGCTCTTGTAATTTAATATTTTTTTTAAACCAACAATGTGGATGAAGGTATAGGTGATGATAATCAGATTTGCAGATGACCATAAATCTGGGAGGAAGAAATAACATGAGAGGCAGAATTAAAAAAAAATAACTTGACAAGCTAGAACATTAGGCTAAATCAGTGGTTCTCAAACTTCCTAATGCTGCAATCCTTTAATACGGTTCCTCATGTTGTGGTGACCCCCAACCATAAAATTATTTTCGTTGCTACTTCATAACTGTAATTTTGCTACTGTTATGAATCTATCTGATATGCAGGATGTATTTTCATTGTTACAAACTGAATATAACCCACAGGTTGAGAACCACTGGGCTAAATACAGTAAGACCAGATTTAATAGGCCTCATTGTAAAGTCTTATTTTTATATTGTTGTTAAGTTGTTTTTCAGTTGTGTCCAACTCTTCCTGACCCTGTTTGGGGTTTTCTTGGAAGATACCCTGGAGTGGTTTGCCATTTCCTTCTCTGATTCATCTTACAGAAAAGGAACTAAGGCAAATAGGGCTAAGTGACTTGCCCAGGGTCACACAGCTAGTACGTGTCTCAGGTCAGATTTGAACTCATGAAGATAAATCTCTCTGAGTTCAGGCCCAGCACTCTATCCACTGTGCCACCTATCAAGCCCTAAGTCTTAGACTTCAGTTAAAAAAAAACTAACGTCACAAGCATAAGACAGAAACATAACCCAACAGAAGTTCATCTGAAAAAGATCTGGAAGTTTATAATCACTGCAAACTCCATATAAGTTAAAAGTATTGATACATAACACTGAAATTGTATAATAATAGGTTCATTGAGAGAGATATTATTCAGGATGGAGAGAGGATGGCTCTTCTGTTTGCTGCCGTAATCAGACATTTAGAATACTGTGTTCGGTTTGGGACATCATAGTTTAGGAAGGATATCAATAAGCCAGATGACATCAACAATAGGGCAGCCAGGATGGTTAAGGGTCTCAAGGTTATGCCATATGAAGATTGCTGAAGGAATTCAGAATCCTGAGAATGGAAAGAAGATTTAATGGGGAACAAAATAACTTCATCCAAGTATCTGAAGGGCTTTGTGTGGGAGAAGGATTAGATTGGCTTTGATTTGTCCCATGAGGCAGAATCAGGAGACGTGGGTGGAACTACCAGGAGTGGACTTACAAAGAATGATTTTGAATCCTTGTAAGGAAAACTTTCTAATAACTAAAGCCATCCAAAAGTGGAATGGGCTACTTTGGGAGGGGATGGGTTCTCTCTCACTAGAAGTCTTCAGGCAAAGGTTGGATATGTTGTCAGGTTAGGGGATCCTTATTCAGGTATAGTTTGTACTGATTTAATTCAAGCAACATTTACTAAGTGCTTATTATGTACCAGGCACAGACATGAGATACAAAGGTTAAAAATAAAGTAGTTCCTGCTCTCAAGGAGCTTACATTCTTCTGGGCCATATGGTTTCTGACTTCCCTTCTAGTTCTGAAATTCTGGGCTATGACAATGGCAGTGTTGCTAAACCCACAGCATAAGTCAGGAGCAGAGGGCAGTGACAATGGAAGAGCTTTGGGGAGAGGAAGAATACACGAGAAGGAGCAATAGAGAACATATTCAGATAGGAACAGTGATGTGGAGCAAATCCTGGCTTCCCTCATAACTTTGTCACAAACTTGTCATAACAAGTGTCTGGGGTAGGATGGCCATTTGTGGTAGGTAAGTGTATTGACTCATGGACTCAACTGCTAGTCTTTTCTGTGTCCTTTTATTTGTCAATAAAATAATTTTATGTTTTGAAGCCTTGTGAGACTGAATGCTTTTAAGGGAGGTTGCTGACTATCTTTAGAGAAGTGTTGAAATTCCCAAGTTGATCTTGGGTGGGGGACAATAAGATAGAGTTCTCAAAGTATATCCTGGGTCCTTTATGTCCTTAGGGAGCCTCTGATACAAAGGTTACAATAATTTTATAAAGGTTACTATAGAAGAAGTATAGGGCAGCTAGGTGTCTCAGGGGATAGAATGCCACACCTAGAGTTAGAAAGACATCTTCTGAGTTCAAATCTGGCCTCAGACACTTACTAGCTGTGTGACCCTAGGTGAGTCACTTTACCCTTTTTGCCTCCATTTCCTCATCTGTAAAATGAACTGGAGAAGGAAATGGTAGATTACTCCAGTATCTTTGTAAGGAAAACCCCAAATGGGGTCAGGAAGAATCAGACATGACTGAAAATGACTGAACAACAGCATAAAAAAAAGTTGTCATGTCTCCAGGCTTTCTGGTTAAATCTCTGAAAACAAACAGATTCACCAATCAATAGCATTTCTTCTCATTAGCTTTTACCTTCAGTGAGCAAATTCTTCTTCGTTTTTGCAATTTAACAATCATAAAGTAATTGTCTTCTGAACTGAGTGGGTCATTCTGGGTACTGATACTTGAATGAACTCTTAAAGTGCTAGGATTTTGTGGTCTTCTTTAAACCTAGTCATTGAGCATCCTAGAATGCAAAATGCTAGGTCTGGAAGTAACCTTGGATCATAGAACATGGAATCTTAGGCGTCATCTACTCCAACACAGAGGGTGGAAGGAGGGACTTGTCCAAAGTCTCAGGGAGTTAATGATGGACCCAAAAATAGAACCCAAGTCTCCTGACTTCCAGGCCAGAGCTCATTATATTACCCCCTAGATTCTCTTCAATTCCTCCCCAGGACTGAGCCTTTTCTAGGTGGAATCCAACATTTCAGATATAGATCAAACAAAGCATTTTGCGTATCTTCAGTTTTAAAAAATTCATCTCCTCCAATTGCCTTTAATAATTTCCCAGATTTCCAGGAACTGATAATGTTGAAGCCACCTCAGTGTTATTACACAGGCTGTCCAAAGAAGGGTTATCTTTCTAATGACCAGATGGCATATAACTGAACCACATACAGAACTAATAGACTCTTGTACCCATCTGTTGTAGAGGCAAAAAGGATCGAAAAAGTAGCCAGGGCTGGTGCTCTATTCACTGCACTACCTAGCTGCCCCTAGAATAATGTTTTTAAACAATTGAAAGAAATGCTAACTTTTAGAGTTTAGTGAATATAAAGATGTATTTTTTTTCTCATTCAAGTTCATGAGAACTCAGTGAGATCCATCCATGGGACCCCCATGAATAAAACCCCTGGTTAGTGGGTCTTCAGGGTCTTAGGATACTCAGCAAGTTTCTACTTTGGGGAGCTAAAGTTTCTCATTCTTTGCTTGGAGCCAGGACTGTGTGAAGGGCTTTCTTACATTTTGTGGCAGGAAAGGTTGTTAAAGGAAAGTGAGAATATCTGGAGTGACTCATGTACAGCACCACAAAGGCCTTGGAGAATGCTTTAGCCAAATCCCAATGAATGTCTCTCTACTCATAGGATCAATATCAGGTAATTATCTTTAATTCCACATCACAGCAGTAGAGTGAAGAGGGAAGGGAAAGAAAAAAAAATGCAAACAAATCAAACAGGGGATATTTACATCTAAAATTCACATCACTTATTTGTTGGGTCCAGAACATGCTATCACAATATATACAGTAAATACCTTTGAGGACATGGGTACAAACTCCTTGTTTTTCTTTTAATTTTGCTTTCCTGTATAGTTAAGATAGGGGTTTTTTTTGTAGCTTTTTTTTTTAAAACATGACTACACAAAAGAGGTGGTTAGAGATTTTCTCATTTTAAATAAGCACAGAATGCCAGAGATTAAAAACACATTTACAGGGCAGAGTACCTGTGAGACATCACAATCTATACATTTTTTGCTCAAATTCCTGTACAAATACATAGCATTCAAATGAAATATATACAAAGATGCCTGACAAAATGAAAATCAAGAGATCGTCTAATCTTTTCAAAGGAATCTCACCTCTGTTTTCCACAGCTTTCCCTCCCCCTCAAGCTTGGCTGGTTTGCTGATAGGAAGTGGTTTGGGAATGGGGCCTTTTTGCCCAGTTATATGCAGGAGATACAGGGAAAGGAAAACAATAAAACATCTGATTATACTACATAGAGCAAGGCTAACTGGACACATTATAACCCCCGATGAACACATGTAACAGGTAGAAGAACCAAGGGAGACTTGTGCCTTTGGTGACTGGCTTCAGACTCAGAGCTCCTCTGAGACCAGTCAATTTTTCTCCACCCAAGAATCAAACCCAACATTCAACCCCAGAATCAACCAAGCCCTGGTGAACACTGTCTCAGGAACCCCAGTCAGCCAATGAAACAAAGGCTCGGTCACAGCAACCTTTGTCTCCACCTCTAATTCCCTGAGAAGTAGGGCTGACCTCCGTTTTCAGTCATTAATACAATGACAAAAAAATAAAAAACAACCCAAACCCTTCTTTTTTCCCTGCTCCTTACTCAGCCCTGTTGATTAATAATACTACAAGGGTATTCTTTTAGAAATTCCCTAATTCGTGCAAAATACCTGCACAGAAGCCCCTAGTGGAAACAGATTTTATCAACCTCTTTTCCTGTTCATCGGAGGGAGGTGGTCAGAGGGGAATGTCATTCTTGCTATGAATATGGGTGCTCATTTGCAAAAAGACAAGTTACACCAACTGTCTTTTCTGGTTTGAAAGGGGGAAGGGATTAGGGTTTAAAAACCAGGCACCAAAAATGCTGGCAGACCACCCAGTCAAGAGTCCAGAAAAGTCAGGAGAAGGAAAAACAGGGTGGGAAATAGATTTGAGCTCCAATGATGAGGGAGGCTTTGCAATGAGCAAACACTTTGACTCACACTAATGTTAACTCCAGAAAATGAAAGAAACGTTAAAAAAAAAGTTTTGTTCATAGACATTTTTTAAAAGTAACTTAGAAGCACCCTGATAAAATACTGTTATACCCTTCCACCCCATTTCCCCAAATATTAAATCAAGAGGAAAACCAATATCCTGACCTGATTAGAGTTTCATATGAAGACACTGTTGTCCACTAGGGCTTTAGAGAGCTCTAACATCCTTTCTTAGGCTGGTGAAGCCATGGAAAACTGTTCTTGGGGCTTACCCCCAGCAACCCTTGAACACTGTTGAAACACCACCACAAACAAGTGGCAGAAGGCAACAAGTGTTATGTGGCTTGGGCTCCTTAGTAATAGGATACCACCTCACCCTACTCTCCTTGCCCCCTCTAGTCCTTTATGAAGGACCATTTATGAAGAAGGTGAATTCATTTGCATGGGGATGAATTTCTAAAGAAGACAAAAAAAAATGTACTTGCTTATCCATCCCACCCAGTAGCCAACTGAGCCTGAGTTTCCTTAAGCCTGCTCCAGCAGCCCTGCTGGGCTACCTGTCTCTTTTACAACAGAGGTAGTGTTGAAAATCCCTGACTCTGGAGAATGGACTACATTCTAATCGCTTCTGAAAGATCAAAAGATTTCCGAGCTGCTGAGACCAAAGGGCCCCTCTCTTACACCAGGAGGACTTACCAGTGATGGAAGGACCTGGTTGATATCAGCCCAATCAGAATGAACAGCCTTCTGGGCCCAGGAAAGAACCTACCCAAAGGCAGGAGTTGGGCTCTCTCCTCTGAGGAAGCTGGGACGGGAAATCTTTCTTACTTGGTGTATTACATAGCCCTACTCTCTGATAACTAGGCTCTAAGCAATGGTGTTGACAACTGCCCAAAACTGAGCTGGAAGAAGGCTCCGGGGGATGGGGTTGGGATCTTGGGAGCTACCCAATCCTTGCTGGCCCTGCAGCCAAATTGGAAAGAGGCCCTGCCTCTTAGGATGAGGGAGGTGGGGTAGTGGCATTAAAAAGGAGCAAATGTTCAGAGCTCAAACTAATGGAGAGAAAACTAGAGGAGGCAGCAGGGGGTGAGTTGGAACCATAGGGCCTTCAGCAGCCCCTGTGGAAAGCCAGCAGTATGGCTAAGATGTAGAAGTCAGATTCAGCATAGCTGGGCCAGTGTAGGTTAGACCCAGGAAGCCACATATGCAAACGTTCCTGGAAGAGCTGATTTTTTTTTCATAGTAGCCCCTTTTCTCCTGTCCACAGACCACCTCTAAGTTTGCCAAGTGCAGTCTACACAATCCCTGAATGTAACCATGAGCTTTTGCATCTATAGAGCAAAGAAAAAGGTCCCTAGTGCAACTCCTACTGTGCGTTTCCAAACCCGGAGGGGCCAGTGCATGGAAGAGGATGTTTCTGCTCCTCTTCTGGTACTGAGATACTCCAATGTGGCTTCTGTTTGTGCAAGTCTCTACGGCTAAAGGCTACGTCCACATACGTTCATGTGGGCTGGTAACTGCAGAAGGAAGAAAGCATCCACTGCACAGAGAAAAAAAGGAAAAGAAAGCTCCAATAGAAAATTGAAGAGTAGAAAATAAACTAAAAGTAAAAGCAGCAACATTGCATGCTGGCACTGTCTCTGTACACAGTCCAAATGGAGTTCACTGCAGTAGAATGCAAAGAATTGGTTTCTCTCTCCTCTGAGTCCCACACCTTTCTAGTTCCCCTCTGGGCGACTTGCTTGTTAGACCTGGAGTAATTATACAAGTTCCTTTGTTCAGTCTCCCTCTGGTCTACTGCTCACTGATGCCATGCTCCCAGGCAACCCTGGCTTGCTCCTCCTTGATGCTTCCTGGTGGCAGAGAGACTTTTCGGTGCAGGGGTCGGTGCTTGTTATCTTCCTCTTCCATCATCATCATCCCGTCCTCATGCTCCAAGGGTGGGTGTCGGGAATGGTATGGTTTTGGGGGTAGAGCGGGAGGAGGGTCCATGGGGTCCTGAGGGATCACTCCACTAGGAGCAGAGTGGCTTCGGCATGGCTGGGATTTGACTGACTCCAAGACATCAGGCTCTGAGAGACTGTATCGGACAGGGAGGTAGGGTGTTTCTAAGTCTTCATCAGTATTCCATGCCTGGCTGGGGACAGAGTCCATGGTGTCTGTGCGAGGCGGGACCTCTGAAGAATGCCCAAAGTTACTCTCACTCAAGGAGGATACACCACTGCTGGCACTACCGGACAGGGTAGAATTGCTTCCATCCAGGCCAGACTGGGGACTTGTGGGTGATGCAGGGATGGGATGGAGAGGAGACTGTTAGAAATAAAAAAAGAGGTCAATTAAAACCTCTTCCCAGGCAATTCTATGGGTCAACTCACCTGTTATGTGTATGGTTGATAAGGTGAGAAGCTGGCTTCTATTTATGACGTTTAAAGACATCATCACTAATAATAGCAAACATTTATTGAGAACCTGCTATGTGCAGATGCTGAGCTAGCTGCTGGAACACTGAGAGCATGCTGTCTCTCCAAGAAAACCTGGCATTAAAAGTTATTAGACTCAGAAATCGCCAGCAGTCTACCTCTCCCTAGTTACAGAATGGGAACTCTACCAATAAACCCCGCCTTCTTTCTTGCTGACCTCTCAGGGATGCTTTGGACTCTATCTGCGCGGTGGTTGGTGTGCCCTTTAGTAATCTGTCCTTCTGAGGTCAGTCAGGATATTCTGGGGAGAAGGTCAATATGGCATGAAGCTTGGCTAGTTTGAGCACAGTCTTTTTCTTTATGGTCTTTTTGAGACTCGGCAGAAGAAGACTCTATTCCCTGCCAGTCTCCAGTTGTGCTGAGGTGGCTGCAATGACTTGGAGATCATTCAGGAAAGCCATGGCCATCCTGAGTGGCTTGAGGCTGGCCCTTGTGGACAGAAGCCTTTGGGGCTACCCAGTGATTCTCAGGACATCAGGATGCCAAGATGCTTCATGCTTCCCAGTCTTCCCTGTAACTGAACGAAAGGTCTAACACCTAAGAAGCATCTTAACCTTGCCCTTGTCTCCCTGGCACTTCCAGGTAGGGTTGTGGCTCCCTGTTCAGGGGGCTGGGTAGCCTGCTCTAGTGTTGTTTAGGTAGTTGGGAGGTAGATAAACAGAGAACAGGGCTGTCTCTGCTCCATCCTTTTCACATAACATCTGTCTCTATGACCCTGCACAGGAGGTCCTCCGGGCCTGCAACATTTTCCCTTCTCTGCTTCTCAGAAGCTCTAGTTCTCTTTAAGGCTGAGCTTGAGTGCTCTGGTAAGAGGTTTTTCTAGATGCTTTCAGGAGAAAGGGAGTTAGGCAGTGCAATGGATGTCATGCTGCGCCTATAGTCAGGAAGACTTGGAGTTACAATCCGGCCTTGTATGCTCACTAGCTTTGTGACCCTAGCCATTTAACCTCTGCCTCAGTTTCCTCAACTGTAAAATGGTGACCGCAGCAGCAGCTGTGAGGACCAAATGAAATAATATTTATAAAGTGCTCGGCACAGTTTCTGGAAGGTAGAAGTATTCTATAATGCTCCTTCCCACCCCTTACTCCATCCAGATCTACTCTGTATTCACTCAGTGTATGTTTTATTTTGACTTTATCAGCTAGGTGGCACAGTGTACCGAGCACTGAACCTAGAGTTAGAAAGATCTGAGTTCAAATCTAGTCTCAGATACTTACTATCTGTGTGATCCTGGGCAGGTCACTTACCCTCTGCTTGTCTCACTTTTCTGTCATCTGTAAAATGGGGATAATAATAGCACCTTCCTAGCAAGTGGGATTGATGTGAGAGCATCAGTGCTGCTTCTCTCCTTCCTCCTCTCCCTTAAACTGGGTATAGGTAGAATGTATACTCCTTGAAGGCAGGGGCAGCTTTATTTTTGGTTTTATATCAGCAGTGTCTGGTATAGTGCCTAGTACCTACAGAGCAGGTGCTCATTGAAGTGAATGCCCTCATTTTTCAGATGATGATGGAAAATAAGTAACTGGACAAAGGGTACACGGGGAGCAAGAGGTGGAGCTGGGATTTGACTGCATCTTTTCTGATGGTGAGCCCTGAATTATTTCCCCTCTCCCAAGCTTCCTCCCCAGTCACCTCCTTTGAGACACAGGCTGTGATGAGATGCTTTGGTGTTACCTTGCGCAGCGTCCGAGCAGGAAGGGCCGGAGGAGCGTCTCCAAGGGGGTGATGGAAAGCATCGAAGTGGAAAGAATAGTGTCCTGAAATGAGAGAGGGATTCATTCTCAACAAGGAGGGCACCTTTTGTATAACACAAGACACAATCTAGACCTGTCCTGGCTAGCAGGAGAGACTAGATGAAGCCTGGGAGGCTTTTCCTCCTTTTACTTATTATTTATTTTTTTAAAGAATTTTATTGCTGTGAAAGATCCCTCTTCGCTTCCCAGTCCACTGAGACAGAAGTGACCTGCCTCATGAAGGGTGTGTCTGGAGGTTGTCCTGTTGTCTCAGAGCTGACATGAAGACTGGCAGCAGAGGGTGGCTTTCTACCCCTGCACTGCTGAGGTTTCTGGGCCAGATCACAGGCTGATAGATACCAGGCCTTTGAAAATGCAACCAGAATTTCTGTTGCCTTCAGCTCCAAAGTCACATGTTGTTGAGGCATCTGCCTCACTTGCTGGCCTTGAAAATCTACCTCCACTGTTGTTCTTACCACAGCACACTGGACTTCTTACCACAGCAGCTGGAGTTCTGGCTTTGTCTAATAGTCTGCTAGGTGAAACAGCCCATCTTCTCTGCTTCCCTCCATCTCTTTTCCTGGAAAGAAGCTGCTTGCCTGGGTGGCTCCCATCCTTGTGGCTTACTGGGGCCTGAGAGGTAGGACTATCTGGGGGACCTTCTGTCAGTTTTCTTACCATACGGAAGGCTTCGAGGAGGCACTGGTGGGGCCAAGGTGCTCCCCACATGGGCAGATAGCAATGGCAAGGCCTCTCGGGTTCCGCTGTCCAGGCTCCAGCTGCTGGGGGCTGTTGACACAGCTGAAGGATGGAAACAGATGGGATTGGGGTGAGGTTACATTAAGAGATGCACTCATGGATGGAAGGCTCATCGTAAGGACTGGCTCTTCTCCAGCTGGGAGTTGGCCCCATGATTTCTGAGGTAGTACTGGTCTGCCTACTCAAGTCAAAGACAGTGGCCTGAGAAAAGGAATTTGGCTTAAAGGATGGATGGCATCCAGGGGTGGTTTTGGGGTTATGAGGACTGGCAACATCTTCAACTGTATCAAAATTTGATGAATTTTTAAATGAGGGGGAACTGAAAGTATGACAATGAGCAGTAGTAATCTAACCCAAATGAATACTTCCTCCTATTCTGTTCTGAGGAAGAATATGGGTAAGTGAGAAGATAGGTGCGTCCCACCTTTCTGTCCTCCCAAGAGCAATGGCAAAAGATGCACTTCCTTTCCTATACCGAGGCATATGTGAAAACAAAACTTTGGAACCCTGGCACAGAAGGAACTCCTGTCTTCCAACACATCTCCCTCCAGCCTGTAACACCGATCAGGGATAAGAAATCTTTATTTCTTCTGGGCAAGGACTGGCCAAGAGGGTGTGCTGATCCAAGTTTGGCATCCAGCTGCATATGTCCTTTAAAATCCCAAAGTGAGTTGCAGAACTGTACTAACTCCCCATTCCTTGTACTTAGTGGTTCCCCCCAAAAGGCTTTGAGTCAAACAGACACTTTGACAGAAAGTCTGTTGCTTGGCAGGGGCAGCCTAACTCTAACCCTGGAGGCTACTGCTTTGGATGCCTTTTTGCCTACAGCTTGGTCTGATATTATAAAAAAACCACAACTTTGTCCAGCCTGGGGCAGGCAAACTGTTGATAATATACAATTCCAATTGAGAAAATGGTTACTGACCAAGAAAGATGCTAATGGAGGGTCCAGAGAAAGGTTCTTATGAAGTTTCCCATATGGAATATACATTGGTGGCTTTAAATTCTGGATAGAATTTGTGTCTAGTCTACTTTTTCTTTAGGTTAACGTAGCTTTATGATGACTTACCTGCACCAGAGGCTCTAAGGACTGCACTTTGGCTAATGATGCTACACTTTGGAGTCTGGGTACTAGCCCAAGAGCAGAGAAAGGTGTCCTGGGAGCAATGCTGCTTTCCTATTAAAGATCCTGCCTCCTTCTATCTCCTTGTCCTCTACCCCTAGCAGGTATGGAAGAAAGGAAGAGGAATAGTGAAACCTCAAACCCAAGAGCCTAGGAAGGCTGTTTTGTGGGGAACAGGGTGATAAGTACTCACACCTCAACTAATATGATACTGGGAAATGTATATTACTGAAAAATAATCTTTCCACCAATGATGGTAGGGAAATAGTCTCATTGTTGGGGGCTAGACTTCTCCAAGGATGTCAGCAAAAGACAAACCTTCAAAGAGGTCCAGCATATGTCTTTGAATTGTGGAAATAATTAGCAGCAAGAAGGATCCTGTAAACTATTAATATATAGACAAATCATTTCAAATGAGTCTTAAGGTGTTTGCCATTTTGACTCCTTTTAGAGCAGTGAATTCTCTAGTATGATGGAATAGAGCCTCAGATGAAACTGAAAGTGGTTTCTTACAGGGAGTACCATAACACAGAAGTTGCTGGATGAAAACTAATTAACAGCTGGCTTACAAAGCTACCATGGCTTAGGTATGAGTTTTGTTTGGAGAGAATAATGAAGAATCCCATTCCTCTCCTTCTTCCTTATCCAGACTTAGTTTATCCTCAGTACTTGCTGAGCATGTAGAATATCACGATAGAGGTATCAAGGCAGAGGAGGGAAGACCAATGTGGGAAGCCCCCACTCCTATAGGAGATATCTGGAGGGTCAGAAACTTGACTTGGTTTTTTAGTCAGTTGCTTGTGAGTGTGGAAAGCTATTCTAAGGTCTTTGATCAACTACAAGTAAAATTTAAGTCATGTTTTAATGTTGATTTTGTGGCTCAAGCTTCCAGAAGTACATGTCGTACTTTACATTATCAGCAAAGAACAGCATAAGAATAATAACATGAACCTGGAAGAAAGAAGCTTGTAATCAGAACTTGGTGAATTTTGAGAACAAGATGGTGGAAGGGAATCATTGGAGTCACTTCATATGTAACCATTTCTGCCTTGCTTTTCTGTTGAAGTCTTTTAAGCAGCCTGATGGCTCTTTGACATTTGGCACACCTGCTCTAGAACCAGGATAATAAAGAGATTCTATGATGGACCAAGTTTAGTTGGGAGAAGTAGGGATGGAGCAACTCTGGCATTTCCATTTAGATGAGAATCGAGCTATAAAGGGAACCTATTTGCTGAGATTCCTCTGTCTTCCAGGATTGCCATAGTGTAGTATGCACATGTGAGAGCCAGGTGGAGGTGACTGAGGTTTTCTTGCTTTTTGCCCCTTCTCCATGGCCACAGGGGTGGGTAAGGGAAGCAGGAAGGCACTTCTTCCTATAATACTCTGGACTCAGATTGCATGCTTAGACAAGCACCAAACAGGCACTGCTAGGATGAAGAACCATGAGAAAGAGAAGTAATAGCTTCAGGGGAGAGGGCACTGATGAAGAGAAGCCATAAGCCTGAAGAAGTAGGTGTAGGCAATGGCAGTGGGGTTCCCTGGGAAGAGTGGCTGAGATACTGTAGAAATCTTCTAGGAAAGGTGGTGGTGGTGGTAGTGAACAGAAAAGCACGTACCAGGGCTAAGAGCTGGAAGAGCAACCAAAAAGAAGTGAACCTGAAGTGGTAAACAAGTAAGAGCAAGGGCCTGGGGCAGGCACTGTGGACCTGAATTGGTCTGCAACAGCAACACACAGTTTACCTATTCTTGTCATGAGTCTGTAGGACAAGGAACCAGAAATCTTGGGAGATGTGTGGATGTGTGTATGACCTATAACCATTCCTTTTCTGATTTCTTATCGACTCTGTAATAAAGTTTCTTTAAGCTCTAATGCCTTGGTAGCCCCAGCTGCTTACGGGAGGAATAACCCTGAGGAGAGCTAAAAATGATCCAAATCCAGATGTTCCCACGGAAAACTCTGGTTGGAGGCATGAGTCAATGAGTATGATTATTGAGAAGCCTCCAAGATATGAACTTGGGTCCAGAATATAAACTGTGAATCCAGGGCTACTTTGGGCCATGGATTGCATTAGGAAGGGAATGTTGAAAAGCATGTGAAAACTTCTCCTTAATCTGGGCAGTGGTTACTGTGGCTCATGGCCATGCCTTGCTTAGAACACCAATGACTTCAGGGAGGTCAGAGTGAATAAAACTTACATTTGGAATTTTCTTTCAGTCAAACATTGACTTTTTTCATCTCAATTATAACCCTCTTTACATGGAAGCACGTGTCATTAGATCAGTCTCAGTAATTGGGCCCTCTTTTTCTTCCAGGGTTTTGCCAGTTAGGCTTGGCAGGTGGGGCACACCTTTCTTGTGCACTGCCTGAAATCTTGGTTCATCTTGACTGTGGAAGCAGCAGACCTTGTATACAGATTTATCCTCTTATATAAGCAAGTGAATCCAAATGTTAAGTCACAGAAAGTTTGGAGCTTATCAGTTTTTCCCCTCTCTGAGGCAGCAGTTTGATCCATCTGGGGTCATTGGAGACATACTTTGATTTCCCTTTATCCAGGCATTCCAAACTGGTGAAAGATGTGAGGCAGGCTTAGTCCTGGCGCAAAGACAGAGTCTTCTTAGGTATGTTCATGCTGGATTTGTGACATTCAGGAAGGACGGTGACTTGTTAGGGTGACCAACCCAGAGTTATGAAGGTTTCTTCAGAGAGATGTCCCTTCTATTTCCTTCATTGCTGAGCTCCAGAGTCTAGTAACTACAGATGCATTGATGATCACGGATAGAAGCATTCATGAACTATTTTACAGTCATACGGACATCTCTCCGTTAATTTTATTCAAAAGAACAACAATGATGAGGAAAACACGACACTCGAGATGAAAATGTGAGGACAGCTTCAGAGGGACAAGGGCTGACGGCACTGGGAAGATTTCAGGGGAGTCCTGACACTTACGGGAAGCAGGAAATGCTGAGAAAAATCCCTTGTATTCAAGGCCCACTGAAATGCTATGCTGGGAAAATGAGCCGTTTACATGTCCTCACCCAAAGACAGGACACTCTTACTGCACTGCCACCCATGGAAGAAGGCACTGGAGTAGATTAGAGACAATTACTCCCAAACATAATTTACCACATATAATGGGCAACTGAAAATTAGCCTAGTCATTGATTCACTAATAGAAACTCAGCAGAAACAAACTGGACAGCTAGTATTAATTCCTGCAATTTCTCCTTCACAAAACAAGGATATTGTAGGAAAACTCATTGAGAAGGCATTTTGACATCATGACCTGACATGGTATATATCCACGGCCATGGTGAATTCTCCAGACACTGGCATTCAGTCCTGGAGCTCATTCTGATTTTGTTGGCTTTGGGGATATTTAGGGAACAATCTTGGTGGGGGGAGATCCTCTGAGAGGTGACCTTGGGGCTTTCAGATCAGCTTTCAGAAATTCCTTGGATTGAGCTGGCTCTTGACTGCCACTCAGGTTTGTCCAGGAGGACCCTTACTTGCAAGAGAATGTTGAAAAGCACAAGAATGTTCCCTCCCTTGCTAAGACCTCTTCTGGGTCAAACTTAGCCCTTAGTTTAAGCCTGAATCATATTATCCTCTAAGGCAGAGGTTCTCAACCTTCCTAATACCACGACCCTTGAATATAGTTCCTCATCTTGTGGTGAACCCCCCCCAACCATAAAATTATTTCTGTTGCTACTTCATAACTGTAATTTTGCTACTGTTATGAATCGTAATGTAAATATCTGATATGTAGGATGTATTTAAATTGAACATAACCCACAGGTTAAGAACCGCTGCTCTCAAGGAACTTGTAGGGTGTGAAAATGGTTCTGTGGGATCAGTCACTCAGCTGCTGTGTTCTGTGCTGAGCCTGTGCAGGTGTACACAGATCCTGCCCTGTGCTCTTCTCTATGTACCCTTGTCCCTCAGGATTACCTGCAAGGTAGGTTTCAGGGAGAACTGTTGGCCTTGCAAAGGAGGGTGTCTACTGAATACTTTGGGAAGGAGGGGAAAATTGTGTGCTGGGTTAAATTATTCTGATTTTGGGGATGAAGGGAATACTCCTTGATTAGAATGGTGATAATCTATTGAACTCAGTGACTACATAGAAATATAATGAAGCACCAAAAAAGCCTGTCATTCAATTAGGAGGCTTCTTGACGGGCTGCCTAAGAGGGAAATGGGCTGCAGAATGGGGTGAGGGGCCTGATTTAACAGCTGCTCTGAAATGGAGAGGTAGAACAGTGAAGATGCCATTTTCATCTGGCACCACTGCAAAGCTGAACAGATCAGGCTGCAGACATAATCATTACAGACCAGGCTAGGCCGACAGAAGAGTTTAGAAAGTTGAAGGGCACCTAGTGGAGGGTCAGGTAGTTCTCTGCTAGTGCCCTTGCCCTGGAGTATAGCCTCTGATTCTATATATTTGGGATTCCTTTCAGAAAGTATTCTGAGAAAACTTGCTGGGGTATGTGTAGGTGGGTAGAAGGGAAAGAGAGAAGCAGGGGCTAGAAACAGGTACTAAGATATGGTGGCGGTTGAGAGATTTCTAAATTCAGGGAGCCAAGCAGGCCCAGGGCCCAGGCTTGTACGTCTCAAACTGGAGTTCAGGAATACAGGATTTTTAGAAAGTAGTAAAAGACCAAAGTCCTAAGGCCTAAGCAAATCAGAGGAAGTTGGTGGCTCAGGAAGTGGACTATGGGTCAGTAAGGCCTAAGATGCAGGATCTTTCATATGTCCATTGGCTATAAGTAGAAGACATTTCTTTAAAGAAAAATTAACATATCCCCCACTCATGCCTTTTATGGGATAGAGGGGTGGCTCATAGCTCCTTTTTTCTTTTTTAAATCCCATACGTCAAGGACTATAAGCTATTTGGCTAACTGGAGACTATCATTAACTTTACAAATTTGTCCTGATTTGTCAAAACCATCTGCTAATGTCCAAAGTCACGAGCTGGGATGAGCACCTGGGAAACAGCATATCAGTAATTTTCCAACAGCAGTTGGAATTAAAAAAAAATTTATGAAGGCTAGACACTAGAAATGGGGTGTAAGAAGTGGCTGTGGTCCCTCTGAGAGCTGGACACTCACAATGCGGCAGGGAAGGAGCTGGAGTCTCTCTGAAGGCTAGGGTGGAGAAATGGGAAGGGCTCATACAAGTTTAAAGGGTCCAAACAGCAGCAACAACACTGGGCACAGGTAATGATGGTCACATGTGATGGTGAGGTCTGCACACGCTCAGACACACCTACAGCCCAAACTGAGCTCGGCTCCAGCCAGCCAATGAGGGCCACTTGGCCCATCAGCATCTTAGCTGATGGAGAGCCCAGCCATTCTAGAATGGGAACACACTTAGAAGAAAGATAACATGGAGGAGAAAGAATACCTTTTTCAGCAACAGATAGATTAGGGTCACTGCAGGGTTTACAGGGTCCAATCATTTGCTGGAACAAAGCACGCTGGAAATTTGGAGGCTAAGAGAAGAGGAAAAACCACAGAGAGGTGAAAACCAATAGCCATGATTTTGCGTAGTGCCTTGGGCTCCAAGAACCTGGTTATTCTGAATATTAGACAGGCTGAAGTCAAAGTATTTACACAACGCCAGTCTGAATTTTGGCAACGATCTCAGAACACTCCAGAAATATACTTTCTCTACAGTCAACTCTTAATTATTAAAAAATGAATGACCTTTAGCTATCACTCCTCTGTTGCCTAGTTTAGGCTACCTGGGAAAGGGGTGAAGCTGTGGCTACAGAGGCTTAGTATATTGATCATAGTGCAGCTGACTACTGAATTTTAAACCCCCTAAGCTTTGGTTTACCTGTATCTCCAATTCCTGCCACTGGTACAGATAACTGAAGTTTCTGTTTTTGATCAGAAAAAAATTTAAACCTACCTTGGTTCCATCTGTCAGCTTGTTAGGAGTAGGGCTGAATGGGGACAGGGAAGAAAACTTGCTTATATGTGGTCATGGGGCATCTTGCTTTGATGGGAAAGATGATCGACAGTTCAATTATCAGACTACCTAAACAGTAATGGTCCAGCCATGGGAAAGGGAAAAGGAAGTTCTATTTGCAAACAGGCAGCCCAGGCGCTGTAACCAAGGTCTCCTTGCGACTGAAGAAGAGTGGCAAGGGGTCAGAGTAAAGACTGACTGATGGTATCTCCTTGTTCTGGTTCCCCTGGCAGGACAGTTTGGAGACTAGAGGGTGGCCGAAGTGACAGCCAGTAACAACCAGGGAGGGAGGAATGTTAGGGACCCAGAGGAAGAGGCACGATGGCATGCTGTTCCAGGTAGAGTGACCCCCACACACATCTGCAGGGAGAAACATGTCTCCAGGCCCGCAGGCCATAGTCCTGCCAAGTCCTTCTTATGCTACAGGGAACATACCCAGAGCAATCAGCTTGACTGTTTAGTAACAAGGAGAGCCCAACAGGCCAGCTAGACAGGTGGACAAATACAAAGGCAAGGCACACCCCAATACACAAATACCTCCATATGAACATAAACTGCCTCGAACTTTTGTGCTCTTGTAGTTAAATAAGAGCTAGCATTTATGTGGTGCTTTAAGGTTTGCAAACTGCTTTCCAAATATGATCTCATTTGACCCTTACAACAACCCTGGGAGGCAGGGGCTGGGATTATCCTCATTTCTCAGATGAGGAAACTGAGGCAAATGGAGGCTAAGGGATTTGCCCAGGCACACGGAGCAAGTGTCAAGGCAGGATTTGAACTCAGGTCTTCCCGATTTCATGTTCAGTGTTCTATACACTGTGCTACCACATTAACTTCTGAAGACTTTTCCTCAAATATGTCATGCAGGGGGGCTGCAGAAGAATATGATTAATTCAACAAAGACAGGAAAGAGAGATTGGCACAGATGGGCTGCTATTTGGGTAAGAGTGAAGACAATGCAAGATGATGGCACCCTTACCTTAGCATCTCCCTGGGACCCCTCTACCTGCCCCCATTCACACAGTCGTGCACATGCCCCTAAAGTGCAGAAGTAAAAGCGAGAAACTCCACTACCTGTCCATGGTCCATGACTGCTGCTGGATACATGGCGCTGCTTGGGCGGTCCCGGTGAGCAGGCAGCAGCATCATCAGCTCCCGAGAGTGTCGGTACTTATCTGGCAGAGAGGGAGAGCCTGTAACCAAGCGAGAACAATCACGCACAGATAACAGACCACACACGGGACAGTCCCATGGAAGCCAAGCATTTCCAGGGGCCTTGGCAACTCTCCTGGGCCTCAAGGGAGGATGCTCTTCTTAGGAAACATCACAGGGGAATGAAATGGAATCCAGGTACCAGGTGGATATGGGGGAAAAACAGAGCCCTAGAATGGTGAACCCAGCTATGGACAGCTGGGACAGATACACAATTTAGGTCTAGGGAGGAGGGTCCAAACACTGGCTAGCTGATCAAGTCCAAACAGTTCTCCATCACCAGAAGGAGAAACACTCAAACAGAGGATCAAAGTCTCTGCAGGCCTTGATGCAGTTCTGGTCCTGCTGATGAGTTGTGTTGGGGGGCTTAGGAGAGGGGCACAGTAAGAGTGGGTTCACAGAGACAGTATATGACGAGAAAATCACATAGATGGAAAGACACTTAGACCACATATTCACATGTTCTTATAACATTTTAAAAACAAGGCTTCCCACATACTTACCTAGTTCAGAGAACCTTGAACTTGTCTTCCATTAATATCCCAACCCCTCTGTGTTCTGACCCCAGCCAAGTGTGCCTGAGTTGCTACCTGCTTTAACTTCTTGGGTGTTCTGGGATCCCTGGGCAAAGATACAGGGAGGTCTGTTCTAGCATAATGCCCATCAGCAGTATCTAGTGCAGGGCCTGGCATGTTTATAAATTTGATTTATTGCTTCAGCACCTCTAAGTCAATGAAATCACGATACCCATCTGGGAGCTCTGGGCTTTGAAAATGTGCTTTAGTGTACTTGGCTCAAGACCATGAACTCTGGAGCAAAGAGTTTTTCTGCTCTTCTTGCTAAGCTCCCCAGCCATAGCACCAATTCCCTGGAGCCACTGGCCTTTGATGTAAGTGACAATGCTGAGGGAGGCCTGGGAATGCTGGGCTCAGGAAGGTACAGCTCTCATCGATTCATGTTTCTTGAGCAAACACAGGTGCACTACCTGAGAATCATTCTCCCCAGGGAGAGAGTTAAAAAAATCCTCTTACAAACAACTGATTAGATTTCCTGAATTTAGCTTCCTATGAATAGCCTCTCAAATGCCCTGCATATACTATACTACTGGAAGCACACACAGAGCAATTATTGTGGTGCCTGCTACCTGGGGTTCTCTTTAGAAACCACCATAAGTGTCACTTGGGACTGAATGGACCAGCTTCCCTGCAGATGAGAATTGGTTGAATGAAGCTGTTCCACCTGTGCTTGGCTGTTTGCCCTGAGTACACCTGAGTGCCAACCCTACCCTATGAAGATGGATGGGGAACTGCTTCTTTTCCCTTGGCACCCTAAGGCCAATACAGAACAGCTTGTGTTCATTATCTAGCTGATAGCTGAAATCTGGGGTTGCTGTGGGCAAAGTATTTTCTGTGGGGGCACTTCGTCTCTGAAACTCACTGTCCAAGCTTTTCTTTGGCTGTGAATGCAGTTTGTTAACTGGATTTAGCTTATGATCCTTCCTAGCAATAACTTCTAGTCATCCTTAAGAATTTTCTCATATTAATTTTTTTTGTTCATGAAAGTTCAGTCTTTTGAACAGCAGCTTTTTTCAAGAGAGAACAGGAGATGATATCAACGAGAATATTACTTGTATAATTAATTCCCAGCATGCCTGAACTTCAGTACCTGTTTTAGCTCCTTTTTTCCTATTCACCTTTTTTTTGATAGGGTAATGTTTAAAGACTGATTTTCAAAAATTTGGACGGTAATTGATACTATTTCATTTTTATCTATTCCATCATTTTCATTTAGAACTTGGTCCCTCAGAACACAGAAATTGTGGAAAAATTAGAAAGCCCACAGAATTCCTACAAAGTCATCTTGACAAGAAACTTAAGGTGCTTGTGAAATATTACTTCCTGGAGATCTCTGGTCCCCTGCCCATTTCATAGGTAGACAAACTGGGTACAGGAGGAAAAGCAAATTTGGGGTCAACTCTTGAAATGAAACCAGGATTATGGTCAACTGTCAATGTTACTACAGCTAAGGAATCTTGTGATGGGTGGAACAGAAGCCTTCAAATTCTGGTCAAGGAAGATGAGTAGCCAACTGGACAGTGAAAGGCTAAGTCTAGGGACTTGTGTTCTGCCCCGAGTTAGGTTAAAGAGATGGCTAAAGCACTTACTAAAGGCTTACTGTGTGCCAGGTACAGTTACTCTCTGGGCTCTATCAGTATTTCCAACTTAGTACTTTCATCAATAATGCATTTGCTCCTTGGCAACCCTGAGCACCTTCTGTTTTCCCCTTCATTTCCCCTCCTCCAAGTTCATGCCAGTCACAAGTTTCCTCTAACAAATGGTTTACAGAAGGAAGGTAATGGTAAGTTTCCAGGAACAGTCGTATGCCAAATAGAGGCTTAATTGAAATCAGAATTACAGTTCATTTGTTTTTGCACCAATAAAAGTTTTGTTTAGCTAGACCTTTCACCTAGGAAAAAATCAAGGGAAAGGCAAACTAGAATCTATTTTGAGCTTGGGAATTGGTCTTCATAAGGTTTATCCACCAGAGGGAGCTGTTGATTTAAGATTTGCTTAAAAAGCTCAGTCCTTTGGTTTCCAAAGCAACAGGAAACCACCTTGTAGGGATTAGTTGGTGATTCTGGGCACCGATGACCACAGAAAGGGACTGGTTAGCTATCCCAGGTCCTCCTTGTGTGTATGATGTATTAAGGAGAGGTGTTTACTGAAGATACTTAACATCCCAGGGAGCTTGCATGTGACTATTCAATTTGGGGATTCTTCTCATTCTTACCTTGTTAAAAGCAATAATTCCTTTGCTATTTCTTTCTTGACCATAAAGACTTTTGATCACATTTATTCTGTGCCAAGCCTTTTTTTGTGTGTCATCCAGAGAGACTTTAACTCTTGCTCCTATCTCTCCATCATCAGTCACTCATCTTCAGAGATCCTAGGGGCTGTGTTCATTCTTCCCTAGTTTCTGACCCTCTTTGTTCCCAGTGCCCAGTCTCCAGAAAGCCCCTGACTACTAACAGCAAAAACTGTTAATGTTTCTCAAAAGCTCATCCTAACCAATGACTGTGGACTCTAGAAGACTGTTTTAATAACTCTGAGCAAGAAGAATTTGGTGCCATTGGTGATAGTCTCCACTTAATGAAGCAGCTCAGTCTCTGATGCAAGAGAAAAATGGGTGATGGTGCCAAGTGAGGTCTTTAAAAGTGCAGGAGGAAAATGTGCTCGTTAATTTAAAGATATTTCTCCTAGAACCAGGTACAATATTGCTATCCAATGAAGGTGTGAGGGACTTAGCCTTGTTCCTGAGACTTACTGGACTTTGGTTAGCTTTGCATGTTACCAGTTCTACCAAATGAAGCCAGTCCAGGGGGATCTTTTGTCCTTTAGGCTCAGAGGTAAAGTTAAAAGACCACTGGGTTGGAACCCAGGACACAGCCCTAGCTATTCAACTTACTAGCTGTGGGATCTTGGGTAAGAGCTGTTGCACAGGTTGCAGCTCTCCTCCCCTCGAAGACTCCCCCATCCTACCCACCTAGCACGCACTCCCTCTTCACTCCAATCTCTTGTTTCCTTCACGGCTCAGTTCTAATACCACCTTCTCTACAGGGCTCTTCCTGATCCTGCCAGCTGTTTGTGTCTCTTCCTCCCCAGCCTCACTACTTCATATTTACATTGTATGTGCTTATATGTGTATATGCCTTCTCTCCCCATACAGAAGGTAAGATTCTTGAGGGCAGGGACTGCTTGGGGTTTTCTTTATATCTTCAGTGCCTAGCATGGTTCCTGGAACATAGGCTGCGCTTAATAAATGCTTGTCATCTCTTTGAACCCCAGGCTCTTTATTTGTGAAAGGGAGACAAGAGCATGTACTGCCTACCTTATAAGTCTATCATGAGGAAAGTAAGCCTTAAAGCTCTCTGGAGACAGGAGTTATTATTATTTGGGTACCATTCCAATTTACTTCCATAATCCAACAGTTACAAAAGCCACTTAGGTTAGAATAAAAGCGTGTACTTCCAAATTAAGGAGATATGAATTCCTCAGTTCTGATTATCATTAAAAAAATCACAATAAAAACAACTAGACTGTGAGCTTTGTAAAGGTAGAGCCTACTCTTTGTCTATTTCTGTTATTTCCTCAATCTCCAACACAGCATGTACTCAGCATGTATCAGAACCGAATTTAGTTTCAAGGTGTCTTTCCTTGGTCCACCTTCTTTTTCTTATAGACCTTTCTGATAGAGTCTAAGACATTTCCTTCGTACTGGAGGGCTGCAGTGAGATTTGGAAAGGCTGAACATACTTTGGGTAGATAAATCATCCTCTTTTTAAAAATCTGTTATTTGCACTCTGTCTAGGGTAGTTCAATATGCTGCTAGTGCTGAACTCAACTTTTTGTTCAGTAGATGATTTATCAAGTTTTCTTCTTTTTAAATTGAAAACTTCACTTTTTGTTTCACCATATTTCTTCTTAATACTTAACATGCTCCCTTCTCTATGACCACAGTTTCCATAGAACTATGGCTCATAGGATTAAATTAAATTCAACAAACATTTATTGGGATCATAGGACAACAGAGTCAGGAATGAAAGAGATCTTAGAAGTTCAATCTTACTTTACAGATGAGGAAACTGAGAGCCAGAGAAATGAAACAACTTTCTCACAGTCACACAGGTGGTAAATGTACCAGAGCTAAAATCAGAGCCCAGGTTCTTTGATTCTCAGGCCAGAACTCTTTTCAGCACATCATGCTAAAGCTATGGAATTGAATCTGCTGTGACCAATTAGCCTTCTTTAAACTTAGAAAAAGAGAAAGCTCCATTTCCATGGATTCCTCAGGTTTTCCTTTGTATTTTATCATCTGTGACTTCCTAGCATGGTGATGGATTATTCCTGTTTCATCCTCTCCTCCTCCCTAGTCTGGACCTCTTTGACTTATGTGCTTTATTCTCCAACTCTGTCAATGACAGCCATGGCACTCCTGCCTGCCTTGCTTTTGGCACCAGGCCTGGAATCAGAGAAGTGAAGCAGTTATGTGAGTGCAGTAAGGCTGTGGGATGGATAGTAGCCTCATCATTTTCCCTCTAAAACCTGCCCCTCCTAACTTCTCCATTTGAGAATCAGAGAATCTCAGAATGAAAAGGGACATTGAAAGACATTTAATTTCATTCTTAGCTTGAGGCATCAGCTGACACTTCCATTTACACAGGCTGGAGTCCTCACAGCAGTTACTCTGAACCTTCTCTTTTCTCCTCAAGTTTCCTATTATGTGACCCTTCCCCTACCCTCACAGCTAAGAACTTCACTTTGTACTATATTGAAAAATTAGAGGCCATTTGTTGTGAGCTCCATCTCACACTCTGTTGATATTATCCCCCATTCTCACTTTGGCCTCCAATGAAGAGGTGGTTCTTCTCTTTGCCTTGATTCCATATCCTTCCTCTCAATTACCTTGGGCTTTCTTCTCTTTTCTCTCTACATTCTCTCTTGGTACCCTCATCAGATACCATAGGATTAATTATTATCTCAGCAGTGATCCTAATATCTATCTCTTTAGCCCTGGTTTCTTTCCTGAGCTTCATTCCCACATCATCAACTTCATATTTATTAGACAATTCAAGCTAGATGTCCCATAGGCAATTCTAGTTCATTGCGTCTGAAACAGAACACATTATCCTTTCCATCTAAACTCACTCTTCTTCCAAACTTCCCTATTCCATTCAAGGGAACCCCCATCTTTCTAGTCCCCCAGAATCACAACTACAGTGTCATCCTTTGCTTATCATGTATGTGGTCAGTTGCCAAATCTTGTTTCCATCTTCAAATGTCTTTCACCTGCTAAACTGAACAGCCTTTTCTATATATTTGACCTCTGTGACCCTTTGGACATTGTTGATAACTCCTTTCTTCTACAGACTCATTTTTCCATTGCTGGTGACATATCTCTAGGGTCTCTTGGTTTTCCTTCTAGCTGTCTGAATCATCCTTCAAAGTCTCCTTTGCTGATTAGCATCCTCTTCTGGTCTACCAAGTGTGGACATCCCACAAGGATATAGCCTGTGTCCTTGTCTCATCTCTCTCTGCCCTCTTTCCCTTGGTGATCTTGTCAACTCCCATGGGTTCAATGATCTCTATGCATCTAATTCTCAAATTTAAATACTGACTCTTCCTGAATTCAGACCTGATGTTATCAACTACCTGCTGGATAGTTTGACCGTATGTTCTATAGGCATCTCAAGCTCCATAGCCCTGAAGTGGAACTTGTTCTCTCCCTAATCCATCACTCTTCCGAGCACTTTGACCCTCACCTTTCTGTCGATCTTTATACTCAAATCAGTGCCAGGCCTGTCAATCCTGTCTCCACTACCACTGTCTCATCTGTCCCTTTATTTTCCCTCACATCCTTGCCTTTGATCCTACTTCTGCCCCTCATCACTTCTCACCTAGGATACTGCAGTCTCTCCAAGACATCTTCCACAGCTGCATGCCACACAGCAGGCACTTAATAAATGCTAGTTCACTAACAACTGGAAAACTGATATTCCAAAAACAAAGATATGAACATTTTATTTCCTTCTAGTAAAAAAAAAATCTTCATTGGATTCCTATTTCTTTTAGGGCAAAAATAAAAATTCCTCAGCCTCGTGTTTCAAGCCCTTTATAATCTAATTCCCAATTTCCATTCCAGTCATATTTTATATTATTCTCCTTCATGTACTTTGTTACAGACAAACTAGCCTTCTGTTGCTGCTTGCCATATACTGACATTCACAACATTCGCATGAATGACTTCTTATGTCTAGGATGTATATTCTCTTCTAACCTCCACCTAACAGACTCTCTAGCTTCCTTTAGCACAGCTCAGATACCACATCCCACCCAAGGTCTTTCCCTGATCTACCCAGTTATTAGCAATTTCTTCCTCTTGAAATTACTTTGTATATCTTTACTTATGTATATGTTGTATACATTGTATTCCTTCAGCAGAAAGTAAGTTCCTTGTGGGTAGGGATTCTTTTGTCTTTGTATTTCCAGGTTTTAGAACAATGCTCTGTACGTGCTCAGTCCTTAATAAATGTTGAATTTAAATGGAATTCTTAAAGTCTTGCTAGTCAGCCGACATCAAAGTTTACTGCAGCTCCTGTTAATGTTTACTGTGACTGCTGCTATTTTTCATAATAATTTTTAAATGGAGAAGAATAATTCTCTCTTTAGTTTGAAAAAAATTTTCCTTAATCTGTGAGGTCAAATCACATTGCTCACTGTTCATTTCTATTGCCTGGTCTGCTGACCCCCTCAGGGATATATCTTGCTTACTCTGACTAATTCCCATTTCTTTGCAGATGTTTCCATAAAAAGGTCAGGGAATTAAATTTACCTATGAGATCTAGCATCAGAATGTGAAGGAGAGCTGATCCTCAGACAAAATATTCATTCAATTAAATGAAAAATTGAGTTGTATTTGGCCAAGAAAATAGTTTTTTTTTCTAGTTGTTCCTTAGAGATAAGCTATTCTGATTTTGAGAACGTCCTTATCGCTCAGTAACATTTTCTATATTTGGTTTCAGCATTAATTTTGCTTCCAAAATTTCATTCTCTCAAGACAGATATCTTACTTGCCTTTCATTCTAATCTGCCTTTGCAAACATAGAATACTAAAGCTGGGAGGGCCACCTTACTCCTTATTTTACAAGTGAGGACACCAAGTTCCAGAGATGTGAGGTGATTTATCCCAGGTCACACACTTAAACAGTGGCAGAGCTGGCATTTTAAACTTGTCTTTTGAATTTAAGTACAATGCTATTTCCATGACACCATTTAAATTGGCAGACATTTGAGTTTGTCATTAGACTAGGTGATAGGAGTGCCAAAATCTCTTCTCTTACCCTGTCTCTGATGTACATGTCTGGTAGCTCATGTGCCTCACATCAATCACAGCAGTTCAGAGCATGGCCTGAAGCCAGCATATCATGCAAAATCATAGAATCTCAGAGTTGGACATTCCATGTTCCTAGCTAGAAGAGACCTTTCCTTTTGTGGTTGATGGAATGGGGCTCCAGAGGGCTTGAGATAGGATCCTAGAAACCTTTACTGCTTAAAAACAAATTCATCAGTGCATAGAGTATCAGCCCTGGAGTCAGGAGGACCTCAGTTCAAATCTGGCCTCAGACACTTGACACTTAACTAGCTGTGTGACCTCGGGCAAGTCACTTAACCCTAACTGCCTTTCCTTTCCTTCTCTCAAAAAACAAAACAAAAAAACAAATTCATCTCTGAAAGTAAAAATCAATATAATTCAAATCCCAGACTTATGCTAACAGCACAGCCTTAGGAATCAGGAGGCTTTGAAGAATACTGCTTCCCTGGCTCCTCTCCTTATTCACTTACCTCGGGCACTGGGTGGGGCAGAATTCATCATTTGGGATGGGGCTGAGTGGGTAGAGCTCAGGCTGGAGGAAGAAGGGCTGGCCTGGGATGAGGATAAAACAGAGACGTTGGTGATTGAGCCCTGGTACCTGGTGTTGGGATAAGCGAGCTGTAGGAGGGAGAGAAAGCATCAAGAAAGGAAAATGAGAAATGGGAACTTTGCCATTAGATCATAATATTCTGCTTAACCCAGTATTTATTCTCCTCCACCCTGGAGGGGGACTGCCAGGCTCTCTCTACCTCAGTTGGGCCGGTATGGAAGAAGAATGGAACTACCTAAGAGAAGTCCAACCTGGACAGTACATACCCACAGATAAGAGGGGAAATCACTCATCCTATTCAGGAGAGTACTTTTTCTATCTATGATGATGCTCATGGTACATGTAATAAAATGAAGCCTATAAGGATGCCATCATGGAAGAAGATCTGGCAGAGAAAATTTGTTTCCAGGTAAGTGTGACTGACTGCAATTAGGATTAAAGTTGGTCAGAAGTCAGAGGCAGCGTGTTTCTTAAGGAATATGGACTGGTGGAATGGACATATGGTTGTTGAGGGAAAGGAAGCCTATATGCTTTATTTTTGGTCAGTAATTTGGGGACTGGAGAGCTACGGAATGGATGCTTTTTCAGTGGGATCATTACTGAAGACAGAGGGATACAGAATGGAATGAAGGCTCTCAGGTGTGTCTGAATACAGTGTGCCCTGTACATTTAAACTCCCCATGGCTTCATTGCTGTCCTACCTGCATATGATGGTACATGTCCTCAGGAACCTCTCCCATGGAACCATCAGGCAGGATCATCATGTTCCCCATTTCACTGGATGCATGAGAGGAGAGAGAGGATGATGAATGGCGGCCTGATCCCATCAAGTTCATTGGGCTACAAGTAAGAGGAGGAAACAGGAAAAAGTTATAGTATATACTTTTCAGTTCACTGACTTCAGATTTAAAACTACACGTGGAAGGAAATTTTCAAGTCACATATTTTTCGGGTGAAATGTAAATCATTTCTTTATCAGCTAATTAGCTCTATGGCAGTGGTCTCCAATCAAATGCAACTAACTGGTAAATAGGAGACTGACAGCTAATGTGACCTTGGTATGCGGGGCATTTCTGGCAGTGAAAGCTCATAGTATCCAGCGAACACTAGCCTTCACCCTGCTCCTTAAACTTTATGCCAACAGCACCTTCATTTGGTGGAGATGAAGACGGAGTCACCTGCCAAAACAAATCTAATAATCTTGCTCTATGGCTATAAGCCAGGGTCATTGCTCACATTTGGCCACTAGACAGGGAGGGCCGCACCTCATTTGCCAAATATGGCAGATGGCAGCCCTTCATCTCTCATAAGTCAAAGAAAATTCCTTGCTGTGTGCAAGACACTGAGAAATAAGAATATATTACTTCTTTCGGGGATGAGTTATGTTTGGGTCTCCCCCAAGATGGGTAGAAACAAGGTGCCCCACAATTTGCCTTTGAAAATCCCTAGCCTATCCAAGCCTTTTTCTTGTGGCTTAGGCTCTACTGATATGGCTCTTTTAATGGCCATCTCTAACTCTTAGGAATCTCCAGAATAGCTTGGAGCCCTTTACCATGTGGTGAGAAGCCTGCTATGCCAGGGAATCCAGCCACATTTAGTCTTATCCTGATGTTACCATTACACCCAATGAGGCAGACTCTGCTTTTGCTGATCACATTCTTTAGCTCTGGGGCCTGAGCCCTTCTGGCAGCTGTTTAGAATCTTGTATAGGTCAAGGACATTCCTGGGTCAGGGAGATTCTGCAGAGCTCCAACTCCTTGGGCTTTAGAAGTCAATCCTTCAGGCATGCAGGGGTGTGCTCTCAGGGCAGATCCCATACCTGTGACGATGCACCATCTTGATGGTTTCTGGGCTCATCGGGCTATGGGACACCAGAACAGTCCCTCGGGTTGTGTTAGTGCCAGAACATGCTGGACTCAGTTTATCCAAACCAGGAAACTCCTGGGAACAAAAGAATCACTAAACATCACTGGGTTGAGGTGTATGTGGAAGGAGATGAGGGTCGTATGTGGGAAAGGGGTTAGGCATTGAATAGGGATGGAAACTTTTAAGAAACTACTACTTTCCCTAGAAAAAAACTACTCACCTAACTATAGTATGAGTTACATTAGAAACCTGTGCATATAATTAGCCTCATGACACTAGATTTTGTTCTAGCACCCCAGAGCTGACAGAGGCCAATTTTTGTTAGGCCCGCAGGAAGGAAAAGAAGTTTTTTCCTCATTGCTGGAGTGTTTGTTACAGAGAAAAATTTCAGGAGATGGGGATACTGAGTGAATATTAAGCAAGGGATAAGCTGGATACCAGTATTTTGTTGAGAAGCACTTATTTATTAAATAACTCCTAAACAAGGTGGAAGGACAGGGTTAAACAGATCATTTCGTGAACTGTCTTTTAAATTAAATACTTCCCCGGAGTTGAGCTGTCTGATGACACAGTCAGTAGGGTGGCAGAATAGAAACTCCCTCTGTCAGTAATTGAAAAATAGCAGTTTTATTTTCACATAATTAAATTCTTAATAAGAGCCCAGACTACTTGGCAAGAAGGGCTGATTGCAAAGTCTATTGGGGACTCCACATTTGTTTCACATTTCTGCTGTGGTTATGGAGCTAATTTTCCCTTGATCATCTGGATTAAACTCTGTGCCCAATACAAGTCCATTTTAGTGAGTCATGATGCTGGAGGTGCAGAATTTAACCTTTCATCAAAAACAGGACAAATGGCAAACACTGCCAGCAGTGAATGATTTCTGTGCCTAGCCTGAAGAAGGCAGTGGGGCTAGGGTGGGGGAGAGTGGGTCTTCTAATTCTCTACCTTAAGGAATTGATGTCATTATGTTTGCTTTTGGAAGCAAGTGACCACAAGCTTTTCTATATAAGAAGCTATTTTCTGTGGATCAGAGGGAAACAGGCTCCCTTGTCCTCTTGCCACATTGATTTTACTCATATGAGAAATTCACATCTCACACGAGAGGTTGCTCTACTTTAGGAACTCTTTGTGTAGATCCCATTGTCTCATGTCTACTTTATGGAAAGTTCCTGCTCTTTCTTGCTCAAGATATTAGATATTACATGGAAAAAGCAAAACCCACAAATATCTGAAGATAGAAGTTTTGTCTAAGTCTTTTCTCCAGTACAAATATGCCCAGCTCCTTTGGCTGACCATCATGAAATGGGCTCTTATCCTCTCACCATCTTGGTTTTCCTCTGGACAATTCAACAAATATAGTGACATACCCTAGTTTGTCTGTGTCCTTCCTAAACAGAGAGTCTAGTGCCGAACGCAATACTCCAGACATGGTGTAAATAAAGAAGAACAGAATCACTTCTGTCACTTTGAATTTATGCCTCCCTTAAAACTCTCTGGGATGGCATTAGCCTTTTGAATGTCAGGTCATGTTGTAGATTTGTATGGGGCCAGCAGTATACTCAGATCTCCAAAGATATGTTATATGATGTTACCTTGTTATGTGCCTCTCCCATCCTGTACTTGTGAATTTGATTTTTTTGGAAACCATGTGTATAGACTATACATATAGACTAGATATGTCTATCACCATCAAATGTTATCATTTTAGGTTCAACCCATTGTTCAAAGATTCATAGTTTTAGAGCTAGAAGAAATCTTAGAGCTCATCTAAGTTATAGGTTAATAGATTTTTGGGTTGTAAGAGAACTTTGAAGTTATCCAGCCCAACTCATTTTACAGATGAGAAAAGAGAAACTCAAACAGATTTAGCAATTTTTCTCAAGGTCATGAAAGTACTAGCGGCATAGCCAGGATCAGAACCCAAGTCTTCCAACTCCAAACCTGGCACACTTTCTACTGTACCATTGTTCTATCCTGTAAATTTATATTTAACTCTTTTTATTAACTCTTTTCTATTAACTCTTTTCTCCAGCTGTGTATCTTCTTAAAATCTGGCAAGCATTCCTTCATTATAATCATTACAAGCCATCTGAGCAGCACAGGGCCAAGAACAAATCCCTGCAGTATTACATAGGATGTCTCCCTCCAAACTGATGGTGATATTCTTTGGGTCCATCCATTCAATCATTTCTGAATTCCTTATACTGTCATCTCTCTCTTTACTGTATATGGTACATGCCTCATCATCTTTTCTGTAATGACAGTACAGGAGACTGTCAAATGCTTTGTGGATAAGCCTCTGAAAGTGCTTTGCTATGTCCCACATAAATGCCCTGGGAAGACCGCAGACCTTACTCTTGTTTGTTAAAGGTTGACCAATAGCTGTCTTTCTTCCTTCAGAAGGATTTTATAAGACTTTTGGTCAAGATGGTTACCTGAACAGTCAGGTTGCCCAACTTCCACATATCCACTGTAACAAAAACCTGAAATTTCTGCCAGACCATATAACAATCAAGGAATCCAATGAGGCACTATAGCAAATGTCTTCTTGCTAGCAAATGGAGCTGCTCAAAAAGTCAACCAGAAGCCTAATAGGAAAGGGGATTACCAGCAAAGATGAAGACAGTGTAAGCACAGAAGCCAGCATCTTCCCTCTGTAAGTAATGACTAGAAGTAGGACAGAAACACATGTAGCCTATAAAGTTCTGTGTCCAGAGGCAGCAAGGAGAGACAGTGAGCTTCCTGGGAAAGCTCTAGGGTGAGGAACTTGGAAGCCACCAAGAGTGGCCAGATTGCCTGGATTTTTTGGCATCTGCAATTATTGCGGAGACTCAAAGGAAAAAAAGAAATTTCCTTTCCTTTCTTTCCCCCCCCAATGTATTTATTTATTTCTACTTCTTCAATATTTTGAGTTCCAAATTTTCTCCCTATCTCTCCCCTCTCCCCACTCCATGAAAAAAGTAAATTTTCCACAAGGACTACACGAATGTGTAAAAGAAATGAAGAAGGAAAAAATGAAATAAATGCTCTGGAGGAAAAAGCTGGAAGGAGAATAAATGGCTTTGAAGGGAAAGTGATAAACCTTGCCCAAGTTATGGATATCTTACCTGTTACCCAGTGCTAACAGATTCCCTAAAAACTAGAATAGATCAAACAGAAATCAATGACTCTGTGAATAGACAGCAAGAAAAAGTAGAAGAAAGTAAGACTATTTTTTTTAAAAGAAGAAAATGTAAGATATCTAATTTGAAAAAAAAAATTGGCCTGAAAAATAGATCAGAGGAGATAATTTAAAAAGTCACTGGACTCCCTTGAAAACTACAATGTTAAAAAAAGCCTGGATACTAGATTTTAAGAGATCATAAATGAAAACTGCTTGGACCTAACAGAATCAGAGGGAAAAAGTAAAGATAGAAAGTATCCAGATCACCTCCTGAAAGAAAGCCCAAAAGGAAATTCACAGGAATGTCATAACCAAAATCTGGAGCTTCTATGACAAAGGGAAAATAATATAAGCATCTAGAAAGAACACTTCAGGTATCAATAAACTCCAGTTAGGATTACAGAAGTCCTGGAAGCTTCTGCTCTAAATTAGAGATCTTGAAATATTACACTTTTACAAGGAAAAAAAGACTGGCTTATAACCAAGAAGAATTTAATCTGCAGAGCTAAGTATAATCTCACAGGGGAAAAAAAGGATCTGTAATGAAACAGAAGATTTTAAAACATTTCTGATAAAAAGATCAGAGCCAAGCAGAAATTTTGGAATATAAATACAAGTCAAGAAAGACCTAGAAAGATAAATTTACTTGAGCAAGTGGAAGGTGCTGTAATGATCCCATTCTAATAGGGGGAGAAGAAACAAGTTGTCCCTTCAGAGCCTTAATATCTTGATAGGGTAATGAGCAAATTAAATAAGAAAAACAAAGGACCTAGGGACAGATTAGTTCTGTTTTCAGGGAAAGTGGAAAGAGAAAGAAAGCTAAAAGAAATATAGAGGTATAGAATGGAGGAAGAAGGGGTAGAACATGCTCTATCTCATAACTGGGGTGTATAAGAAGAAGAATACGCAAATATAGAGGAAGAGGTGCTAGGAGAGGGCAGACAAACCTCATTCTTATCTGAAATGGACAAAGGGTGGTTGAACATACACATACATTTGGTTTCGAAAAACATCAGAATCAGCAGGGAAACAAGTAGAAATGGAGTGTTATGAGGGAGGTAATACCAGGGAGTGAAGAAAAAGAAGGGAATCCCTAATTGTTGCTTCCTGTCTCTTCATCCTCTGATCATTCCTCACTGATGTCACTTGAAGGCCCTTGGGTATCCTTGTCACAAGAAGCTGATTTCCTCCCAAGATGGAATATTCTCTCCCTATATTGAAAGAGCTGAATTCTTATCACTTCACTCCAAAATGTTCGGTAGTCTTTGCTACCTGTTTTCTTGATATCACATGTAGTAGAAACACCATTTGATTTGATGTCAGAGGATTTGGGTTTGAATTCACAGTATATGTGTGACCTTTACTAAGTCATTAAATCTTTCTTAGCCTTAATTAGCTAATCTGTAAGATGTGAGCTAGAGCAGATGATCTCCATGGAACCCTTCTCGCTCAAAAGCAACAATGCCAATTTCCCTCTGATCCTTCACACCCCTTTCCTTCCATTTCTTCCTTGAAGATTTCTCCTCCCATTCTTTCAAGAAATATCTCATTCTACCTTATCGTATAGAAAAGAAATATTTTCTTCACATCTTCCATCTTTTCTTCTAGGATGGAGGCCAACCTATCTATACATTCTGCAGAGATATGTGCTGCTTGATGCTGGAGGAAACATAAGCATGGCATACTCTCTGAAGGTCACTGTGAAATTCCCTTCCCGGCCATACTTGTCAAAGTCAGGCATTCATTTCTGTTTTCTTTTTGTCAGCTGTTTTGGCTCACTGCTATGGAAAATGATGTGTCATACCTGTTTGTTGTACCATGGGGTCAGTTATCAGGAGCTCCATACTGAGATTCAATTTATTTGGGATGGACCCCCCAATCCTATCTTCTCAGCTGCCTTTTATTATCATTCAGTATATTCTCCCCCTCCCCACATTCCAATACAAAAGAAGCAAACATGAGCCAAAATAACTAACCCAAGGTGTAGAAGATAGGAGTATATAATATTTGCTGAATTGAATTTAATCTAATTAACTGTCTTATTTCTTCTAGGCAAAGAGTTTCAGATAGTTATTTCCTTGTACCCCATCCCTCATTGTCTGCTACTTAAAGTGGGCTTCTAGAATAATATCTGCTCAGCTGCTTGACTTCCTCTCCTTGCAGAAATGGATAACTGTTTCTATAGCAGTTGAAATAATACTGTGTGTGTATGGTGTTGGGTTTATGGGTATAGCCTGTGATGAGGGATAGGGGTGCATGATATCTTAGAATCTTGTTCTAGAACCTTAGATTTTACAGGATTATATTCATACTTAGGGTGGCATTTTTGCTTATAATCATCAAAAGCCCTGCAAAATGAAGTGACTGAGTATTCTATAAAGTGCTATTTTTTTGTTAACAGCCTTTGGGTTACATGATGAAAACAACCTGACCAGCTCCTTTACTTACTTCTCCAAGGAGAACCTGGGAGTTGTCCTTCCTTTTAGCTACAACTTCCTTATATCTTTTGATTTCATTTATTGTGAGAATGCCAGTATTAATATGGTTAAATTTCTCCAGTAGAAATGTGATTCACTGGTCATTGGACCTTCTGCTCAGTGGTTTCAGTCATGTTCAACTCTTTGTGACCCCATTTGGGGTTTTCTTGGCAGAGATGCAGGAGTGGTTTGCCATTTCTTCTCCATCTCATTTTACTGGTGAGGAAACTGAGGCAAATAGGGTTAAGTGACTTGCCCAGGGTCACATATCTATAGTGTCTGAGGCTGGATTTGAACTCAGGTCTTCCTTACTCCAGGCCTGGAGCTCTATCCATTGAGCCACCTACCTGCCCCATATTCACCAGCAATGAAATGGGTGTTTCTAGGTGGTCTGAAAATGATGTGATTATTAGCATTCTTTCCTTCCTTTTGCAGCACTGATTTGTCATCATTAATAAGAGTGAAAGGAAGCTGTATAGGATTGAGCACCATTTACAGTTTTTCTTTGTCTCATGGATTGCTATGACCAAGTAATTCATGAGCCTCTCTACACTCTGTAGTCTCTACCCTGACCCTCAGACAGCAGACATGGTCAGTTGATGGGACTGTGCTAGAACCCTTTCTAGCCTGGTAGAGTTGGTATTCTACAAGCATTGCCTTTGAGAATTCAAGTTACTGCCAGACTATAAGGAGGGATCAAAGTAGGACTTTCATGGAGGTTCTGATTAGTGAACAAATAGTCTTCACTCAAGTGCCAAGTGGAAGAGGTCATGACATCAGCTGTTGCCTATTTCAGCCAAATCATCAAACAGTATGCCCAATCAAGGCACCCATTTTTGCAAGGGCAAAACCCACTTATTGATAACTGTCAATCACTTATTTTTCTTTCTTATCCTTTCCTTTCAGAGTTCTCTCTCATTTTCATTTTATGTTGTATATCTATTATAGGATACATTATTCATGAGAAGAGTTTTTCATCATTCTTTCTCTCTGAATTTGATGTGACTGGTTTTAACCATGTAGTTGAATTTCTCAAAACAACTGAATTAAGAAATTAGCTTACATGGTAGAGACTGGCCCGCATCATCTGGAATTGATCAATTAGCTTCTTATGTAGAGGGCGCATTTCTGGATGAACAAATTTCTCATGAACTGCTAGGCCCACTCCGAGGACATGGACCTATTTCAAAAAAGATGAAAAACATTAGCGAACCATTATGACAAACAGGGAAGCTTTCCTACAAAAGCATGCAGTGGTCATACACCTTCCCAATTTCCCAGTTAGATTGCATTACTTAGCACTGGCTTAATGTAACTGTGATTGAACCAGATGGACTCTAGTCTTCCTTCCTAGTGAAATGCTGAGAGGTACCTGTTCCTGCATGAGCTCCTTAAGTTGTGTGATCTTCTCTGCATCCCCTGGGTGCTTGGTAATATAATCTTTATCGAAGAAAGCCTGCAGGAGGAGGGAGGGACAATAGTCAGTGATAACATCCAACAGGAAGAATTCCCCTCCCCATTTCTTCCCTTCCCCACCCCCAACCCCACCCAGTTCTGGGTCAAAGAGTTTTAACTGGCAAGGTTTCTGGAAACATGAAGTTGATCGATAAAGGACACTCCAAGCTTCAGTCTAGCCTTCTAGTCTCCAGGGGAACATAGAGTAGTGTATGCTCCAGTCAACCTTTGCCAGAAAACACAGCTGAAAGACAGTTAAGATACTTGACAGAAGCACTTATCAGAGAGTCCCAGCCTGCAGTGATTTTCCTTTTTGGCTTAGGAGCTCTAAGCGCTGAGGCTTCTTCTCTCTGTTTGACTCCCCTACACATAGTGGGGTTACTTCTAGATTCTTGGCCAGGAAGGAGTGGAAGGGCTCTTGTGAGCCTGTCAGGGCTGCTCCTCTGTCAGTCTGAGTGATCGCTGTTTAATAGCACAATGCATCCGTGGCAGGCCCTGCTAGCCTTTGGAAGGCATAGCAAAGATTGGAAACCAGACGCCGGCCTCCCCCACAAATAGGTCAGCAGACTACTACTGAGCTGGCTCTGCTTTCCATGTACCTCCTGGAGGCCATTTAACATTCTTCCATAACTAAATGGTTTGCCAAGATGTCAAAGATGAGTGAAAAAACAATAAAACAATCTACCCTGAGGAATGAAAGCCCTTTCCTCTGACCTGCTCTGCAGGCCACAACAAACAAAGAAGGAGAGGGCAGCCGTGTGGGGGAAGGTCAGCATTTAGGGGCCGTAGCCCCACTGGGCAGCTTTGTAGCTCATTTTGATTATCTTGGGCTATCTTTGATAATCTGGCAAGGGCCAGTTCCCTAGGTCTCTGAGGAAGAGAAACAATTAATTAGCCAAGAAGTGGCTTATTTAAAACTATTTGTTTTGTTGAATAATTCTTGAGTTGAATATCCAGCAAAGATACTATCTCAGGTACTAGATTTTGACTAGCAAGACCTTTCCTGATGCCACCCTGGTCACTGCCTTCCTTTTGATATTATCCTGTATTTACTTTGATTTGGTTTTGTATATATTTATATGAGTGAAGTTTGTTTCCTCTGATAAAACGTAAGTTCCTTGATGGCAGGAACTGTTTTATTCTTGTATTTCTATCTTCAGCTCCTAGTTTAGCAACCAAGTGGCTGGTAGGTTACTAGTAGGTTAACTTAGTTTCAGTAGATTTAGTTACCTACTATGTGCTAGACACTATACTAAAAAATCTAATAAATGATTGTTGATTAATTAATAGGGAGACTAAACTGGATCACTAGTATGATGCTATATTTTTTTTTTTTACTTTTTTTCTTGAATCTGCCTGGATTTGATGCCTCTGGCATAATTTACCACTGCTATGCACAAGAGCATTGGGGAGAACTAATGCTACAGACTGCTCACCTCCTGGTATCGGGCAATGCCACCATTAACAGCAGCATCTATGACTCCATTCAGGCACATGCTGAGCAGGTTAATATTACCATGCATTTGCTTGTGCTGATACTGGCTGATCAGCGTCCGAAGCTCCTGGTTCTTATTCTCAACAACTTGTATGGCATTTTCCAAAGGGCTCACTTCAACCTACAGAGCACACAGAACACGGCTTCATCCTACTGACATTTTATAGATCCTAGACCCAAGAACCATAAGGAGTCTTATAAACTACCTGAACAACCCCTTGCGCACTGCAAGAATCCTCTCTTTCTAAAAGCCCTGCTGGATGGTTATCTACCCTGTCTTGAACACTTAATGTGGGCAACTCATTACCTCTCAGGTAGCTCATTTTCAGAAATCTTTAATTATTCAGAGGTTTTCTGAACTAAAGGAAGCATTTCTTTAGCTGTTTCCAGTGCCACAGAGGAAAAGTCTCATGTTACTTAAGTCTAGGTGGTACCCAGAAGCAAATGGAAGGGTCTTTGTTGTGGTACTATTTGGCAAAACTTGCATTTAAGCCTGGAATTATTTTTGGCATTCAACATCCTCAAATATTAAACACTTTTCCCTTTTTTTTGTTGTTGCTATTTTTGGAGGGCAATTGGGGTTAAGTGACTTGCCCAAAGTTACACAGCTAGTAAATATGTCAAGTGTCTGAAGTCAAATTTGAACTCAGGTCCTCCTGACTCCAGGGCCAGTGCTCTACTTACTGCACCACCTAGCCGCCTCTATTTTTTTTTTAAATTTTTTTTTCACTTTTCCCTTTCAATGTGTAGAAACTTGCAAATAAGCTTTTTTAAAATGAAAACTTAGCATGAGCAAACACATCAATTCACCACCACTGTTTTATGTAAGTGAATTTATCCTCTCATAGGTTCTCTAGTGTCTTATCCCCTAATTACATTTGTTTAATACAAAAACAACTTGCTTCAACCAGTTAGAAGCAATGCTTGGGATGAAGCTGCATCACGTAATGAAGCCTAACCACAAGCAGCACGTCATTTACCAGCTCTCTTCTCTCCACTTCAAACCATCGAGAGATTCCAGGTAGACTGTGGGTCAAGGTCAGAGTGGTACGCTCAATCCACAGGCTCTGCAGGGGACAGAAGAAGGGCAATGGCAGTGAGGCAGATGGAGTACACCCTGTTCTTAGTCAAATGGAATTCACAGATTGTTAACAGCCCTTTACCGAGGAATCTGAGGACTACCAACTTCTTGAAAACCTGGGGATTGTCCCCAGGGATCTACTGAATACATCATCCTCCAAATTTCTGACCTTGTTCCCCACCCTTCTTACCTTAAATTCATTGTCCTTGTCCTTTGGACCTTTATGGAAAGGTCTGTCATACCGGAACTTCTTGACATTGTTGACACGATAAAAGCTTTTGATTCTATCAGGTACTCGATCCATCTGAAGGACATCCACATAATCTGGAATTGGTGTCACTGCATAGATCTGCAAATCTGAGAAGGGCAAAGTTCAAGGAAACATCAACTTTCCAGAGACCGACTTCTGACTATCACCACTGAAAGAAGAAAGATTTAGGGATATTTGGCCTGGGCGGCTTCTTTTTGTCACAATAAAAAGTATCAAGGCAAAGGAGCATATTTCCCTTGTTTTCCATCCTCTCTCCTCAGGGCTTCTGGTTCCTTAGCTATGTGTAGAAAAACCTCAAGAATGGTAAGAACCAATGGGCTGTGCTCAAAGCTCTTATGTTCTTGGGAACTTTGATATGATGGACTAGGCCTAGTGTCATGCCCACCCAAGTTAATAATGGTGGCATACTTCCCAGGTTATTCTGAGAAGAGTGAAAATGGAGAGAATGTAAGATACATGCATCATGGAGGAGAGGAAACAGAATAGGCCTCTTCAATTGTTGATAAACTGTTTTTACTGGCAAGCAACCTTAAAGCAAAATACTGTTTGGAGTCCTTGCTGGTAAAATACCAGATGGGAGGCCACTTGCCCTGCCTTCTCTGGAAAAAACCTGCCACAATTTTATCAACTGCCATCTGGCTCTCTCCACAGAGGCTGCTAAGCAGTGTTACTGTGTCTGCTTCATGTTCATTCATACTGAAGATTTTCACCATAGGGACAGAACCCCACCACTACCAATCTGCCTTGAAAAAGATGGTAAAGAAATCCTCACAAATAGGAGTGGGAGGAGAATAATTTGTTGGAGAATATGCTGGTTGGATCCATGACCCACATTGCAAAGTGCTCTCTCCTGGCAAAAGGGGTGGGTAACTTACAAACACACAGGGTATATGAAATGAGTGACTGGTTAGTCATGAAAGTAAAAGCCAAGCAGCATGGGCCAAGTTTCTTTGCCCCAGCCATGCCAATGATCATCCATTTCCTCTTATGCTGAGCAGCTACTCAATGCTAAGGTAGTGCCAACATCTCTTCAGCTTGGGATGATAACTGTGTCAAATGGAAAGTTTAGTAATATGGGTGCACTGACTGAAAACTTGTGTAAGACCACCAAAACTAGACAGCAAATTGAGAGAACTAAGCCCTTGTCTCCCAGGAACTAACAGCAACGTTTTACGCCCTTGGGTTCAAAGGATACACTGGGCGTCACACTGCAAGATGGAGTCATCTGGGTGGTTGGGATGCTGCATGGCGATCGCATGGGGGAACTCGCTCAGCATCCTCTGCTGAAAGGCTTCCAGCCTCTCGTAGTCATGGCCCCGACAGACGTACTCCTTATTCTAATAAAAAAAAGCACAGCAATAACTCCTTTTGCTTCTCTGAAATGTTTCTTTTCATCCTGAAACCTTTCATTAGCAGAGAACTCCTTTGTAAATGGATCAGTATCTCACACAATTCCCACACAAAACCCCACAGATCTAGAGTTAAAAGGGATCAAAGAGACCATCTAGCCCAATGTCGTAATTTTACAGATGAAGAAACAGGCCTGCAGAAATTGCACAGCTTGCAGAAGGACACATGGGTACCAAGTGGCAGATGTGGGACTGAGGCTGGGCTGTCTGGCTACAAATCCAGTGTCAAATGGGCTAATTGCCATTTCCTGAACATGTTCTAGGAGAAGCTGGTGGTGGAGTGGATAAGAACACTGGGCTTGAATCGGGAAGACTCATCTTCCTGAGTTCAAATCTAGCCTCGGACACTTGCTAGCTTGTGACCTTGGGCAAGTCACTTAACCTTTGTTTGCCTCAGTTTCTTTATCTGTAAAATGAGCTGGAGAAGGAAATAGCAAACCACTGCAGTATCTTTGCCAAGAAAATTCCAAGTGGGGTCCCAAAGAGTTGGATACGACTGAAATAACTGAACAATGACACCACCAAAATGTTCTATGCCTTTCTGCCTCCATGATTTTGTTCACATCATTCTCTATGTCTGGGATGTTCTTCTCTCTAGCCCTTTGCTCCCATTACCCAAGGCTCTGTTCACATGCCATTTTCTGCAGGAAGCTTTTCTTGATCTCCCATTAGGACTTGTTTTCTTCTTCTGAACCATCCCTACTCTGAGCCATCTCATCTCACATTTCCCAGCACTTTGTTCCTCTTCTCTAAACAATCTGCTTTTTATAATCATTTTTTTTGTTTTATTTCTTCTACCATGTTATAAGCTTCCTGAAGACATTACAGTGCTTTATCCATCTCTTTTCCCCTCAGTGATGTGCAGAGAACAGAGGGTACTTAACAAAATGAATAACTTAAAGGACAAATCATCATTGTTTTAATAAATGCTTCTTTTGGTATTGCATTCTATCAAGTGGCCCTGGCTTATGGGCAGGGTTTCGTGTTGTTCACTTTGAAAGATGAAATAACAACTGAAAGGTCTCTTTCTCCTTGTGGCACTTAGGGTCATAGGAAAGTAGTCAAGTAGGGATCTCCTTGGAGCCAAGGAATTGCTTCCAAGACCATGCCACAACAATGAGAGATTCATAGCTTCTCAGAGCTGGGAAGGCATCTTCGGGGAGGGGATTCATCCAGTTCAACCTGTAGTTATACAGAAATCCCTTTTGACAACATCTCTGACAAGTGGTCTTCTTAGGCAGTCCAATCAACTTTTGGAAATTTTTCTTTATACGAAGCAGAAATACATATTCCAACTTCAATCCATTATTCCTAGATATGACTCCTGGGGCTGAGTAGAAGAAATTGAATCTCTTTTCTCCAGGAAAAGTTTTTAGAAACTATTATATCCCTTAGGAAAGATATTAAAAATTTTCTATTATTTTTCGGGCTATACATTCCCATATTTCTTCAAGCAACCCATGTATGGCATGATATTCCAAATTGGTTATCCTTCTCTGGATGTGCTCCAATTTGTCAATGTTTTTCCTAAAATGTGGTGAGATATCTTAATAATCTCTTAGTATGTCACTGTCCAGGAATCTTCTCAAGACAGGAGAGATCCTGTTGAGGTAGGGACCAACCATATACTAATCTAGGATCTTGCAAATATTTTACAGAAGCCATTTCCCAAATCAGCCATTTAGGAGATGTCCCCTTGTGATACTCTTAACCTTGTCAGGACATAGAATTTCCAAACATCTGTCATTTTCACTCAGAGAAAAGGAAGAACACTGAAAAGACTGGTCAAGAGGACTTATGGTTAGAATGGGATAAGAAAGAAGGGGGAAAGATGAGGAGGTCAGAGAGAAAAGCAGCTTCAATTTATCACTGGCACATGTGAATGGTAAATTTCATAAGGCTCTTGCTTGATGAACAGACTGCTTCTCTGATCCTTTCAGGAACTGGAAGCTAAGGACATTGCACAAAGTCATTCACATCACAGATGTATTCTAACCCCTCAGGAGGCTCTCTGCAATGGTTCTGAAGAAGATAAGCTGGAATTCCCTCCTCTTTCTAGATGAACAGATACATGTCCTTATAAGGATAAGGGAGGCAGATAGTTTGTAGGAACCAAGCTAGTGGTGCTAAAATAATGGGCTATGTCCATTGCGGGTGATGGCGATGGGGATGGACCAACCTAATCGCCATGGGTAATATATGAGAAGCAGGAGGGCACATTTCCTAACCTTGGAACCATCAGTCACACCTTGACATTCTCTAGAGAGTCTCGAAGGCACACAAATCTAAGCAAGTGCAGCTGTTTTCACTGCAGAAAGTATGTTCTCAGTGTGACATATTTCCTATGCTGTATCATCAATCCTGGAAGCTGGTGAAATGGAAGATACAGAGTGTGATGAGACCCAGGAGATGTATATGCACTATACAAAATCCCTAGCTTTCACTTGCTTTGGAGAGGGTCTGGTTAGAGCCTGAATCTTATGACATCATTTGCTGAGAGAACTGGAGGCGTCTTCATTGTGTATGGATTCTCTCAAATCAGACCTGCATATCCTCATTTAAAAAAATAATTCACTGAGAGTGGTTTACAGAAGGACATAAGTCAGATTCTACCCTGGGGTCTGCACTGCTCAAAATTAAACAAGCCCTGAAAAATGGATTTGTCACACTTATGTGAGCCTGAATGGTGTGGAAGCCAGGCTGGGCTATGAGAAACAGATGATGTCAGAGCCCTGGGATGACCAGTAGGCTGAAATTTCTGGGTAAAATTTGGTTTCTAGTGCATAAGTTGTGGTGCTAAACTTGGAGAAATAAGTGCTAAGCACATTTGCAAAACAAAACAAAACAAAACAAAAATGCCATGATGAAAGCTGAGATAAAGGGACTAGAATCTATTTTGTTGGAATTTCTGGGTAAGCTTGTTTGAAATACATCTTCACTTAATCTTCCTTCACATTGGTCTACATCTGCATTGCTATCATATGATCTATTCTGAGGCTTTTGCTAAATAAACCATTTCAGAAATTTTTATACACTATGATCATTAGAATGAAAGGGGGAGGTTAAGTTCTCCTGAGGAGGTTATTTTATTAATTCCTGCCTGCTCTGCTATAAGAAACAAGCTGTGGAATATGATTAGAGCATTAGTGGGAATTACAGATAGGTGTGATGTGTGGGCTGCTACTGTCAAAGGCATCAATGGCCATACTAGCTCTACTGCGAGTTAGCAGGAAATGTTTGTTATGTTGTCTTTTTGAAATTCAGTAAGAATTTTTTAAATTTTTTTTTTTTTTTGCTTTTTGGAGAGCAATTGGCATTAAGTGACTTGCCTAAGGTCACATGGCTAGGTTTTTGTGTTAAGTGTCTGAGGCTGAGATTTGAACTTAGGTCCTCCTGACTCTAAGACCAGTGCTCTACTCACTGCACCACCTAGATAGCCACCCCTCAGTAACAATTTTTGCTAACAAAAGACCAGCTTCACTGTGGGTCTAGAGACTCTTCCTTCTCTTATAGACAATACTCTTTTGCTCATTGACTAAAAATATTCCCATAAAAATACAAATTCTTAGGTGGGAGATAATTCCTAGGTGACTCTCTCAGCCATGGAGAATCTCCCCATCACTCTGGACAGAGAGCTTGATCTGAAAGAAGAAAGCTTGAACTTGGAGTCAATGGGATGAAATCAATGCTTCAGGTATAGCTTTGATGCCAATGTAACTACATTAAGTGAGGCCTCTGAGAACCTGTTCCTGCTGTCTGCCGTGTTTGAAAACAAACAGGCTGTCTCCTGGACCAGTTGTCTTCAAACTTATTTGATCACTCACAGGGATGTGCTGTAGCCAGCTCTAAGCAGCATTATTAAATTTTCATTGTGAGAATTTGCGGATCAGAAATCAGTATTCACTACAGGTCAGGGCTTCATTTATTGTTTTGTTGATTGTCTAGCCTTAAGAAAGTATTACTAATGCAGCTCAAATTTTTAAGTGTATGTATGTACTTTTTTTCTTTTCCAGAGAGTCTGGTTGTTAAATATTTACTAGCACATCCATTATTACACAATTTTATCCATAAAATATTTTTGAGTATGCACTTCTCATATGTGAAAATTTATTTATAAATTATATAATTTATATATTACATAGCATTTGCAAAAGTAGGAATAAAAAATGAATAAACTATTTGAAGATTTATTTTACTTAGTAACAATGTAAAATTTCTACCATTTTATACGAACACATATTTTAGTGAGAGCTATATGAATGTACTGTTGTTGAGTTTAACTAACTGTCCATGATCCTATGTGGGGTCTTCTTGGTAGAAATACAGGAGTGGTTTGCCATTTCCTTCATTTTACAGATGAGGAACTGAGGCAAACAGGGTTAAGTGACCAACCCAGGGTCACACAGCTAGGAAGTGTCTGAGGTCAAATTTGAACTAAGAAAGATGAGTCTTTCTGACTCCAGGCTAGGTACTCTTTGCAGTATGGTGCCACCTAGAGGCCCCATGTGATTCAGTGGGAGTAGGAATAGGGCCAGGACCTGTGATTTCATTGGTACAAGATTGCTCTTAGGTAAGGAAACTCCACCAATGCAGGTTAGCGTTTTTTTTTTTTTTTTTTTTTTTTTTTTTTTTTTTGCAACACCACCTTTGGAGAGTTGCCAAAACCATCAGGAGGGTGACATGCCCAGTTTCACACAGCCAAGAAGTGTCAAAGCCAGGTATTCCTTAATTCAAAGAGGCTTTTTTTAATCCACTATGTGATGCTGTCTCCATGACCATTTGTGACTGAATATTATTTTGGAAATTCTTGATGAACACTTTACAACTCAGTGATTTGATGGTCTCTCAGTTTATTTTGATGCTTAGTTTTAGTACTTAAAAACACTATACAAAGTTGTGCATATGCCAGTGGAAGACATACAACATTAGTCAGACTCACTAAATTATCACACTTGTTTTTTCATTCCTATAGGGACCCTCCACCACCCCCCTACACAAAGATTTTTGTTGACATCTGGCTAATGGACTTCCATTTCCCATGATGTAAATCAGTTGTTCTTATAAACCAGTTGAAAGGTATTGCATTTTTATCTTTTTAATAAAGGGTTTAAAACATGTTGACAATCTCTTAATTTGTAATATCTTTAAAACAGCTTACAAAATTCTATTTCCAAATTTTAAAGATCTCTTTTAAAGGTAGTTTTGTAGAGTGGGGCAAGAGCATTGGGCTGGGAGTCAGGAGGATCTGGGCTCAAATTCTGCCTTTAATAATTACTGTGCAATCTGAGGCAAGTCACTTAACCTCTCTCCCCCTCAGTATCCTTATCTGTAAAATGATGGACTTAGACTAAATTGTCTCAATTGTCTCTTTACAACTCTAAGTTTATGTTCTTATGATAAAAAGTTTATAGGTGACACATTTACATGGTTTGTGGCAATGTAAGCTTAATTTTAAAATGTTGCTTATTTTGATGGCTTACTACCATCATTAGCTAATATTTCAAGGTCATGAGATTTATCAATTATAATAGTGGATGTGACTCCATATTTTAAACAATATTGATAATTAAAAAAAGTCTTTGGCCGATTTCTTATTAGATTTGATTAGGCTATCAATGGCTGTAGTTCCCACTGTGACTGTTTTGTTAGCAGTACCTAGGCTAAGTGTCAACTTTGTTCTTTTCTTAGTTGTTTATGCTTGCATTATTAGTGATTCCTTTGTAGGAATATTTTACAGTCCCTTGTTCATTTTGTGAAAACTAATTTAGCTAAAACTAGATAACGTAATTCTTAAATCCACTTAACCAAGCACACACATATGTTGTATTTCATATTAAGATTCTGAAAGTTAATTGAGAGTACCACTATCAATCCTTGTAGGTTACAGAATTCTTGCTCTTACATTAGGAGACCTCACATAACTTACATAACCATCTGACATGTAGATCAAATAAGAGTACCAGGATAAATATTTATAATAAATATTAGCAAAGTTTAACTTATTTTCAAGATAAATATAAATAGAGGTTATAATATTATCTTCCCACATCCCAATGGATTGTCTTGCACATCCTCCATTTTGGAGATCACCGTCTTTGACCATATAAATGATCCAGAATAACTAGAACAAAGCTACCATACCCAAATCTCTACTCGGAGGTGGTGCTGAATAGGGAAGATGGGCCGCCAAATTGCTGCCATCAGCACCAGGTCTGTTTTTAATTAGGTTAAAAACATATTGTAGCTCAGTCTTCTAAGAGCAGGTAAAGAAAACAGTGTCATTGTAGAAGACCAAGACTGCCCAAAATACACAGTCCAAACTGAAACTTACTGTGCGCTGGCTCCTAACAAGGCCAATTCCATTCATCTATTGTGTCTCCTTGCATCTGGAGGTCCCAGAGGGCACAGACTATGTCTTTTGTGATGGGTTGTACAGTACTTCTCATACTCTTAGTGCCCAAGAAACATACCTTTCTGAAGGTTTTCCAAGTTTGAATGTTATTCCCATGTACTGACTCATTGATTTAAAGCTTGCTCCTAGGGTTTCAGTTAATTTGGTGACAAGCATCCTTTTAAATTCTTGATAGCAACTGAAAAGTGCAACACGTTAAAGCAACTGAGAACAGCCAGCCCAGTGCAGACGGCCCTACATGCCTTTCAGGCATCCTGATGCCTTCCTTCTAAGCAAATGCCTAGCAGAATTTAGTAGGAGAAGCAATGAAGTAGAGAGCAAGGCTCAAGGAAATCTGTTTTGATAAAATTAGTGAGAAATTCTTTGAGTTCTAATGAGATTCTATAATAACTCACCCGGAGGAAGAAAGGGAACTTTCTTCCATAGAAACCAACTCTGAAGAACTCAGGCTCCAGGCGTTGCTGCTCCATGATATTATCATAGTAGGTTGCTTCCATTTTCTGTGAATGGAAAAATTAATGGGCTTTATATATACTTAACTGTCACTTTCCAAGTCTTGGGGTACAACCAGTTTTTATAGCATAAAATCCTTGGTATTTTTGGAAGGAAGTCTATCAGCCACAGCTCATGCAGAATAATAGCTCACATTTCTATAATATTTTTACACCAGGGCTTTTCTCTTTGAGGATTGGTATTACATAGTAGAATACAGATCAGTCTTAGTGTTAGATGAAGTTATTTTTATCCCGTTTGGTCCTTGACTGCTCACAGCTCAGCCCATAAGGAGAAAAGGCCAGTGCCAAGGAACACAAACAGAAAGTATTTGATAGCTATATAATTTGAAGTGACTTTCTATACAAAAATCCAGCTTTGGACTCCTATTCTTATATATATAAACCATTATCCTGCTGCAGCTCTCACTTGGGCTGATGGTGACTGAGAATCATTGCCTTTCTCACCTTTATTCTCGACCTTTTGACATGTCTAAGCTCCTTGGTGTTCATTTGAAGTCGTCTGGCTATGGCTGCCTGGTGATGGGGGTGAGAACAGCTCAGCCGTTGCCCTGTCTGATGTATAATTTATTCCTAGTCTTGGGGGCTAACTGTTTTTAACTCCAAAAGTTTGATTTATGTACCTTGATAAATAGTATATTTATTCCTCAAGGTAATGGGAGAGGTGATTCAATTTCAGCTGTCCTATTTTCAGACACAGGAAAACTAAGCACAGCTATGTCAGATGAAAACACAGATCAAAACCCTGGTTCCTTCATCATTACCCAATTATCCAGGTGTCCCAGATTTAAATACAAATTCATTGTTTAAACTAAATCTGGACCCTGGAATTTCCCTTATAGAAAGGACCAAAGGGCCTGAAGCTTGAAAGGCAGACAGACCTGTAAACGGCTGATTCTATTCTTGGCTTCTGCTGGCCTACATTTGGCAGCCCCTTCGAAGAAGTGAATCATTTACTTCAACTTTAAAAAGCTGTATTACCGTTGTTGGTTACTCCCTCCATTCATTTGGATTGTAATCCCCCCAGGAGACAGATATTGCTTGAGATCTGATGATTATTTAATGGGGCACCAGAATCTAAGACTTGGCGCTAACAATCAGAAAACAATTCATCCACCACAGATCTCTAAATCCATGGGAATTATTCATATTGCCTAAAGGGCACCAAAACACATCAGGCTTAGAAGATAGGAGCAGAGTTCAGGGCATCTGAAAATTCCTTCCTAAATTTGGAATTTTGAAATTTGAAAATATCATTTCTAAGTTTAAAACAAAGTTTTATTGATGACCTTTCTCTACATAGTCATTTTTCATAGTCTTTATTATAGTAATCTCCCAGTATAGTGACCCACCCTGCACCTAGTAAACTGTCTCTTTAAACAGAGAAATAAAGTGAAGCAAACACAGTTAACACCACGGCCACATGTGACAGCATATACAATAGACCAAGCCTGTAGACCCTTACTCTGTACTGAGATCAGGGTGAGGACAGGCAACCTAGGATGGAGCTCGGAGCACTGAACTTGGACTAAGAGGACCAGAGTTCAAAGGCCTGCTCAGCTATTCACTAACTGTGTGACCTTGGGAACCTGTCTACCCCATCTGCATCTGTTTCCTTATCTAAAAAAGGAAGGGACTGGATCTGGTGGCCTCTAAGGACCCTTCTGGCTCTAAACTCTAGAACTGAACGGAACACTTCAGAAGAGCACAGCAGAGAAGAGGAAGGCTGTTGTCTTCCTTGTTCTGGATATTTAATTTTCCTTAGGTTATGGGCTACTAAATCAGATTCAGCTTGTGGTCTACTAAAACCTCCAAATCTTTTTCACACAAACTTCTAAATGTCATATGTGCATCTCCCTATTTTTCACGCGAGTACAAACAATCAGCTTTACAAGTAGGAGAATTTACATTCATCCCTATTGAACTTCATCTTATTAAATTTAGTCCAACATGCTGGTCAAGATCCTTTGAGATCCTGGTTCTGTCTTCTGGTGTGGTGACTGTCCCTCTTAATTTTGTGTCCTCAGCAAATTGGAAATGTGCACTCCCAATGCACGAATCTGAATCTTTGGAAAAACTGTTAAACAGCTTTGGGTCAGGCACTGATCCCTGAGGCACTCCATTGGAGACCTTTAACTATTAGTGACTACTCTTCCTATCCAGCAGCCTCCCTAACTCCTGTCACATAGCCTATGTCTCTCCATTTTTGCCACAAAAATTTAAAGGATTTTGCTAAAGTCTGGGTAAACTCTACAGAATCCTCCAGACCCCTTGGTCTAGTAACCCTACCCAAGAAGGAAATGAGGTTAGGATGGCATGATCTGGTAGAATGGCTAGAGCACTGACTTTGGGATTAATAGCACCTCAGTTTGAATCTCATCCCAGTTCCTAGCTGCCTCATCCTGAGGAGTCAGTTAACTAATACATGCTTCATTTTCCTCAGTTGTAAGATAGGGAACGTGATAATATCAATCTCACAAAGGAGAGGAGGTGCAAAGATCAAATGAGATTATGAAAACAAACTGTGTAAACCTCAAAGTGTTATAGAAATGTGAGCTGTTATTAAAGTAATGCTGAATCTTGAGATCACTGTTTGCTTTTCTGGAAGTTAATCAACCACACTTTTCTTTGGGAGGGGAGAGAAAGGACTGAAATCAAGCCCAACCTATAGTTGGAGGCTCTACATTTTTTTCTTGCATTTTTCTCAAAATAGGGACATTTGTTCTTGTGTAGTCTTGGAGCACCTCTCCTGATCTATATAATTTTAAAAGATCACTGATAGTGGTTCAGTAATCACATCTGCCAGTTCTTTCAGTATTGTAGGATGCAATTCATCTGGCCTGATGACTTGAACTAACTAAGGGTAACTAGGTACTCTCTTATTATCTCCCTATTTATCTTGGGGTCTAGTGGATAGAGTGCTGGGTCTGGAGTCAGGAGTTCAAATCCAACCTCAGACACATACTAGCTGGGTGATCCTGGGTAAGTCATTTAACCCTGTTTGCTTCAGTTCCTTATATGTAAAGTGAGATAGAGAAGGGAAGAGCAAATCACTTAAGTATGTTTGCTAAGACAGCCCTAAATAAGGTCATGAAGTATCAGACAAGTCTGGCAAACAACTAAACAGCATCTATCTTGTGTTTCAACTCCCTATTACCCATTTTTTTGTCCTTTCTTATACAAAGATTATTGTTCTTGGCAGAGAAGAGAGAATCAAAACAAGAGTTAATTAGTCCTATTTCCTTTTTGTTATCCCTTATCATAATCCATCCATCCATCCATCCTCCCTGACCAGCTGTCCTAATCTTCTCTGAGTCCCATTTTCTTTATGTCTTTTAAATACATTTTCAAACTAGTGAATTGGAATCAGGATTGGGCCTGTCATTTTACTGGTGTGCAGTGCTCCCAGGAAGAAAGTTCCTTTTGCCGATGAGGGCTGCTCCTTATATTTGACAAGTGTATGAATAAAAATGATTTAAGATGATGATAATTTTTCTCATGGTCTGAATCTGTGACTTCATTGGTGCAATGAAGGGGCTCCCTCTTAGTGAGGGAACCCCTTCTACCAATATAGATCAGCACCTACTCTGCAATTTAATCATCTTAGAGACATATTCCCAGTACTGAGAGGTTAAGTTCAGGGTCACACAGGCATTACGTATCAGAACCCGAACTTGGGCTTGCTATGCGCTCTATGCGCTCGACCGTATCATCTCTTAATAAAAACAATAAGCGATAATGATAGATTGCTCATTGACTTAAAGCAGATTCTGGACCTAGTTTCTTAGATGTCAAATCCAAATTTGGTTCTTTCCATTATAACACACAGGTTCTCAAATTTCTTTCCCTTTAAAATGGATACCTGAGGAAGGTATTCTTAAGGGTCCATTTCATATGAAGGAAAGCCCTTCTAGCCCAGTCCTGTCCACGCTGTTCTCTCCCTTGTCTGAAGTTCTGCTGGACCTGGAGTCTGTATTACAATTTGGGTTTTAGTTGCATACTACCTTGTGCTGCCGACTCTCATTTTTTTTTTTCATGTGTAACAATCTTATCCCTTCTCCTCTACTCTATCTCTCATAGCCTGTGATAACATGGGGTTAGGTCCATAGAAAATGCTCAATAAAAGAGCATTGAGACTATTTGCCTGGAAAATCATCGAGAGTTTTCTAAAGTAAAACTGCCCAGGACTGTGGTGCTTTATCGGAAGCCTGTGTTTGTGGTCTGGAGGAGGGAAAGGTACATTTATCTACTTACCCGTATCCAGCTAAGGCTCTGGTAATCATAGAGGCTTTCATACTGACATGCAAGCTCCCGGCACAGTGGAATCCCAAATTCCCAGCTCTGCAACATAAATAGCAAGATGAATTCAGAACTGCAGAGAATCATACCAAGAAGAATAGGAAGCCAGTGTGACAACTCACGTTTCCCAGATAATTGACTTCAAACTGAAATGCAAAGGGCTGTCTCTTTTTCAAGATTCCCATTTAAGTTACAGATGTCTATCCCCTGATACGGGCCATGCATCACCAAGTAGAAAATCAAGGCCTATGATGCTCTTCATTGACTTATCCAGATCTTATAAGTTATCCTTCGGGAACAGGAGAAGCACAAAATGGGGCCTTCTGACAACTTCTACTTCAGGAGCCTTGTGGGAATGCTAATACTACAAAGGAGAGGAAGGCTCTGGGGCTGCAGGTTGTTATGGTAACGAGACCATGAAAAGTAGCACACTTGGCTTGTAAGTGGTTCTTGGCTCTATTTCCACCCTTCTTATGGAAGACTGGGCTCCCTCTTTCTTAGTACTGGAAGTACACCTGGAAATTTCCCCCCAGTCTTGTCTTTTCCACATTATTTGTAACAGCATCAAGGAGAAAGAAAGCCCTTCAGCGCTTCATTTGGGGTAAAGTGCCCCACAAATCCATCACAGTTTCTATCCTTTGAAGAAGGATATGCCCTATAGATGAAATTTCCACAGTTAGTTAGAGAAGATATAGATGCACCAAAATTAGTTACAAATGCCCTCAGGCTCATTGACCCAACAAGCTTTATACATTTGTACAAGGCAGATTAGTGGGCTTTTCCGTGGTCATATCAATGTTTTCCAATACTGAGAATCCTTTAGTTTCCTCTCAAGCTAGAAGCTGTATTTCCAGACAACAGCAAACACTGGGAAACCAACCACAAGAACAATTGTGTAAATGCTGGTCAAACAGTCAGAATATCATACAGACGTCCTGGTCTTCTGCCAGGAGCATTTTTATTGAGGACTTCTTACTTATATGATTTGTGAATGATACTTTTCATTAGGTATAAATGGCTTCTCTGGCTGAAGAGTTTAAATAGTAAAGAAGTTAGATGCTTTATTGCTATCATTGTTATTCTTCTCTTTTTTTGTCTAATGGGCATCTGAACTGTAATTTCAAGGTTTGCCCCCAATTCAGAGGCCCTCACAAAGATCTGCCTTGTGGCTCAAAGAGGAATGATAAAGGTAGCTTGGCAGGAGCCACAGTTATAGATGGAGATCTCAGTACTGGGGTTAAGCTATTAGCCATGGAGCTGACCTAGGTTACTCTACCGGTTGCTGTCATATGCAGGCCAAAGAAAAGAGGGTGCTGAATGCCAACCATATGATGCTCTTCCACAAGGACTCATCCTTTTTCCCTGGCTACTTTTCAGTCAAGAGGCAGAAGCTCTTCTGAAACTCATTAAGTACAATCTGATTATTTCCACTAGGTCTGTCGGTAGTCTTTAAAACTATGCCTATAAAGGACATGAGGGATATGTTCATCACAAAGAAGGCCAGGCTGATGCAGAAGATTACCCAGCATATGAATGGCTGGTTAAGAAAATGGAATCCAAGGATGAGATTTGGATTTCTGACTTAAAATATATAGGAATGATAGGCTCTAGGTAGGGATGGAATGTAT
>CM053599.1:66976130-67002980 GCA_028646575.1 Pseudocheirus occidentalis
AGGAAAGAACCAGTAGTAAAACTCATGCCCTCAGATATTTATGCACAAAAACAGAAAGTTTAGGCAACAAGCAAGATGAATGAGCTGTCCTAATACAATGTGGCAAATCTGACTTTACTAAGTTTCACTGAGAGAGACCCATGACTAGAATGTGGCTCTGGATGGGTGTATTTTGTTCAAAAGAAACAGGATAATAAAAATGACCTGAACTGGAGGGAGCATTTCATATTAGGAAGGTGTACTCATGTGAAGACATCCAGGAAGCTAAGAGAGAAAGCATAGTGGAGGCCATTTGGATGAAGATCAATGTTCTCTTGGTTCTGCTCATTTCACTCTTCATTATTTTATGCAAATCTATTGGTTTTTGTAAGATCATCAAGGTCATCATTTCTTATAGTACAGTAGTATTTCATCACAATCATACGCCACAGCTTGTTCAGCCATTTCTAGTTCTTTGCCACCACAAAGAGAGCTTCTATAAACATTTTAGAACATATAGGCTCTTTTCCTCTTTTTTCCCTAATCATCTTGGGAAACAGACCTAGTAGTGGTATTGTTAGGTCAAAGGGGAGAGGCAGTTTAATAACTTTTTGGGCATAATTCCAGATTGCTCTTCAAAATGGTGAGATCAGTTCACAATTCCACCAGCAATGAATTAGCGTAATATTGTTTTCAGAACAACTTTGAGTGACCAAGTTATTTTGACTACTCTAAATACCCAAACTAACTACAAAGGACATATGAAGGAAAATGCTATCTGCACCCAGAGAAAGAAGTGGTAAATAGAAGTATTTATAGAATGATTTTATATCTATCTATCTATATCTATCTATCTGTCTATCTATCTATCTATCTATCTATCATCTACACACACATATTTGTTTCTAATGGTAGCCATCTGAGGGGGAAACAAAGGAAAAAAGGGAAAAAAGAGTTACACAACTTTATTATATATTTCAAAGTAATAGCAAGTTGTACCTAATAGATTTGCAGTTTCATGTACAATCATCATTTCCTCCCTTATTCTACTGTATTATGAAAATGCTTGTTTTTATTTCTTAAGTTCAGAATAAAATAAAATAAAATTAAAAAACAAAAGATCAATGGTAGGACAAGCAAAAATGGTATTTTCATTCAAGTATGTTACAGACCACCTGGACAGAAAGTAGAACTAGATGGGAAATCTGGGAAATAAACAGCATAAGTCTGAGACAGAAGCATGATATGGTAGTGACGAGACACCTCAACTATCAAGTTATATTCTGGAGTTAGTTCTCTGCCAAAAGCAGAGAAGCTAATAATTTTTATAAGCCTATAAGGTCACTGATGTTATCCAGTCTAATACCCTCATTTCACAGTTTAAGAAACAGGCTTAGAGAAGTTTGCCTTAAGTTATTTTCCTTAATCATAATGTCATCTTTCAAAAAGTAAAGGATGAATTCTGTTCTGGAATTGATACTCACCAATGGGGAGGAACTGATTGCTGGAGTAGCAATGATCAGAACCTGGGGGAGGGGAAGTAACTATTCCTAAGGAGAGTTTATGATAGAAAAGGAGACACTTGGTGTCAGAAGAGCTGAAGTTTAGAACAAACTGAATCATAAAAGCAAATCACAATAAAAAGGTGGGTTTTGTTTTTATGCAAATATCAGGAAAAAGAGCAAAATCAAAGAAAGGACAGGACTGTCATTCAGGGAAGAAAGGACAGTGACCCAGGACAAAGCGAAGACAGGACTGCCAAATCATTATTTTGCTTCTGTTTTCTCTGCCAAGGAGATTGACCTCTGGGCAAGAAAAGACATAGAAATGCTGAATACTAAGTTAATACTGGGATAAGCAAAGGAATGGTGAGAGAACACTGAATTGTTCTTGATGAATTCAAGTCACGTGGCCCAAAATGAACTACAACCCTGGATACTGAAAGAAGTGATGACTGTGATTACTGAGTCACTCCCAATGACATTTGAAAGCTCAAGGGGGAGTGGGAGAGGTACCATAGAATTGGGGAAGGGAAAATTAAAAAAAAAAGAAAATGGGAATCTGCTCATTGTAGGGCAATGACTTCACTTCTGTTTCTGGGAAAATTCTAGAATGCAATATTCAGTGAAGATGGATATCTTGAAAAGCTCTGGCTATCTCTGTGGAATTCTATAAGAAAAATTACTGAACTGTTAGACCTTGAATCCAGTGATCCTTCTCTGGGCACCCTTTCTATGGAAGTCAAAGACCAAAACAAAGATCCAACATAAGCCAAAATATTTATAGTAGTACTCATTACATAAAGCATAGCAAAGTGGTATTCACTATGGTGGTAGCAAAGAACTGGAAATAAAGTGGGTGTCCATCAATTGAAGAATGGCAGGAAAAACTCTGGCATGTTAATATAATATAAGAAATGAGAAAAATATAAGGAATTCAGAGAAATATGTGAAGATTTATGTGAACTGATGAAGAATGAAATAAGCAGAAACAAGAGAACAATGTCCTCAGTTATAGCAACATAATGAAAAGATCATTAAAAGGTAGAGAGGAACTCTGAGGAAATGAAAAATTGATGAAGGTCCTAGAGAATAGACAAAGAAACATTCATTCCCCTTCACAGTGTGTGTGTGTGTGTGTGTGTGTGTCCTACTAGGACAAAGTACTACACATGTTGTCAGATCTGATCTTTATATTGGATGTTTTTACTTGTCTTTTTCAGAAGTGAGGGTTCACTCTGGAGGCACGGGTTCAAATGACACAAAGTTAGGGGAAACAGTTAATCCATTAGATGAAAATTAAGATTCAAGATACTGATAGGTTAGAGAATAGAACTGAATGTACTATAATGAAATTTAATATGGCTAAATAAAAAGTCTTACACTTGGGGTCAAGAAATTGATTCTAGAAGCACACGGTGAGATGATGAGATAACAATTTGAAAAATATTTGAAGATTTTAGTGTGCAGCGACATCAGTAGAATAAACCATGATTTGGCAGGTGAAAAATCTAAAGCAATTGAGTGAGGCAAAACTGGGGCAACCATAATGGTGAAGGGTCTGGATAACATGCTATGTGAGCATCAAGTGAAGGATCTTGGGATATTTGCTCTGGAAGGAACATGAGAGTTGCCTTCAAACATCTGAAAGTCAGGAAGTGGTAGCAAGCTTATTCTTTTTGGCCTCATCCTCTCCCAAAGATGAAGCTCTTGTTGGGTTGCACCAACAACTCTGACTGTACCTCCTGGCTTCCCCTCTACATGACTCCTCTTTCCCTTTGGCGTGACTCCTTCCCCATAAAAGCATTTTAATTTTCTGGCATAAGTGACTTGGCTTCATCATTCTAGGAATGAGATTAAAGGTTCCAAAACCTTTCCCAAGGGAATTAGTTGGACTTATCAAGTAATTCCTAAGTATGTTGCACAGTAGGAATTAATCAGGTGGGCATTCTGCATGGGTTATATAGAGTGTATTGTATAAACACTTACACAGAGAGAACGAAGTAAATTGCAGTAAATGCAAAAGGATCTAAGGGATTTGCATTTGACTCAGAAAACTCCAATCTTCTGAGTTCCTTAATGCAAAACCCTGTCAACAGTGGTTGGACAGGCTTTATAGTTCTTTGCAGATTACTTCTTACTCTATTTTTTTCTTTCATTCTAATATTTTGTTAACACTCAGGCTGGTCATGATCCTCCTTCATGCTCTCTAGAAACTAAGCTGATAAGTAAGATTTAAATTTGCTTGTCTGCTTATTATTAGAGATTAAGATTGGAAAGATCCTATTAATACACACACACACATTCAGGAGCACAACCAGATTGGTCTGCAAATACAGAACTCCCTCAATGATCTTTGCTAACTGATGGAAATGAATAGAATGAATAATCTAAAACTCACTTATGTAGGTACCTACTAATGTGCTCACCCAGTTCCCTTCTCACTGTGAATGCAATGGCCCAGCAGGGTGTGTTTGAGGAGACTCTGGGACTCACTGGTTAGGAAGACCACAACAAGAACGAGGAGATAGGTAAATGGGCACCCCATGGCATTTGCAATGTGAATCCCCCAGGCATGGATGAGAGCCCGATAATATACTTTTGTATTTATACTTCCATGATATCACCCTGGGTACAAGTCATAAGCTATTCATGCTTTCTCATCCTTGTTCACATTTTCCTATAAATTCCCCATGGAAGATCCATCCAATATGTTACAAGTCTTAAGCTTATCTAAAGAGCCAAATGAAGTGAATGTTATTTGAATTTCAAGAAAACTCTTGTTAGCATCTAGCTAACTGTTTGTATTATATACATTAAAGATTCCATCCAAACCGGAAGGGCTTTTTGGGAACACAGAGGAATGTCCTATGTGATGGGAGCATCAAGAATTCATTCTCTATTTTCTAATATCTGGGCAGAGGTCATCCAACTTCAAAATTTCCTTTTATTTTCAGATCACAGTATTCTTAAAAAAACCCACCAAAAACATTTTCAATTAATTTTAGCCATCCAATCACTGCAGCTCCCTTGGTTGTCCTATTTTAATTTTACAAATATGCTTAAAGTTTAATAGGAAGAGAATATTTCCCAAAGGTACCTAGTTATCCCTTTAGCCTATGGCCCACATCCAACCTGGCCATCTACAGAGATTCAAATGAGCAACACTCTCTCCCAAGTTCACTCAAAAGGAAGGATAGGACAAATAATGAAGCAGGAAGCTTTCTGGGAGGCTGAATCAACTCTGTGCACAATCTTCTAATCCTAGCTAAGTGCATGTATGATGGGACCAATCAACCAAATTAAATAATATTGTACCTGCTTGGGACAAAGGTTAGTCTGGGGGCAAAAGAAAATATCAGTCAAGAGGCCGCATTTATTTCATTTTCTGGCACCTAAAATGCATTAGTTTGGGTAGTCCACACTTACATTTACTCTGGTACATTAGAAAATCAAATCACTTCTTCAAGGTGCCTCTAATAAATATAAACAGAAGCACTGGAGCCTCTCTATAAAGAACAGCAATTATCAAAGTACATAAATTGTTCTCCGTGGGGTTGCCACTCTACTTCTCAAACCTGAATCTGTTGGTCCTGGTTTCCCTTCACATTTCCCACTTCAAGGCTAAGTGTGAAGTCTTTTGAGCCAATGTGTATATGGCCCTATACATGCACATACAGGCATACAGATGCACACATGAATACATGATGTCCTCACCCCCACCCCACCCAAGCGCACACGCGTACACACACACACACACACACACACACACAGAGTCTCTTTCTGTTTCTGTCTGTCTCTCTTCTCTCCCTCCCTCCATCACTCTTGAGTATCTAGTTGAGAAACCAGTCTGGTAACAAAGAAGAATGTTAGTGGCAGGGAGAGGAGAGAACTTGTCCTTAGGGGAGTCATCCTGGGCACATCACATACCTTCCCTTTGTTGAAATAGTGAATGATCTTTCGGCACAAGCCCTCCTTTCGCTGCCACTCAGTCTGGGATGGGTAATGCAGGAATTCCCGAAGTGGCCGGTCCTCCCACTGGAGCAACTCACAATACAGAAGCAGAGTAAATGCAGCCTCTGTGAGAAGAGAGAGCAGTGGACTTTCAGTCAGTCAGCTCAAAAGGTCTTAATTTAGAAGTCCAAATTATATTTTGGCACGCTGGGCAAGGTTACAACCAGAATCCTACAATCCTACAAACAAGGAAAATGAATAAGCTCTTTAGAGTAAAGAAAACCTTGTAATGCCAAACCATTACATTTAAAGAGATCACAGAACCACAGAATTTTAAGTTTGGAAGGGACCCCAGAAGCCATTTTGTCATACGACCTATAGCTGAAAAGGAATCCCCATTATAACATAGCTGAGAAATGTTCATTCAGCATAGAGATACAGGGAGATTAGAGAAGAGAGACCCAGAGAAAAGCTGTTTGGTCAATTTGACCCATGGTGAAATGTCCTCAATATGTCAGAACCAAAGGTTCATTGGAACTCATCTATGATTTTCCCATCTGCTCTCACATCAATTGATGAACAGTTCTAGTCTTTATGGCTAATACAGGCAGCAAAAAGTTGTCTTAGATGGTTCACCCCTCCTAGACCTGCAGATGAATAAGGACTACAACAGACACAGCCTCACAACCTAGACTTTGTGACACTGTTCACTCCTGGGTCTAGCTTCTTCTCCCACCCATTTGGCCCCTCCTTATTCCTCTCCTTTGCTGGACCATCATTATCCTTTATCTTAGATCCTTTTCTCCCCCCTCTTCACTCCTGATGATCTTATCAGCTCCCATGAATTCAACCACCATCTCTATATGGTGACTCTGTCAGCCCTGTACTGCCTGATGGGCATCTCCACTGGATGGTCTCACAGGAGTCCCAAATTCCACATGTCCAAAAATATATCTCATTATCTTCTCCCCAAAGCTGCCCTTCCTCAAACCTCCCCATTTCTATTGAGGATGCCACTCTCCTTGAGGTTACCCAAGTTTATAAACTCAGAGCTATTGCTCAATTCTTCCCCTTCCTCAAAACCCAGACCCGATCAGTAGCTAAGTTTTATTTCTCTTGCTTCCCAATCTCTCATATATGTCCCCTTCTGTACATTCAAGGACATTACTTTAGTTGAAGTTCCACATTTGAAATATTGAAATAAAAACTCCTTAATTTGACATTTAAAGCCCTGTGTAATCTAACTCATCTACTTTTGGGCACTTTCAACTCCTCCCCTTCATGCATTTTACATTCTAGACAAACTGACCTACTTTCTATTCCCCAAGCTCAGCATTTCATATCTGTGTCTTTGAACACTCCTGGAATGTATTTCCTACCCTTCTAAGAATCCTGAGGTTTCTTGAAGGTTCAGCTCTGGTGTCATTCATTTCAGTCATGTCCCACTCTCCATGACCCCATTTGGGGTTCTTATGACAAAGATACTGGACTGGTTTTTTTATTTCCAACCCCAGTTCATTTTACAGATGGGGAAACTGAGGCAAGCAGGGTGAAGTGACTTGCCCAGGGTCACACTGCTAGTAAGTGTCTGAGGCCGGATTTGAACTCGGGGAGATGAGTCTTCCTGACTCCAGGTCTGTCATGCTATCTATTGTGCCACCTAGCTAAGGTGTCATCTCCTATGGGAAAGACTTCTTTCTTGATTCCCCCTACTTGTTAGTCCTTTCTCCTTTCTCATCTTGAATTAACTTATCTGTTTACATGCTTGTATCCCTCTCTAGAATATAAGCTCCTTAAGGGAAAGGGACTGGTTTTCCTTTCAGTCCTTCTATCCTCAATGACTAACAGAGTGCCTGACACACTGCAGATGCTTAATAAATGCTTGCCTAATTGAATTACAACCTCACTACTAAAACATCCAGCTTCTCCAATGTTTTTGAATAGGAGAGGACATTTTTTTCCTGTTTGTTGTCAATAAGATGATCTGTGAAATGGAGGCTGACCTCTGAATATGGAGAGGCATCATTAAAATATCTCTAGCTTCTCCTTTGACTTCTTTGCTTAATTTGTTTGCACATCCTTTCTTCCCATCTTAGCATTCTGTAACAGGATTTAATATTGATAGAATATTTCATTAATCTTTCCTGAGCCAGCCAATCCTTTCAAATCCTACACTCAGCCAATGCTACTGTTTTGGAAATTGCTTTCTCCATCATCACTTCCATTTCCAAATAATTTGGTTTTAGAAATGGCATCCAAATGGAGGGGTATGAGTGCCTGCCTACTGCATGATTGGGCTCACAGCCCAGTCCTGGGAGTCCCCTACTCCAAGTGGTCCAAGCTAATACTGGTGCCCAGGGCTGAGGCACTGTGCCATCTCACTGCAAGAGGAAAAAATGAGAGCTATTTAAAATAATACCAGTGGAATGATGTGATTCCCCAAATTCTAAGGGATGACTCATATTGAATTAGAGCCACTGTTCAGGATTCTTATTAATCAATCTGACTAACTAACCCTTCCAATTTCACTTGAGCATTTTTGGTAAATTTCATATTGGCAAAGTAGTGATTTCTGAACTCTCCTGATCAGGTTTTTAGTCACTACTCAAACTTGCTTCCAAAACTACATACCATTCTTCTATTGACCAACAATTCAGCTTCAGAGGACCAGGCAAAATTCCCTTTTTTCCAGACAATGTCTCTGAGGAAGCTACCTGGCCAGGATGCAACTCATGTATCCCCTTTCTCTCTACTGTTTCACACTCACACACCATACATGCTCTGAGCCCTTCTTATGAGTGTCCACGTTGCCTTCCCTCTGTTCCTGTGGGCAGGGATGACAGGCTCTCCTTCTCTTGTATCCCTTGCATGGTTCCAGCACCTTTTATATAGTTCAGTCTATGCTGACTAACTTTCCCTTTTGAAGCAGAAGCTATAAATACCTCCTGTTATTGCCTTAGGAAATGGAGGTTTTTAAGGTTTCATTTCTGGCCAAGTGCTCTCTTGCTCATGGAATGACACCCTAAAATGTATACTAACCACTTTCTGAGATGTGGAGAATGACTAAGTAATGAAAATCCCTGACCCTCACAGTGGACTCTGGAAGAACAAATTCATCCAAATTTAGCCTTTGGGGAGAAGATGTTATTTCTTTGTCTAGATCTGTGGCTAGGAATTAAAACATGTTGGTGAAACCTAAAAGATCATTAGGCCATGCACAGAAATCAAACTGTGCTACACCAAGCACCCAGGGATACAGAACTGCCCCCTGGGCTTTTAAACAACTTTTCAATAATTTAATTTTAAATTTTACAGAAAGACACACACTTGGCATTTCAGAAAGTAAGGTAACATTCTCCACCATCAGTTAAACACAGTAATTGTTTTGCTGCTAAATGCCAGTGGTATCCTCATGAGAAGGGCTGAAATTATGTTTAAATATTGGGTTACAGCCTGCTATGAAAATTGCGATTGCTGGTAATCTTGTTAAGCTCCTGGTTTTTCCTTTTCCTTTCAGTTGGCATGGGAAAATTACAAAGAATGGCTGCTCTCACAGAAATCCGAAGGCAGACCCACAGAATGCAAAGTAGAGATGAAGCAATGATGCCATCAAATGAGCAAGGATGTCCTTGGGGGAACAGTGAGTGGGTAGCAATGAAGAGGAAGAGTAGATAACATGGGTATCAAGAAGCTGGGGCTGGAGACAGGGGAGGGTGGTAGTGTCAGGACTTGGGTTGGTCTTCACTGTATCCCTAACATACTATGCTACTTCCCCTTCCCTTCTTCATCTCTCACTGAGCTTATGAACATATAATTGTATGACTGTGATACCAAGAAGGGGAGGAGAAGAGGGTGAGGAAGAGACCCACTGGCTTTTTTATAACCTTTCTGGTAGCTGGAATTCATGGGGGTTGAGTCTCTATTTTGCTTTGCACTGTCCCCAATTCTTGGATCTCTCAATGAAAGAGTCCTCCATGTTTTTCCCCTCCAATGTTGCTGAGAATGGGGAAGGGGAAGTAGCCAGTACTCACCAGTATAATTTTCAGCCTGTAAATGCATGTCACACAATTTGTGGATGTATCGGATGTACATTTCCTCTTTGTTGATTTCAGATTTGTAAAAGTTCTGTAAGAGTGAGATGAAATTCTTATTAAGAAGGGCATTGGAATTCTGGGATAAGCTGTTAGTTCCTGAGCTCACTCCTGTGTCTGGTGCAAGCCAATTGACACCAGGGGAGTACTAGTGTTGTATTCACACTGAGTGCATTCACACTGAGAAGTCAGATATGAACTATAGCCTGGGAGAAAGAGAGACAGAGGAAAAGGATACAGAAGAGCTTTCACTTGGAATGCTAATTTTCTGCTGAGGAAAGAAAATGCTCAGAGCAAATATTCCTTTGCTAACAGCTCTGTTGAGCAGGTCCTAAGGTCTGTGCAGCAGGACTAGGTCAACAATTCTTCTGCCTCAGGTGGAAGCCACTCTATTCATCTGTGCAGGTGAGGATACACAGAGAAATGTGTTGCCGGTTTTGGCACCTTCGTTTCTAAGGTGGGCAGCAAATATTTTGCTTCTTTTCCTTCCCAAATGATGATAGTTGCATGCTACAGAGTATAGGAGAGAAAGAAATCTAGGCAAACTAGACCAGACATCGGGGAGAAGTGTTGATCTACTTGCCATCAGATTAACTGTGCAGCCAATCTTCTTATTCTCAGCTTCATCTCCTTTCATGCAGTCCCTAGAAAGGAAAGCTCAAGTGAGATTTTTTTATAGTAGTATGATGTCTCTGAACCAAAAGACAGGCCTGAACACTAAATAATGGATCACAACCACCAATACAGGTTATATACAGACTGTAAAACCCATGGCACTGCCTTTGTAATCAAATCTTTGCTGTTTCTAGGTCTCCCAGAACCCTGGGCAACTCCCCCTCTATTGCTTATCTTGAAATACTGCTAAACACAAATGTTCAGTGTTAAGGGGCTATCAGTCAGGTCTGTAAACTGGAAGGCTAAAATCCTTGAGTTGTGTACAGAGAGACATAGAACTCTCAAATAAAGGGTGGCTGACAATTGGTTCTTCTCTTCACCTTGGCTTGGGCCCAGAGGGGGTCTATTAATCCCATTTGAGTGGTGTACTGTCCTCTCAATGACTCAGAAAATATGGCAGCGTCCCAGGAAAAAGTCCTTCAGTAGGAATAGAGCAAGTAGACCAAGAGGTCTGACCTTAGGGACTTATAACACTAGGTTTGGTGTTGGGACCAAAGAGGAAGATCAGATAATGACTTGACTTTGTATCCATCTAGGGCACAGTACAAGAGAACATTTTTATATGGAATCCAGAGCAGAACAATGACTCTTGCTATCCTAAGTACACCAGGAGACCTTCCAAGATAGGTTTGGAGTCAGAGTATCCTGGCACAAACTGTAGTGAAACCAGAAACTATTTCAAACAGGAGGAGGTCCTCTTCACACCATGTCTGGTAGTCGCTTGCTGTAGTTGTCATAGAATCACAGAATCTCATAGGTGGAAGGGACCTCAGAGGACATTTAGTCCAACCCATACCTGAACAGGATCATCCCCAACACACCCAACCCAAGGAGTTGTCCAGCCTTTGCTTAAAGACCTGTCTCAACGTGGAGGAACTCCCCACTTGCCAGAAAAGCCCATTCCACTTTTGAGTCACTCCAACTGTTAGATTGTTTCTCTTTCTTTGAGCCTAGATGGTTTCCCTTGTTACTTCTCTCCATTGTTCCTTGTTCTGCCTTCTAGGGCCAAGCAGAATGAGGAGCCCTTCAAATGTCTCTAGGCAGCTGTCATTTCCTCCCTGTCTCCTCTTTTCCAGGTCCCAGTTCCCTTGAATGATCCTTACATGGTATGGTCTCAAGGATCCTTTGACATGCTGGCCACTCTCTTCCCAATGCTTGTCAACATCATTCTTAAAATGTAGCATGACGAGCTGTACAAAGCCTCCAGATGACTGATCAAGGTTGGGTCCAGTGGGGTTGTCTAATTCTTCTCTTATTTAGGACCAGATGTACCTCCTCATGCAACTCTAATCCTATTGGCTTGCTTGGTTGCTGTATGAAACTGTCTATTCTTCTTCAGCTCAGAGGCCAGTAAAACCTACAAGGCTTTTTCAGACAAACTGCTACCTAGCTACACCTTCCCATCTTGTGAAGCCATTGACTTTTTATGAGCCATATTAAATTTTACCTCATTTTTAGCTTAAGTCCAATACTCTTGCTAGTCAATATCTTTTGGAATCTGGACTCTGTCATTTAATATGTTAATTATCTCCTCCTCTCCCTCCTCCCGCCTTGCAGGCTTTGTACCTAAACATTTGGTAAGTGCATCATTTATGGCATTATCATTGGCAAAAATGTGACATGGCACAGACTCAGGCATGGATCCCTGAGGCACTCCACCAGACACCATCTTCAAAGTTAATACTGACATAAGTTGACTACTGATAATTACTTTTTTTTAGTCTAGTCAATCAGTCAGTCACAAATCTACCTAACTCTGCTATTGTTCACCTTTTCCCACAGGAATGACATAATAAAAAAGAAAGAAAAAAAGAGCAGCAGAGATCGTCAGATGCTTTGGTAAAATCCAAGTAAACTATATCTATAGCATTTTCCTGAACGACATCTAGTATCACACTGCCTTCAGAGTTCTGTATCGACCAGAATTCAGCAGGCTGCCCAAGGCAGCAAGCTGTAAGTTTGAGACTTTGTTCTCGTCTAGTCCAGGCTGAGCTATCTTCACACAAAAGTCACGTGCTGATATGGTGCAGTGTTTGCTGGTTTTGACCCAGAGGGCAAAGGAAAGGACAGGAGGAATGAATTCCCAAGGAGAAACTACTGTATATCCTCAGAAGAGGGAGGAACTGGTAAAATGAGAGAGCTCCCTCAAAATCCCTCTTGTGTGGGACAACCTCTTATGTTGCCACTGAGTACCTCTTAAAGCCACCAAGTCTCTATGGCAACTTTCACACACTAGACACAGCTACCGTTCAGGTCATCTCTAGTTTAGCTGTTTGGGAATGAAGGGGAGTTATCACCTCTTTTGGAGGATTCAGCGATATGGTAATTTGATGATCATTTGGGACAGAATTTGTTACATATGGTCAACTCCCCATCATTTAAAGGGTTGATGATCAAGTGTATGTACCACCCAGATCTCCATGCTTTTCCTTCTTCAGAATGCCTTCTTGTTAACCGCTATCTGGGAAAGAAGGGAAAGAAAACTCTCTCCTTGTTTACTCAGCACTTTGGTAGCAGTTCTGGTGAAAGATTATACCTTTGGGTGAAATGAAGCTAAGAAATTATAGTCAGGTTTGCATTTCTTATGGCTGCCAAAAAACTAGGCAGAACAGCCTGCAGTTTAGAAAGGGGAATGACTTAGGATTTAGTCTTTCAATGTTTTTGTTGTTCAGCTGTTTCAGATGTGTCTGACTCTTTGTGACCCCATTTAGGGTTTTCTTGGCAGAGATACTGTGGTGGTTTGTCATTTCCTTCTCCAGCTCATTTTACTAATGAGGAAACAAGGTTAAGTGACTTGCCTAGGGTAACAAGTAGTGAGTGTCTAGGGCCAGATTTGAATTCAGGAAGATGAGTCTTCTTGACTCTAGACTCAGTACTTTATCCACTGAGCCACCTAGCTGCATTAGGCATGTAATTTAATCTCCCCTCCTCGATGTTTTTCTATGAAGTAGTTGACCCTCTGCCCTCCTAGAGTGATTATACATGAGAGCACACAGAAGAAATTCTTTAAGGTCAAAGTTTTCTGAAGAAACATATTAGGAATATTCAAGGTACAGTTTCTAAATACATGTCTCAATATTGAGCTGCATTTTAGGTATGTGGTTATAAATAAACAAGATTCAGCTTCCATGAGACAATTCATCCCTTGGCATTGTCCCCTCTCCCAATCCCCACTGACCTTAAGGGATGACTGAAATCATCTTCAGTCAGGTAAGACTGTTTATGTTCACACAGCACTGTCATAAGCCTTGACTGCACCAAGAAAGCATCGTGTCTTTACTTTTTACTTTGTGTCTTTTGAACATGGCGCATGAGTATCAGACCACACTAGCTAGCTCAGTTGTGGCCCCCAAGTATTCTTCTCTGGAGTGATGTAGGAAGTCATCTCTTTTTCAGACTCAATGCAAGAACCCATACCTCATATCCCACAGGAAGAAATGCCAATAGTACTCGGCAATCAATGAATTCTGTTTTCTGGAAATAATTTGAAATTTCTATCAGGTGAACCCAATCAAATTTTCCCATCTTGGATGGTTAAACTGAAAAGTTTATAAGGTGGACCTCCAAGGGGTCTTTTTACCATGTCTGTGAACAGCCAAGTAGCACTTGTGTTTACTATCCAATGCGTTCCAATTTTCTCTCTTACAGTTTCAGCTAATGTTCCTTCAAGAACATCAAAAAATATGCTTCAAGGTTTACAACAAAAAAGAGAAACTTTTTAACAGCCTCAAAATTTTACAAAGTCAATCTCCCCTTTTATTGCTGTTAATCTCTTCTGAGGAAAAACGTGGCCCACCTTTCCCTATAAAGTTTAAATGTGTTCTATTCTTTCTTAGTGTGGAGTGGACTAGGTATAATCTCCCCCCCCCATTTAATAATTTTTCAATGAATAAAAATCTATTTTCAATCTCTATCATTTTCACTCATCTCCTACATTGGAAACAGAAAAAAGAAAAACAAAAAAAACAGAAAAAAACAAAATACTTAGAACAAATAGTCAAGTGAAACAAATACCAGCATTGGTTTTGTCTGAAAAATGTTTTACTTTGCACTTTCTGTGCAGGAGGTGAGCAGCATCCTTCATGAGTGGTTAGCTACTATCTTTATGTAGAGGCCTGGGGCTAGATTACATGATCTCTCAATCTAAGGGTTCCATAGAACTTTCTGAAAAAGTCATGGAACATGAAGGCCAGGCCTCCAAGATCAAGATTCTTAGCCCCATAAACTCCACAGGGTTCTTTCCCCAGATTTGTCTCTTTCTGTTCTCAACTGCCTGGGATACTTCTTGAACTTTTTTGGGCACTGGTTCTATGATTCATGAAGTAGGGCCCCTCCCTAATAGCCAGTTACTCAGTTGATGTACAGTTATAGAGATGAAAGCGCTTTCAAATCTTCAGGAAAATCTGTATTTCTATAAGACCAAAATAAGATTAAAAAAACCCCAAAACCTCTTTGCTTCTTGCCAGGCTGCAGGATGCACTCTTTCAGTAATGCCCCAGAAAACTCTTCATCCTGGAAGATCACTTCAGTCCTGTAATTCATAACTCAAAGTAGCCTCGGCTCCAGCAGCCCCTCCCTCTGACTGGATGGCTCCCCCCAGAATCTCCACTTAAGGGGGGCACCCAGGCTGCTTCTCTCTACATTTCTCTCCAAGTTGAAATCTGCATGTCAGGCCCCAAGCCCAGGTATCTCACCAACCTCCTTCAGCTCTCTTCTATGTGTTGTCCTCCCCCATTAGAATGTAAGCTCCCTGAAGGCAGGGACTGTCTTTTTGCCTGCGTTTGTATCCTCAGTGTTTATCACAGTGCTGGGCACACAGAAAATGCTTCATAAATGCCTGTTATCTGATTGCTTTTTGAAGACCCTATTCATAAGGTTTTACCGCAGTCTATAATTAAAGTCTATAAACCTTCCTTTGGAATATGCTCATAGCTTGTATGCCCAGATTACTATGGGAAAATATCCATATCTTTCAATTACCATGTTTTCATCTTTCAACCAGTACCCATTTGAATACATGTTTGTTGGATTGAATCATTTATGAAAAAGCCCTTGACCAAGAGTGGAGAACCTGTGACCTTGAGGCCACATGTGGCCTTTTGATTGAGTCCAAGTTTTACAGAACAAATCCTTTTATTCAGGGGATTTATTCTGTGAAGTTTGGATTCAGTCAAAGGTTGCACTTGAGGACCTAGAGGGCCACATGTGGCCTCAAGGCAGTAGGTTCCTCATCTCTGTCCTTGATTATTTCCTGACACTATACAGTGTCTCCAGTGACAGAAAGCCCATACTGCTATGAGCAAAAAGTTTTGGGGAGACAGAGAGAAGTGACAGATACTTTGGTTATCACTTCAAACATGTGACTCAGCAAGAGCAAGAGGTAGGGAACCCAGAAGCAATAAGGAAAAAAATGAGGAAGCTTGGAAATGGCCCTGAGGGACTTTTGTTGGTCCCTGAGTTAGGAGGGGCCTAATTGCAACTGAATGGAAGGAAGGCTTGGTCTCCAAGACCATGTATCATTCCCTGGCGATTCTACTTATTGTTCTGAGGCACCAAGCTGTAGATGCCATGTCTGTGACAAGGCTCACATCAAGCCACAGGCCATACCACTGGACTACAGGACTTGCTCTTCACTTTCACTTCCAGACTGCCCCTGTGCCACCATGGGTCAACAATCTCTCTCTTTTGAGGGTCTACCTTTTGGGGTAGCTAGGTGGCATGGTGGAGGCTTGGAGTTAGGAAGACTTATCGTCCTTGAGTTCAAATCTGGCCTCAGACATTTCCTAGCTGTGTGACCCTGGGAAAGTCACTTAGCGCTATCTGCCTCAGTTTCCTCATCTGTAAAATGAGCTAGAGAAGGAGGTGGCAAATCACTCCAGTATGTTTGCCAAGAAAACCCAAAATGGGGTCACAAAGAGTCAGACATGACTGAAAAAATTACTGAACAACAAAACTCACCCATCTTTACTAATCAATCCAGAGCCAAATTATTACAGTCATCTACTGGACCTCAGGGCATTCTTATTCCTTTCTTAAGGAATTTAGCACCTGACCCAAAGTCTTCCTTTCCTCAAATGCTTCCCTCATATTTTGGCATTTTAATATACTTGCTGATGTCTCTGCGAGCGCTCTGGTCTCTGGTTCACCAGCCTCCTCAATGTCCATGACTGTAACTTGTACTTCGTTTCATTCATTCATGATATGGGTAGATCTTTAATTCTACCATTACTCATAACTGTTCTCTGTCTCCAATCCTGAATTCCCAAATCCCCATTTCTAATTAACAGCCTCATTTTGTACCTACCATTTTTCTCCTGAGGGAAGGGACATACATTTTACTATCAGACTTCTAAAGTCAAGATTGATCACTGCATTGATGGGAGTTCTGTTGTCTTTCGCTGTTATTTTCTTTCACATTATTACAGTCGCTGTGTAAAGCAGTCAATTGACTCTGCTTATTTCACTCTTCATTAGTACATATTAGTCTTCTAAGTTTCTCTGAATTATTCATATTCATAATTTGTTCACTTATTCTGCAATTGATAGATGCCCATTTTGCTTCTAATTCTTTGCTACCACAAAAAGTGCTGCTATAAATATTTTGTATATATATAGGATCTTTCTCTCTGTCTTTTATTTCTATGAGATATATATGCCTATTAACAGTTTCACTTGGTCAAAAGATATCGGATAGTGACTTTCAGTTTGACTTTGTTTTCCTAACTGGATGGACTGATTCACAATTTCACCAAGAGTGTTCCTATCTTCCCATGGTATCTCCTACATGGCATATTTGCATCTTTCATCATTTTTGCCAATCTGATGGGTGTGAGGTGAAATCTTAATGTTTTTAAATAACTTGCATTTTTTATTATACTAATGATGTGGAGCATTCTTTCGTATGGCTTTTGATCATTTGCATTTCTTTTGAAAATGATCACTTTTAAACATTTATCAATTGGGGGATGATTCTTGTTCTTATGAACTTGTAGCAATTCCCTATATATCCTAGATCCCAGACCTTTATCAAACATATTTTTTGGTGAAGATTTTCTGCCAACCAGCAGCTTTTTTTCTTATTCTAGTGTATTTTGTCCTTTTCAAAGCTTTTAATTGTTGTTTTAATACACATATCTGTGTACACGTTGTATTCATCCAGGAGAACATAAACTCCTTGATGGTAGAGATAATGGTTTTTTCCCTTTGCTTCTGCAATATCTAGCACAATGCCTTAATAAATATTGGTCAACTTGAATTGAAGAGACTAGCTTATCCCTAAGTGCTCTGAACCAGCTTGAATCTTTGTGGCATTTCCCATTTCAGCAACCCTTGCAGGCTGTGGGGGCTCCCTCTTTGTCTCCCAAGTCCACTTGGTGAGAAACGCTCACCTCTGCTTGTGCATATGTCCGTATCAGAGAGGAGGGGGAGGATACTTGGGGGATGGATTTATCTCTTTATCGCTAATCTTCAGCAAGCAATGCTGTCTTCCTCCAGCCTCCCCCAGGTGCCCTTTCCCACCACCTGAGCCCTGCTGAGACAGTAATTAAGGTGGCAATTGGGGCTTCACCAGCATTTAGGAGCTGTTTCATAAAGCCTTGCTTGTTACTAGAGAGAATGTGGAGATTTCAGGAAAAACACCACCACCATGTGGTGACCCAGAACCTCCTTTCTGAAAAGCTCTGAACTCATACTTTTCATGGTAGATAATGAACAAGTAGATTCTAGCTGAAGAAATGGAGACAAGGAAAAGAAAGATGATCAACTCCACAAAGCAAGCAGCCACCGAGAAGGCCAAATGGAACTCAGGCGTACCTTGTTCTGAGTCCACAACTTTGCTCCAGATTTTTTTTTGCCCATTTGTATTCCCAAGACAACTATGAATTCAGGAGACATGTGTAACTTGCCTTCTGTTCCCAGTCCTACTAGACTTGGCTCTCCTTTTCTTTCTTTTCATCCTCTTCCTCAAAGTGCTTCCCTGCCCCACAGTTTTCTCTTTTGTTTTGTTTTGTTTTTTACAATGAGCCAGATTGTGAACATCCTAGCCTGCTAAAAATCCCACCTCTCATGATTTCCAATGGACCTAACATTCCTTTGTTCTATCTGGGACCACATGAAGTGCTGGTAGACCTACGGGATTATTTTAGTCATCCCTGGGCTCATATCATCCCTGAATGATTTGTTTTGTGTGCCAGCAACAGAATTCTGATTGGGGATTTCCGAAACTCTTGGAAGGGCATTAGCCATCATTTTAAAGATCATGAGATGACAGTCCGGAAAGGTCACACTTGTGCCAAAGAAGAGTACCTGTAGTCAAGAAGGCGCTCCATGAGACGTGTGACGGAAGTGACAAATGAAAGGCCTGTTTCTCTCCATGTTTCCTGTTCAATTTTCTCTAGTAGACTGTTGGAGAGAAAAAAGCAACTCATGAGACTTCACTACCATTGCCTTGAAGCCACAGAGACAGTGGGAGTGCCCGTCTCTTGGAGACAGCAGACTCACCCAATGGAAGCCTTACCTCGGGTAGGGCCCAAACAGCTGAGTTCTATTCCACGCAGCAGGAAGCAAAGAAAAGGAGGTTACTAAGCTGATAGCAAAGAATGAAGATCCGCTGTCCTCTCCCATTGCCACAAAAAGGTAATTAGGACAAGAGCTGTGCCCTAAAACAGATGGGCTCAGAGCACACCTAGGGGTGACAGTGTGGATCTGAACAGACAGATAGAGATACAGAGACAGAAACAGTGAGAGTGCAAGAGATGAGAGAGAAAGAGACTGATGGAGAAAGAGGAAGGGAAGGAGAAAAAGATGAAATGAGTTAGAGGAAAGAGAAAGGAAGAGAGGGAAAAAGAGAGAGAGGAACAGAGAGAGGGAGAGAGAAAAGAAAGAAGAGGGAGAGAGAGGAGGGGGAGGAAGAAGGAGGGAGATAAGAGGAGAAGGGAGAATGTTAGGGTGGGGAGGGAGAAGGAGAGGTTGAGAGGGAGAAATGGGGGAGAAAGAGGAGAGAGAAAGGGGGGAGAGAGAGGGATAAAGGGGAGAGAAAGAGGGCAGAAAGAGTGGGGAGAGGAGGAAGAGGGAAGAGAGAGAGGAGAGGGAGAAATTGGGGGAGAGAGAGGGGAGGACTGAGTTGAGGAGAGAAAGTGGGGAAGAGAGGGGGAGAGAGAGAATGAGAGAATGACAGACATATTCAGAACTATCCCAAGTTAATATTGGCACGACTTCACAGAAACCATTCTGAGGGGTTCTGCACTCCCCAGCAGGCTGGAGAACCAACAAGAAGGCACTAGGGACATGTCTCCTTTGGGAGAAAAGAGGTTTGTCTTAGTAGCAGCCTCTGACACTGGGTAGCCTAAAGTTTAGGAAGCTTTTTTCATTTTGCTGAAACAACAAACCATTATTTAAAGGCCATATATTCTAGGATCTTGTCAGGAATCCAAGTCCTCACTGTACTAATTTTTGTAAATCATTATTAATTCTCTAATCTTCAATTGAATTCATATTATTTATTTAATCAACAATTTGGGAAATTAAATATATTTGTAGCATGGGAAGTTAGCTAGAGAGCTGTCCTCAGAGTCGGAAAGACTCAATTTAAGGTCTGCCTCTGACACTTAGAAACTTTGAGACTCTGGCCAAGTCACTTAACCTCTTAGGGTCCCAGGAAACTCTCTAAGACCATCATTCACAGGGCAGGCACTAATCTTCACTGAAAGGGGGAATTTCCTTCCACCCTGCACCACTGAACTCACAGGTCTGGTCCAAAAATAATTAATAAAAGTTTTGTAAATTCGTTTCTTCAGCAAAAGGCTTTCTGACATGTAATTAAAACACCACTCAAGTAAAGAAGACCTTCAAGTTTGAAACCACAAGTTAGAGGAGAGGAAACTTTTTTGCTATAATTATTTTCTATTTCTTATTCTTTGGGATAATAAAAACAACAGTGTTTATTTTTAAGTGGGAGGCCTCAGGGAAATAAGATGTTTTGTTCTTTCCTAGCACATTACCTGGTAGGATGTTTCCTACTATAGCACTGAGAGCAGTGGGAAAGTCATAAAAATGCTAGAATATTGGAGCCAGAAGGAGGAACCTTAGGAATCATGTGGTCAGACTGCTTGTCTTACATTTTGCAGATCATTAAACTGGGGCCCAGAGAAGGCCAAAGGATTTACCCAAAGACTTGAGTTTAAACAATGAGTTAAAGGCATAGCTTGGGCTAGAGACCGAGTATGCAGGAGCCCAGGGCTCAGTCTTCTTCTTTTAATTCAATTACCAAGGATTTATCTTCTCTCCCTCTACTTTCCCTGATTCCCACTCTTCCCTCCTCCCCCCTGCCAAAAAGGAAAAAGAAAACCCTTGTAAAACATGCACAAAACGAATCCCCTCCTTGGCCATGTCCAAAAACGTGCGTTTCTTTCTGCTTATCTAGTCCATTCTAGGGACCAGAAGGTGATCGTTGTCTAGTAGCAGAGGTTCCTCACCATCTACAAGAAAGACCTCATTCCTTAGAAGAACTGGAGATGATCTCTTATAGATACAGTATCAAAGTGCAAAAATGTCCTGGGGTAGGGGGGAAAGAATCCTTTCTTTTTTACAATAGAGAGACTTAAAAAAAAATAAAAATAGAAAAAAAACACCTTCTGTTTAATTCTTAGGAGACAAATACCAAATTGATGTAAGTCACATATTAGGAAATATAACCAGGCAATTAAGATGAAATAACAACTGTCTTATATTAATGTAACTTGCTAAGCCCATCATGTAAATACACAGATGCCCAAACGTCCAGATTCTGCTCTAACTCAGAGGGAGTCTAGTTCTGGAGTCCCCAGTACTACTGCTGTCTGAGTGTTTCAGATGGAAGATGCTAAGAATGACCCTGACCCCACAAGGGGCCTGAGGGCTGCCATGGCTTACAGAAGGCTGAAGAGCTCCCTGTAGTTCTCATCTCCTTTCCCTTCCGATACCAAGCTATCCAGCTTATCGATTAACTCAGCTTCCACCTAGAGGAAAGAAAAGACTTCTTAGCAAGAGGGCAAAAGGGTAAAAAATTCAGCTACCACCATGGGGGGAATTGTTGTGCCTGGCTTTTGTTTCCTTCCTGGTGTCTTTCTTGTTCCAAACAAACTCCAGTTGAGCCATATTGTTCCATAACACTATGCCCCTGCGTCTGGAATACCACCTGCCTCATTTATTTCATTGAAAGATGAGACCTATACGTCTCAGGTATCCTTTCCCTGAATCAAGGCAAAAAACAAGCCTACCCTGGTGAGAAAGGTATTTTGGTTCTCAAAGAAGGCTTTGTTAAGCTGTTTTCTTTCACTTGCAACAATATCCACATACTGTCGTTGTGTGAAGAAATAATTTGGCTAGAACCTTATCCTCTCTTACCAGCCAGTCACAAAGGAGAGCTCACTGGGAGACTAATCCACAGTATAATTGCTGACATTAGTTTGTTGTGATTATATGAAGCAGGGAATATGAGGGCCATGGAACTTCCCATTCAGCAATTCACCTTGAAGAGCACTTTTCCCATAAAATGGATACACACTGGGATTGAAAATCTTTTGTGTTGATGCTATTTACAAGTCAACTGGAGGTGTTGAATTTTTATCCAAATTCTGAAAAATGAGGTGCAATAGTACCTCTGTTCAGTAACCATTCCTTAAAGGACATAATGCACAGTAACTTTGTTTATCAGCCTTTTACCACATTGAAATTGAGACAGGGATGGGTCACATGTGACATTAAATCAAATCTTTTCAATTTTGGGATTATTTTTGACTTTCTTCTCATTCACCCTCTCATGCTTTATCATGCTTTCCTGTGGTTTACTGATGAAACTCCTGTCACATCTTCCCCATATGTCTCCTCTATTGAAGTCCCATAGCCCCTCCTCTAGTACTGACCCTCATCACCCTTCGCCCTCCCCAAACTGGATTGTGTTTTGGTAGCCTTTTACTCTAACTTCTTGCCTTTATTCTCAACCTCTTCTAATTCATTCTTTGCATTGTGGCCACACCAACTTTGACCATTCCTCTCCAAACTCCAAAGCCCAAACTTTTGTTTGTCTCACCATTACTGTATCTATAAAGCAAGTTTCAAACTTCCTACCCTGGCATTCAAAATGCTTCTGTAATCTGGTGTCATCCTACTTTTCTAGCTTCAGCTCACAGGCATATGCACTCCAACCAAACTGAACTGTTCTCTGTCCTCTGTACATTTGTGCACTTTCTAGTCTCTATGACTTTGCTTGTGATATCCCCTATACCTGGAATACTCTCCTCTTCTCTTATGATTGAATTTCTGTTTAATTTATAAAGCTCAACTCAAAGGCCACCTATGCTGAAGGAAGCCTTTCCTGTTTTCTCCCTTTCTTTCCCCAGTTATATATGATCTCTTCCTCTTTGGATCTTACATAACATTGAGTTTTTTGATAATTCTTGAATGCAGGTATCATGTATTGTGTATTATGATTACATATTTTTGTCATATCTTCAAGACTTGTATCTGAGTGGTGACAAACTGAAGTGGAAATTGGGTCCAATAATCCAGACTTAAGGATCACCGCAGGCTTCCTACTGATTCAGTTTCAAAATGTTTTATTTTATTTTTATTTATTTTGTTAAGTATTTCCCCAAATTGCATTTTAAAGGCCACATGCCCATGGGCTGCAAGTATGATACCTCTATTCTATAAGCTTCATGAAGGCAGGGACTGTGTCTTTATAATTTTATATGTTCCAACCCCACAGAAGAGAGCTGTGTATATGGTAAGTGCTCAAGAATGATTTGTTGAATTGAATCTTCACAAAGCTTTTGAAACTGGGGACTGTATTTGTCTATTTCAGACATTTAATCCTGTTTGCATTGGACATGATCAAGTTCTCTAGCACAAAGCCTTAATACTTATGACTACTTAAAAGAGTTTAACTTAACAATCTACACAAGAAAAAAACAAATAGGTGCTGAATGTGTATGGTCTAGACTATGATATGCACCTGGATGGGCAGTCTATTAGGTTTGTCAATTTGTGTATATATTTTGAATAGGTGTTGCAGATGGATAATGTGTTGGACCCAGAATTTAATAGGCAGGAAATAGCGGGTCAGATTGTATATGGGGAACTGTGTAATACTTTCCCTGATTCCAAGCTCCTCTCTAACTACAACAACAATATAAATCCCGTCTTTTTCCATACCAATATTCTTGCAGGAGTGGTCTTAAGGAGTGATGCAAAATCCTAAGAAGCATATTTTCTACGATGGTGAAGGTGCTAAAAGTGGCATATAATATCACCCAGGAAATGTATGATTAGATTAGAAAAGGAGGTGGATTGGTATTGTAGCAAGAGTAAGGGAGTACAGATAGCCCCACTATAGCACCATCATCTATTACATCTGAAAAAATCTAGAGGAAGGCCTCTAGCACATTGAGTCTACATAGGAGGAGAGGGAACTGCAAAGCATCCACAAGTATAGCTGGGTTACAATCTGCACCACTGACAACATGGAATCTTTAATGTGTCAAAATGTTAAGACAGACAAAAATGGTACACATGCATTTCATGAAACACTGAAGCAATATCCTTTCTCTCTATAGCTTGCTTCTCTAAGAAATGTAAGGAAAAGATACAAAATAGATTCAGTCTGGGATTATATGAGTATTCTAAAGGCCCTTAAATAGGACACCGGATTGGTTCTAGGTTTCTATTTCTAGAGATCTATTCCAAATATTAACTACTTGAATATAAGAAAATTCACAAATCACAGATCACAGAATATCACTTAGGAGGATCAGTTAGAGATCATCTCACCCTCAATTCACAAATAAGGAAACTGATGGCCAAGGAAGGGAGTTGACTTGGTCAAAATGATACAACTGCTTTACAGCAACATCAGGACTAGAATCCATGTCATCTGACTCTCAATCAAGTATTCTTTTCATTACATAAATTCTAGCAGTATGCTTCCTGGATTTGAAAATAAGTGTAAAAGAAGGACTAATGATGGCTGGTAGAGGTCCAGTTTTAAGAAGAGGTCTGGTTCCGCTTAATACCAAGGAACCTGCTTGTTTTCCACACCATAGAGAGAGGCAGGTTTCACAGCTAACAGAGTAAGATGGGACCTGTTGGAGGGATTTGGTTGGTCCTGTTCATGCAGTAGGGTCTGGAAGAATGAATGGTGAGAGTGCTGCAGTACAGGAAGACGATTTACATAGAAACAATGTCACATTTGCTAAATGGTGGGGAAAAAAAATCAGACTACTTTAATATTGCTGGGAGCACAAAATAAGGGAGAGGTCTAAAATTATAAAGAAGGGTAAACTAAACCTCATGTCTCCAAAGTAAATGCGTCTAAGCTAAATGAAAAGGGAATCTATTTTAAAATGTCACATTATAATTTGCAATATCGGCTAGTTTAAGGTTTTTAGCAATTGCTTTTATTCTGACCATTAGGAGAGCCAACATTTCTGAAGTGAGATCTTGCTTTCCTCATTTATTCTTCACCAATGAGTTTTATATCCCAGAGGCTCTTCCCATATATTCAGACAAGGTTTTCTAACCACCAGAGTTGCAACCTTAATTTGAAAAATCAAGCTGTGTTTGGTTTGGCGAACAAATTCTGTTTGCAATTGTTTTTTTTATGCAGGAAGAACTCAGAGGGTCACCCTGCTGCAGAGCTAACTCTAGCTTTGCTTTGCTCTGCAGTACTGGCTATTACAAAGTACAAGAGCTCAGCACACTGGACTTTACATACAGTAGGAACTCTGAACTGAAAAATTCATTGGTGACCTGGACTCTCTTGAAAAACAGCTTTTTGTTTTTTCAGTAGACACAGGCTCCAGTACCAGGATAGGAAAGTCTGAATGCTGAAGGCTGAAAGAACTGTCCTCCTTTCCTTAAGAGTCAGTTTACCCTTGACTTTGGACGGAATCAGAGGTAGAGTCTGGTCATGGACTGTTCTCTTTTGAGTTCTGTGTAAGTTATCCCTTAATTCGCCTATCAACTGTGAAGCCACTAGTGAGAAATGAGACCAGAAAGAATGAAGAGAGCATAGGCTGCTACTGGAGGGGCAGAAACACATGGCTTCAGGAGAAAAAAGACCTTTTTCATAACTGTTATTTCTCTTGGCTTCATTTGTGACCAGCACCTTTGTTCAGAAAATCCAAGAAGGCTGCCCTCTGGAGACCTCCAGAGATCACCTAGTCCATCCCTTTACCTTTGAGCTAGAGTTACTATTACAGGAGGATGATCCTCTGGCTCTTACTGCATTAAAAAAATTTAAAAAGCCCAACTATCAGAAGCAAAACATCTTCTACAAACCAGACATTTAATTGAGTATCCTTCTGTAAGGATGACACCTCCTGATTCACCATGGGTATGCCTTGTAGTAGTCCTCCTGGCCCCCCCTGTTTGTTATCTCTTTTATCATACTTAGGCCTCTTCCTTCTTCCTACTCTCAGTCCTGGCTCTCTCATTGCATAAATAAGCTAGGAAAACGAGTTCATGTTTTCATATCAATCAAAACCAATCAAAACAAAATAAACCTGTGGACAGAGCCCAAAATGTCAAATACTTCTCTAAGCAAAGGTTAAATCAACCCTACAGACAAATCTGAAAGCTTAGGTAGCCCACAAAACTTTCTTTTCTTGCATGGATTAATTCTGCAGTTTGATGCCAGTGACAAGGATTGATGGCCTGATGAAACGGGGTGACAGAGTCATTTGGTATACATCAAATAAAAAAATAGCTACTTACATTTCTTTTTGATGGAATCTAACTCCTCATTATCTTAATTAATATGGCATATTTATACAGTCTAGACAAATTTCTTTTTTTTAAGCTTAAAGGATATTTTATTTTCTCTCATATATGCGCCAGTTATGTCCAGTGAAAGATTATGAGCCTCATGTTAAGGCATTTACATATAACCTTCATTCTGTATTCTCCATAAAACCTAGAATAGGAGTATATACTCAGAAATCAAGAAGTAGATGGTACAGGGATGGGTGTAGGGTGCTACCATTTAATATCCTAAACATTTTATTGTATTAAATGACCATTAAAGTATTAATGCCTCATCTAATGCCCACCACATCCTGAGAGTAAAGTATGCACTTACATACAAATGTTGCTTAGGGCTGATGATTTCAGTGGGTTAGCACACGGTGCTAATAAGTCTAAAGGCACAGTTACAATATGATAGTGTCTACCCATGATTGATAATGTCTACCCATATCTGCAGTTGAAGAAAATAAATTTTGTAAGAGAGTTTAATCATAGGAGTTCCTGATCAATGTGATTAGTTCCTTAATCAAACTGATAAGATTATTGTGGGGTAGTAAGCCTTTATCTGGAGGCATCTGAAGGCTCCTCATGGAGAATTCAGGCATGCTTCCTAGTTTCAAGTAGAGATGGTACCGAATTTTTTTTTCTTGTTTACATCATTCATTTTAATGACATTTTTGAATTACAAATTTTCTCCCTGTCTTTCCCCTATCCCACCCCTAAAACAGCAATCCCACTGTAAAGCCCCTCCCCTGCTCTGCTCTCTTATTTTCTGGTAGGGCAGGGAGGGTCTCCCTATCCCAGCCCCTGTATATCTTAATTCCTAGTTGCAGGTCTTGCAGAACTTTAAATTCTAGATTCTTTCGATTCCT
>CM053599.1:67003480-67048584 GCA_028646575.1 Pseudocheirus occidentalis
AGAGGTGCTTTCTGTCTTGTGGAGAGTTTTGGAGCTTGAAAATCTGTTTAGCGTCCCATTTTATGAGTTTTTTAGCGTGTTTGTGTGGGAGCTGTGGTCCTTTGCTGCTTCTACGCCGCCATCTTGGCTCCGCCCCCAAGAGCACTATGTTCTAAAGTCAAAAGACTTAACCTGGCTCCCCAACTTGCTCAAGAGTTTCATTGTTTTTAGTCACATCTGACTCTTCAGGACCCCTTTTTGGGTTTTTCTTAGCAAAAGTACTAGAGTGGTCTGCTATTTCATTCTCTAGCTCATTTTACAGATGAGGAAACTGAGGCAAACACGGTTAAGTGACTAGCCCAGGGTCATGCAGCTAAATATCTGGGGCTGGATTTGAACTCAGGAAGATGGGTCTTCCTGACTACAGGACTGGCGTTCTGGGCACTGTGGCACCACCTAGCTGCCCTGACTCCTCCATTTACCTTGGTCAATTCTTTCTGTCTCCCTGGACCTTTGTCTCCTCCTCTGTTGAACAGAAAGAATTTACTTGCACTTATGACCTCCTGGAGTATGAGATAACGTCTATAAAGTACCTTGTAATTTAAAACTATAAATGTCAGGTATCTTCAGTTGTTCCTTTCAACCAGAAACTGGAAATAGGGAAGCTACCACTACCATTCTGATCAAATTATAGGGAGCGAAAGAAAGGAGGGATGGAAGTCCTTAACAATCAGTTAGGCTGACTGAAAAAGGCCAGCCCTAGGCTTCAATGATGGGCACCTTGGCAGTACAGTGGACAGAGTGTCAACCCTGGGAACTGGAGGACCCGAGTTCAAATCTGACCTCAGAAACTTACTAGCTGTGTGACCTTGGGCAAGTCATTTAATCCTGTTTGCCTTAGTTTCCTCATCTGTAAAATGAGCTGGAGAAGGAAATGACAAAGCACTCCACTATCTCTGCCATGAAAAACACAAATGGGGTCACAGAGAGTCGGGCATGCCTGAAAAATGACTGAACAAAAAGCCTTCAATGATCTGTTTCAGCCATCCTTGGTGTGTTCAGCCTGGGTGTTCCTGAAGAGGTCAATGAACTCCTAGGAGGTTCATGTTAGCCTCCTGGAGACAGACAAGTCCCCATCCCCTTGAGGTCAGGTGGCAGGAGGTCCCCCAGAGACGATGGGTGAGGGATTCTAGGTAAAGCTGTGTTCGTGCATCGGCAGAAGAGCAAGGAGTCTAATTTGAGATGGCATTTCTACACGCACCCCACTCTTTTCCAAGCTTTGGCAAAAAGAGTTATTTTGAGAGGATGCTTCTGCACAGCCACTACCCGTTCCCCACTCCCTTCACTATCTCTTCATTGCTGCCCCCTCCCCCTTCCCTGTTCTCTCCTGCACTCCCAGGGCCCCAGAGCAGAGCGCTTTCATCTCGATGAGCCTTCTGCCACACGTGCTTGTGACCCTGCTCTTTTCTCCTGCGTGCATGCCCTCACTTCCATCCACTATGTCTAGCTGCAGCGTGGGACAGTGGAAAAGTCACAGTAAAGTAACGAGAATAACCACAATAATGCTGATGGTGTCACTACCATGTATACAGCATTTTGTAGATTGCTTTACGTGTCCTTTCACTTGACCTTCAGTACAACCCTATGAGATTTATTATTCTCTCTGTTTTACAGGTGAAGAAACTAAGGCCAGAAAAGGTTAAGACTTGCCCCAGGTTGCAGAGCTAGTAAGTGTCTAAGGTAGATTTTGAACCTGGGTTGAGCTTGAACCCTGAACTCACACACTCACACTCACACACACACACACACACACACACACACACACACACACACACACACACTTCTCACTAGACTTACTATACCAATGAACTAACAGCTCAAGTCTAAAACTAATTTTTATCTATGTATATATATATTTGTACATATATTTGTGTATATGTATCATTGTTCGGTCACATCTGACTCTTCGTGACCCCATGGATGACAGGATGCCAGTGCTGTTCACGGGATTTTCTTGGCAAAGACCCTGGAGCCATTTGCCATATCCTCCTCTAGTGGATTAAAGCATTAGAAGTTAAGTGACCTTCCTAGAGTCACACAGCTAGTATTTGAGGCCAAATCTGAACTCAGACCTTCCTAACTGTAGTCCCAGAGCCTGACTATTGTCTGTGGTTTTGTTTGTTGTTCGTTATTCATTTTTTAAGAGGAACAGTAACATCAGGGTGATGTCTTGGCTTGTGAGAGAATTGTATTTAAAGTGAGGCAGTTGCACAGTCATCAGCCACACTCTCCCTTTCAGAGTCATCAGAGTCCACTGGCAAGGCAAGTCAGGATGACCAAGGATGACCACAGAGGATGACCTTGGCATTTTCCACGTCTGACCAAGCTCTAAGAGCTCCACAGCATCTACTTTAGCTGCCTTCACGGCTATTGGAACAAATTGTTCTCATCTGCCCATTCCCCTGGGGGAAGTCTTCACGTGCTTGGAGTAGACACTCCCTAACTCACAGATCGGCAGCTTTGAAGCCTGCCCATTACCCTCAACCTGGTTTAACCTATCTGCTGAAATAGTTTTACAAGGATGTAGCTGCTGCCCATGCTACAGCCTCTCGGGGTCACAGGCGAGAGCTGAGTGGCAGGTGGATGCCAAAGGTGGATGAGGAGCCTTGCCCGTGTCCTCCCTGAACATCTTCTATCTGATATAAGTTCCTTAAAGGAAGACTTTCATTTCTGTCTTTGTACATCCAGCATCAAGCTCTGTGTCTAGTGCATAGTAGGGGCCTAATCAAGGAGAGCTAAATGACTTCATTCATTCATTCTCTGCTTTCCTGGTCACTCTCTTTCCTCTAGGTTTATATTCTCCTACTGCAGACTCTGTATCTTCTTTTCCCTTGACCCACATGACCAGAAAGCTCCTTCTTGGGACTTCTTCCCTCATAGAGGCCCTCTCTAGGTTCAGTCTTCCAGAAAAGATAAGTAGAACAAAGATCTTTCTATCTCATAAAGCTTCATACAGTAATTACCTTGGGACCTGTCAGATGCCATCTCAGCTAAGAAACTTGAAATTAAAGATTAAACTTAGATCAAAGCCAAGTCCAATCAGAAAAGTGAATCCTTGTGAATCCAATGTGAGTGAATCCTTCCCCCTTTTTGGCTTTTGGTTTTCTCATATATAAAATGGGAGCACTGGTTTGAAACATTTTTCTGGTTCTAAGATTGTGTCCTCTGACTTTTCTCTTGTGAGACAGCCGTGTCCTCCCAAAAATCAGACAAGGATGCGTATTTACTTTCTTTGGAAACTGGCATTTGTAATTAGCACTGTTAATCTATCCTAAAAATTTATTAAAAAGTAATATGGGAATAGCAGAAGAGATAATGGTCAGGATGCGGGAGACCTGACTTCCAGTCTCAACTCTGCTTTTCCCTCCTTTCTTACTTTTCATCATCACTGGGTCTCAATTCCCTCCTCAGTGGAGTGGAGAAGGTCAGACTTGTTCTAGAATTCCATGACACTGTGAAGAAGGAGGCAGTGAATTCAAGGCCCTCCTAAGTCTGACAGAACCCTCTCCCACCCAGTCTTTATCTCTTATTGGTGCTCTCATCAGACTGAAACACTATCTGTTCCCTGACAGAGCTCTCCTACCTTCCTGACCTCACTGGCATTATCTCTTATGCCAGGAACATTCTTCCCCTTCCAACTGACCTGTTGAATTCTTACCCATCCTTTAAAGTTCAACTCATGTGCCACCTCCTCCATGAAGCATTCCCTGATCTCCCTGGTTATGTAAAAAGGGTTATCTTTAGATTTCACATTTATTTGCTCCTTTCTGGTGCCCTGATCATGAAGGAATGCCTCTAAGATTATATGATCCGAGGGCAGTAACTGTTTTATCTAAATTTTCTATCCCTGTCCAGCACCTTATTTAGCAGTCTGAAGATGGGAGGCCCTTAATTCATGTCTGCTGAATGAATAAACAGAATCAGGAGATGTGTGTCCTAGTCCTAAGCTCTATTACTGTGGGCTGGAATTTGATCTCTAAGGTTGCTCCCAGCTCCAAACACCTTATGATTTTATGTCTAAAAACAACACACCTCTGAGACTCCCAAAGGCGCCCTCACAGCTGTCCAATAGTGCTTCTGGCCATCCCACCCCCATCCAGCCCCTGGCACCCAGTTTCTTAAGGACTGCCCCTCTGCCTCCCTCTCCCCAAGGCTGCTTGGTTGCCTCTTAATTAAAAGTGTCCACAAGATCCTCATCTGCTGGCCAGACTGGCAGACTTCCTCCACCACCCCCATCCCTTCTATCCTTTCATATCTTCCCAGCTAAGCTCACCTCTCCCTCAATTAAATCACAGCCTCTGGCCAAGTTTCATTTGGGTTTTAGAAGAAACACCTACTTCTTCCGGGGAAAGTGGGCTGTTCTGAAATTCCCTCTCCAAATGGAGAGGTGACGTCACATTAAAGAATTGGGGACTCTGGTTTTTGCAGAAACCTGGAATAAAATCAGCTCCTCAACTCCCAGAGGGCTAGGTCTGGATCTTCTCCCTGGTCTCCTTCCCTCATGGTAGCCAGCACCCCTGGACACACAGGCACTGTTTGATGAAGACCAGTTGAACCAGATCACAGAGGAGGTTATGGAAGGGAGTGGAGCAGGGGGTCTTGGCCTTTCTCTAGAAGAGATCATCCCTCTTCACCTCTCCCAGACCCACAGCTCTGTCCCTTCACCCCACTTGGCTGCCATCACATATTTTCTACAGAAGCATTTGCTAATTGCATTTGTTCTGGCTTCCTTCCCACTAGAGGACTTTCTTGGCAAAGCAACCAAGGATGGGCTCTCCTTTAACCTTGTTTATTCTTCAAATCTGAGGGCTGAAGATCACCTAAGAGGAATTAACTTTTCTGTGTCTGTTGTCTTGAGATGGAAAAGGGGGAGGTAAGAAAAGGAAAATAAGAAATATTTATTGCCTATTATACGCTAGGCACTGTACTAAGTAAGGCCTTTACAAATATTTTATCATTTGATCCTGACAACAACCCTGAGAGTAGGTGCTATTAATAACAGATGGGGAAACTGAGGCAGGCAGAGGTTATGCAACTTGTCCAGGGTCACAGAGCTAGTAAGTGTCTGAGGCTGGATTTGAACTTGGGGTCTTCCTGATTCCAGGCTCAGAGCTCTATTCACTACCTCACTAACCTGCCTGGGAGGCATAACTCTAGGAAAGGCTTGAATTCTACACCAGTCCCACTCAGGCCATCCACAAACTAATTTTCCTTCAACCCATCCTGAATTTTCTCAGGGTGTTGTGAAAATAAATGTGGACTAAAGACAGTAATGTAAAAGTCCCTGAGAAGGAAAGGCATCATACTATATAATATCCTAGAGATCTGGAGCCAGAAGGTCTGTGGTCAAGTGCGGTTTCTACTTACTACCTGTGGGGCTTGGACAGGTCATCTTCTTCCCTCAGAACGCAGTCCTTCTCCATAAAATAAAGGGTCTGGATTAGATCTGTCAGGCAGTTTCTTTCATTTGAAGTAACTTTTATGTTAGCAATACTCATAATATAGCACGTTAAGGTCTACAAAGCACATCTGACATATGAATTTGGAAAGCACTGAACTAGGATCCATGATGAACAAGACAGAGGAGACATTTCCTCTGATCCTTAAAAACCTTTCAAACTTCTCCAAAATAGGAATTATGTATAATAAATAAGGCAATTACACCTATCCACATAGTCTGAGACATCAAGAACACTAATGATGTAAAAAACCTAAAGAACTAAGAAGAGAAAAGGCTAATCCCTTCCCCCTAACATGCTCACTTTGCACCCTCTCCTCCAACAGCCACCACAGATTTACAAGGCTGCACAAGCTGGCCCATGAGCATGCCATAAAATTTAACTCTGCCCCAACCACTTCCTCTCTGTGAGGTGCCCTGGAAAACCAAAGGGCAGAAATTTATTCTGGTTGGGATGGCAATGCAGCAAGCTGTCTGGGCTGTAACAGAGCTCAGCCAGAAAAGTGTGGCACAGAGGGAACAGATGTCTACATGTGTGGTGCTCCACTAAGCCTGGGAAAGCAGGGACTGACATCAAGGTGGGGAAGGGTGGGGTGTGCGCAGCACCCAGTCTGGTAGACCAGAAGGCCACTGAAATGTGAATTCCCTAGTGAGGGAGGAAGCTGAGAGAGCTTTGAAGTCTAACCACTAGGTAACCACCATCAAAGAAGTGAAAAAGTTAGCAGTAGGGGAATAGAAAGAACAATGACTAAAATTACCAAAGATCCCAAGAGGAAGAAAACTCTGTTAAAGCCTTTGGAACATGAACATAACTTGCTTCCCAGCTAGGAAGATATTAATAACAGAAGGGAATATGGTCTGCAGATCAGCTAAATGAATCCAGACATCCACACACAAATACCACAAGACAAAGGAAATGATGAGGCAGAGGAACCTGTGGACTCATGAGAAAGCATGGAACAGTAGCAGGAAGTTCCTGAATGGTCTAAAAGAGGAATGAGAATGGTGAGATCAGAATTTATGGCCTTCAAAGCAGAAATAATTGGCAGAATAGAAAAACTTGAGTCCACAGTGGCAAGCCTCACCAAAGGATCAAAAGAGAAGACAAACAACTGAGAATTCAAAAGCAGTGTCAAACAAAGACAAAAGATATTGATCTCAAACACAGAATATGTAAAGATAATTTAAAGATTATACATCTCCCAGAATAGGACGAACCAAAAGGCCTGCACACCACAATAAAAGAATTAATATAAGAAAAACTACCCAGAGCTTCTGATTATAGAAAACAAAATGTCAATGCAAAAAATCCACAGATCGTGTCTAGGAAACAATCCTGTGCAGTCAGTCGGTGAGTCAATAAGCATTTATTAAGAACCTATGTGCCAGGCACTAAAGATACAACAGATAGTCCCTGCCCTCAGGAAGCTTACAATCTCATGCTGAAACTGAACACCTAGAACAATGCAGAACCCTGCCTTGATCTTAAGGAATTTTCAGGTTAGGGAAATGTCAGTCAACAAGCATTTATTAAAGCATTTACTTTGTGCCAGGCATTGTATTAAGTACTGGAGATACATATGCAAGCAGAGGGTCCTTGCAATGGGTGAATTCCAGAGCTGAAGTGACCCTCCAGAGTAAAGAGAATTCTGACCAGGTAGAGAAAGTCTGGAGTTCAGCCTCAAAAGGAATAAGCCAAGGCTGCCCTACATGCATAGAGGTTTTTGGAAACAGCTTCCAAGAAATGACTTTAAAAATTACTTTAAGATGAAGTATATTGATGGAACTAAACTAAACTGAAAATGCTTACACCAGAAAAAGGAGGGCAAGCTATGTCTTAAACTCAGTGTGGAGTCATGGGATTCCCAAACAATAGCTGGAGTCTGATGGTCTGTAAAAGAGAAGAAGGAGGGATAACTGAGAAGGAAAGGTCCCATTGTGCTAGAAAGGGCTGCAAGATTCTGAAAGTCCTTGAAAAAGCCACAAGCCTGTAATCATTTTTCCCTCTTTCTTGAGAAAAGTTTTCCCACCTATGTTAGAGAGGGACTTCTTTCATCAGTGCACCCATCTTTTGTCTTACAAGATAAATCAATGGTAAAGTAGGGTTAGTTCATTTTATAGTCAAATCCTTAACTATACAAAGCACAGCTATATTCCTAACTGCCCACAGTACCCTGCCCCATCCCCACCTCTGGATGTCCCAAGATCTCCAACTCAACATGTCCAAAATCAAGTTTATTATTTATTCTCTTTTCATCTTCATGGTTTCCATCAGTCATTTACTCTGGTCTCTTAGGCTAAAAACCTTGGTATAACCTTTGATTCTTCCATCTGCTTCATTTCTCATGTCCAACTGATTGCCAAGTTTAATTGATTTGACTTCCACAGGAAATGAGATTCTACTGCCTTCCTCTTGGGTCTGACTACCACCACCCTACTCCACCTTCATCACCCACTCAGACTACTGCAATAACTCTTAACACACCTTCCAAAAATCATCCTTCACATCACTGACTCCCTCTCCATTCCACTCCATCCCCAATATTTTTCACTTCTATGATTTATTTGTCATTTACTATTTCTTTTAGGTATTACATTAGAGTGTAAGCCCTAAGAAAACAAGAATCATGTGTTTTTCTAAATTTTATAATCCCTCCCACCCCCACACTACACTTAACAGTTCTCTGGACATGCTAGTCCCTGAATTAATTTGCAGCCATATTTTTCCTACACCTAGTGTCCAAGTAACAGCAGAAGCAGGAGGGAGTGTGGACACTCATTTAGAAGCCAGAGATGGTCATGATACTATTACTAGCTAGAATTCCAAGGCCTTGAAGCCACTGTTTTCTTTTGAAGCATCCCTGCTTATTAAACTGGACACTGCTGATCCTTCCCCCAGAGCCAGCCAGAGCTCTCATGAGTATGCTAAATATTATGATGATATCAAATCCAGTTTTTTAGGCACATGCTCAAATTACAGACTCAGCCCTGCCCTGTTAACCACTCAAACACTCATTTTTCTTGGTTTCCATCCTCATTCAGGGGGAGATAATTGAAGCAATTTTGCAAATATGGATTAACTGGCCTCATTCCAGGCAGAATCTCATTTCATTAAGTTCTGACCACCTCCTAGTCTCTCTGAATCTACTTGTCTCTCCTCCTTAGTAACACACCAGCCCTGGATTTGTAAATGGCAATAGTGTCAGTCAATTTTCAGTTTTCCATTGGCTTATATGTTACATATTATTTAACTGTGGAGAGTTTAGAAGTCCAGGCTAGCTTTTCCTTGACTTAAGAGAGATACAAAGTTTAAGACACTGTCTCTTCCCTTACGAAGCCCACATTTTAGGATTAGAATAAGACTCCAAACCACCTTAGATCTTCAAAGATCGTCATAGGTTTTAAAACTAGGAAGGATCACTGGAAATCATCCTAGTCCAATCTCCTCATTTTAATAATAGCTAGTATATATATATAGTGCTTTAAGGTTTGCAAATTCCTTGAAAAATATTAAATCATTAATGTGGGTGCTAGTGTTATGTTCATTTTACAGATGAGGAAACTGAGGGAGAATGCAGTTAAGTGACTTGCCCAGGATCACACAGCTAGTAAATGACTGAGGCTAGATTTGAATTCGGGTCTCCCTATGTCCAGATTCAGTGCCACCTAGCTGCCTCCATATTATTTTACACTTAAGGAAATATAAAGGCCAGAGAGAACAGTTTGCCAAAAGCCACACAAGTGATAAGTTGCTCTTCTTACTTCAAACCTAGTACTTTTCTCTACTAGAGACAAATTCTAGGTTCCTTCTCCCATTACCAGTTAGTAGGTAGTCTAGGAACATAGCATATTTATATAAACGTGGGAAAAGGGAACTAAGGAAGCAAATTAACCTCAGAAAAGGAAGTCAGACAAGGTTATCACAAGGCAACCTAAAAGATTTGTGGATAATCTACTGTTTCTCCATTTAGCCAATAACCTTCTCTTTCTGTTCAGGTATGTTATCTCCTGCTCCTCAAGTTCTTCTTCTCTTCTGCATTGGTCTGGTAACAGGCCAAACTTTAAAGTCAAGAGCCCAGCTCAACGTGGAAAAATAAAATATAAAAACCAGAAAGGGGCTTGAAGGTCATCTAATTCAACCATCTCATTTTACAAAAGGGGATACTGAGGCCCAGAGAGAAAAAGGAACATTCCCATGACCACAAGTCACTTAAGAGAAAAGAGATCTAGGACATCTTAATGCAGCTACTGGGCCTTATTCTTCACAAGGTGATAGATTCCAAGGCTCATTCTCTAAAGAAGCCTATTCTTTCACAGTCAAAGGTCTCAGGCCCAAAGGCAGCATGGGGTGGTCAAATGACTTAAAAATGGTAACCAAACACAAGGAGAGACCAATTTCTGTCTCTCCTTGACTACCCTCTCCTCCCCAATCACAGGATGAGATCATTGCTTTTGCCTGCTTGCCAGGAAGCTCTGCAGGGAGATATTCTCTGCTGGTATTACCAGCTCTGCAGATGGCTCATACACAAGCAGGAGGGAGTGTCAGAGAAACCCTGAAGTCAGCCTATAGGCATGAAATGTTATCTGTCTTCAGGAGACTTTCTAAAACTTCCCTAGTGTCACTCTGAAAGGGGGTGGGGGGAGTGAGGCTCTAAAAAGATCTTTATATAAAACTCTATTTACAGAAAAAAGCAACACACACATATACTTGTGAATTTTCAAGTTTTGCTAAAAATATTCAAAGTTTGCTTAAAATTGTGATCCCCACAATCTGGATAAATCTCCACTACTTACTCTGCTGAAAACAAAGGCAAGACCCCATATGCTTCCCCTGATAATGTCCCTCCTTGGAAAGGACAGGAAAGGTCTTGAGTGTATCTGAGAAGATTAAAGGAAGAAGGGGAAAGAATGAAAAGAGAAGGGGGAAGTAGCAAGGTAAGGAGAGAAATAAGAAAAGACGAATCAGGAAGGGAGGGAGGAAAAGAAAAAAGAGAGAAGATGAGAAAGGGAAAGGGAGAACAGCAGGAAGAAAAAAAGAAGAGGGAAGAAATAAAGATGAAGGGGAGAAAGGAAGCAAAAGATGGAGGGAGATGGAAGGCAGGTAGCAGGAGAAAGAGTATTGCAAACAAGGTCTGCTCTAAAGAGATACTGATTCTCTATGCTCTGGTGGAGACCTCTTTAGTCTCCCACAGTGAACTTCACCTCAGAATGCTAACTCGTTATGGCAATGAGGGGGCTGCTCTGACTTGAGCGGAGGGCCAGCTGTTGGTGACTGGAAAGGCTGGGGCTGGGCCTGATTCCCCGGAGCTTCTTCCCTCTTCTTTCTTTGCCTTCTTTCTGTTTTCCTTCCCTCTCTCCTTGATTCTTCTTTGCTTTCCTTCCTTCTCCCTTTTCCTTCCTGTATACATCAGAGATTCTTAACATATTTTTGTGTCCTGGTCCCCTTCAGTCACGTCTGGTGAAGCCGATGAATTCCTCAGGATCATGGTTTTAAATGTATAAAATAAAATACATTTGGATTATGAGGGAAACCAATTAGACAGAAATGTGATCATCAAGAAATTAAAAAAACAAAAACAAAAGTTCACAGACCCCCAAGTTAAGTATTCTGCTCCATGGGGAATTTCCACTGAAGAGAGATTAGGAGCTGGTAAATGAAATCAGAGACACCATGTGGAGAAAACTGAGAGGTCTGAAAGTCAGTGGGTATGGATAAGCCCCCTGTTTCCTAGGGAACTTTCACCTTCTCATACTCCCATGTTTGTTTATTCATTCAACAAACATTCATCAAGCACATTGAGAGCCTTTGGATTTGTTAGAAGAGATACTAAGTTTAGTTAAAATATCGACCCTGCCCTCATGGAACTAGGAGGCAGGAGGAGAGGACTGAGGCAAGACACTAAAACAGGGAACTATAATAAAAAATCCAACGCTAGATTACTCCCTCTAGCCACTTCACCCATCCCTACTGGAATGGAGGAAGTCCTATTACTGAGCCAACTTGATCCACTACAATTTTGTCTTTTACTTCTCTATTAACTGAGTCTCTTTCCCACTGGGCAAAGAGGCTACTGTTAACTTCTTTGTTAAAAACCTCCTTGGCTGGGGCAGCTAGGTGGTGCAGTTGAATAGAGCACCGGCCCTGGAGTCAGGAGGATCTGAGTTCAAATCAGAGCTCAGACACTTAATATTTACTACCCCAACTTGCCCTCCAAAAAGCAAAATAAATAAATAAAAACCTCCTCAGGAGAGGACCCCACCTCCTACCTAGCTAAGAAAACAATGGTCATTTCCACGAGTTCCTTCTTTTTCCCTTCTTTATTTCCCCAAACCCTTAAATATCATGTTCTCTCTTCCCTTACTCCAGACTCTGGCTCTTCTTGGCAAGGCTAATCCCTTAATATGTGCCCTTCATCCCATCCCCTCTGGTTTTGTCCAGCAGAATGCATCCATAAAACTCCTCTTTTCTTTCTAATTTTCCATATATCCCTGTCTATTGTTTCCTTCCCTGTTATCTTCAAACATGCCCAGGCCTCCCTACTCTAAAAACCAAACCAAACACCCTTCAGTAGATTCTGCCATCCCCTCGAGTCATCTTTTTTATCTCCTTCATACAGACAGACTCCTAGTAAAAGCTCACTGTAAGCTTGTTGCTTCTGCTTACACTCCTCTCACTCTCAGCTCACCCCTTTGCAAGGTTTACAGCCTAATCATTCAACTGAAATTATCCTCTCTTCAAAATTAACAAAGTTAATGGTCTTGCCCAAGCCTCTTAATTGCCAAAAGCTGATGGTCATTTCTCAGTCCTCATCCCTCTCGACCTCTTTGCAGCACTGGATATTCTTGACCTTCCTGTATAATGTTGACTCCTAAATATCATTTTTCTATGAATTTTTGTTATACTACTCAGTCTTAGCTTTCTTCCTATCTCTCTGACTACTCCTTAGTCACCTTTGCTGGTTCACCATATTTATTACACTGTAACACTCTAAAGGGGCACCTAGGTGATGCAGTGGAAAGAATACCATTCCTGAAATCAGGAAGATTTATCTTCCTGAGTTCAAATCTGGCCTCAGATATTTACTAGCTGTGTGATCCTGGGTAAGTCACTTAACCCTGCTTGTCTTAGTTTCCTCCTCTGTAAAATGAGCTGGAGAAAGAAATGGCAAACCACTTCCAAATCTCTGCCAGGAAAACCCCAAATGGGAACACGAAGAGTTGGACACGACTGAAATGACTGAACAAAACACTATTATACCTTTCACCCTCCAATTCTCTTTTTTATATATACTCTCTCACTGAAGACCTCATAAGCTCTCATAGATTTATCATCTCTTTACTGATGACTCCAAGATCTATACATTCAGTCCTCCTTTGAACTGAGCTCCACTCCCAGATTACCAACTGCTTATTAATGTTTCAAACTGGATATCGAATATATATCTCAAAGTCAACATGCTCCAAACAGACCTCATTCTATTTCCCCCCAAACCCATCCCTTCCAAAGTTCCCTGGTTCTTTCTGTACCACCATCCACCCAAATGTGCAACTTCTCCATTATCCTTGATTACTCCTCTCTTCCAATAGATCCAATTGATTTTCAAATCTTTTTGTTTCTATCTACATTTCACATTTATTCACTTCTTACTATTTGTACAACCACCCCACTAGTACAAGCTCTCATCACTTCTTGCCTAGACTTATCCCCAAAACCTTCTACCATCTCCCTGCTTCCAGGGTCTCCCTCATCCTAGTCTATCCTTCACAAAGTGAAGGTCAATGTGACTTTGCTGAAGTACAAATCTGACCATGTCATTTCCCTATTCCACAAGCTTGAATGGCTCCCTACATCCACCAGGATTAACTATAAATTCCTCTGTTAAGGCTTCCTAGAGAAGATGACATTTAAGTTGGGCTGAAGTCAATTCAGCAGGTGGAGCAGTGAATGGGAACACAAACGTACAGAGATGGTAAAATGCTGTACATTTTTAAGATACAGAGAGTGGTTCAAATTTGTCAGAGTACAGAGTACATGAAAGGATCAGTATGATATAAAGAAGGAAGGTGACACTTAATTATGGAGGGCTTCCAATGCCAAGAAAGAAGTCTAAACTTAACATTGAAGGAAACACAGAACTATCGGCAATTTTTTGAGCAGAGAAATACTGTGACCAGATACACCATAAGGAAGATTAATCTAGCAGTGGTGTGGATGATGATGGCACTGACCGGGAGAGAGTAGAATTTGAAAGACCTGTTAGGTTCCTATTAAATGGAAATAGAGAAGAGAGGACCAAATTGAGAACTAAAGCAGAAGATGAATGAACGAGATCCCAGGTGAAGTATGACACTTTCCATTTTCTGTTCTTGTTTTGACTTCTCTGTCAAAAACTCTCATGCCCAATCTCTCCTTGAAATCACAATTGTGTGTGTGAGTATGTGTATGTGTCTTGATATAGTTTCTGGGCTCAAGAAGTTCTTAGTCTAGTGGGAGAGATATACATATATGTGTGTGTACACATATACATGCAAACATGTACAAATAATTGCATATACCTACGTGTGTGTGTGTGTGTGTGTGTGTAAGTATGTCTATGTCCCCTGCTAGACTGGGAACTAACTCCTTGAGCTCAGGAGCTGTGTGTATAATGCCTCAAGTATTGTAGGTGCTTAATAAGTATTGATCTGAATTGAACTCATCCCCCCCAAAAATGGCAGAGTTTGGAAACAAAAATGGGATTTAGACTCATTCAAAAGGATGGAGGGAAAGAAATAGAAGATAATTCCCCTAATTACCAACTGGAGAGCTGGGGTATGGGGTGTCTTTGGAATCTGTTCCTATTGTTCTGTGGCAAGAAGAGAGAGCGAGGCTTCCTGCAAAGGCATCAGATTGAGGATTTGGACCTGGAAGAGCCCTTGGAATGATCCAAGATGGACTTGCTGATGATCTGATGGAGTCTACAGTGTGGACAGCTTTCTGGCATAGTTCAAGCCTCCTGTCTGAGCAGTCGGCAGCTCTCCCAGGGAGGTTAGTCTTCTGGCAAAGCCACTGCAGCAGCTCTTTAGCAGCTGTGGGAATCCCCAGGCAGATTTCCCCAGAAAAGGCTTCAAGCAGTGTCCTCTACCTCTCTGGTGCTGGAGCTGGGCCAATAGAGAGAGATGCTTCAGACCAGGTTGCTCTTCACACATGGGGGGAAAGGACAGGCAGGTGAAATCCTCAGAATGAGAAAGAAGGTCCTATGGTCTGAACCCACATACTCTGTCCCACTCTTCTAGAGGGCAGTAAAGAGTAACAAGGAAAGAGGAATCCTTCTGATCTGGACCAATGATTCTAATAATCTAATAATTATCAAATTGTAACACTCAATTCAATGAAATTAAGAACTTACTTAAGGCAAAATGGAATGGAAGAATTTTAGAGCTGGAAAGGACTTTTCAGAGAATTCAGTTTAATTACTGGGAGCCAAAAAGAAAATTTAACTTATTAGGAACTTAACTTCAGAGAGGAGGAGGAACCTTCATAGTGTCACACAGCAAAGTCTCTATATCTCTGTGTGGGAAAGAAAACAGGGGCAAGGAAGTAGGCAGTGATGGAGCAAGAAAGCAGATGCTATGATGCTTGATTCCAGTGCCTCAGGCTCTCAGCCACCTAAGAGGGAAGTGAAAGTGAGAGGAGAACCATCCCCCAAATAGAAATACCACCCAGCTTTACAGAACCCTGCCTGCCCAGTGTGGCCCAGAAAACTGCTGGCCCGACCATGCCATGCTACCACCGCCCCAGTCTGGGCCTGGTTGTGTGGGAATGGCACAAACTGGGCTGGTGGTCGAGGAATGCCAGCCTCCTGACTCATGATGACAGCTGGTCCTCAAATGTTCTAAGGACATTTAGTCAATGTGTAGCATGAAGGAGAGGGAACAGAGCTTAGGATCTGGAGTCCTTTAACTTCTGTTTGCCTTAATTTCCTCATCTGTAAAGTGGGAAGAATACTAGTACCTAACTTCCAGGGTTGATGTAAGGATCACATCAGATACTATCTGTAAAGCATTTAGCACAGTGCCTGGAATATAGTGTAATATAAATGTTAGCTATTCTTATCATTACTACTATTATGAAGACTATTTGTGAACAGAGTACCAGGCTTGGAGTCAGGAGGACCTGAACTCCAATCTACCTTTTGATATTTAATTAGCTGTGTGACCCTAGGCAAGTCACTTCACCTCTGTTTTGCCTCAGTTTCCTCATCTGTAAAATGAGAAGGCCTAGATTACATCACCTCTGAGGTCCCTTCTAGCTATAAATCCTAATGGTCTCTTCTTACATCAAAATTCATCCTACCAGTGGGCCAAAAAGAAAAAGATATTTTTAAAAAAGGGAAAAGGACCCACGTGTACAAAAATATTTACTGCAGCTCTTTTTGTGGTGGCAGAGAGTTGTAAATTGAGGGAATGCCCATCAGCTGGGGACTGGCTTGAACACGTTGTGGTCTATGAATGTAACGGAATACTATTGTATGGTAAGAAATGATGAACAGGCAGATTTCAGAAAAAGCTGGAAAGATTTACATGAACTGATGCTGTGTGAAGTGAGCAGAACTGGGAAAACATTGTACACAATAACAGCAACATTGTGCGATGACCAACTTCGATAGACTTAGCTCTTCTCAGCAAGACAATGATCAAAGACAATTCCCCATGACTCATGATGGAAAATGTAACCCACATCCAGAAAAAGAACCATGGAGTCTGAATGCAGATCGAAGTATACTATTTTTGCTTTTTTCTTTGGTTTTGTGTGTGTGTGTGTGTGTGTGTATGTGACTTCTCCATTTTGCTTCTTTCACAACATGACTAATGTGGAAATATGTTTAACATGATTGACCTATCAGATTGAGGAAAAGGGATGGTAGGGAGAAAAAAAATCTGGAACTCAAAACTTTATTAAAAACTTATGCTGAAAATTATACATGTAATTGGAAAAATAAAATGCTATTTACCTAAACAAATGGATATTTTTTAAAAAGAAAGAATGAAAAAAAGGGATTCCAAGCCAATCCTTTCACCCTCCTTGCCTAAGGTTTTCCATAAAGACAGGTGGGGTAGTGCTGGCTGGGTTATTAGTGAGTCTAAGTGTTACCCCAAAGAGCTATGCTCACACCCCTTTCTGCCTTTCCTCTCCTCCCTCCCTTTCACTTCCTTAAGTCAAGCCCCTATTCTAATGCACTGGTGGGCAATCATCCTTCTTGAAGTGTGAGGGTGGGAGCCAAACCTCCAGCTGTTGGCTTGAATAAGATACAGTGTTTCCATTGCACAAGAGCTGTTGATGAGGAAGTCTCACTGAACATACAATTTGTAGACTCCTGCCCCAACTGCTGCTACTCTGTGTCACCCCAGCAGGTTTCAGTACCCATCCCCCACACCTACTCACACCCACACCCTTTTCTCCCCAACAAAGCAAGAGTCTCCATAGAGAAGTCTGCAAATGGCCATAAGCACCTCTCCACAGCACTTTTTCTTTTTAGCTTTTTGGAGGCAGGGCAATTGGAGTTAAGTCACTTGCCCGAGGTCACACAGTTAGTAAGTATTAAGTATCTGAGGTCAAATTTGAATTGAGGTCCTCCTGACTCCAGGGCCAGTGCTCTATTCACTGTACCACCTAGCTACCCCTCCCTAGTACTTTCAATCTCTATGTAGGTGGGAGTGCCCTAGAAGAATCAAGGAGAAGAATTATGTTCTCGGCCTGAGTTAACATCCTTATTGCCAGAAAGAAGGGCCAGCTGGACCCCCAAAAGCTTTGGCAGAGCTGGCTTGCAACCCACTCACATCAGGTTCAGAGCTCCATCCTCTTCCCCTAGGCAAGGATCATTAATGGGGTCAGGTGGCCGGACAACTGTTATCTAAACCACTCACCCCCTGCCCAAGGCTGTGAATTTCTCCCTCTCCTTAAGCCTTTGTTCACAAGGTTGTGACCAAGGAAAGACTGACTGGCAGAAATGGCTTAGGAGGGAAATGTGCCCCTTCACCTTCAGATATAACGCTCCTAGACTTACCACCAGAGGATATTCAATTCCTAGGAAATGAGATTCAGGTCTAGCTGTACATACTCTTTGACTTACAAATGCCACTACAAAGTCTGTATCTCAAAATGATCAAAGAAAAAGGAAAATGATCTATTTGTACAAAAAAAAATATTCAGCGACTCTGTGGTGGCACAGAATTGGAAATTGAAAGGATGCTCATCAATTGAGGGATAGCTGAACAAGTCACAGTCTATGATTGTAATGGAATACTAAAATGTTATATAAGCAATAATGAGCAAGATGATTTCAGAAAAACCTGGGAAGACATAATTAACTGAGGCAAAGTAAAGGGAATGGAATCAGGGAAATTTTGTACACAGTAACAGTAATATTGTAATAATGACCAACTGTGAAAGACTTCACTACTTTGATTAACATAATGATCCAAGAAAAGTCCAAAAGACCCATAATGAAAAATGTAATCTCTCCAGAAAGAGAACTGATAAACTTTGAGTTCAGACTGAACATGCTTTTTTTGTTTTATTTTTTGTAAGATGGCTAGTATGGAAATGTTTTCACATGTGTAACTGATATATTGTTTGCTTCTCAATAGGTCAGCAGGAAGGAAAGAATGTGGAATTCGATTTTTTAAAAAAGCATATCAATAATAAATAACTGAAAAATTGGAGGAAAAAAGGAAATCTGGCCAACCTTCTCATTCTAGAGATAAATGTTCTATGACTTCTACCTGTATGACCTTGAGCAAGTCATTCCACCTCAGAGTCTCAGTTTCCCCACCTATAAAATGAGGGGGTTAGACTCAATGACATCTAAGGTCCCTTTCACTTTTTTTTTTTTTGGCGTCAAGGCAGTTGGGGTTAAGTGACTTGCCCAGGTCTCACAACTAGTAAGTGTCAAGTGTCTAAGATCAAATTTGAATTCAGGTCCTCCTGAATCCAGGGCTGGCTGGTACTCTATCTACCTTGCCACCTAGCTGCCCCCCTTTCAGCTTTAAATCTAGATTTTATCAAACTGAGGCCCAGATTAAAAAAGCTATTTACCCAAGTTCATACAAATAATATGCAGAAGAACAAGGATTCAAACCCAGGGCTTCTGATTTCAATTCTAGTGTTCTTTCTACTTTATCCCTGCTGCACTCCTACTGTGTGCAGACCACTGAAGGAAGGCAACACATTTTTATTTTATTTATTTTGTTTTTATGTTATTTTCTTATTTATTTATTTATTGCTCTTTGGTGGGCAATTGGGGTTAAGTGACTTGCCCAAAGTCACACGGCTACTTTTTGTGTCAAATGTCTGAGGTTGGATTTGAACTCAGGTCCTCAGAACTCCAGGGCCCATGCTTTATTTACTGTGCCACCTAGCCACCCTGTAAGACATTTTAAAAAATCATATTATTCACAATCTGGTAGGGGAGGGCAGGAACGGGAGAGAAGGACATACGTACAAATAACTATAGTATATGATAAGGGTATCCAAGAAATGCCAACAAAATGCAATCTGGAGAATGAAAGGCCATTACCGACCAAGGAAACATGGAAAGCTTCCTGGAGGAGGCAGCATTTGTGTTGGACTCAAAAAGATGGGTAGGAAACTCAGATGAAGAGCCACTGACATTTCTTTAGCATTTTTTGGTTTACAAAGTGAACAGCTTTGGGCAGAGGAGCTAGTGCTATGCATGAGGAAACCCACTCAGGTGATGAATGAGGATGTGACAAGAGTAGAGAGGAGAAAGAGAGACAAAGAACACCATTTAGGAGATTTTGGTAAAAGGCAAGTGAGATGGTAATGCAGTCCCACACCAGGGACTGGTGCCGAGGGGACACGAGGAAATGGATCTGAAAGACAAGGAAATGGGGTCTCAAGTTCTATACAGTGCCCTGCAATAAGACTGAGAAGCAGGCTCTCTTTTTGCCAAATCCTCTTGAGGCCAATAGCCAATACCTGTGAGAAGGACGGGCAAGGTTTGGGGTAAGCCTGAACAGAGTCAAGCTAATTGGCCCAAATAGGAATCAACTTCATGACTTCTATTTCATTAGAGACAGGGCGTGGTACAGTGAAAAGTAATACAGAGCTGGAAGACCTGGATGCGATCCTGCACCTCCCACTTAATAGAACTTGGCACAACAAAAAGAACACTCAAATTTGTATAGTACTTTAGGGAACTTTCTTTACAATAACCCATGGGCAAGTTGGTCTTTCTGGGACTCAGTTTTTCCCTCTGTAAAGTGAAGCAAGGTAGACAGACTCGTGTTCATGGTAGCTGTTTAACACATGCTGCACAAACACCTATGTTATTATCTTCTAGTTCTAAATTCTATAATCAGAGACTTCTAGACAAGGTGGATGGATGAACAGAGAGAGACCATCCAGTTCTTACATACCTATTATGACAAAAATCTGAAATTCATATGAGAGTGAATAATGATCAAGAAATTCATCGATAAACAACATTAAATGACTACTTTAACCCTAGAAATGCAAAAAAGCCAGCTAGAGGCTTATAGGTAAAAGTAAAGGGAGACACCAGCAAAGTCAGGGCCAGTTCAGGTAAGCTTCCCAGCATGAGCATGGTTCTATATCTAGAGGCAGCAAGAGTAGAGGGATCCCCCAATAAAGCCTCAGGGTAGCCAGGAATCCACAGGGAGTAGCACTAATGCAGACTGTTGTACAGCAGTGCACAGAAAGGGACAGCCCAGATATTCAGGTTCCTAACACTCTCCCCTGAGAGATAACATAGCAGATCCTAAAGACCCATTGCTCTGAACCTCAAAGATCTCAAGAGGCCTGATTCCAAGAGGGAGAGGTCAATGGAGGTACCCAAATGACCCAAGGCTGACTACCTCACTGAAAAGAGCAGTAAGGGGCAGAACCTGGTCCTGGCATAATGCCCCAATTCAGGAACTAAAGCTGTAAAGATGGGTAAACCAAAGAGGAGCATAACCAGTAATTACTATAGATCTAGAGATGCTACAAAATCCAGTCTAGCAAAAAAGAGTAGCTCTGTAAAGAATTCAAGCAAAGACACAAAGTTAAAATGGATTGTCTAAAAGAACTTCATGAATACTTAAGAGAAATAAAGCAAGAAATAAAAAACCAAATAAAAGCTCTGGAAGAAAGAGTTAGAAGGCTAATAGTCACAAAATAAAACAGTAAACTTTGCCCAAGTAGCAAACTTCTTAAAAACTAAGTAAACTAAACAGAAATCAATGACTCCATGAGACAGCAAGAAATATTAGAATAACATTAGAAAATTTAAAAAATAGAATAGAATGTAAGATATATTAAATCAAAACAAACTGACTTGGAAAACAGAGGAGAAATAACTCAGAAATCATTGAATGCCCTGAAAATCATTGTTTTTTTAAAAGCACACTTTATTTCAAGAAATCACCAAAAAACTGCCCAGAAATTCAGAGATGAGGAACCTAGGGCCTCAAGGCCACATGTAGCCCTTTAAGTACTCAAGTGTGGCCCTCTGACTGAATCCTCTCTATATGCGTGTGTATACACATATACATATATGTAAATGTATAATAATATTATTATATATTATATATAACATGATAATATATAATCCCTTAATAATAATATGATAATAATTCTCTTAATAAAAAGATTTGTTCTGCGAAATTTGCATTCTGTCAAAGGGTCACATTCCAAAAGGAAAAACACTACAAAAGGAAAAAGTCTCAGGAATATCAGAGATTCTGTGTCAAAGGAAAAATAATTCAAGTATGCAGAAAGAGTTCTAGTACTAGGGAACCAGAATCAGGATTACACAAAACTTGGCAACTTCCTCTATAAACAAGAGGAGATCTTGGAATACAATATTCCAAAAGGGAATGGCTTACAACCAAGAATAACTTCCGAGGAGGCTAGGTGGCGCAGTGAGGGGTGGCTAGGTGGCGCAGTGAATAGAGCACCGGCTCTGGAGTCAGGAGGATCTGAGTTCAAATCCGGCCTCAAACACAACACAAAAACTAGCCGTGTGACCTTGGGCAAGTCACTTAACCCCAACTGTCCTCCAAAAAAAAAAAAAAAAGAATAACTTCCCTTGCAAAACTGAGCACAATCCTATAGGGAATAGATGACTTTCAAATACTTGAGATAAAAAGATCTGAGTTGAAAAGGACTTTGAAATGAAAATAGAACAGTTCAGAGAAAGATTATTTTGTATAACCTGAAGGGGCTATACGATCATGTAGAGCTAACATTCTGAAAGAGGGGAAAGAAACATGTTATTTTAGAACCTTAATATCTTTAAAGAGTATTGAGGGAGGTAAATAAAAGCAAAGGACATTGGGGTATACTGGTTCTGTTCTGAGGGTTTTAGGAAGTGAAAGAAAAGGGAGAGAAAGTAGAAAGAAGAAAGAAGGTAGAACTTGCTATTTCTCACAAATGGGATACATGAGAAGAAGATCATACCAACATGAAGAAACGTTTTTGTCTGATACAGACAAAGGAAACACAGAGTTTGCTGTAGAAATACTTCAGATTCAACAAGGAAATAAGTAGGGGAAAGGAAGGGTTAAGAGGAAGGGAATAATCCTAAATAAATCAAACTTCCTGATCTTGTAGAGGAAATTAAATGGGGAAAAAGGCAAAGCAAAGAACTAGACCCTTAAGGAGGCGCCTTTTAACTTCTGGAATGTCTGAACAAATTGTGACAAATATAATAAAATGTTGTTTCACTATAAGAAATGACAAAAGAGATCTCAGAGAATCCTGGGTAATATGAACTGATGCAGAGTGAAGTGAGCAGAAGCCGAACAATTTATACAAAAATAGCAACATTATGAAGAAAAATGACTTTGAAAGACTTATAAATTCTGATCTATGTAACAATCCACTGTGATTCCAGAGGACCTACAATGAAGCATGTTACCCACTTCCTGTCAAAGGGATGATGAACTCAAGGTAAAAAAGATAGACATTTTTGAATATGGCCACTATTTGGATTTGTTTTACTTGACTATACTTATTTGTTACAGAAGCTTTTCCTTTCTCAGGTTTTCATTGGAGGGATGGGAAAAGGGAAGAGGAGGCTAGTAAAGTAAAATGAGAGAGTTTTTTTTTAAAATGCATATTAAGGAACAGAAGGGTGTTCAGGAGGAAGCACAAAATACAGAAAAGTAGGACAGTTTTGGAAGTAACATATGAAATTGAGTGTATATATATTTTAAACAAAGTGGTATTAAATGTAGATCCATGGTTTCATATGCAATTTTCTTTTCATGTTTTGTTTTATATATATATATATATATATATATATATATATATATATATATATGGAAATGATGTTTTTTTCTGGGTATTTAAGTTCAGAGTAGAAGCCTCTTTTTAAGAAAATAAATTCTATGACTCCACTGTTCTGTTAGCACTAGGCACCCTTCACTGGACTAGGCAACCACCAAAGAATTCCTTTTTACTGCTATCAATCATATCCTAGAAAATTCCTAAACAACTTTTCCCCTAAAGGGCATTTTTCCATGTCCCTTGCACTCTGATGTAAGGAATCTAGTGGGATGCTGTTTGGTTGGTTTCCAAATACAGTAGATCCAGTCTATCTAATTCTTCCATAACAGGTTTGCCTAGAAAGACAGCATCTTGCTTCAGAACAAAGGCAAAACCCTAGAGGTTTGAGCCTCACCTATTTAATTCTGTAATAGTAAACATACACACATACATACACACACACACACACACACACACACACACACACACACACGAGATCTGTATTAACAGTGCGCCCTTGAAAGCAGCTTAGAGAACAAAGACACAGGGGCAAGCAGAGCTAGGAAGGCCCTTGGAAACTGTCTAATCTGATCCCTCATTTTACAGGCAAGAAAACTGAGGACCAGAGAGGAGAAGGTACTTGCTCATGGTTACACAGCTTGTCAAAGACAGACTTTGATTCTGATTCCCAGTCCAGGGTTTCTTCCATTCTACTAGACTGTTAGAAAGAATTGCTGCCAAGGATCAAAAGGAAGTCTAGAATCCATTTTTGTGTCCTGGGTATATAGGAATTTTTCTATGCTGGTAGGCTAAACTGTAGAGAGAGAATATATAGCTCTTTTTTTCAGTATTCATTTTTTTTTAGTTCTAAATTCTTTCTCTCTCTAGCCTCTCCCCCACCCATTGAGAATGCAAGTCATATGATTACCCAATATGTTATGAAAATATTTCCATATTAGTCATATGTATATGGTCTTTTCAGAGATAAAACTTTCCCCATTGGGTGGACAGTAAATAGTGCTTAGAGAAGTAGAGACAGCTGAAACCTATTCTTTGCCTAATGTTAGAGCTCAGGCTCTTCTACACACTATCTGTGTCACCTAGGTCAAATCAGGGATTTAGACTCCATGACCTCCAAGGACCCTTCCAGGTTTAAATCTCAGTCTAAAATCCTTATTGTTCAAATGGGGAAACTGAAGCCCAAAGAGGGAAACAATCATGCCCAAGGTCATACATAGTCAGAAGTCAGAACCAGAATCTTAGTTTTCAATCAATCAATTAAGTTCCCACTGTGAGCCAGGAACTATGCTAGATGGAAAAATCAAGATAGAATTCTAGAAGGAAATGGTTCTTGAGTTGAGCCAGAATGCTGGAGTTGGGGTCAGGAAGACTCAAGTTCAAATGTGACACAAGTCCCTCAACATCTCTTAAAGTTTAGACTCATATTTCTCATCTGAGGATGATGGGGTTGGACCTTCCAGAAATCTATGTACAGAACTAGATGTATCAAGGGACACAGGTCAGGAGAGAGGGCATACCTGGCAAAGAAGACAGCCTATACAAAGACACAGGGACTGTATATAGAATGTTTTGCAGGAGGAACAGCAAGTAGAACAGCTGAGCTTAAGGGCAGAGTTCATGGAGGGGGAGGGGGGAGAGATTAATGTGTAGTCAGCCTTGAAAGTTAGATTAAAGCCAGATTGTGTAGGGATTTAAATGCCAAGAACACTTTATGTTTGACCCTAGAGGTAATAACTGAGAGCTGGTAGAGTTCATTGACACAGTCAGACCTGTGCTTTAAGAATATTACTCTGTCTACCTTGTGGAAGACAAATTGAAGAGGGGAGATGGGATGCAGGAGTACCAAATAGAGGGATGTTACAACAGTCTAAGAAGGAGAAGATAAGGCTCTCTACTAGGATGGGTATGGTAGGGTCAAGGAGAACAGGGAAGATGCAAGAAATGTTAAAGGAGGTTTGACATAGAGGTGGGAGCGAGGAGTCATGGTTGACTCCAAAGTTTCAGAATGGGTTGACTAGAAAAATCATGGTGTCCTCAACAGAAATGGAGGTTAGAAGGATGGAGTAAGTTTGGGGTAAAAGATAACATTGAAGTTGAGTTGCCCAACAAGAACTTGGTGATGAGGGTATTGATGCTCAACAGAGACATAAGAGCTAGATATGTCGAGTCTGAAGTCATCAGCATTGAGATGATAGGTGAGATATGAGAATTGGATAATTCGATTTTATAGTCATCTGCACTGAGATAACAAATGAGCTCAAAGGAGCTGATGAGATCACTGGAAGAAGCTGTAAGGAAAGCAAAGAAGGGAGATCCAGGATAAGTTCTTGGAGTACACTGGTTCACCAAGGAAGGGAGAAAAACAATGCCCCTACAAGGAATTCTGAGAAGAATCAATCATATAGGAAAAGAACCACAGACTGAGCAAGGGAGGAAAAATTACCCAGAAGATGGGGGTGAACAACAGGGTAAAACGGTGCAGAAAGGTAAAGAAAGATGAGCACCAAGAAAACTCATAGGCAGTTTCAGAGAAGGCAACTTCAGGTGAATGGTGGGAAAGGAAAAGGCAGACTATAAGCTCTCCCTCTCTGACACCTCCACTGTAGACCAGAATTGCCAGTTCCAGTTGAGTTATTCTCCCTCCTTCCTTCCTTCCTTCCTTCCTTCCTTCCTTCCTTCCTTCCTTCCTTCCTTCCTTTCTTCCTTCCTTCCTTCCTTCCTTCCTCCCTCTCTCCCTCCCTCCCTCTGTCCACATGTGGAATCATACACTTACATGTGGGTGCTCTGCCCAAAGGAATATAAACTCTGATTGATGAAACCTCACAACAATGTTAGGGTTTGGAGGCTAGATTCTTTTCTCTTATCTACTTATTCTGTCATTTTTTTAAAAAACTGGACAATTAACTCCTTTGTCCCATGTAGTTTCATTTATGATTCCTAGAAATAGAGTCCTGGAAAACCAGAGTTTGTTTCAAATGGAACTATCTGATCATGCCTTAAACCCACATCACTCTGGTTCTCACTGATTGGTCAATATTCAGTCCCAGCCCAAGACTCACTTGGTCATTGTTTGGGTTTTGATGGCTCAGAGTGTAAATAGCAACTGTTTCTGGTCTGGCCAGAAGTCCTGAGGGTCCTTCCTTCCCGGCTTGATTTTTTTTTTTAAGTAGGCAAACTAGACCATCTTTTCCCCTCGTTTCTTACCTAACCTTAAATTACTGAATGGGTGTTGCCTTGGACAAACTGAGACGTAGGAAATACTTTGGCTTAAAAAGATCAAGGTCTCCCATTGAATCGGGGGTCATCTCCAGTTGTCCTGACTTTTGTCTTGCCACTGGACTCAGATCACTCTGAAGGAGAGAATGAGGCTGATGACTTTGAACAGCTCTGCTGCCTCACTTAAATCCAATTCACTTGCAAGTCAAGACATCACCCCCTCTGAAGTCACTGGTCCTCTTTGAGAACTAAGGACAAACAACAATCCCACTAAACCAATCTCCCAATACCCCCAAACAGCATGCAGAAAAGAACAAAGAGGAAAACCTCAAGATAAAACAGTTAGCAGTGACAAGCTGAAATAAGTAAATAAGAGGATGAAGGTAAGGCTATTCTTAAGTCTTCTCTGCTGCTTGCTGGTCCTCTCTCATCTGCTTGAGGCTTAAGGAGATAAGTCTCCTGGTTTCTTAGAAAAGAAGCCTGACTAGAGGGCATTGTTATAACTTTAGTCATAAGCTAAAAAGGAAAAAAAAATGCAAGCTCCCCTACACCCTGGACTTTGCTACAATTACACAAAGTTTAATCTACTTAAGAGTTAGAAAATAGTACTGTACCTCCAGGCACCAGGGGCATCTGATCTGGGAGGCTGGAGGGGGTAAATCAGTCCACTGTAACAATTGGCTCCTTTCATATCATTCACTCTCTTTCCAGCAAGGGAGCTGTCTTTCTCATGTCGAAACAATCACAGCAGCGACTGAGGCCTTGATGAAAAAACCTTCTTGGAGGTTTCTTGGGAATGGCTCCCAGACACAGTGAAGAAATGGGGCTTTCCAAGGGTTTAGTCCTGTCTGAGGAAAGACACTCCATGCTGTCAAAATCTTCAAAATCTTCAATCTCTTCCCTGCTAGGTTCCTAGTCCCCTCTGCCCCCATCTCTACCTCCTGCAGTCCTGATCATGCTCTTCCCTGACGGGTGTTAGGGGAATGCAAACTCATTTAAATTCTGTCCTGGGCAAAATGCAATTATGGAGGGGCAATGTGCTGCGAAACTATCATACATCATATAGTGCATCCTAAGCGTTCATATAAATTACAAATTACTTTAGAGATGTAATTAGGCAGGCGCAGGAGACCACCAAAAGCTCAGACAGCCTCATGGGAAAGGTCCTGGAGTAGGATTGGTTTGGAGAAAAGGAAAAGAAGAAAACCTACCTCTCTCATCCACTGCCCCCACTCCAACAAACCTGGTAGATTAGATAGATAGAGATGGATAGATAGATGGATAGATGGATAGATAGATGGATAGATGGATGGATAGATAGATATAGATGGATAGATAGATAGATATAGATGGATAGATAGATAGATAGGTACACACATATATACATACACACATATACATACATACACACACACACACACACTTCCTAAAACAGGGAAACCAGGAAAACATGAACTTTTCAGTCTGGTCTGGGAGTCAGGAGACTATTAAAAAAACAAAAAAAACAAAAAAAACAAAGACCAAGTGAGGCTTGGGCTGGGATTGAATATTGACCAATCAGGCCCTTCTCTGGATCTCAGCTTCCCCATCTGTGAAATGGAGAGAGATTACCCTATATAACCTCTCAAGTTCCCTTCCAGCTCCGGTGTTTGATAATAGGGATTTTTGTGACATAATTTCCTTTAGCAGTCAGGTGAAGCCAAAATATACCCCTTTTCAGAATATGTTTAAATACCTAAAGTAAAATACATACTATTAAAAAGGAAACCAATTCCATTAAAATACAGTTATCAATTTTTTTTCAAAAACCCCAGACCTCAGGTTAAGAATACCAGTTCTATTCCAATGGCAACTCTTGTTTTTACAGCAGTTGCCTACTAATTATCATGTGACAAAGATGACACAAATGATACTCAAGAAAGATGAATCTTGTTCAAAGTGACAAAGCAAGGACATGAGAAAGCCAGCTGTTGTATCTATTCTGCTGCTGCCTAAATCCTTGTTCAGTTTCATCCTACATAGATATGTATGGTGACCTTAAAGCCTTACTGGAACAGCCTTGATTTCCCAAAAATAATATACCCTTTAGAAATCAATATTTTTGGTCAGATTGGTCATTTCAACTTTTTATTTGGAAAATATGGTCAGCATATACACATGTCTATTCACATGACCAATAATCTCATGGGTAAGTTAGGATTTAACAGATTGGGGAGCAACATTTCTGGAGCTGAAAAGTTGAAGCATGAGGAGGCAGATTTTCTACTTGAGCTACTGTTTCTAGGGTGTGAAAACTTCTACCCACAGAAAATAATTTATTTGGGTGTTCACATTGCTTCTGAACTCCTTCTCTCAAAGACAAAAGAAGGATTCCAACTAAATTATTCCAGGACCCTGCAGCCAGGAAAGAGCTCTTGAGATATGCCACCATCAGACAAGAGTAGCTCTACAAAAATTACCCCAGTATTGAGACAGAGCTTCCACAATGAGAAATCTAGCAATACACTTGCCATCCAATCAAAGTCAAACACCTTATTGCAACCAACTTGCCAACGTCCAAATGGGCACCAAGTAATCTCACAACATATGGTAGTGTATGGCCTGGAAACAAAGTCCAGAACTGAGGCTTCCAAAGATTAAGAACTGTGGTGTATGGCAGAAGGCTGGCCCAATTAAGGAAGTTAATATAATTTTATTTAATTTAACAAATATTTATTAATCCATTGTGCTAGGTGCCAGCTAAATCACCACCCTCGTGGACCTTATACCCTGCTACAGAGATAAGACCCAAATGCAAAGACCTGTAATACACAACATTAAATGATACTTACTCTAGAGAGGAAGCTGGTGAAATACTATTGATAAATGCCATTTAAAATTTATAGACAACTAGAGTTAGAATGGGCCCCACAAGTCCAACCTTACTCACAGAGCACTTGATTTTTATAAAGCATGTTTTTACATTTATTATCTTGTTTGATCCTAACAACCACCCTATGTGGTAGGCAACACAAGTATCACAAAAGGTAAACTGTGTCCCAAAGAGGGGATTTTCCCAAAGTCACACAGAGAAAGAACTGAGACCAGAAGCCAGATCTCTGATTTATAGCACAGGCATTTTTTTTTCTTTTGCCATCAGGAGGCAGAAAATTCTAAAAACAGTCTCCAAGGCACTAAAAAGGAAAAGAAATTAGACCAACATCAGAAGAGACTCAGAATCACAGAACGTCAGTCAGCAATTGACTAAACACCTACCGAGTGCCAAGGCCAGTGATAAGTGCTAGAGATACAAAGAAATGCAAAAACACAGTCCCTGCCCTCAGATCTTGGAAAGATCTCAGAAGTCCAACCCATAAGTGAGGAAATATGCCATCTTCTGTATCTTGGTCCAGCTTGCAAGAAGCCACATTTCTGGAGAGCAACCCTTAAGAAGAGTGGGTGTCACTGAATGTGAGTGGAAAGGGCCTTCAGCAGCTATCCAGTCCACCCACACCTGAAAGGAACTGCCATCACAACATATCTGACAAGTGGCCATGGAGCCTTGACTGAAAGACCTCAAAGGAGGGAAAGCCCAAAGTACACTGAAAAGGCAGTCCATCTCCCTTTTGTCAGACAGTTCTAATGATTAGAAAGTTTTGCTGGCTATCAAAGTTAAATTAATCCCTTTTCAAGTTCTACCCACAGTGCCTACTTCTGCCCTCTGGGACCAAACCGAAGAACAAGTTTACACTAAGCTTGACAAGTTAGCCCCTCGAATCACAGAATACAGTGATCATGACCCCTCCCAAGTCTTCTCTTCTTCAGACTAAACTTCTTTGGTTTATTCAACCAATCCTCATGTTGCATGGACTTCAGGCCCTTCACTAGCCTAGTGGCTAGCATCTTAGAGGCACCTATGTGGTACCATTGTGTTTGCCCTTTGTTTCCATTAGGACCAAAGCATCAGGGAGATGATGACATGACTTGCAGTTGACTTTGATTTAAGTGAGGCAGGGCTGTGCAAGGTCACCAGCCTCACTTTCTCCTCCAGAGCCATCTGGGTTGGGTGACTAGGTTATCATCAAGGATAACTGGAGATGGCCTAGGATGCAATGGGAGACCCTGGCCCTTTTAGGTTAAGGCCTTTTCACAAAGAGTGAGCTAATGCCCATTCAGTGGATAGTCCTCTTTAAGGAGTCAAGGGATGGTCTCTTTAATTAGAAAAAAAAATCAAGCTGGGAGGGGAAGACCCTTAGTTACCACTGATATTCACTCTAGTCTGAAGGGCCTAAAATACAGCCATTAAGTGGAGCTTAGGCAGGGACCTATAGTGGTCCAATGCCATAATGTACAAACTGGGGACCTGGAGATAGAAAGACCGGAGTTTAAATCTGGCCCTCAGACACAGACTCCTGGCTGAGTCACAACCTCTGTCAGTCTTAGTTGCTTCATCTGTAAAATGGGGATAATAGGATAATAATGGGGATAATAACTCTCAGGATTGTTGCGAGGATAAAATGAGCTAATATCTGTAAATCACTCTGCAAACCTTAAAATTCTGTGTAAATGCTAGCCATGAGCACAAGCCTGGCTAACCCATTCTGGGGACTGTACAGTTTGTTATTCTGCCATTGTGGTGCACAGAATTAAATATAATATTTCAAATAAGGTTTAATGAAGTCAGAGTACTTTGGAACCATCACTTCTTATTCCCAGAAGCTCTACCTCTTTAAAGGTTCCAAGATTGCATTAGTTTTTGTTGTTGTTCTGTTTTGTCTTTTGTGGTTTTTGGGGGGGGTAAGGGGAGGGCTGCCATATCACACTGATAACTTGGGCGTGTGATCCATTTAAACCTCCAGATCTTCTCCCATAAACCATCACCTAACCATGCCTCTTCCCAACCTATACTTGTAAAGTTGATTTTTGTAATGTTACATTTACTCCTACTGAATTTCACCTTATCATTTAGATTCAGTCTGTTAAGATCTTTTGAAGCCCTGTCATCCACATCCCTCCCAACTTTATGTCACCTGCAAATTCAATCAGCATGCAATTTATGCCTTTATCCAAGTCACAGGGACAAATCCAGATCCCAGGGATATTAGACTGGGGATCTCTTGCCATACTGACATTGAACCATTTACAATTACTCTTTGAATTCTGCCATGCAACGAGTTCTGAATTCATCTGACTGTATAACCATCTAGTCCATATCCCTTTCCATCTTCTCCATAAGAATAGTACGAGATGCTCTATTAAAAGGTTTGCTAAAGGAACTATAACTATCATATTCCCCTGATCAGCCAGATTAGTGACTAATAAAAATGAAATAAGGTTAATCTGGTATGATTCACTCCTGACAAAGCTTTGCTGGCTCCTGGTAACCATCCCTTCCTTTCTGAGATGCTTACCAACCCTCTTTGTAATGACCCATTCTAGAATTTTCCCAAGAATCAATCAGTCAAAAAGCATTTATTAAACTGGATGTACCAGGCACAGTGAAAAATTAAAAAGAAAACCTTTTTAAAAGAAAAAAGTTTTAATTCCTTGACCTTCAGGTCTTAAGGACTTTGCATTTTAATGGAGAAAAAAACATATGAATCAGAACATACAAGATAAATACAGAGTAGATGGAAAATAATCTGAGAAGTGATGGCACTGGCAGCTGGGGAAAAGGGTCCTGGAGGAGGGATTCCTTCACTTGGGTCTTAAAGGAAGTCAGGGATTTTAGAGCTGGTGGTTGGGAAGGAAAGCAAAGGAAACATTCAGTTCAAAACACCCAGGAGATGGAGCATCCTGTGTTAGGAAAAGCAAATACACGAGTGTGAATAGATTGCAGAGTGTAATGTGTGGAAGAGAGCAACGTAAGAAGACTGGAAAGGTAGAAAGGACCAGACTATGAAGAGTTTAAATGCCAAAGACTTTATATTTGGTCCAAAGGACTTTATATCTAGAGAATAATAGGGAACCACTGGAGTTGAGTGACATGGCTGCTGACAGCTAGCTCTGTGGAAGAGAGACTGGAATGGGCAGAGACTTAAGGCAGGGATATCAATTAGAAAATTATTCCAATAGTCCAGGCAAGAAGTGATGAGGGTACAAATGAGGATGGTGGCTCTGAATGGAGAAAGGGGAACACGAAGGAGAAAAGTTACAAAGAAATTCCAAGTTCTAGCAACTAATTAGATAAATGTGTTGAGTTAGAGACACCGAGGTTAATTGGAGGGATGGTAGTATCTTTGACAATAATATGGAAGTTCAGAAGTTTGGAGGGGAAAGAAAATGAGTTGTTTTGGATGTGTTGAGTTTGAAATGGCTAAAAGGACATCCAGTCTGAATGTCTAACAGGTAGTTGATGATGTGGTATTGGAGCTCAGGAGAGAGACTAGGGCTGGATATATTGACCTGGGAATCACCTTCAAAGGAACCAATGAGATCACCAAGTGAGAGAATACAGAACACGATTCTTAACCTGGGATTGATGGGTAAGATTTCAGGAGGCCCATGAACTTGGATGGGGAAAAAATGTGCACCTTTATTTTCACTAACTTCTAAACGAATAATTTTTTTCTGAGAAAGAGATGCATAGATTTCACTTGAGTGTCAAAGGGGTCCATGGCACAAAAAAGATGAAGAACCACTGCTACAAAGAGAAAAGAGAAAAGGGAACAAGACAAAACCTTGGGGGGATACCCACAGTCAATGGGTACGACATGGAGGAAGATCTAGCAAAAATAAAAATAAAAATAAAAATAAAGTTAAGCTCACACTGGACTAGAGCTCCTTCCTTCTTTGGAAACTGGGACATTTGTCCTTCAATCTCTCTCTCTCTCTCTCTCTCTCTCTCTCTCTCTCTCTCTCTCTCTCTCTCTCTCTTTCTCTCCCAAGTTTTTCATGATCTTCTGATATTATGTGAGTCTCCCATAGTAGAAGTCTCCTAGAAAAGGCTAGAGAAAAAAACACCTTGTTGGCTATGCTAGTATACTGCAAAGGGGATTCTAGTTTAGGCACATATTGACCTAGATGAACTAAAGCCGTTTTTAACAAGACTCTTTCCTACTTTTCCAGTCTTCTTACAGCTTTCTCCCCTCCATGTACTCTGAGCTCTAATGACACAGGCCTCCTGGATGTTCCTTACACTTGATCCTCATCTCCTGATTGAATATTTCACTAGTTGCCTCCTATGCCTGATACTCTCTCCTTCTCCATCTACCCTCCTGGCTTCCTTCATAAATCAGGTCAAACTCCATCTACTGTAAGAAGCTTTTCCCCGCCCTAAGTCCCAGTGCCTTCCCTCTGAGCCCTTCCTATTTTGCCCTGTCTAGATCTTGTTTGTACAAAGTTGTTTGCATGTTGTCTCCCCCATAAGACTGTGAGCTCCTTAAAAGCAGGGACTGATTTTTATCTTTCTTTATATCTTCATAGTACAGTGCCAGGCACATAATAGGTACTTAATAAATGGTTGCTGATGACTGACTAACTTAGATGGTCTCTAAGGTTCCTTCTAAGTCTCAGAGGTTGTAATTCTATGTGAGTTAAGCAGGGAGAGAAGGTAAGTTTCAGAAGGAGTAGAAAACATCTTTAGCTTGGTAGGCAGTAGGGAGAAACAGATAAGGCTTGAGACTGGGCCTTGAAAGAAGGACAGAACTGGGGTCTTAGTGGCCTTTTAACTTGATTACACATGGAAAAATTTGGAAGAAGGTACCAAGTCAAAGTATTTCATCTGGAAGTAGCCATTTATTTTATAAATGGGGAAACTAAGGTGGGATCAGGCAGAGTAGGGGAGGAGAGAATGTACAGGGATGAAGTTACAAAGTTTCTCCATCTGTTGGCACATCCTTGGCACTTCCATAATATTCATGGAATATTCATCAGTCTATTGGAGTGAATACTCACATGGAGGAGGTCCCTAAAGTCTCATTAGTCTAGTCATGTTAGACATCAGTGCTTTGTAGCACAGCTTTACCTCTTCTTTCTACTCCTAAATTCCTCTTTTTTTGTCAACTCTCCTGAATTCTGCAAGATCATAACATTCTGGAGAATGGTATACCTTATAAATAATGTGTTAATGTGGCCAAATGGCTATGGCCAGGAGACTGGAAAGCGTCTCTGACTTTACATGTATCTGCCATGACCTTCCTAATCATGTTAGCTGCTGCATCATGGCTGAGTGTTCAGTGCATGAGGGAGCCAGACTAGACTGTCTCCAAAGTCTCCTCCATATTCTGTTCTCTAAGCACTGTCCTAAGTTTCATGTTATGACATATATTTTAGTTCTGACTATATTTGATGGTTCTTCTAAGCTCTGGTAGTCTATATTCTATGAAAGCCCAGGAAAAACAAAAGAATAGACCCCCCCCCCCCAAAAAAAACCAAAACAAACAAACAACAACAAAAAAAAGCCCTTTAAAGAATCTTGTGGAGTTTAGGAGTGGTGGGTCTCAGTAAAGGTAACTGTTTCCTCCATTTTTTTTTCAGGGGAAGTCAATAATTCCTAAAAGGAAGTAACTTCACAGACCACCGTAGACTACAGGAATACCTCCCTACTATCAATCCAAAGAGTCCTGTCTATAGTCCTCATTTAATACATACTACTTTGACCAAGCTTTTGAGCTGTTCACTTTTTCAAAAGGCCACCAGGTCTATAATGTTGGAAAGGACTTCAGAGGCCATGTGCCTAAGCCCTGTCTCCTATCCTAGACTTTGCTCCCTACCAATAAAGCTCCACGTCATATTCTTCGTATGCTACAAAAAGCTATACATGGTATGTACTCAATAAACACTGACTGAACAACTAAATGAGTGGTGTTTTCCCAGGAATCAGGAAGCAGTACTCTAGAAAACAGCTCTGCCAGAGCAGAAAGAATCCTGAAGCTGAAATTCCCTTTCTGGGTCCCAACTTTCCCATCTGGAAAAAGGGTTAAATAATCTTTCCTCTGAAATCGTAGGATCCATAAGGTGTTGGTATTGAGGAAGTTGGCAAGTTTATTAGTTGGATCTCCAACTTTGCCATTTGCCCAAAAGGCAAATCACTTGAAGCTCTCTGAGGCCCAGTTAATTCATCTCCCAAGAGAGAGTTAGTAAATCCTAAGGTTGTAAGGAACAAAAGAAAAGTTAAGAGATACAGATGAACATGTATCCATACATATATACATATCTGTATACATACATGTATCAATGTATCTATACATAGACATGTATCAATATCTATCTACACATGTGCGAGCACACACAGGACAGAAAGGGAGAGAGAAGGAACAAGAAAGAAAGAGAGAAAGAGAGAGAGAGAGAGACAGAGAGAAAGAGAGAGAGACAGAGAGAGAAAGAGAGAGAGAGAGAGAGAGACAGAGAGAGAGACAGAGAGAGAGAGAGAGAGAGAGAGAGAGAGTTTTATCACAGTTTTGGGTCTAGCCTTCCCAGAACTTTTCAGGTCCTTTGGTATATTTGACCTGGTTTAGTAATGTTAAAGATAATTTCTTACATCTATATGGCATTTTATAGTTTAAAATGCTCTCACATCTATTATCCCTTCTAGGAGGTAGAAGGATGTAATAGAAAGAGAACTAATTGTCTAGGGAGTCAAAAAGCCTTCTGGGTTCCAGTCCCAGTTTGGCCAATAATATTTCATCTTTGGCCTTAACAGAGTTACTACTCTTTCCTGGGCCTCAGTTTACCTAGTTGTAAAATGCCAGATTCCTTGTAGCTTTAACATTGCACTCTCCTATAATCTGTGCTTTGGCTCTGTCTGACCAACAGAACAAAGCAGATGTTATTATGTTTTGCCAATGAGGAAGTGGAAACTCGGAAAGGGAAAGTGACCTAGTGAAGGTCTTACAGCAAGTTAGAAGCAGAGATAAGAACAGGTCAGGAACCTGTTTGCAAATAGGTCTTTTCAATGCTACCAAGGCAACTGGGTGGGAAGGGCCCAGAAGGTAAGTTTGAACAGCCAATGGCTCCCTTCACTGGGCACTGAGCAGTAGGGGAGGAGTCAAGCTTTGGGGCCAAAGGGGGAGGGAGAAGGTGGAAACCCCCAAGGGACAACTGACTTGGAAATGCTACTAACAGGGAGAAACCATTGGCTGCAGAAGTGAGTGGTCAGTCATGGACACACATTCCCAAGGGATGTGGGAAGGCTGCATTGCCCTCAAAGAATCATGTTCACCTACTGCCCAAAGTCCCCCATCAGAGGTGTATTCTTCCTCATTAAGTATTGCCCAGTCAAAGCTCCTCTTTAAAAATTAAAAACTCAAATCCCAGAGTGATCTATCCTGCATTACAGAATCTATCAGAAGACCTGGGGGGGGGGGGGGGGAAACCACTGGGCGTGGAAACTCCAGAGAATTCCTCCTGTCTGTCTGGCAGTTGCTCAGGGTACTACCATCTCAGGCCCATCTGTTTTTGTTGACTTAATAATCAACTTGCTTTTGTAGCAGGCTAGAATCAACAGGTTTGTGAATGGGGGTGTGGGTGGGGAGGGGGAAATGTGGGAGGAGGAAAAAGAAGATGATATTGTAAAACCAGAAAGTCCCCAGAAGTAACACCCCACCCTAGAGGCCCTCGGATACTCTCATCTAGCTGGCAGCATAAACGAGCCACAACTAGCCAGTAACCACCGCACCCAGGCCTTGAGGCACAAAGGAAGGTTCAGCGGCTCCCAAAGCTTGGGAAATTCAAAGCTTGTCTGACTCCCTGCAAGGACCCACCCGAGACTTCTACTAGCACCCGGAACATCCCGGTTTCCTTAATGGCCTTTAATGACTCACTTCAAAGTGATGTTGAATTTGGCTTTGGGGTGGTAGCATGAGAGTTGCCTTATACTGCCTCTGCCATTCACTATCTGTAAGACCTTGAGTTAAGGCCTTTCTACTCTAGGTTTCCTACTCTGTAAGGAAGGGACTGGGCTAGATGATCTCTAAGGCCCCTTCTAAGGGCAGGTAAGTGGTACAGCAGATAGAGCACTGGACCTGAACTCAGGAAGACTTAAGTTCAAATCTTACCTCAGACCTTACCTACTAGCTGTATGACTGTGGACAAGTCACTTCACCCTCTTTGCCCCAGTTTCCTCATCTGTAAAATGAACTGGAGAAGAAAATGGCAAAACACTCCAATATCTTTGCTAAGAAAACCCCAAATGGGGTCCCAAAGAGTCATACACGACTGCAGAGCAACAAAGGTCCCTTCTTGCTCTAAGTCTATAATATATAATATCATGACAAATGTTTCCATTATGTCCAATGCAAAGATTTTTATCCACGTTGCCTCTGCTATGTCTCACTCGTATATATTGCATGCTGGTAGAACTTCCTGATATTCCTTAATATCATGCACATTCTCCCCATTTCTCAGATGTGAAAACCAAGTTCAATGACTAGGAATGCTAGGTGGAGGAATACTAGGCCATCTTACTGCAGTTGATTTCACCAGCACAGCTCTTGAATGAAGACAGATTTTGGCTTTTAAAAAGAAAGAATATCTAGTAAAAAGAACCGCAGACTTGGGAGTCAGAAGACATGCGTTCTCATGTTAGCTTCACCACTTACCAGCTAAGTAACAATCTCTCTTATCGCTATTTCTCCATCTGTGAATTGGGCTGATCTGGTCTTACCTGCCTCCCTAGGTTGCTGCCATAAGGATTAGATATGAGAATGCATTTGAAGGCATTTTGGAAGCTGTAAAGCCCTGTAAAAACAAACAAGTGAGCAGTCCCCATCTGCTCCAGCTTCTCAGCAGTCACTACTAATGTCAGAGACATTCTTCTTTATGGAGAGAAAAATCAAGAGAGGAAGAAAGTCTATGAGTTCCTTACAAAGCTAAGTGGTCCGGAGCCATTTGCCTTCAAATGAGTCCACTTTCCTTAACTAATGGAGCTCAGTAGGGCCCTTAAGATCTAGACTGAAGAAGGCTTAAACAGCACACAGAATGTAAACTGGGCTTTTAAGTACATACCCCAAGCACAAATATGTTAGGCCAGCAGAGCAAGTCATCATTATTTACTGGCAGCTGTCTGAAGGAAACCTAAAAGGTCCCAGGGCATTAGCAACATGGGATATATAGGAATGAAGGTAACAGTGCTTGATCTCCATTCCCCTTCCCCCCTCCCCACCCCCTGTTCCATCCTTACTGCCCTGTCTGACCTTACCTCTGCCCTGCCACTGGAGCACAGAAGTATCCACCAGCATAGAGGAATGAGAGGAGGCCATTGTTCCTTCTGTTGCCCCATATGTTGTTGGTTCTTGCCAGTAGTATCTGAGACACCTTGGGCTGGAAGTCTTCAGGAAGCCAAGTCTTGTATCCCCTAGCCCTCCACAGGGACACTCCTCCAAAATCTGTAGCCCACAGAACTCACATTCCCTCTCCAGCCAACTTCCTCACTGTCTCATACACACTATTACCCATTCCCACCCCAAGTTTTTGCTCAAAGTTACAGAATTTGAGAGTTTCAAGGGACCTCCACAGCTGACCATCTAGTCCAACCTATACCACTATCACGGACCAACAAGAGACCATCCAACCTCCTCCCTGGAGACCTCCAAGAAAGGGAAACCCACCACCTCTCGAAGTGGCCTTCCCACCTTTGTACAGTTCTAACTGTTAGGAAGCTACCTCTCACCTTCCCAGACTATTCTAGCCAACTAGACCAACAGCTAATTGGCCTATCAGGGGTCCCTCATTCCCATTTCAATATTTCTCTAAGGTTCACAAAGGACTTTCCCCATAATGCCCTGAGAAGTGGGAAGGTGTAATTCCTCTCCTTTGACAGTAGAAAGGGTAAGTGACTAGCCTGAGGTCACACAGATGGCAGGATTCAAAGTCAGGCCTTTCAAGCCTAGTGCCACCTGCCTTCTGCTTTCATACTACTCACCTTCTAGATAACTTTGCATTCCCACCATGGGACTAACTGAGAAGACAGTGCAGTAGAAAGAGAACTCAGAAAAGACTTGAGTTCAAATCCCACCTCTGACACTTATTAGCTCAATGACCAGCGGCAATCATAACCTCCCTGATCCTTAGGTTCCTCACTGGTAAAATGAAGGTAATAAAAACTCATACTACCACTCTCACAGGATTATTGCAAGGATAAAATAAGAATGTATGCAAAGTACTTTGAAGAACCTTAAAACCCAATATAAATGTCAGTTATTATTAGTAGACTATTTGCCTTCAAATATAACTGCAAGACCATTGTGGGGAAAAGAGATTAGATTTGTCCTGCTTGGTCCAGGAGGAGAGGACTAGAAAAAATGGGCAGAAGTTTCCAGAAGGCAGATTTTTGTCCTAATAGAGAAAACAACTTGTTCAGAATATTTAACTGCAACAGCAACAATAATAACAAACCTCATGTTAAACACACTGTGTGCAGAGAACTTGGTGCTGAGCACAAAGGTGTTTGTTCACAATATAATACAAGAAGAGGGATACAAAGGGTTGAGAGATAGCTAAGAAGGCTAGTGGTCATTACTGACTCTAAGTGAGGGAGAAGGCTTCCTGGAGGAGATGGCATTTGAGTGGATCTTTAAAAGAATAAGATGAGATTCAAGAGGAAAAAAGTGGGGGAGGACATTTCAGGAACAGGGAACCAGCAAGCCCTTGTTTCTAATGTGGTGATATCATTAACAGAAGTAATGAAGTCAGAGGGAGGAGAAGGTTGTAGGTGAAAGGTTGCTTGGGTCCTGCTAACTTTAAGGCACTGGAAGGACATACACGTCCTGGAACGGAGATCTTAGAGATCATGGGCTCATGGGTCAGGATCTATGATGGATCTTGGAGGCCATCTAGTCCTCATCTGACTGATGGGAAAACTGGGGCCAAAGGAGATGAAGTCACATAAGTTGTAAGAGTCAGAGGTGGGATCTGAACAAAATCCTCTGATTCTGGAGTCAGAGGCTCATCAGCTGTAACTATGCTGGCTCCCTGTGTGGACAGGAACCTAAGAAAATCTGTCAGGGATGGAGATACAGGTTCAAGAGTCATCTGCAGAGAAACTGTGCAATCAGCACCCCTGCCAAAAGAACACCAAGGGGGCCAAGGACAGAATACTGGGGAACGGCTACTTTAAGGGCTTAGAAAAGAAAGGCAGCAAAACAGTGAAATCCATTTGGCAGACAGAAGTGGAAGTAGAGTGTGGTATCCTTGAAGTTAAGTGAGTGCAGTGTATTCAGAAGGATGGGTGGCTTCTCAGAGAGGTCATGGAGGACAAGGACTATAACAACAAGCCATTGCATTTGCTGATAAGAATAAGGCTACTGAGAAAGCAGCTTCCATAGGGCAATAAGGACAAAACCTGTGATACGTGTGGTTGAGGAGAGGGTGGTGAAATAATAAAGTCTTCAAATATAGAATCTCTAGAGAAATTTGACCCTGAATAGATGGAGACAGATGAGGCCATACCTGGATGGGGTAAAGAGATCAAGAGAAGGCTTTTCTTTAGGCTAAGGGAAGTCTTAAAAAATGCTTATAGACAAATGGAGAGGAACCAGTGGAGAAGGGTAAATTGAAGGTGTACAGGAAAGGGGATGGCTAATAGAATGAGGTTTAGAAGAAGGGAGGGAGGGCAACAGGACCAGGAGTACAGGGAGGGGACTATATGCCTCTGTAAGCAAGTCATTTCACTCAACCTTAGCGAAAAACAGGGAGGCTTCTTCTCAGCCCCTGAACAACTCTGAGAAACTGAGGAAAGGAACTGGTTTCCATCAGATAGTCTCAATCTCCCTCCACAGTGAAATAGGATGCCATGTGTTTCAAAGGTGTACATGGGGTTGTGGGAAGAGAATCCAGAGAGGCTCGTAAGAAAGCAAAGAGACAGGAAAGCCAAGTAAGAGTAGGCAAGTTACATGATCCTCTCTGAGATTTCCTCATCTGCAAAATGGGGATATTACCATGCAGGACCTACTACATACATTTGTTATGAAGAAAGCCCTTAATAAAGTCTAAAGTTGCTATAGAAATGCGAGCTATTATTAGGCGATCTGCTCAAGGTCATATTGCTGATAAGTAGCAAAGCTGTGAATTTAAAAGAACATAGCATTTGGAGTCAGGAGTCCTGGCTTCTAATCCCAGGTCTGCCACAAGTGAAATTCCATCACTTTGCTGTTTCATGGGAACACAGATTTAAAGGTGAAAGGCCATCTGTTCCACTTGGACCACAGAAGTAACTTGCCCAAGGACAAGGAGCTAATAAGTAGCATGGGCAGAATTTGAATCTAGTTTCTCTGATTACAAATTGAGCCCTGTTTCTACTGTACTATGTCCTTTATTTCTGTCCTTGTAGTGAAAGAGTCATAATAAATTGCCAAAGAGAAAGCTCCCTGATCCAGATCATTTATTTACAAGAGTTCCTATGAAGCATTTAAAAAACAAATTGATGGCCATCCTTTGGATATTGACAGAGCTGGACCAGATGACCACTCCTAGCTCTGACATGGGCTTCCATGAACCCTGATGTCATTTCCAGGTCCTTGACTCCTGCTGGGGAGAGATGAGGGAGCTGGACCCACTGGTATACTCTACCTGACTCTCAGGCTGGAGCTAATTCTGAGAATTGAGGTGTTCCTTAAGTTGAAAGGAGGGGTCAAAGAGAAAGATGGAGAAAGAGACAAGTATAGAAAGGAGCTGAAAAGTTATAGGCTGGGCTAGAGCCCAGACAATTGTTACCATGCTGAGGGATCAGGCAACGAGAGATTTGCGTGGGAGGGAAGGAGAAAGCCAGGTTACAGCTCCTTCTGGTATCCCCATAGTGCATGACACAGAGGAGATAGTGATGATGGATAACCCCAGGGACATGGTTCTATTTAGGACTTGGAGTTTTAAATAGCCACTAAGCAGCGGGCTTTATTTCCAGGGACATCCTCATTATTACACATCCCTAATGAAAGGTTACTCAGCCTCTGACTTTTCTTTGCCAGCTATCTGGCTTCTGGTAGCTTCCTTGCATCTATCTGGGAGAGCCAAGGCATTCTTCCCTACCTGGAAGTGACAAATGTGAGGGCAGAGAAGTAGAAAGAGAAAGAGGGATGGGGCCTCTGGTTCACACTCAGGGAAAGAAAGGCCAACAGAAGGGTCTAGTATTCTAAGCCCTGCCAAAGGACCAACAAGGTCAGATCAAAGAAAAAGAAAAGGTGGTATAGTGGGAATAGCCTGGGCCTGAGGCTTGGCTATGGAACACTGGAAAAAGCCTATCTTCTCCAAACCTCAGTTTCCCACTCTGTAAAAATGGGAACATGAATACTTGTATATTACCTACCTCACAGAGTTGCTGTGAAGGAAATATTTTATAAACTTAAAAGCAGGAAATATATCTGAGATGTTGCTGCTGCTGCTGCTGCTATTATAATTATTACTATTATTTTGGGCTAATATTTTGGAATTGCCAAGCTGAAGGTAAGAGCCAAGAGAACTCATTTTGGTCACTTTCCTCCCCATAACACCCAATCTTGTGGCAGGTGGTTTTGTGGATCTTGTCCAAGTTAAAAAAAAAAAATCTCATTAAGCCGTAGCATGCAATTGTAAGGTTCTTTTAATTAGCTTTCATTTGCAAGAACCATTTTAAGCTGTACAGCCAAGAAACCCTGTGTCTGCGGCAAGTCCACCATCACAAAATGGAGACCAGGCCCCCAGACTGCAATTAGGAGTAAGGATTATATCTCAGCAAGGCTTAGGGTCTGTTAATTCCACTCAAGCAAACAGTTATTAAGTGCCCACCATGGGCAATCCTTATCAGCCCTGCTCTCTCCACTTCCTGTAGGATTGAATGCTTGGATCAACCCAAACTCTTCCACTGTCTTCAGGAGGGGTACAGCGGAAAAAGCAAACAGTTTGGAACTAGGGGTTCTAGCCCCGGGTCTGCCACTAATTCACTCTGTGAACTTCGACAATTCTTTTTTTTTTTCCCCTCTATGGCAGTGGTTCTCAACCTTCCTAATGCCTTAGCCCTTTAATACTGGTATGTGGGCGGGTCTGCATGTGGGTGGACCCACCTAGAGACGGTATTGAGGAGCAGCGTCTCAGTTCCTAAGACCATGGGAAATATGTGTTTTCTGATGGATGGTCTTGGGCAACCCCTTGATCCCTGTGAAAGGGTCATTTGACCCCCAAAGGGCTCGAGACCCACAGGTTGAGGACCACCGCTCTATGGAATTCTCTCACAGGTAAAATGGGGCAATTGGCTGCCATGATTTCCAAAGGTCCCCCCTTGGGAGTTCAGACATTCCAAAGTTCTCTATGAGTCCAAGGACAGTGAAGCTATTTAGATTTCACTGGCAAGGGTGAAAAGCTAACCTAATCAGACACTACTTCACAACTGTCATGCCAATATGATCCTACCCACCTTTTAATACCCAACTCAAGGCACAGGAAGCCTTCCTGGACCACCAAACCCACAGCCCTTCTCCTTTCTCTGAACATACTCACACACTGGTTGTCCTCAGGACTTTACCTGCCCTTATAAATATTGACGGACCCTTATCTCCCCAACAAAGCTCTTCAAGGGCACAAGGAGTCAGCTCTGCCACAGGAGTGGGGCTGAGAGAGTATCAAGGACGCTGAATGAATAGTGGTGGTGTCTACTGGGTTGGTGCTGGTGCTTGCTCCATCTCACCTGGTAATTTCCCTAAATGTCTGGGCCTTCTCACTCTAGAACATCTTTCTGCTATCCTGACCCCGTTTTCTCACTGGTAAATTCCTTCTAGGGCCTCCATTTGGGGTATGGACCTAGACTGGCCATGTTTCATCCTCTTCCTGTTGTGCCTCTGATTTACCTCATCATCATGACCCCTTCCTTTCAGCCCCCCTTTATGTGTTCTTATCCCCTATTAGAATATAAGATCTAAGAGACCAGGGAACTGTCTTTTTGTTTTATTTGTATGCACAGTGTTGAGCACGGTGCTTGACACAGAATAGGGGCCTACTAAATGCTTGCTGCTTGGAGGACACAGCAAAAGCTAGAAGGGGTATTGATTCCCCTACCCCGACCAAGATACTGCTAATTACACAGGAGTTACAATTTAGCCAAGGAGCCCCATGGTAGCCTTTGTCTCTCCCAAAGTGACCCCAACCTTGGTGACATGAGCTGAAGGAACAAACTGAGAAACACAGTGGTCTGTGTTGGGGGGGGACTGTTTTTTTAATCTTTGAGACTTAGTTTCCTAACGTGTAAAATAAAAATGTTGCAATAGGTGATATCTAAAACAAAAGGGACAGGCAACATCTAAAGTTCTTTATCCTCTGGTGCTTCCCTTCAGAAAATTTACAAAGCCTCTCTCTGCCTTCTCATCCCCCTGTTCTGATCAAAACTGCATTTACTTGGGGGGCGGAGCCAAGATGGCGGCATAGAAGCAGCAAGGTCCTGCAGCTCCCACACCGCCACCCTAAACACCCATAAATTATGAGCCCAGATAAAGTCTAGGACTCTCAGACTCACACAAAAATACAGAGAACACATCTCTAGCTGAAGGCAGCTCGGCAGCAGGGGCTCATCTCGGCAGCCGGAATGGAGGCGGAACAGCCTGAAGCAGAGACCGCGGCCAGGCCCGGGGTGGTGGGAAGGAGCCGGGCTGAGCTGAGCCGAGCCCTGCAGCCAGTCTTCAGAGGTTCTGCAGCCTCCAGCACCTCCACATCTGCCAAGGCGTGAGGAATGGGAAGAAAGAGGGGCAGCTCCCACCACAGCGAAGCAGAGACCCGGCCAGCCCAAAACCGCAGCCATAGCCAGGCAAGGCCCCAGGGCAGCCTGGAGGAGCTGAGTCTCCCAAGCCCCAGCCTGAGTCTACTTCAAAGAAAATCTAAAGCGCCTGCCTAAGAGAATCTTCAAATTGTCAGAGATGGTTAGTAAAAGTGAAACTTTGAAAATTAATTTGGGGGCAGTAAAGCAGTTCGGCCAATCTGCCCCTGGGGCAAGGAAGCAATGGGGGAAGGGAACTGTTGGAACCAGCAGAGGCCCCAACCAGGCTGCTTCAGAGCCCCTGGCCTGCGGACTCCGCAGTGGGGCTGAATCGGTTGATCAGGGCCAAGTGCTCTCGCGTTGAGCGTCCTGGATCCAGATCGTGGTCTTGGGTGGTGGTTCTGGGGTGCGCTTTCAGCAAGCCAAAGCTGGGGGGACTTGCAATACCCCCCTAATAGCTCCGA
>CM053599.1:67049084-67116350 GCA_028646575.1 Pseudocheirus occidentalis
AAAAAAAATATAACAAGAGTAGGCTCACATAGGGATGGCTGTGGCATACATGTGGAGAGACACAAAAAACCAGAATATGAGTGGCTAAGGTATACAAGTAGGGGGACAACTCACACCTCCTGATGAATCACTGATGTCTTTGGTTGGTGTCATTATACAATCCAACTGGGTCTATTGCATGCTGGTCTCATCAGATGGTGTCTGCAGGTATATAGTCTCTATCAGGCACCACTCCGCATCAGTTTTGAATGACAGATTCTGAACAATGTGCCACTGGGCATGAAGTTGTGGAGTTCTCTTTGCTTCAAACTTCTGGTTTTATCTGGAGGCCTTGGGTAATGTGCTACTTATCCTTCTTCCCATCCCTTAGGGATGAGTGGGACTAAGCTCTTCAGGGGTTGGTTCAGTTAGAGGAACACTGGGAATTTCCTACTCCCCAGTGGTCAACTGTTCTCCAGTATTCTGTTACACATTATTTCTACTTTGTATATACTTACTATTTATACATATTATATCCTTCCAGTAGAGTATAAGCTCCTTGAGGGCAGAAACTCTTTCTTTCCTTCTTTCCTTCATTTCTTCCTCTCTTTCTTTTTTCCTTTGTATCTCCAACACCAAACAAAAAGCCTTACACATAGAAAGTGCTTAATAAATGCTCATTGCATAGAATGGAATGGAGAGTCCAGTTTGGTGAAGAGTTAGTAATACAATTTGGATGAAATGTAGAATTTACAATGGGAAGAAGTAGAAAATACAGCTAAAAGGTTAGTGGGAGCCAGATTGTAGAAAGCCATAATACCAGGGTAGGGAGTTTCAGGTGAAGTATTTTTCTTGGAAGATTGTTTTGTAACCCACCTATTTGGATGGTGGTTAGGAGCCAGGAAAGGCTGGAAGCAAGAAGGCCACTTAGTATTGCAGCATGGGGTGATGAGGACCCGAACTAGGATGCTAACTATGGATAGAGAGAATAAGATGGATATGAGAAATGTTGGAGTAGTGAAACCGACAAGACTTGGTAACTGATTGGATATGGGAGATGAGGGTGAGGAAGGTTCAAGATGTCTCTAAGTTTATGAATTTGAGCATTTGAGAGGATAATAATACCCTCAATGGAAACAAGGAAAGGAAGAGGTTTGGAGAAGAGGTAGATCTAAGTGAGGGAGGGGAAGACAGTGAGTTCCAGTTTGGACACATTCAATTCAGGATGCCTATACCATATCCAAAAGGAGATACCCACCTAGTAAGTAATGGTGTGTGATTAGTAAGGGATAAACTCTAGTGTCTCTTCTAGCTCTGAAAGAGCTTTGTCTTCTATTCTCTTGGATCATGACTTAGAACCAGACTCTATTTCCCCAGAAGAAGCCCTTCCTTTGAGCTCTGCTGATTGTCCCTAATTAAATCTATATATCAGCCCTATCTTCTTTAAGAGGCAGAGACTTGACACCAAAGAAAGAAATCTCTAATAGCAAAATTTCAGGCACTGTGCTTTTAGATTGGGGGTAGGATGATAAAGAGGAAGACATCTGGCACCCTGAGATGTCATGCTGTAGTGGCCTTTCTGTTGGCCTATGTGATCTGTCCAAGGTTGATTTTTCTTTTATGCTGTTATGTCAAAAAGGGAGCTAATTCTCCCACCAAAACCATAGCAGACATCCTTGGGAGAAGAATTGGCTATAAACCAACATTTAATAGAAACAAAAAGACTTCAGAAAGGGGAAACATTGTGCAAATGTAGCAAGGTTCACATATAGCTATTGTCATTTTGGACAATATGCTCCATAGGTCTTTTCATTTAGCTTGTCACAGAGGAAAGTTCCAGTCAAGTGCTGTGCGTATTCATAGGGTTATAAAGGGCACAGAAGTCATAACTGTGAGCATATGTAAAAATTCTTCTTCAGGATGAAGAAGCCGTGACTTTGCAGCCTTGCCTTAGAGGCAGTTGGGTGGCAGAATGGATAGGATGCTGGTCCTGGAGCCAGGAAGACTCAAGTGCAGTTTCGAAAATTTACTAGCTGTTTGACCTTGGGCAAGTCCCTCAACCTCTGAGTCAGTTTCTTCACCTGTAAAATGAGGATAATAATAGCACCTACCTTATGGGGCTGTTGTGAGGATCCAATGAACTAATACTTGTAAAACACTTAGCACAGTGCCGGGCACATAGAAAGCACTTAACAAATGCTTGTTCCCTTTCCTTCCCTCCCTTGTATCCCAGGGGTATTGCTCCCCCATTATGGGGGTCTGGTTCTGAGCTCAAGAAGACTGATTTCAGTCTTGGGGAAGCTTGAACAGCAAAGAGATGAGTAGTTCTGCCCGCCCTTACATTCCCCATATATTGTGCCCCAGACTCACGGTAAAACTTTGGGGAAATTGTCCTTAAAAAAATTGAAACTTTGGTTTGACTCATGTCTAGGATCTCCCCAAAAGAGAATAAAAGAAACTTCAAGAAAAGTTGCTCAATGTAAAAGCAGATATAATAAAAGCAATGCTTAAAATACAAAAGCCTCATAATGCATACATTGACAAATATTTTAAACATCAAAGAGCAGTCCAGGACAATGCATTTATAAGAGCCCATATGTTTCCATGCATAAATAGATGCAGAGATGTATGTTATCCATAACCTCTCCCATACTCTCCTGGGAGATATGTGGGACTGCTGAACACGTTTCACCCTCACTTCACAGAAGCAGGTATTTTAATTCTGTGTGCGTGAAACAAAGGCATATTGCAGAATCCCAGAATCCCTGAGTAGGGTGTGTGTAGGAGAAAAGGCAGATAGGAGCCATATTGTCAAGGGTCTTGAATGCTAAGTTAAGAAGTTTGTATTTTGTTTTAGGATAATGCCCCTTATCCCTTCTCTTATTTCCCCCTCCTCCCCAAACTGAAAGTTTTTTAATAGGAGAACTATGTGTGTAAAATGGTGTTCTAGTTAGGAAGCTGAGGCTGATAGTGTGGGTTGGACTTTAGGCAGGGAGGTTTGGGCTCTCAGGTGCTATTCTGACAATATCTCCATGAACTCAAGCTTCTGAAGGAAGTATTTCAAACATAATAAGACTAATGAGGGAAATACCCTGATATGGAATGAGGCACCTCCCCTGGGTCTGGCTGTCTGGGGAGAGACATTTTCTCTGGCTCAGCATTGAAATATTTGCACTCTGGAATGATGCAGAAGCCCCTTATTGGTCCCTATGGTCCTTGTTACTGGGGGTTGTGTGAAAGATGATTGGTAAACGAGCAGGAAAAGCTGCCAAATCAGTAAGTTTAAAAGAAGAAACAACTTCTGCTTTCTCTCTCTCTTCCTCTCTTCCAAGTATGCTGGGACTCTTCCAGCTCTCCTCCAGATTTACAGTGAGAAGGTGTGGGAGGGGAATTTCTGTCTCTTCCCCCCTTCCCCAGCAGCCATTATGGCAGCTACCCAAACATGGCAGCAAGAATATGGACTTGTCCAGGTGAGCTGGAGACTGGATCTCAAGTTCCTAGCTACCCTTCTGCTTTGTGTTCTTTCTCTGAGTATGGGTGACTGAACAGTGATCCTGAGATAGACTTTCCTAGCCTTGGAACCCTGATGTGTTCAAGAGGTCTGGAGTAATGGAAAAGTCTAGATACTGGTTGCCCAACAGCGGATTCTTTCTACAGCTAGACTCTTTTAAGAGAATACTAAGAGAATAAACCATCTATGACTGACTGGCCAGAAGATAGACACCTAATGAGAGAATTGCTGCATACTCTAAATATAGTAGGTGATTTGTGATGTTGGCTGATACTGATTATGAAAAACAAAAATTTGAAGACTACTTGTCTGGCAAATTGTTTTACATGTTGTACAGAGGGGCTTGGAATAGAATCCCCAGAAAGGCTCTGATATTGTGTGATGGTGATAGAAGGCAAGAATACCAGTGATGGCTTTCAGGACTTTGTTTTTGAAGAAGCTGAATAGCTTCCTATTGACAACTGAGTAAAATTCATAATCCTTAAGTGGGCATTCGAGGCCTCATAGCTGGAAGCCCTACCCCCTTTGCCAAGCTCTCCATCCTTTAAAGACCCAACTCCAATGCTACCTCCTCCAGAAAGTCTTTACTGATGCCTCCTAATTAGTAATGACCATACTTTATACTCCCTCCACCTATGCAGACTTCACATAGCACTTTGCTGTATTTCTATTATGAACTTATTAAGGTTTCCATGACAATATCCTCTCAGGGTTCTCTGCTTACCTTTCTGAGTCTTTCTGTCTCTTTTGTTAAATCTTTGTTCTTCCATACTTTATATATGGGTTTCTGTTCTTCACTTTCTTCTTTTTTTCTCTCTAATATGTCTTCTTTAGTAGCAAGAGCTATTGCTCTGACTTTGTTATCACCTTCATGTAACTGACTTTTTTTGTTATTTAGTTATTTCAGCCATGTCTGACTCTTCATGGCCCTACTTGGGGTTTTCTTGGCAAAGATACTGGGGTGTTTTGCCATTTTCTTCTCCAGCTTGTTTTATAGATGAGGAATTGAGGCATATAAAATTAAGTGACTTGCCCAGGGTCACATAGCTAGGAAATGTCCGAGGCCAAATTTGAACTCAGGAAGAGGAATTTCTCTGACTCCAGGACCTGTACTCTATCCACTGTGCCACCTAGTTTCTACTATGTGGCTACCAAAGCTTTGGGTATAGCCCTGCTCTCTCTCTCTCTCTCTCTCTCTCTCTCTCTCTCTCTCTCTCTCTCTCTCTCTTTCTCTCTCCATTTCCATGTATACAACTCTCTGTTGAATATCAATCAATAAATATTTACTAAATGTCTACTGTGTGCTAGACACTAGTGATGCAAAGACAAAAATGAAAATATTGCTGACTTCAAGGAGATTAATCTATAGAAGGAGAGACATAATATATCTCCACTTAGATACCCTACAAATTACTTGTAGCTCAACATATTCTAGTAGGATTTCCTGTTTTCCCCAAAGCCTATTCCTCATTCCAATTTCCCTATTTTTGTTGACGGCACTATCATCCTTCTAATCACTCTGATCTGAAACCTCAGAGTAATTTTTAACTCTTCCATTTATCTCACTCCCACATCTAATCTATTAAAACCTGTCAAGCCTAGCTGGGCAATAGTGCCAATATCCATCTCTTCTTTTCTACTCCCACCACAACCACTTTAATTCAGTCCCTTGTTACCACTCATCTGGACCACTGTAATAACCTTTTAAATGGTCTTTGAGCCTCCAGTCTATTCCAGCCCACTTTTCCTAAGGCTTTTCCATTTACTAGTCATATGGCTAATTGATTCATTTTCCTAATGTTCGTTCTGGTAATGTCCCTTCTCTACTCACAACCCTTTAATGGTTCTCCATTGCCTACTGATGAAGGATAAATTCCTGACCCTGGTTTCCAAGCATCACAGTCTGGCTCCAACCTACTTTCCCAGTCTTATCTCACCCCTTTTTCTTTCATTTACTCTATGTACCAGCTAAATGAGACTACTACCCATAATCTGTTCTCAACTGGCCCTGCCTTCTCTCTATATTTTTGCTCTTACTGACTTGCATGCCTGGAATAGATTTCCCTCCTCCTAAACTGTTATCTGTTAAAATTCCTCTCTTTCTTTAAGATCCAGACATGTACCATCTACAGCAAAAAGTTTTCCTTGTTCTCTCCTCCACAAATTAATCGGAGCACTTTACCTGGACCACTCCATTATATTTATCTCATTCTCAATTATATCAGTTATTTTTATACATTCCATTTCCTCCCTATTAGATTGTAAGTGCAATGAGAGCAGGGGCTTTGTGAAAAGTGCCTTAGAGCTATCAATATTCTTGATAGAAGTGTAGAAAGAAATTGCATGAATTCAATTAAATTCAATAAATATGTATCAGGTGGTTTTGTGAGCAGAGCACTGTTTAAATCATAAGGTGACACTGATAACTACTCTCTGGGAAGTTCCACACTCACCTTTGTGTATGTTCCACTGGACAGTTACGCAAAGCACCATGCTCTGTATGATTTCCAGAGAGTCAGCCATCTTCTAAACCTCATCTCTGCCTTCACTGAGCAGTACTCTCTTATCGAGGGCTTTGTGGATCTATCAAATTAGAAGTTTGTTTGGAGCCCCAATCATCTAAAAAAAAACCACTCCGCTTCTTTTTCTAGCCTTGTTGGGGGGGTCCCCCTCTCCAGTTATTTTTAGTCATGTGATGGTGGTGGTGGGAATAATGGAACTGCTTCATTACAGAATCAGAGAGATATGCTTGGATACCATTTGTAGCATTTATATGCTGATTTTTTTTCTTTTCTTTTTTTAAAATACTATTTGTTATACAGTATATAATTGAGATGACATAAGCAACACAAGGCATAAATAAAAACTTATCTAAAGAAAGAAATTACAGGTCTGGCTAAAAAAAAACCCACACTAATGAACAATGCATAATAAACCTATAAAACATCTATCAAGTGCTTTTGCAAAGCTGCCATTCTTCTAGACTCTGAGGTTCCCTAGACATAGGATTCTTAGGAAAGTTATAGGAAATATAGTTTGCATGGAGTGCCTGCTTGATGCTCAACTCAATACATAAAGGGACAGACACTGAAAGAACTCTGATTCTGGGACTTAGAACACAGGGGACAGATGTGGGATGTAGGAGGAGGTAGGCAGGAGAAACCCAAAGTTCCCATGGCAGGTGATGTTCTCCATTTTGACTACCTTATCCTGGCAGAGACCTCCAACCTTGAGAGACCGTAGCTAACTCTTCACAGAATAGGATGTGGAGTATCAGTAGGCAGTGCCTACAGGGAACTGTGCTGTTCTCATTGGTTCTGATGTCTCTGTCTGTGTCTGTATCTCTCTCTGTCTCTCTCTTTCTGTCTCTGTCTCTCTCTGTCTCTCTGTCTCTCCTCTCTTCCCCTCCCTCCCCTAAGATTTGGTCTTTAACTTAACATCCATCTGATTCACTTGCACCTCCCCCTCCTCATTTCCTTTCATTAGCACCCCTCATCCAAATCTTCATTATTCCGTATGGCAGGATGGGACAGGGGTGGTTCTAGGAGAGATCTGAAGTTTAGATAGAGTTTAGGTATGAGCTTATGGAGCTCACAGTCCAGCAGAGAAGGAAAGCACTGATAAATATAATGAAAAATACTGTAAGATAAAAATGAATTAGGGAGGTATGGTACTAACCAAACACCATGTGAGATCTGAGGACAGGAGCTTGTTAGCAACAGGAGATCAGGAAAGGCTTTCTGGAGGAGGTAACATCTGAGCTGGGCATCCGAAGTGCCCATAAAGGGAATGTACACCAGACCTGATTCACAGGTGAGGGAGTTGAAATTGATTGGCTCATTAATCATGTGAAAAGGGAAACTAATGGATCATCCAGAGCAAACACTTAGCTTGACTTTGTTTGATGCCATCATTGGTTCCGTCGTCTGAAATATCCTCTTTGAAAATGAACCACACTTTTCCATCTTTAATAGTGGGCTCCCCGACAGAAGCAGATACCAACCAATACATGGGTCATAGAAAACTATTTGCTTCAGTAATCTCCAACTGGTAGATAGGCTCCAACTGGTCGAATCCCAGAGGAATAAATGTCTTTTTGTTTCTTTTGGAATCTGAGACTACAAAAACAAATCAGAAAAATTCAATGGAGAGAAACCCTACAGCTTCTAGCCCCTCCCAACTCCTTCACCCATAATCAAAGGCACAGGCTTAAACCTGCCTCATAGGGAAAATGCCTGTCCTTATTCAGGCTTCGGTGGACCAATCAGACAATGGGGATTTTGAGTGGGGGTGGGAATGAGGGGAGTCACATTGATTTGGCAAATTTCATGGACCATCATAATCAGTTGGTCAGAGAAGAAAGCACATAACTGATCCAATTAAGTGGTACCATTTTGTTTTGAGGCTTTTTTGATCAAAATGTGGCAAGGTCTTTTCCTGCATATCCATTTGATGGTTCTTGGCAGCTCTAACCCTTTGTTTCATGAAGTCTATCTGCACCATACCCTGGATTTTTGTAATGAGATCTATCAAAGAGGACACAGCTAGGCTCTCTATTCATATGACTGTTAAAAGTGGGAAGTCCAAGTTTAATGTGAATAAATACACATATATGTATTATATATATATGTATATATCCCATTTAATACTGAAAAAAATTCAGAAAAGCATTAACAATGTGTCTACTATAGAGGAAAGAAAGTTCCCTGGATTCAGAGTTAGGAATATTGGGTGTTTTATTCTTATTTCTCCCTTCAACTGAAAGTACTCTCTCCAAAGTTACTAATGATCTCTTAATTCTGAAATCTAATGGCCTTTTCTCATTCATCATCTTTCTTGACATCTCTGCAGCATTTAACACTGTCGACTGCCCTTTCCTTCTGGGTACTATCTCCTCTCTGCTATTGATGGCACCGTTCTCTCTTGGTTGTCCTCCAACCTGTCTGACTATTCCTCCTCATCTTTCTTTGCTGAATCATCATTTGCTGTTCAGCTGTTTTTCAGTCATATCTAACTCTTTGTGACCCTATTTGGGGTTTTCTTGACAAAGATACTGGAGTGGTTTACCATTTCCTTCTTCAGCACATTTTTACTGATAAGAAACTGAAGCAAACAGGGTTAAGTGACTTGCCCAGGGTCACATAGCTAGTAGGTGTCTTAGGTAAGATGTGAACTCAGCCAGATGGGCCTTCCTGACTCCAGGACTGGCACTCTCTCTATCGCACCACCAACCTGCCCATACAACATGTTGTCGTTCAGTTGTACTGAACTTTTTGTGACTCTCATGAACCATATAATGTCAATAACATCCATAGGGTTTCCTTGGAAAGCATACTGTTGTGGTTTGCTATTTTCTTCTCTAGTTCATTTTACAGTTGAGAAAACTGAAGCAAACAAAATTAAGTGACTTTCCCCATAACTAGCAAGCGATTTGAATTCATGAAGATAGGTCTTGCTGACTCCAGGTCAGGAGCTCTACCCACTTTGTCAGCTAGCCAAATTTAAATGCCACCTCCTCCAGGAAGAATTCTTTCATGTTGGAAGTCAGTGATTATCTTATTAGGACAAAGGGGGTTGATCTACAGATTCTCTAATCAACTTGATGAGTTTAAAGCATGGTGTGCCTTTATTTGGAACTTAATGAGCTTAGTGAGAAAGGAAGTCTTTGTTCTTGAACTTTTCATTACACTTACTTACAGGGGATATAGACATGCCAATAAGTGTCTTATTAAAAGGACAAAAGATCATCCAGATCTGATTAAGCCCCGACAGCTAAGGCTCTCCTCAAGATGGATCTGTTAGTTCAGAAACCCTAAATTTGAGGGTTTGGGGATTTTTTTTTCTGACTAGAGAAGGGGAATCTCTGAACTTTTTGCCAATTAGAAAGAGAAGATCTCACACATGGCCCCTGGTGCTAAGAAGAACAGATCTAAGGGACTTTATACATGACAAGAAGTAGGAAGCAATGATCCCAACCATCCTACCCTCTCTATTAAAGTAAGTTAGGCAGTGTATTTCCAAATGGGGAAGGCTATGCCTACCTAGCAGCTTGAAGGTATTTCTCTTTTAGGAAGTGTGCAAACCATAGGGAGGCACTAAGAGTCTGGAAGAGACTGAATAGGACTTTGTGGAAAAGAGGGATTCATCAGAATATTGGGGTATTACCTAAATGACAAACTCAAGTTCAGTTCTTTTCTCAGAAGAATCCAAATCACAGAGTGCAATTTTCAGAAAGACTTTAGGACCGTGATGGGAAAGAAGGACCCAGAAGAAAAGGAAAATAATGTTTATCATTTGTGGGCAATTTTTAAGTTTCTGTACATGTGGGGTGGTTGTTGTTTTAAATTTTCTACATGGCTAAATAAGTCTTGTCCAATATCTTACATGCACTTTGTTATAGGATTCAGGGACTCTTACACATCTTTGTAAAAATCTAGATGCTAGCTTCACACAAGCTATATTTGGAGATTTCCCAAATACGCAATCTAGGTAGGTGGAAATCATGAGTCATGGAGACATTGATCTTTCAGGTCACCCTAAAACTGAACCCAGAGCACATTTATGATTCTATAATATATGTACTTTAAAAAATTACTATTATTGTTTTATTCTAGCTGTCCGTAAAGAAGTAGTTATGTGGAACAGTGGCTAGAAACTGAAGTCAGGAAAACCTAGAGTTCAAAGCCAGCCTCAGACACTTAGATTATGTGGCCTTGGGAAAGTCACCTAATGACTGCCTGCCTCAGTTTCCTCATCTGTAAAATGGAGGTGATGATAGTACCTACTTTCCAGGATTGCTGTGTAGATAAAATGAAATTATATTCATAAAATGCTTTGCAAACTTTAAAAGTCTATGAGATACTAGTTATCACATGTGTCATATTATTCTTTTAGACAACAATCTCTTTGTGTCTTATAAAACCTGGCATTTCTCTCAGACCCCAAACTGCTATATACAGTTTTCATTCCGTTAGTATTCCACAAAATTATCATGTGCCTACATAATTATGTACAGATAACTGATAGGTGCCGGGGATACTCAAATTTTAGATAAAACTCAGTCCCTGCATAAAGTTTGTAGTACATTGGGACAATAAGATAAACATAATACAGAATATTACACAATAATATTGCCCAAAGATGGGCAAGCAAACTGAGGTCCATGTGGGAAGGTGGTTATTGACTGTGAAGGTTTCAAGGATAAGATGTGATGATTTAGGCTTTAGAAGATTTTTTTCAGGGAATAAATGTTGAATTGAATGAAATCCAACATTTACACAAAGATAACTAGCAACAGGCAGTATATTCTAAGTACCCAATGGGCTATGCCAATCGTAGGTGGATGCTAAAGGAAAATGGAGGAAGGAATAAGAACTTAGGGCTGGGCAATCTCAGAAAGTTCATGGAAAGGGAGGATTTATATTGGATTTTGAAGGCAGGATGTTACTCAGAAAGGTAAAGGAATGGGGAGGGGATTCTGGACAGTTGTGGGGTTGGAGGTAGGGAGTAGGATAAATCAAGGAATTGAGAACATATGATTATGCTGGATGAGTTTAGGGCATAATGTGGAGAGAGTAAGGCCACTAGACAGAGGCTGGGGAAGAAAGGAGGATCCCTCTCAGGAAACATCCTCAATCCATAAATTTGGGCTCCCCAGCATAACTGTATCCATACATTTGGTCTCTCCAGCATAACTGTATCCATACATCTGAGCTCTCCAGCATAAATTGAACTATGCATTCTGCCCCTTATCTTTGATCAAATTCATTCCAGGATTCCTAGTTATGTTCTGTGCAACCAGCCTAGTGTGGTTCTGTGCAAAGCTACTAGAAATATATAGGGACTGAATTTATGGCTTTGGCATCCCAAAGCTCATAGAATTTAAGTCTGGAAAGGGCCATATAGATTATCTAGCCCAACATTCTCATTTTAGAGATTGAGAAACTGAGACCCAGAGGAGAAAGCTACTTCCTTGCCCAAGGTCACAGTCTCTACAGTCTGTGGCAGAAATGGGATTGATACACAGGTCTTCTTCCTCCCTGGTCAGGGTTATTTCCATTCTATAAAAAGACACCATTGCAAAAATGGTGCCTCTTGGTTTTTAGTAATTCTCTTTATGCCATTTTTAAGGGTGCTAACAAAAGAATCAGACTGTCTGTTATGTAAAAGAAAAGCAAACACAATAAAAACATGTAACATGTTCTCCTTGACTAAGAGAAGACAGTCCCTGAAATCTGTTACTGACTAAGATCAAAGGATTTTAGAGTCAAAAGGGACTTTAGAAAATGACTAGTCAGATCCCTTTTTAAATGTGGAGGACCAGAGACTCAGAAATCAGACAGGGAGTAAACAGCAGAACCCAGGGCAGGGTTCTGTTTAGTTCTGCGTCCAAACCCAATATTATTTCCATTGTACTGCATCCCCTCATCATTCTTCCACTGAAGTCGACTGAGTGGCATGTAGGAAGTATCGTAGATTTAGATTCCAGAAGCTTTGAGTTCAAATCCTGCCTCAAACACTTGTTGACTGTGTCACCTTTGGCAAGTCACCTGGTCATTAAGCGTCAGTTTCCTCATCTGTAAAATTGGGATAATAAAAGCACCTACAGCATAGGGTCATTTTTGAGGAACAAATCAAAAGTGTGAAGCACTTGGTAAACTTTAAAGCCTCAAGAATACTAGTTTTATGTGCGTATATGTATGTATGCATACATAAAATAATAATTTCTGGGTTTTTTTTACTTCCAAATGAGAACATGAAATGGGAACAGAAAGGGAAACAATGATGGTAGGAAATGACATTTGGCTCAGGGTGATATGTTACCTTGGGTCAGGTGAAAGGCAGAGACAGGGATGATCAAAGGATAGTCACATGCTAGGGAGCTGCCCAGAGAACTCACAGGATCACAGGATAGGAATCATCTCAGAAAGTGACCTCATCCCTATCCTTCCTTTTAATGAGGTAATGATCTTTTTACCCTTAGACTTCACGTAATTCTTTGTCGGACTTCTCCAATAGTACATATTCTGTGTTGTTTTGTATTACAATTAATTGTGCATGTGGCATATTTCTACATGTTTTGTTGAAATGGGCCTGAAACCCATTCCTTCATATAGTGATCCAGGACATGTCTGTGTCCATGAATAAAATACACCCCTCCCCACCCCCAATGCCTTATTTCTTCAACTGACTGATGCATAGACCATCAAATATGATTCCCCCCCCCCTTTCTCCAAGCACTGGGCAGAGTCCCACTTAAGCCGTCCCAGGGCGATCAGAATCTCTCTTGGGTCTAAAGGCCTCCAGAAAAGGAAACTCCACAACCTAATTAAGAGCATCTGAGGCCCTGTGCAGAGAAAGTGACTCGACAAAATCCTACTTTGAAATAATCAAAAGCAAGATAAAAACAATCCCCAAACTCAATGCCTTTGAAGATCAGGCAGAAGGAAGGGGAAGATGTATAAAGCACTGGATGCCTCTTGCCCTATGTGGGGACAGAGAGAGAGGAATCTGAGCGGCAGGTCAGGAGAGGCCAGGGGAGATGAAGGCTCAGACCTAGTCTCAAAGCCAAGGCTTGCTCCACCCCACTGCTCCACTTCATTAATATCGTTATGGAAACTTTTTCCAGTCTCCTTGGAATTTACTTTTGTAGCTGTCTAAAAAGTCCAAGAAACCCCAACGCTGGAAGCCAATCCCTGTTCCAAGCTTGTGTTAGTGGACTTCTGATTTGTAGTCCTAGAGAGAGAAACTGAGGCCTGTATTCAGGGTCACATCGATCATTGTATATATCCAGAATTGGGAGGGACCTTAAACGTCTAAGGAAGATGATAAAATAAAATGCCTCTCCCACTCTTTGTGGATGTGAGAGGGCCATGGATATGAAGAATCACATATATTTTCAGATTTGGGGTGTGTATTGATAGGTTTTGGTAACTGGTTTTTTTTTCTTCCTTTTTTAAACTATTCTCTGATATATGACACCCTTCCCTGGGAGAGAGGTGGAGGGCAGGGGAGGGAGACAGGAGAAATTTAGGCAAATGTAAAAATAACAGATGTCAATAAAAATTTATTTTTAAAAAGGGCCCTTAGAGGATAATCAATTCCAATTCTTTCACTTTACAGAAGAGGAAACTGACTTCCAAGGAGGTTAAGTGACTTGTCCAAGGTCATATAGGATGTTAAACAACACAGGTACAATATGAATGTGACTATACTTTGGAGTATAAGTAAAAAAAAAAAATCTTCCATTGGCTTTTTCCTGTTGTAAGGGAGTTGTCTTTAATAGACTTAATCACAGAAAGGGGCCACTAATGAGATGTTAAACTAACTGATAAATTGTGGCCACAGCTAGGTGATCCCTTTATGAGGTACAAACACGTCCCTTGAGTGAATCAAAGGGAATGATGCTGGAGGATGAAGGTTGACAGGCTCTGCCTCCAGGTAGCCTTTAAACATCGGGTGAGTAAGTCTAGGGCAGAGACCAGAAGAGGAGCCCTGTCCCCAACCAGACATCCGCAGAAGACTCGGGGATAGAGAAGGAGAGGCCGCGACAGAGGTATCCACCTCCTGTCTGGGAATGAGGCTGCTGGGAGAGATGGGCAGTGAGACAGAACCAGTGCAGCTGAAACTTTCCTGGTAGGGTTCTCAAAGCAATAAACCCACATCTTTGTTCTCCCTGGTGGAAGCCTTTTGGGGAGCATGGGAAAGTCTCTTTACTTTTCTTTGTTTGAGATTTTTATTTTGTATTTACAAACATGTTAACCATAGACCTTTGCTAATCTGGGTGTACTTAATGGAAATATGGCAAGGAAATGAGTGGGGACTGTTCCCAGAGAAGGAGAGCTAGCTTAAACACTTAAATAAGGGACGTTGCCATGTTTTGCTGCCGTGCATCAATCTCTGACTGATGGCTTTGAACTACAAAAAACAGAGGTTCAACTCTTTTGGTAACAATTTCCTTTGCAGAGGTGGAGCATTCTCAACTAGCCAGCGAGTCAACAGTAGGGGGGCAAATAGGAGTAATTAAACAACTTTGTCCACCCCCCCACAGGTGCCACAACTGATGATTTGATCCTTTACAATTGTGAGATACAGATCTTTCCACTTCCTCCTCCAAATAAACCCTATTTTTAAATCCCAGACCACCCCATCTATTCCTACCTTTTCTCCCTTCCTAATTAGAGGACTTGAAGATTCCCAAGTATCCATATGGGAATGGGAGAAACAAATAACACCTTGCCTTCACACCAATTAAGATGCCATAAAGTCCAACAGAAGATTAGAAATTGAGGAAAACTGTCGGGACTATCATAACCTATATAGGAAACTGGAATTTCTCTTGTACATAAGAAAAGACCAGAAATGCCCATCCCTGAACCACTGACTGCACTCCAAAGTTTTAGGCTCCTCACCCTCATTCAGCTTCAAACACTTAGGCTTTGTGAAGAGGTTATCTTTCATCTTCTTGATTTGGCTGCTATGTTACTACTAAACCAAGAAAGCATTTGCTACAAAATGGTGGAGAGTCAATAAACTCCCTACTCCCACTGCCCGTTTAAGATCAGATCGTTAAAAGGGAGAGTTCCCTGAAGTGGGAACCAAGCAGTCTAGGTTCTAGTCTTGTTGGTCCATAACTTTCTGAGTGGATTTGAGAAAGTCATGTGTCTCTTGTACCAGGTAACTTCCCAAATGAGGTCCATTCTGCCTCTTCCTTCTATCCAACTCCAAGACTGCCTCACTTGCCTACCTACAATGCCTCTCCAAGATATGTGGCGTGATATCAGCACTTGTTACACCCGCGCCACTCCCATGAGGATAATAAAAAAATTAAAAACAATATACTTGTTAACATTCATATAGTGCTTTAAGAGTTGCAAAATACTTTTATATATGTTCATCCTCACAGCAACCTAGTGAGGGGGACACTATTATTATTCCTCTTTTATAGATGAAGAAATTGAGGCTGAGATGTTGGGTAATCTGCCCATGATAACACAACTAGGAAATGTCCAAGGCAAGATTTGAACTCAGGTCTTCCTGACTTCAAGGTGGTACTCTTTCCATTCTACTACCTAACATGGGGTTGAATAGAAGGCTATGCATTTTTTAAGGAAGAAAATACAGGGGCAGCTACGTGGCTCAGTGAATAGAGCACTGGCCTTTGAATCAGGAGGACCTGAGTTCAAATGCGACCTCAGACACTTAACACAAAAACTAGCTGTGTGACTTTGGGCAAGTCACTTAACTCCTGTTGCCCTCCAAAATAAGGAAGAAAATACCCTGAATATTTTGAGAGGAAAGATATATTTCTTGCCAGAGTGGGTAGGGGGAGGTTCCCGGAAAATTAAACTTAGAAAATGGTGCTTGAGCCTTAAATGAGCTCTATAAGAAAAAGAGGTAAGATATTCTGGTCATACGGAACAGGCTGAGTAGGCGTAGCTGCAACCATACTGGCATACTTAGGGTGGCTGTTAGCACATATTCTTAGATCTGCTTTACTAGAAAAGACATCTGTTTAAGGGGCCAACAATCATTTTTAATTTCACTCACTAGTTCAGAGGAAAAGTCAAAACCCTGAACTTCAGAGAAAATACAAGCAGAGAAAAACCAACGGACAGGACTCTGTCTGCCTGAATCAACTCTATACTTTACATATATCCCTGGATCAAGAGCCTTTACATCTGAGCAGTCAGGGAGCTCTGAACATACAACCACTCACAATTTTGACCAGGGAATCACAAGATCTTTTTCATAAGTGAGCCCCCAAGGCAAAATACCAGTTCAGAGTAAATATACACTTCTCAGAGCCAGAAGGCATCACAACCCTTGTGACTCTGTGCCTAATTAGAAATTAACAAAAGGTGTGAAAGCCTTCCTACAAGCAAGCCTCCCCTAAACAAGCTTCCCTTAATGGGCTTGACATTGAGGCCTATTAATGGGCTGAGCAGATCTTAAATTATGTTACATTAATGTTACAGTAGGAGGGAAGAGAGTGCACGTCATGTTTAGTAGCAAAGAGGTGAAAGGGAACAAGAAGATTGCCTTTACTTGGGAAGGGAAGAAGCCTTTTGGACAAGCAGAATTTCAGAATGTTTTTTAAATGTGTATAAGGTGAGGGGATGAGGGAAAGATCAGGTGCAGGAATATTAGGAATTGTGCATTATAAATATTTTTCTGGAGCAGATTAAAAGGGCAACAATAGATGGAAAATGAAAAGTGGGCTGACTGTTTAGAACAGAGAGGTTCTGTTTCAATGCCTTGTGCATTCCCCAGCTCCTGACTGTCAAGAGGCTTGGGAGACTGTCTGTCTAACTTTCTAGGAAGAAGGAGAGACACAGAGAGAGACAGACAGACAGAGACAGAGAGGAGACAGACAGAGAGACAAAGAGACAGAGAGACAGAGACAGAGAGAGAGAGAGAGAGAGAGAGAGAGAGAGAGAGGAAGGTAGAAAGAGAAAAAGGAAGAAAAGAAGGAAGGAAGGAAGGAAGAAAAGAAGGAACGAAGGAAGGAACTCATACTTTTTTTCTGTCTCCTTTCCTTGATCCCCAGCATCTTGTAGCACTCATCTTCATACCCCTTTGGTTGATCACACACACTCACACACTCACACACACACACACACACACACACACACACACACACACACACACACACAGAGCAATCCTGCCCAAACTTAGTTTCTTTCTCCCTTTCCTAGACCTTCCGAAGTTTCACACACCTTAGGTAGCTCATGGTGTACCACCAAGAGGAGTCCCAAGTTACTTTTTCTTCTCTTCCCTACTCCTACATCTCCCAGGAAAAGGGAAGAAAAAACCATAACAGGATATCCCTCTCTAGTCTGGAACTGCTCAGTGTTCCAGGTTCAGTTATAATTGAAGAGTTTTAGCCTCCATCTAGTCCATGCTCTACCAACTGATGAAGCAGAAACCATAAATCAAACAGCAAAGCATTTCATTAGGACAGACTGGCAAAAGAAACAACAAGGGAAAATGAAGCAGCAGAATAATTCTCTGTGCTACCACCTCATAAGTGAAGGGATACAATCTTCCATAATCCTGGGATTATGAAGTGAGGAATGAAGCACTTGGTAGAAAATTCATAATGTTTGATGGGAGTGGGGGAGAGGGAACCTTTGACTTGAGAGAAGGGGATAGGGAATTGGTGGGTAGTGATAGATACTTTGTAAAAGCATCAATAAAACATTTTTAAATGTACAGAGTACAAGAAGGAAGTAGAAAACTACCCAAAAAGAAGTACAAAAGGAGACACAAGCTACCTTGTTAGAGTTAATATATAAGCATTTCTTTCTTGAAAAATCTATATATAGTAGAAGCTCATAGTTCCTTATTTAATTCACTTTTCTTGTTCTTCCCTACATGTTGATACTGGTTGATTACTATGGTCACAATTTGAAATGATGCATTAAAAAAGAAAACTCATGAACCTAGATGAGGAAGGCCTAGCACAGCTCTCATGGATCTGTCTCTGGGTGGTCATTTGTTCCTCCTCATCATCTAGACCTCTTGCAGTCTTTTTGGCTTGGTGTTGGAGCTCTCTTTGCTACTGTCCATCAGTTCTACTTGTTCAATTGCTGGATGTTTTCCTCCATTAGCCTCTGCTGAAGCACCACCATACCTCCACATCCACCTGTCTCTGAAGCTACTTCCGGGTCAAAATGCTTCTGCCATCTCTTAGGGCTGGAGATTGTCCATGGGGCAAAGTGGAAGGGAGGAATTATTATCCTTCTTCTTAGACTGCTACAGGCCAACAACTTTTTAAAAGAGCCAATCCATACATTTTCAGCTCTTTTGCTAGTCAGGCCCAGGCCTGAAGCCAAAAGTCACATGTCAGAATTTTTTCTTTCTGTCTTTTCCCCCTGCATTGAAGATTCCCTGTTCTTACTCCCAGATGGGCTAGATATTCTTTCAATTTCTGCCTGAGTCTTGAAATGTCTTTAAAGTTTTGCCATGTTTCAGTGAAGCACTTAATAACCCTGGAGAGGAAGGGGTAGAACTAATGACCTTTGCCCTTCATTGCTGTTGCTGGGTCAAAGGGCTATGTACCTTTTATAAATGTAAAAATAATTTGATTCCATGACAAATCCAAGAAGTCATAAAACCATGGGGAAGTATAGGTCTATAAGATTTTAGAGCTGGAAGGGGCCTTAGAGCTTACCCAGTATGATGCCTTTATTTTACAGATGAGTCTAGTCAGTGGTATGCTGCCAGCCTGCACTAGCTCTGGAGAGCTAATTGTTAAATTTTCAGTGTGAGATTTTACATATTGGAAATAAGCAAATGCCATAAATCAGGGCTTGACTTATTATTCCATTGAAGATTTAAGAAAGTGATGGAGAAAATGTTAATAATATAGATTAAATTTAAGTCTGTGTGTGTCATGGGGCAGTTAGGTGGCACAGTGGATAGCTTGCCTGGCCTGGAGTCAGGAGGATATGAGTTCAAATCTGGTCTCACACACTTACTAGCTGTATGCCTCTTGGCAAGTCACAACTGTGATTGACCAAAAAAAGTGCATCATTCATTCATATATATATATATATATAGAGAGAGAGAGAGAGACACACACAAATATGTATGTATGTATGTATGTATGTATGTATGTATGTAAAATAACATTTACCAGCTCACTCCTGAATCTGGTGTTATGCATTTACATTTTTCTGTAAAGTCAGCTGTTAAACATTTACCAGCACATTACTGAGTCTAGTCCATGTAAGTTCAGAGCTTGGGTCATCAGGCTATAGGTTATACATACATTACCTCACTTGGTCCTTTTGATGATCTTTTGAGGTAACTAGTTCAGAGTTTATTACTCCTAGGGTAGCAAAGAACTGACTGAGGCTCATGCATGTGAAGTGATTGCCCCCAGTTTATGCAACCAAGAAATAGCCAAGGTTTAGACCCAAGTCTTCATCTTGCAAAGTCAGCACCCTTCTATCATACCACTGTGTGTGACCATCACTCCTACTGAGGATCATGCAGCTTCCCTCAGTTTGGGAAGCCTAGGCTTCTAAGTGCATCTTTTCTCTTAGTGCTAGTAACTCCATGAAAAAGTCCTTGGCAAGACAAGGTAGAGCAGGATGTCACCTGAGATGGCTACTCTGTGCTGGAGTTCCAAGCACATAATTACTGCAAAGTATTCAGCATAGTTCCTGTTTCCCAACAGCTCTTCTGGGGCTCATCTGCCCCTGATACACACCACAGAACTCCAATTAACATTAATAAGAATCACATGAACTCATTAAGTGACAAACAGACCCCCCATTCTCTCCCATACGGTGAGGACAGGGGGCTGATTTTCCTATAGCAGCTGCCTCTGAGAGTAGAGTTATTTCTTGTTACATTTTTATGCTGTTGAAAGAGTTATGATTACCTGATTCATTGGAGCTAATAGCCCCGATGAGCTTTCCTTCCACAGTTTAGCAAGTTTAATTTATTGCCAGAGTTTAGATATTAAGTGTCTCCAAGGGCCTGATGTTCAGTCTGCAGGAGCTGATCTAGAAAAGGTAGGATGAAATAGACCCATGCAACTAAGTGGAAATACTCAGCCCAGAGTAAGGGAAAGGAGATGATTTGGGTTGGCAAGCCTGTCCAGACACATCTAGCATATGATGGTTGGTCCTAGAAACCACATTGAAGAAGGGACTTAGATTAATTGGAAAGTGTCCAGAGGAAGGGAATCGGGATGGGACTCAAGTTCATGAAGACCATTTGAAGGAAGCTGGGTTATTTATAGGGAGGCTGGGTGCTATCGTGGATAGAATGTTGGGTCTGGAATCAAAAAGATGAGTTCAAATCCAGCCTCAGACTAGTTGTGTGACCCTGGCAAGTCACTAACCCTATTTGCCTCAGTTTCCTCATCTGTAAAATGAGATGGAAAAGGAAACGGCAAACCACTCCAGTATCTTTGCTAAAAATGGAGTCACAAAGAGTTGGACATGACCAAAAAGCCCAACTTAGCAATAAGAAAAAAGAAAAGAATCTTAGACTATTAGAGTTTAGAAGGGTTTTTGAGATGTCATCTGAAATAATCATTTTTCAGAAGAGAAAATTAAGATCCAGGGAAATTAAATGTCTTCATCAGGTTCCTACAACCTGTAGTAAATTACAGGGCTAGAATTTGAACCCAAGTCTTTAGACATTAAGTCCAGTGTTCTTTCCACAGCACCAGACTACCTGTGCTTTGCGAAATATCGAGTTGCCTATTTCTAGAATTCTTCAAGCTGAGGCTGGATGATCATCTGTTGGAGATGCTGCTGAGAATATTCCTGGGACTTCTAAAATCCAAAATTTTTTACTTGAGCACAGGTTCTGAAAATAGCACAGAATATCAATGGGAAGGGAGACTGAGGAAACTATGGGCTTCTCCTCAAAGAAGTCTTAGACTACAGACTCATAAAATGTTTGAGCTAAAAGGAACCTAAGGAATAATCTAGCCTAATCCCATCATTTTATAAGTGACAAAAATGAGGTACTGAGAAGATAAGGGATGTGTCTAAGGTCCCCTAGCCAATAAGTCTCCTTTCAGGGACATAATTTGAGTCAGAGGATATTAAAGCCTATGTAAGAAGGATCTCACCTTACATGAGTTGCAGGACATATGGACCTCCTCTTCTTTCTCTTCACATGTACAGGCTAGCTAGGTGCTGAAAAGTAAGAAGCAATATTCCAGACAATTCTTTTAAAAATAATCATGCTTTCCTTATTAAATACTGCTTGGTCCTTATTAGAGAAGGGTTACAGGGAGCAGTGGTGCTTTCCAATGATAGGTATGGGTCATTACAGACAACTCTCAATTATCCATGGGCTGCTGAGTCTAGAAGTGGATTATTTGGATGCTTGACTTCTCTTTCTCTTTCTCTTTTTTCCACCCTCTGGCTTTCTTGATTCTTCATTTTTCCTTAGTCATCCCTCTAGCACAGAGTGAACACTAAGGAAGGGTGGACTTAGTCCAAGTGTCTGCTCCAAGGAAAGGTTTGGCTAGAGAGGAGGCTGGCACTGTTCATAGTAAGGCAGGTTTTGGAAGCTTCAAAGAACCTCAAAGACCATTTGGTTCACAGGTTCTTTAGCTTTTTCTATGTTTTAGACCCCCTTCTCAGTCTGGTAAAGCCTATTGACTGCTTTTCAGAATAATGGGTTGTTGCCTACATTCATAATGGAGCAAAATGGTTCATTTCGGTTAGAAGTCAATGAACCTCTAACCAAAGAGGTTCTAACTCTAGCGGCATAGTATTGTTTCCCAATCCAGGTTCACAGACCACCCCCAATCTTCTCTACCCACCCCCACCCCCACATACCTGAAATCTCCCAATGGTTAAGAAACTCTGATCTAGTCCAGACTTTTTATTTAAAAGATAAGGAAATTGGGGTCAATTTGAGAATAGAATGGAAAAGGGTCTGGTCTGGAGGCAGATGACTTGGGTTCAAATTTTAGATCCGCTACTTCCTCTGTGTGTAAGCTCCCTACCTTCTAGCTCCAAATCCTATGAGCCAATGACTCTGATTTGAGTGTGCTCTCTTGTCAGCACTGCAGCTGTCTGTACATGAGAATGGTTATTGGTGTCAAATGAGGCAATGAGGTCAAGGAGACTGAGAATTTATAGTTCACAGCATTTAAAGCTGTGAAAGCCCTTGGAGACCATTCATGTTCTTATCCTTCTCCTCACCCCCTGCCATGATGCCAAATAATAGGGCATTAGCCATAGGGAGATCACTCTAGAAATCAAAATGGAAAGGGCTTCATTATAAAAATGTATCCAGGTCCCCTGCTCCTCAGTTCCATGCATCCAGAACATATTACGTCTCTAAGCAGCACCTCTTCCCCTAGAGTTGTGTATCTGTCATGTGAAGCTCCAAACAGGTATAGGACAAGAACATACCCTGGAAAGAGGATCATATCAGGGGCTTACATGACATCGGTTTCTCCAGGCTTTATCCAAAGTCAGAGTCTCTAACAAAGTTTTAAGAGAGAATAGGTATTTTTTGAAGTAAATAGTCAATAGTTCAACATGGCTTTAAATAATCACCAGAGTTCCTGAAAAGTTTCACATAAGGGGAAGAGAGGGAGTTTTGGGAAGTGGTTGGTGGTAAAATTTTTTTCCTTCAGGCTATGATTGCAAGAACACAGGGAAAATGTTGCTAGCTTTGTCCCTCCCCCCTTTAGTGTCACTAAGTACCTCCTTGAGGCATATCTAACCTTCGAGGCAATTTGAATGGTCCAGATGTAAGCTTCCAGGGACATAACAGGAGTTGAAAGAGCAAGTGCACGTGTTTATCCCCAGCCCTGGAAAGACAGCTAGATTTGTAAAAACATGTTGGAGACACTCAGCTAGGATTCTGGGTTGGGGAAGTAAAAGGAAATTAATCATCTTTGTCCAGCAAGGAACAGGGAGATGAGGGGAGAGGGGGTGTGGCTGTGTGAGGGAGGGACAAACATGAAAAGTTTGAACTGTGAGACCCTTTTAAGTCTGCCAAGTGTGAAAGATACCTTTCCAAAAAAAAAAAAAAGCTTGTTGATTATCCCTCCTGAGGCATGTTGGCTCTGCCAACAGAAGAGAAAACCATTTTTTACCCCTATCCTCCAAAGAAGCAACAACTGAAGAGGCAGAGGGCAGCTTTAGCAGACAGCAGCAGCAGCAGCAGCAGCAACATCATGAAGAAGCAAACAGCAGCTTCGTACTCAGAGAGGAACAGCAGCTATGGAGGTTCTATGAGACTCTACCCTATGGAGTGTAGCAGCAGCAGCACCAAGGAGAGCGCTGCCCAATGCTAAGGGGGTGAGCTGTGGGATACTGAGTTGAAGGAATGAGATCCAGACAAGCTTCTGGGCAAAACCATGAAAGCTGTATTATCCAAAATGCAACCAACCCTGAGTGTGAGACAGGTTTTTGTTTGTTTGTTTGTTTTTGAAGGGGGTTTGTTCCCTTCCCCATTGGCCTGAAAACCAGTAAGAGATTTTGCATTTTTGTGTTTGTGTGAGAGCTAAGAACAATTCCAAGCAAATGGAAACCACCTACAAAGCCCAACTCATTGGGCACTCTAGATATGGACAGGCAGCAATTTTGGGACTCAGGATTGGAGCTGCAAGCCAGTGGGCTTGGCAATGGAGTGATTGTCCTGTAAAGGTCAAGGCTATCCAGGTATTGATTGAGCTGAAAAGTGATGCTTTGGGGGGTAATACATTATATGTGTGTCAGCTGGATATGGTGTAGACCTTCCTAATAAAGGAGCCAAAAAATGTTATATGTATGTTGGCCCATAGTCTGACTCACAAAAGGTAACATTCTAATTCTTCCCCCTAACTCCCAGAAGCCAAAGTGGCATATAACAGCTCTAGCAGATGGCGGCAGCAACTCTGTTGAGAAATAATGTGACTAGCAGATTCAGAGGAAGTCTACAAATTTAGTGAATAGCAACTAAGGAGATGAAGTGGCAGTTTCATATAGAATAGAATAATAGATTTAGAACTATAAGGGACCCTAGAGAACACTGAGCCAAAGTCCCTTATGCTATAGGAAAGTGAATAACAAAGAAATGAAGCAAATTCCTTAAGGTCACACAGGTCGTAAGTGGTAGGACCAGGACTTAAAGTCAAGTCCCAATTTGGCTCTAAATTCATTGCTGTTTCCTCTAGGGATACTTTACAGTCTCTAGAGATGGGGTGGGGTGCAAGATGTAGCAGAAAAAAGAGTTCAGGGACCATACATACCAAGGGAGCTGAAAAAGATGGAACCAAGAAGCAGGGAAGTACTGCCGTTACTAGGAGACAGAGCCATGACAGGTGTCCTAGACCAAAAATTCTAAACCTTTTCCTCTCTCAGCACCTGCAGTGCTTCTTAGACTGTGCTTCTTAAATCCCATATGGGGTCTCGAGCCACAGACCCAACCCAACCTGACTCTTCTTCATCAAGGATCAGTAGTTTTCTAGGAAATGCACCTAATGGGGAAGAAACCTGTAGGAAATTATATTCCTGTTTATAGAGGAGACTGAAAATGATTTTACTTCCTATTTGGTATTCCTTTGCTATTTCCTTTACTAGAGCTCTCAGACAATTCTCTAAGTCTATTAATTGCAGAGAAGGAGCCACTCCTCATTGGAAAAGGAAGTTCCTCACCAGGAGCTCAATGATGAAATACAAATCCATCGAAAAACAAAATTTCCTGTACTATTTTGTCTTAATTAAATACTTTCCTATTTCACATGTTTCCTGCTTGCTCTGTTCATTGAGAATAATTCTGGCTGGGTGCTTTGGTTAATTCCCAATAAGTATTACTAGCTAAAACATCACACTCTGAACCTATGACCATGATGGTTTCCAGAGTCTTGTGGAACACATGTTATAAGTACAAATTGAATTTTAAGTGAGTCCTTTCCTGAGAGGCAGTTGTAATATAGTGAATGTAGCTAGATGTCTTTGGCCTTTCTGCTCATCAGATTCAACCAGTTTTGGAGAGGTTAACCCCTCTCTAATGTGGAAAAGGAACACAGGCACAAATATCTATATGCTGACATTATATGTGCTATTTATAACAGCCCCCAATAGGTACCACACTTGACAGTTTACAAACGGCTTTCATACACATTAGCTCATTTGATTTTCACAACAGTCCCATAAGAAGGGCAGATTTGGGATTATTTTTTCCCTATGAAAACAAGAAAAATGAATCCAAGAGAACCTAGCACAAAATATTTAAAGCAGCTGTTTTGCTGCATTCATGGTGGAGTAGGCTGAGGCTAGTAGATCACTTGTGTATATTTGGGAGCTCTGAGCATCAGTAAAACTAAAGCATCAGGTGTCTGAACTAAGGTGGACCCAGATATGGTGAAGCTCTGGGAGCAGAGGTCCCTGAGGCTGCATAAAGAAGAGAACTACCCAAGGTTAAAACAATGGAATAGGTTAAAGTTTCTGTGCTGATCAGTGGTAAGGTAGGCTCATGAGTGGTTGCTGTACTTCCAGCTCAGGAAAATTAAGGATATCCAGTCTCAAAAAAATTAAATTAAAGCAGCTGCTTAGTGAGAGGCAGATCATATTGGAAGGGACTTCTGAGGTCATGTGAGCAGACTCCCTCATTTTAGAGTTGGGGAAACCAAAGAGCAGTAAGATGAAATGATTTGCCCAACATAGCATGGGTAATAAGTGGCAGTCAGGAAATGAACCCAAATCCTCTGACTCCAAATCTAGCACTATTTCTACTGTACCAGAAGGTCTTCTGGGGAAAGAGTTCCAGAGTTGGGTGGAACCTGACAATTATTATTGACTGGTTCAAATAGAAAATCCTCCTGGAGTTCAAAGTTCTTCAAAAACTGCCCGTTCCATCTTTCTAGCTTTCTTACACTTTCTACCACCCCACATCATTTCTGGAATCATTCAGCAACCCAGTTACTCAAAGAAAACCCTCCACCTCCTGATTCTGGGCATTTTCATGGACTGTCTTCCATGCATGGAATGTTCTCTTTCCCTGGCTTCCTACAATATTCAGCTAAAAGCCCATTTTCTATCTATAGGAAGCCTTTCCCAATCCTTAATTCTAATGCTTTTTCTCTGTTGATTATGTCTCATGTATCATATGTAACTTGTTTGTACAGAGTTGTTTACGTATCACCTCCATCATGAGACTGTGGGCTTCTCTGGGGCAGGAACTGTCTTTTGCCTTTTTTTGTATCCCTAATGATTAGCACAATTCCTGGCACATAGTAAGCACTTAATAATTTTATTTTTATTTATTTATTTTACTGATTATAGAAGCATAAGGAGCCTCAGTTTCCTTAACTGTAAAATGGAGATGATGATATGTGCCTTCCCACCTCATGGGGTTGTTGTGGAGAAAACATTTTGTAAAATTCATAAATGCTCTACAGCAGTGGTTCTCAACCTTTCTACAATGCTGTGACCCTTTAATACAGTTCCTCATGTTGCGGTGACTACCCAACTATAAAATTATTTTCGTTGCTACTTCATAACCGTAATTTTGCTACTGTTACGAATCATAATGTAAATATCTGATATGCAGGATGTATTTTCATTGTTACAAACTGAACATAACCCACAGGTTGAGAACTGCGGCTAGATAAATGCATGAATGGAGTGAAGTAAGGCGCTCACACAACATTAAGCAGCTGGGCAAGTGATAAACCCTGAGCTTGTTTGAATCAAGTAGTAGAAAAAACCCTGGATTTACATTTAGGTACCAGAGATGATAGATAGCCTAGAGGTTACCCAACTAATGCTGTTCTGGGCTGGACCTCACTTTCTTCTTCTTTAAAACAAGGGGGGGTTCGAATTAGATGGACTCTCAGGTTCCTTCCAGTTCTAAAATCATTTGTGGGAGTTCTGGTCTAGTTTTTTTTTTCCCTCTCACTTCACTGCACTTTATATGTATTTTTGTCTCTGTCTCAGTCTATCCCCCTCCCTCCCTTTTCTTTCCACTCTGTATTCTCTCTCTCTCTCTCTCTTCCACTCTCTTCCACTCCCCTCCCTCCCTCCTTTTTCTCTCCTATTTTTGTTTCTCCCTTTCTCCTCTGTCTTCCCCTTTTCCTTCCTCTTCTTCTCTGTCTCCCCTTTTCTCTCCTTCCCCTTCCTTTCTCACTCTCTTCTTTCTGTCTCTTTTTCTCTTTCTCCTCTCCTTTCTCTCCTCATCCTCCTTCTCCTCTCTCCTCTTTTTCTTTTACTCCATTTCTATCTCTTTGACTCTCTTTTCCCTTCTCTCCTCTCTTTTTCTCCTTCTCCTCCTCCTCCTTCTTCTCTCTCTCACTCTCTCTCTCTCTCTCTCTCTCTCACACACACACACACACACACACACACACACACACACACACACACACACACACACACACACACACACGGGTGTTCTGCCAGCAGCTGAAGTCTGGAAGGTGATGACTACAGATTAGCGATGTCACTTTAAAATTCTGCTCCTTCAGGCAACAGTGAGAGAGAGGCCCTTGGCCCTTGGCTAATTGCTCTCCGGGGAAGAAGGGTCTCCCTTTCCCTCCCCCATCCCCCATCCTGCCCGCCCACATATCCCCCCGGGGCTGCCTGCTGCCGAATGTGTCCCCATGGAGATTAGCAGTCAGTGCTGGGGATGGGGGGGGGGGGGAAAATGCCTATGAGAAAAAAATGTTGGGGGCTGAGAGAGACAATGAGGAAGCCAGCAGGGGAGAAACTATGCCTGGAGGAGAGGAGGAAGAGTGATGAACGCCAGGTTTTACAGGCAGTGCAGGCATTAACCAACCACCCCTCACCAAAATACTGGCTGTCAGAGGAACAATCTTTCTGGCCACAGAAATTCACTAAACTGGCTATGTGGTTGAGGGGGGGAAGTACTGCAGGACAGGTATTAGCTGAGTATAAATGCAGGCCCTAGTGCCAGGGCCTCCCTGCTTCTAAGAGTTGGGGCTGGAAATAACCCAGAAGCATTTTGTAGCATCCTGAGCCTCTAGCATCAAATTACAGATAAAGCTGGAAAAATGAAAACAAAGGCCTGGATTCCCAACCTTTTTTGGGTGTTGTGTCACCCTGACATGGTCTGACTTCTTTGTGCCCCCCCAAAGAAAGATTTATCTTCTTCTGGAGGAAAAAAGTCTCTGACATCTATTTAGAAGGGCAGGGAATAGTGGAATGCAACTCAAGTGTCCCACTGGATGGAGAGCTAGACTTAGAGTCAAAAAAGAGCTGAGTTCAAATGTTACCTCAGATACTTCCTGTGTGACCCTGAACAAGTCAGTTAACCCACTTGCCTCAGTTTCTTCATCTGTGAAATGGAGATAATAATAGCACCCACCTTCCAGGGTTATCTCAAATGAGATAACATTTGTAAAGAAAGTGCTAGCTTTACATATATTGTCTTGTTTGATCCTCACAAATAACCTTATAAGAATTAGCTTCTATTTTATTCCCATTTTACAGATGAGCAAACAAAGTTTGAGGAGAGTTATAGCGACTTGACCAGGGTCATACAGTCAGTTAGAGGTAAAGATAGGATCTGGACCTGTGATTTCATAGGTATGAGGAGTTCCTGGCAAAAAGTTTTTCTACCAGTGCAGGTCCACTGATATTCTTTCCAACTTTTATTTATAGACTTAGAAAGTAGCACTGAGAGGTTAAACAATTTGCCCCGAGTTGCACAAGTATGCACCAGAGGAGAGATTAGAACCCTTTCAATCCACTCTATCTCGCTGCTTCTTTCATATAATCAGCCCAGGTCTTACTGACTCTAAGTTGATGCCAGCCAAGATGCTCCCTAACTGCTTGCACTTGAGTCCTTCTATGTGACCTGGGGTAATTCACTTTCTCACGGTATCTCAGTATCCCCATCTGTAAAACAATCACAATATTTACTTGACTTTTATCACAAAGTTGTTCTTTTTTGTAAGCCTTAAACTGATTTTTAAAAAAGATTTCTCTTGTCACTATTTAGTAAATTTGGAATGGGTCATATACTTATCCAGGAATTCAATGGCATGAGTCTCCCTCTTGGAACACAAGATTAACTGTTCTGTGCCTTTGTTGATGGTCTGTGGTCTTTGTGAGTTGTGCCAGCTTTCCTCTAAATCTCTTGGACTCACATGGATCACAGTGAACCCAGAGGAGAGGCCACTTACACTCTTTGCACTTCATATGTGTCTATCACACTTCCTAATTTAGTCACATGTCTCTCTGATAGCTTTAATTGCACCAACTTTTGCATTCAATTCTTAATTGGTAATAGGGTTGGTGATTGTTAATGCATACTAAGGGAAAACCTATTTACAAACACCATGTGTCTCTCCATTCCCTTTTGGGGGACCTGCAAATCTGATTCTTTAGAGATTGTAGTATGTGATAACTTGCAGTCAAACATTACTCAAAAAATATTGATGTTAAAGAGATGTGTTTGCTTTGGTTTTTGTTACAGGAAGAAGCATGGGGTCATTGAAAGAGCTATATATAATTTTCCAAAATAGTAATGCAGCAAAATTCACTCTGTATTTCTTCTACTAATCAATAAAAAATAGAGATAATGTCATTTGGTGATTCTTTAATTATTAGTATCAAGAAACATTAGAGAGGAAGGTGTTTGCCACTGTCATGGAAATTATCCCATATAGGGTTCAGTTGGAAGAATGATTCCCTATAGATGGTAAAGTCCTCCAAGATGCTCTTGTTCACAGATGAAGTGCTGATTGCACCTAGCCTCAGTATATTGACACATTTTGTAAATGAGAATCCTTAACTATTCAAAAGAATATGGCCTAACTATCCACACAGAAAAAACCAAATGGATGAAAAATTCCCATTCTCCAGCTCCTGATATGCATTTGGATAAACATATGCTGCTGGATGATTTGATTTGCAGAAAGAAATCCAAGATATGAGTAAGACATGGTCTCTGCTTCAAGGAACTGCTAGTCTAACTAGAGATATGCACAAAACAAATGTGTAAATAGCCATAATACAAAATAAAGTGTGAAAAGTGTATAGGAATGGCAATAAATGTTATGGTGGTTCAGAGGAGGAATAGCTTATTTCTGACTTGCCAAGTAGAGAAGACTTTTTTTTTTTTGCAAATACTTTCACATTGGACGTTAGTCTGGTTGTATAGAAGGGTTGTAACCAATGGAGTGAACAATGGGAAAAAGAAAAGAAAACCAAACATGAAAAAGAATGCTAGCATGTAGATTGCTTCTCCATTTAAACTGTTCTTTCTATATCTTTCTCCAAATGTAGAGAAGGCTTTCTGGATAAAATTGTACCTGAACCCTTAGAACCTTGAAGGATGAGACAAGGCAACAGGCAGAATGGGGGTACAAGGGGAAGGATGGCAGTCATTGGGAGATGACCTGATCAAAAATTTGAAGGTACAAAAGAGCTGAATGTATTTGAGAAATGACAACTATTCAGTTTGGGAATGGGATACATGAAGGGGAGAAGAGATAAGGCCAGAGAGGAAGCCAAAGATTGAGGATTTTGGCCATCTGGGAAAGGGTGACCAACCTATAGGTAGCATGTAATATATGTGGGTTGAATTAAATTGCATTGGATTAAATTAAATGAGGAAGAAATTTTGGGGGGGTTAATTTTTATTTTCAATTACAAATTTTTTCCTTCCTTCTACCCCTTTGCAAGCCATTGATAAAGCAAGAAATATGACAACTTTTATATATACAAAGTCAGGCAAAACATATTTCTGCATTAACTATGTTTCTCCCCAAAAAGACAAGAAAAAATAGAAAAAATATGCTTCAATCTGCATTCTGAGTCCATCAGTTCTTTATCTGGTGGAGAATAGCATTTTTCATCATAAGTCCGCTGGAATTCTGGTGGATCCAAATTATTAAGTTTTTCACAGTTGATCATCCTTATAATATCATTGTACCATGTACATTGTTTTCCTGGTTCTGCTCACTTCACTTTGTATCAGTTCATATAAATCTTCCCAGATTTTTCTGAAACCATCCAAGAGGGGGAATTTTGAAAGAAGGAAAAGGCAGCAAAAAAGTATTGAGTATATGGGAAAAGAGGCTTTGGAGAAAAATTCTGAGAAAAATTTAAAAAACCAGAGCAGATCTAAGTTTGCTAAACTCACCCCTTCAAAGCAGTGCTGCCAAATTCACTTAACAAAATTGGGTTGAGGGGGGTTGACAACTCAGTAGATCTCAGTGACAACTGAGATCTCTTGTATGCTGAAGTCTTTGGAGAATCACAAGGAAGGAGCAGGCTCATGGGAAGTTGAGTCCTAGCTCTGCTCTTTCCTGGCAGAACAAACCACTTGATGGGGCAAATGGTTCCTAAGCAGTAAGTACTCATAGGAAAGCAACAGGAACTGAGACTTGCCTTCCAGGCAGTCTGGTCAGAAAATAGACCAAGAGAAAGCAGGTCCTATGGGTGGGCAGGTGTCAATGCCTCCTGAGGGGAGGGGTATAAAGAAGAGGAAAGTTTCTCTCAACACTAGCCCTCATGCTCTGCTGAGGCCTTCTGGTGTCAATTAAAAGCAGTAATAGTGCTGAGGAATATAACTTTCTGGGTTTGTTTTCCCATTCATGTTAGTATAAATTAACAGCTCCAATTGGCTTTAAAGCATCTGCATCATTAACTGAACACTCAGCTCTGTAGTGGGAGTTTCATTTCCAAGGGATGAATGAATTGATGCCATTTAACTATTATACAACCTCTAAAGGTGACCCTCAGACCAGCCTTCAGTGATTAGAGGATGCCCTGGAGTGCTGGGGCTCTGGGCAAGTTTGGCATAGGGTCTCTCAGAGGAAGTTGGGACAATTTGTTGGGGGAGGGGGACAACTATTCCAACTCCCAGAAAACATGCCATAGTAGAAATAACTTTGGACCAGGAGTTGGGAGGCCTGTATTCTAGGCAGAGCTTGGCTAGTGTGTGATTTTGGCCAAAATCCCTTTTTATTTGCTGATTCACTACAAAGAGCTGGGCTCTCCAGTTCCTTCACACCAGAAATCATAGAATCAAAGTGACTCAGGATTTAGAGCTAGAAGGGAAGTTGGAACCCCCTCATTTTATTTTTTAAATGCTTTACTGATGCTTAAAAAAAAATCAATACCATCTTTTTTAACATCGCCACCCTGACCCTCCCTCTCCCCTTGCAGCTTGTCTTTGCAACAATGGAGAAGTGAAGCAAAAAAAAATATGGTGCCATTACTTGCATCTGACAGTGAATACAGCATTTGTGCGGGTGGCCTCCCATTTCTTTCCTGAGAGAAGGGAAGGAGATTTTATCATCATTCTTCTGGGACCAAGATTAGTCATTGTTGGTCATCCGAATCCTGATGTTGTTTTCACATATATTATTGCACTTGGTTCTTCTTTCTTCACTCTATCAGTTCATACAAATTTTCCCAAAATTTCTCTCAACTTCTCAAATTCAATATTTCTTACAGTGCAATAATATTGTATTCATCAGCCACTGTGCTGAATCAATCCCCAGTTATTAGGCACCCATTTGATTCCCAGTTTATTGTTATCACAAGATGCTACTCTGAATATTTTGGTGGGTATGATATGTTTCTATCAAGGACCATCTTGGCAAATGCCTTGTCTTACAAATTAGGAAACTGAGTCCCACAGGTAAAAATGACTTGCCTAAGGTCATGTAGCTAGCTTAAGGCAGGGACTCAAGCTCAGCTGTTCTGATTTGAAGTCTACTGCCCTTTTCTGTAGGAATTTGATTTTTAGTGGTGGGCATTCTACTGTGATACTAAGTGGAGATAGGAGTTGTTTTATGGCAGGCAACGAATAAAAGGCTGTTGGCTATGCTCCACTGTTACAAAATCCCTCCTGAGACTTTACCAAAGCTTCAGGACTACTTACAGGGCTCTGACGCTAGCTGTTGGGGATGTTAGGAGAGTAGAAAGGACAGAAGGAAAGCATGTGCTAATTATTTATTACCAGCCCTGAAAGACTTACTGGAAACTGGGCTATGAGGAGAAGCATACAGTGTGCACTCTGAGGTGGGGAAGATGCTAAAGACATTTGTTCACCCTAATCCTGCTAGGAGTAACTGCTGATGCTTTCTCACCCGGGAGGAGAGGGCAAGGTATTGACAAACAGCCTGAGCCATTTGAGCGGGGTCAAGGCTGAAAAATGCCCTGATTAGCCCCAGAGCTCTGTTGGTTTGGGGCAGTCTCCCAAAAGGGAGTTAACCCTCTTCCTATCCCTACCCACAGGAAGAAGTGACAACGGCAGATTGTGACAATTCTAACAGAGAATAGCAGCAGGTTGGTGAAGAACACCACTCTTCATCCATGACACTTCACAGACCAAAGCTCCCTTCCCTGGCTAGTGCTCCCCTAGTCTCTCTCTCAAGAAGGAATAAAAAGTGGGAAATTATCATCAGTTGTCAGAAGCCCAGAAGAACCTTGAAATTTGGAACTAGGAGAAAAGCAGAATTTCAAAGTAGAAATAATGGTCATTTGAAGATACATGGCCAGCAGGTGGTGCCATACTCACAAGAAACACTTCCTCCATGTTTTGAGTTAGTATCTCATAATAGTTAGGAGGTATCTAAACTAACCTCCTCATTTCAGATGAGAGAAGTGAGGCTTGGGGAGGAACTGGTGTATGGCTAGCAAGTGACAGAGGCAGAAACCAATCACTGGCCTTTTGATGCCAGTGTTAAGCGTTATTAAGCTAATCAATTAAGCCAGTTGATTGGCATGACATACATACCCATGGGCTTCTGCCATTAGTTAGCTTCTCTTTATTTCCCCAAGAAGCACAGGGGGCATGTTTGAGGATCATTTAACCACAGCACACAACCTGTTCATATGCCTCTTTGCCAAATTATGCAAATGTCAATATCTGATGTAGCATACAGGGGCTTCCCCAATGCATTAGTTTCTGAAAGGTGCCACTCGATTTCATAGTTTTCGAACTGAATGAGACCTTTGAGTTCATCTCATCAATCTGATGAACTGAGTGCAGATCAAAGCATACTTTGTCTCACTTTTGTCGTTTTTCTTGTTCTAAATAGCATGGCTAATACGGAAATGTTGTGTATAAATTCACATGTAAAATTGATAGCACGTTGCTTGCCTTCTCAATGGATGGAGGGAGAGAATTTGGAAATCAAAATTTTATTAAAAAGAATGTTACAAATAAATGTTTAAAAGGACGAAAAAATAATCTCATTCTATCTTTTCATGGGTGCAGAAACAGACCAGAAAAGTTAAGTTTCTTGCCTGAGGTCGTAGAAGTAATGACTAAGCAGTCAGAATTTGAACTCAGGCTCTCAGATTCCCAAGCCTATATGAGTGAGTTGCCAAGGATGACAGGGATTTGGAGAGTTAAAGAGAGTTGACCCTGGTGGGAAGTTTGTGTGGGACCCACATTGTTTATATAGAAGGTCCAGAACTAGGAGTATTTTTGCCTCCCAGGCTCTGGCCTACAGTGTTTGGGGCTCTAAAATCAGGCTCAAGACTTGCCAGTTTGTTTGGGACTAAGGTTAGAAGAATCTCCTAAGGAATGAGATCTGAATGAGGGGAAGGCAGGGTTTGCTCTGAATGAGTTTGGGAAAGGTTGGTGCTGAACTGGACCCCAGGCACAACTTGAGATTGAGAGGGGTTGCTACTAAAGGACCAATAGGAAGTGTCACAGTTGAAACCCATATTCACCAGGATGGGCACACATACAAACTAAGAGAGTGGACTACCAGCATTCCCTGCTATTCCCCCAAAGAAGCTGTTCTGATACATGAGAACAGTGTAGAACATAGTCATCATTAAAAGTTTGGGGGGGGCAGATATTCTGGAGGATGGGGCAGTAGTGATGGTGGTGGCAGTGGTAGAAATTTGTGCAACAACACGGTATAGCGACATAAAGAGATCAGAGAGTCAGGGAAAGTTGGGTTTGAATTCTGGCTCCAACATTTACTTGCTTTGGGCTGGAGTACGTTACCTTCTTTCCTCAGCCTTAGCTTCCTCATCTGTAAAATAGGGGTAACACTACCTATATTTCATAGGACTATTACCAAGAAAGTAAAGGAACAGCTTAATGTCCTAGACCATAAGCTTCATGATGTCCAAGGCTACGTCCTCCATACTTGAATACACATCTTCACTTCCACCTTTAGCATCTTTATCTGGGCATTATGTGGTATCACCTCAGTAGGAAGTAAGGTCCCTGGGGGAAGAACTCTTTCTTGGCTTGTCTCTTTATCTTTGGTGCACATCATACCAACTTAATAAAAGTTGAACCGAGTAGTCTGAGAAGTTCAATAATTTCTCCCATTTCTGTAACACTTTGTGGTTAACAAAGCCCTGGTGCAGGCTAGGTGGCACAGTGAATAGAGCACCAGTCCTGAAGTCAGGAGGACCTGAGTTCAAACCTGGCCTCAGACACTTAACACAAAAGACCTAGCCGTGTGAACTTGGGCAAGTCACTTAACCCCAATTGCCCTCCAAAAAAAAAATATATATATATATATATGTATTTCTTTTTAAAAGGTTAACAAAGCCCTTTCCTTATAACAGTACAACTGGTTCAAGGATTACTGTCCTGATTTTACAGGTAAGACAACAAAACAAGCCGAGAGAGGAGGTGAGGATAATTACAAAGCTAGGAAATGTCAAAGCAACGCCTTAAACCCAGGTAACTCCTGAATCCTGGTACAGCACCTTGGATAGCACCACCATGTGGATCTAGGTAAACGTTTGCTCCTTAGAATAACCTTGATCTAACTTGGAGGCATTGTCAAGCCTCCAGACAAACCTGCTTTCAACTCTCGAGAAAGAGCTGTTTTCTCTTCTTGGGAATGTGTATCCAGCTTCTCCTTGGAAGATCTTTCCCATGAGGGCTGGAGGCAGCTGGGGATGACTTCAGGCTCTGATTTCAAATTGTTAGCTGGCTGTCTGGCCTCTTCCATGGCTTTTAAAATAAAATGTGCATGCTTGCCCATGCACATGTGTGTGTGTGTATGTGCGTGTGTACATATAAATATATATATATTCCAACCTGTCCCTGCCTCCCTAATATCCCTACTGCCAAATGCAATCTGGCAGCTGCTGAAAATAGCTCTGAGCTACAGCAGGAAGCCCCTGAAGAGTCAGCAGTACTGCACTCAGCAGGGGGAGGGGGGAGATATTTATATATCCTGGGGGTGGGGGGAGGTGTGGGTGTGAGATACATACACACTTCTTAATTTCACTGACCTTGGTATGCCAAGCTGCTGCTAGGGCTGCTCCTGCTTCTGCTATGTGCAGCAGGAACACCTTGCTTTTGCAATGAGGCAGTGATTCCCCAAAATGCCTGTGATGGGATGACGAGTGGAGACAGTTACAGTGTGGAAAGGACAGCCATCCCCAGCCCCATTTCCCCAGCATGCTGCTGCCCACCCTGGGAAATGGATAGTAAAACTCCTAGCTGAAAGGTCAAAGGAATACACAGGACTCAGGGTGGAAAATGCTAAAACACAATTTAATAGAAATCAGTAGGCAAAATCCCAATGGCTTTTTGACAAGGAGCTGGTAGGTGTTTTCTAACCTGAGGGGGCCCAGGTCAGGAAAAGGACTCCAGGTCACACCCATCCACCTGAAGCTTTCTTGCAGCAAGTCCAGGGCAGACTTTCTTTGTCCCTGCTCAGAGGTCCTCTGGCCCAGACAGCCAAACCATACCCATGCCCCCTGGAAGCCCAGGCTGACCCCTTCAACTCTCCTGAAAAGTTAATTAACAAGCCCTTTGGCCTTAAACCAAATTTTTAATTCAGAAAAGGCACCACCCAATTAAAACAGGACAGAAAGGCCCAACTCACACTCTCCCCTATACACATAGATACTCACACACACAAACACACACACCCATCAGTGCACAAGAAGATCATATTGTCTTCCAGTTCAAATAAGGGCCTGAGTAAGGAGAGGATAAAAACCAAATTTACACACGTGCATAGAAAACAGGTAGTTTTCTCCCTGGGTTTGGTTAAGACAAAGGAATTTAGCTGGTATTTTGTCACAGTGACATTTGGCAAAGTTGGAATGAATTAAAGCATCCTTCACCCCCAGGCCTATCTCCAAACTTACCTAAGAATCTCCTCATCCCAGCCCCACCTTTCAGATAGAGAGACAAAGACCAGGAAAACCCCAGAACACAGGTTTAGTTTAGCCATGGTAAACCCACAACTCAAGATGAGCGAAGAATCATTTTGGATCATCTGAGACTAGGGTAAGGCAAGAGGGTTACAATGGCAGCCTCCTCTCTTGGAGTCTCTTCTAGCTAAAAGTGTCCTTTAGGACAGGTTAGATTGGCTAGGCCTCAGAGACACAACAGAGGAAAAGCAAGCAGCCTTCCTTCCTCGAACAACAACCACCTTCACTACCTACAAAGCACACAATTTGAAGAAAATAAGCATGGCCTGAAGGGAAATTCTGCTGTCAAAGTTTTTAAGAGAGAAAGAAAAAAATAGAAAAAAGGAGAAGACAGGACAGAGAAAGAAAAAACAGAGAGGGATATGAAAATGACCACCCATTCAGAATTCAGGGGTCTTGGAGGCCACATGTGTGTCACCCTCAGTCATTGTGGAAGGTGTCAACTCTGGTCTGGGGCCATCATACAGCCTAGGTTCCTTCTCCATCTCCCAATTCCCTCATCTTTATGGCAGATGGGAGAACTGAGGGGAGAATGGAAGGGACTGAACAACTATGGCATTTGGAACTCTAGCTTCCAAAGTGGAGAATCCATAGGGGAATAGTCCTGAAAAGTCAGTGTGGTTAAGAAAATGGAGAAAAGTAACGTGAGAGAGAGAAAAAAGGAAAAATAAAGCCACATCTTGATTAGCTCCAGTTCCTCAGGGTATTTTGCTTTTGCAAAAGTATTTCAAACTAGACAGGTAGTTACCTCTCTCCTTGAGGGGATACTGGGGAGTGACGGAGGCACTAATGTGAAAATATTCAGCCCCTTCCCAAGAGCCTGGAGAACCCCACCCCCCAATAACTAACTCCTGCTATGCACGGACAACATCAACTAAAAACTTTGGCAAACCCTCTTTCTCCTGCCTCGGTGCACGGCTAAAGCTGCGGAGTCCCAAGTACCATGATCATGGTCATCATTTTTAAGTCCAATGTCACACTTTGTTAAACAAAACAACCCCTTTTCATGTAAAAGGCCAAATGTCCTAAACCCTAATTGTCCTGAGTCTTGGCAGAAACCCAAAGCTGTCCTTGCTCGGCTCATGCCGGCCCAGGCTCCCCAATACTGTTCGAGGGGCCTGAATCATGCCCCAAGTGAGGGGGGAGGATGAAGCTGGGAGCTGGCCTGCCAGGCACTTCTCACTGCCCACTGGCCCCTCAGTCCTCAGGTCTCTTTCTTCTTATTGGTTGTTGCAGCCTGTAGAGGACGTGGAACCACCAGCTTGCTTCTTTCGACGTTTGTTAAGGAGCCGGTTGTTAGAAGTTTTCAAGTCTTTGATTTTCACCTGGTCATAATCTACCCGCATGGTGGCCAGAGCACTGGTCATCTCTTCCTGCAATCAGAAGACAGAGTTCAACAGGGGGAAATGGGTGCATTTGATACCATATTTTTAAAAATTACTAAGAATTTTTAAAAAAGTAATGAAAATCCATCTTTTTCTCTCTCACTGAAAAAGAAAAGCAAATATTTTTAAACAAATATACATTGTCAAGCAAAACACAATCCTAAATTGGCCCTGTCCCTAAAAAAGTCTCAGTCTGCTCCCAGAGCCCATTGCCTCTCTGTCAGGAGGCAGGCAGCAAGGATCTGTTACCCCAATGCCTTGAACTGTGGATTCATATGAACCTAGCTAGAAAGGGCCCTGATCTGTGCCTAGTGGATGAATATTTGAAAATAGCTATTGTGTTCCTCTGAAATCACTTCTTCTCTGGTTAAACAGTTCCAGTCCCTTCACCTGGATGTCGCATGACATGGCTGATCTCTGGCCAATGGTTTGCTAATGTTTATGGTTTCAGGAATGACATCCCTTGTTCCCTGCTGATGCCTTGGAGACAGGGAGTAGCTCCTTTTTGTTTCTGTATGTTTAGTACTTAACTTTAGTGCCTGACACATTGTAAACTCTTAATAAATGCTTATTGATTGACTCTCCTGGGCTGGATCTCGATAACGTTCCTCTTCTCAGTCTATGCTACCACAACAGTCTCCATCCAGGTCTGTCTCAAGGCCTTCAGCAGACACTTGGCTAGAGCTGGGAGTCTGGGTCTCGAGGTCAAAGAAAAATCAACTGCCCACCACACTCCCCAAAGGCCTGGGACAAGCCCACGAGCCAATGTCCTTTTGTTAGCTTAGAATATGGGAGGTCCGGCCTTCCCCCCTAAAAGCCCTGTTTCCCTGGGGGAAATAGGAGATAGAAAGACAGCAAGACAGACCTTGACTTCATCCCAGTGGTCTTTGTCTTCCTGCAAGACTCGAGCAGTATGAAGAGGAGTCTGCGGTACCACCATTGATTGCTGGAAAAACCAGAGCACATGGATTGTCTAAGCTGGAAGGGAATTCTGAAGGGATCTGTTCACCCCCTTCATTTTACTGGTAGGTCAATGGCGACCTGGAAGTGATTTGCCCAAGATAGCCTGCTATTGGTAGGCTGACACTCAGGCTTTCTAGGTTCTACTATAACCTTCTCTCACCCCCACTCCCCAGCCCCATGTTTATTATTCCCACTCCCTCTTCTAAGCAAGGGCCAGGGAAGGTCAGACCTACACTTTCTATTTCTCAGCTTGGGTCCTCTGCTGTTTGCCCTAGTGGAAGAAAATACCAGGAACCTCTTCTTGGCTCTGGGGGTTGCTAAATCTCTTAACTCCCCCCATTAACTTCTCCCTCCCACATGTGACTCAATACTCTGGGATACTTAGGGTTTATTAACAATACCCAGAAGACTGAGCATGACATGACGGCCCTCATCTCTCCCTCTTATTGAGACCAAGTCCCACATTTTACTACTTTGGTCAAGGACGAGGGCACAAAGTGTGGGGCCTGTACTCCCAGCCCCAGAATACAGGAAGAATGTTAATTGCTATCTTTAGCATTTCTCTTTTTTAGAATGAAGTGAATATGGATCTCTCACCCTAGGGATGTGAGTACTCAAGGATATTTTGAGTCACTCCCTTGCTGAAAGGAGAAAGAACTCACATTAATCCAAGGATGGTTCATGAACTGAGCAATGGTCATTCTTTCTGTAGGTTCCGTCTTTAGCAAGAGTCGTATCAGTTGCTTGGCTGGGAGAGAAGATAAGAGAAAAAAAGTTGATAATTGAGAAAGTAAAGGGGGAAGAGAGAGAGAAGGAGGAAGAGGAGGAGGAGAAGTCAAAGGGAGAGAGAATGTGAAAGAGAGAACAAAGAACTGAGAAGAGAGAATGAAAGGAGTCAGGGAGAAAAAAGAATACACAGAAAGAAGAAAATAGTGAGAAGAGAATAAAAGAAAGGAAGGAAAGGAAAGAGGACCTGTTCATCAACATTTCAATATTGTACAAACCAAGTTCTCCTTTTACTCCTCCAAAGCCCTCCTTGCTGGATAGCTAGAGGAAACCTCTTGGAAAGAGGGAGAACATATATAACCCATAACACTGGTGATCAGGCCAAATATAATCAACTTTCATGTATGAATTATTTGCAGAAAATCTTTAACCTCTAGCCTGTCTAGCCTTCTCTTTCCAGCCTAGTTGGAAGAATCTGCCATCACTGAATACTTTCAAATTCCATTGGATCAAAAAAGCCAATCCTCTTAGCCAATAATCCTATAATACAGTCTCAGAGGAAAAATCTATGATCTTGTTATGACCCCCGTTCTGGATCACCTTTATATGGTGACCCCTACTTCTCTTGAAAGCTTGAAAGTAAAGGTAATTTGAGAACTGCTCAGCTGATGTGGACAGGGGCTTCCACGAGACCCCCCAACCCCCACAAACACACAGAATGTGGAAGGAGACTGGATCTGGAGAGACTGGATCTGCTAAGTAAGGATCATGAGGCCAGCTGGGCAGACTTAAGTGGCAGCCTTCCTCTCCCCCCTCACCCCTCCCTGGGAACCCAATGTTAGACTAAGGATAGCAGTGGCCAGGGTTTTCCCGAGTAACTCCAATGCCCTGCCTCCACTGAAGGAAAGAGAGATCAGTCAAAGGGTTTGCGCTCCAAGTACAGGATGCTAAAATCTATTCAACAATGTCAGAGCTGGGAAGGACCTTAGAGAACATTTATCCCAGCTTCTTCATTTAATGGAGTAGGATAGTAAGACCAGAGATGGGAAGATGGTGAGTCAGTGGCTGAGCTGGGACTAGAACCCAGAGTTTTTTCACACCCTACCAATAGCAAATGCCATTATTTCAGCCTTTGATGACTCTTATATGGGGTGTTGGGGCTATTCACTAATGCATGCTTTCTTATATGGCTCAGTTCTGGTTTAGCCTCATGTTGAGTGATTCTCTTGGAAAATAAATTTTATAAAGTCAGTCAATCTAGAAAGCTGACATGTGTTGAGATCCCTACCCCCACAGCCTGCTGTATTATCTAAGGGGCCCTGATGCCCCACTGAACCATGCACAGGATTAAGCCTGTGCCAGTTCTGTTCCCAGCAAACAAGGGAGAAACAATACCCTGCATTTCTATAGTGCTTTAGACTTTCCAAACAAAATGCTTTCCCATCCACTGCCTCTTCTGAGCCTCACAACATCCCTGCAGGGTTTGGAAGGACGGATGGTGTTCAATCACTTCAGTTGAGTCTCACTCTTAAGGACCCCATTTAGGGTTTTCTTGGCAAAAATACTGGGGTGGTTTGTCATTTCCTTCTCCAGTTCATTTTACATATGAGGAAACTGAGGCAAACAGGGTTAAATGACTTGCCCATGCTCACACAGGTAGTAAGTGTCTGAGGGTGCACCTGATCTTCTTGACTCCAGGTCTAACTCTCCATCTGCTGTGCCACCCAAGCTGCCAGGTAGGACAGAGGCAAGTGTTATAGTGGAAAGACCACAAGACTGACCAATTGTTAACGCTTTCTCTCTCCTCAAATCACTTTGTATTAATTTATTTGCTTTTATATTGTATCCCCTAATAGAATGTAAACCCCTTAGGGTTTTATTTTTGTTTTCCTGGTGTCTTGTAAACAGCAGGTACATAATAAATGAAATTGAAGATCAAATCCCAGTTCTGTCATGAAATAGCTCTGTGAGCTTAGTCAACTGTCTTTGTAAAAAGAGAAGGCTGAATTAGATGGTTTCTATGATCCCCTCAGTTCTAATGTTCTATAATCTAGGACTGCATTTACCACATGAGGAAACTGAGGCAGAGAGAGGGAGGAAGCTACATCCCCAGTCATCCAATGAGCTGGAATTGAGAAACAGGGGCTCTGCCAGCCTAATGGCATTTCCACTCCACCCTGCTGCTTCTAGTTTGAATTGGCATCCCTGGTGGCTATTCTGGTTTTAAGTAGAAATTACTGGTTCCCATGGCCCCTGGGGAAAGCCCACCAGACCATCCCTTCCCCCAGGATTCAGAATATTACAGCTGCTGTTCCGGTGACCAGCCCGGGATTTGGGAGAAGGAAGAGGCTGAGCCTTTGGGCCCAGCTTTTCATTTGGCTTCAGCAGAAAAGACAGTGGCCTGTGGGCTATTTCAGAAGAACTCTCCCCATTAAATTAGACCATTCTTTATGTTCTTTGGGACTGAATAAGATATCTGCCTGTTTAAAAAAATATCTTTTTCTCCAGGGCATTAAACATCCCCTCTGCCCCCAACCCAACAGTCTCAGAGGACAAAACTTATTTTAAAAAAAAAGTCATCAATTTACTCCTAGACAAGTGATGTAGTGTGAGGATAAGTTATGAAAGCTGGTTAAATCAGAAAAAGGAAACCTGAAGAGCCCAGTCCCTGAAGGAGCTAGGATTCTTAGGATCTGCATCCTGGCTTTGTCAGTAACTTGCTGTGTTACCTCAGATAAATCTCTCTCTGTCTCTGTGCCTTGGCTTTCTCCTCTGAACGCTGGGGGAAGGGATTGTCAGGTGGGCTTTCCCCAGGGGCCATGGGAACCAGTAATTTCTACTTAAAACCAGAATAGCCACCAAGGATGCCAATTCAAAGTAGAAGCAGCAGGATGTAGTGGAAATGCCATTATAGGACTGAATTGGATGGTGATAATATCATTCACACTGTATGATGCGTTGAGGTTTGTAGAGAGATCTGCTCTTAAATCCTCTACAAGATGGGCAAACTTACTCTCCAGTTTACATGTAATAAAACTGAGGTTAGGGGCTTTGTCTCTGGTCACAATGAGTGTCTGAACGACACCATGGCCCGCTGCCTCTTTGTCTTCCTAGTAATCCCACTCTGGGATCCCCACCATCCTTCCAGGCACTTGCGTCTGGGACTTGAGCTCTCCTCCCTTCTGACTCCCCTTCCATTTTCCCTCTCCCTCCTTCCCAACACCACAGCTGATCAGTTGTGGATTCTGCCTCAGCGGCATCTCTGGTATTTGCCCTCTTCTCTCCACTTACACGGTCACCTTCCCATTTCCAATCCTCATCATCTCGTCCTCCCAGAAGAATGTAACCTCCTTTAAGGCAGGGACTTTTCATTATCATCTTAGCAGCACCCTGCACATAAGAGATCCTTAACAAATCCTCGTTGAAGGATCTTACAGTTCCAAGGACGCAGTAATCATTATGACATCAAGGGAATATGGTGGATTGAGTGCCAAGGCTGGAATCAGGAAGACCTGAGCTCAAATCTGGCCTCAGGTACTTATCGTGTGACCCTGGGCAAGTCACTTAACCTCTATGCCTCAGTTTCCTCATCTGTAAAATAGCACCTATCTTGCAGGGTTGTTGTGAGCAAAAGCATTTAGCACAGTACCCAGCACAAAGTAAGTGCTATATAAATGTTAGCTATTATGACTATGATTATTATAACTATAATAATTGGTAAGAAGCACCAAGAAGAGAGTTATATATATTTTATAGAAAGGTAAAATACAGCAGAGTGGCATACCTTCTTCTGAGACATCAGACCACTCAGGGTTGGGAAATCCATACTGTCCCATTCGAATCCTTCTCTTCATTCCAGGGGAAATGGCCTGGCCAGTGTTGGAGTAGAACGGAGGGAAGCCGCAAAGACTATGGGAAAAGAAAGAGTCAGAAATTGTTAAGCTTTATATTTGGTGGGATTGGAATATTGGTTTGTAATACCCAAATTGTTGATCTGTAGCCCCTTCCATGACTGGCCACCCAAGAAAGAGTATTTAAGCAGTTTCAGGAATGGGTTAGCTGGATAGGGCCAGAAATAGGACACCTTAATAGTAATACATTAATATTATAGACTTGTTTTTTTTTTGATCCCAAAGGGCTGAACTAGGAATATCTGAGAGGGAGTTGCAAAGCAGCAGACTTTATATCTAAGAAAAATGTCCAATCAATCAGAGATGTCTGAAAGTGGAGGCAGAAGACTCCCCAGCACTGGAGGTCTGTGAGCAGAGGCTGGAGGTCCACTCTCTAGGAAGGCTGTAGTAAGGCTGTAGAGGAACAGGTTGGGTTGGGTGCCCTCCAAGGTCCCTTCCTGCTCTGCATTCTTCAGTTTCTGTCATGGAGGAGCTAAGAGCTTCACAACTTGTACAAGAGTTTATAGGATGTTCAGCTGAGAGATCATTTAGTCCAAGCCTTCTCAAGGAAAATGAGCCCAGAGAGGCAAAGTGACTAGCATTATTGGGTCACACAGGTGGCATTAAATAGCCAAAGTGGGACTGGAACCCAAGTTGTGTGACTCCCAGTATAGTACTCATTAGAGATGGTGAAAAGAATACCAGGACACGAGCTCATAACCCAGTCCATTTCTTGGAGCAGGGAAGTATAAATGAGAATCAATAATTTGGGGAGGGTGTGTATGGTGTCAAGGCACTGGGAAACTGAGGAGGGTTTTCCAGCATGAGAGGAATGGCCCTCAACTACCATCTAGTCTTACTCTCTCATTTTACAAATAGGAGAAATGAGGCCCAGAAGGAAAAGACACCAAGATCACCCTGCTCATTAGGAATAAAGACAGAATTAGAACCTAGATCTTTCTGACTCCAGGTCCACAATGTCTTAGGATGCAGCAAACAATTACCTAGTTCAAAGCCCCATAGAGTTAGGAAGAGAAAAAAGAAGGGAGTGGGAGATAGGAAAGGAAGGAGGGGAAGGGGAAAAAGAAGAAAGGCAAAGAGAAGGAGAGAGGGGAGGGAGTGGAAGGGAGAGAAAAGAGGAGGAGGGAAAAGAGAAGAGGGGAGGGAGAAGAAGCAAAGGAAAAGGAGGAAGGAGAAAGTGTTGGGGAGAAGAAGGAAGAAGAAAGGAGAGGCAAGAAAACTGAGTAGAGAAAGAGAAGAGGAAGGAAAGCTCTTGGATGTGGGAAGGGCTGGCTCCCATACTCACAGGATGTACATGATCACCCCAAGTGACCACATGTCACATGACTTGTCATACTTCTCAGGACCCAGCACCTCAGGGGCTAGAAAGAAACAAAACAGAAAGGATGTCCCGTGATCCTCCACCTCACCGAGGCCAGACATCACTCACGAAGTGGGAGAGGCTATCTTTGAGGAGACAAAGCCCTATTACAGCCAGCAGCCAGACCCTTGGCCTGACAATGCATCTGGTTCTGACCTCCCTGGGTCCTAAGGTCAGAAGGAACCTAGGGAGGTACTCCCCTCATCTGACTGTATAATATATCATATGCCTATTAAAAACTACGTTTTTCTTCTGTATTTAGAAGCAGAAAAGAAAAGTTTAGTGAAAAGAAAACTGGATTTGGAATCAAAATGACAGCTAGCATTCCTATGGCATGTTAAAAAGCAAAAAGCTTTCTATTTGTCATCTTATGTGATTCTCACAACAACCTGGTGAGGTTGGTACTATTATTTATGTCTATTTTCCAGATAAGGGAACTAAGATAGGCAAAGGATAAATGACTAGGTAAGGGTCATGCAGCTACTAAGTGTCTGAGGCAGGATTCGAATTCAGGTCTTCCTGACTCCATGTCCAACACTCCATCCATTGTGTTACCTCCTAAGAAAACTGGGCCCTCTAATTAGCTGCATAACTTCGGGCAAGTCACTCTTCTTTCTGAGTCTCAATTTCCTCACCTATGAAACAGCATTAGAATTATTTGGTCTTTCCACCTTACAGGGCTGCTATAAGATCCAAAGGGAGCGATACATGTAACCTGGTTTACAAACTATTGAGTGCTATATAATGTCAGACCAATATCAGTGTCATGCTTCTGTTCTAATTCGAATTCTATTTTTCTGGTTCATCTCTCACCTTCCCCATCAGACTGTAAGTTCGTTGAAGACAAGGAATGGGTCTAATTTAATTTTCCCCTGCTTTCCAACAGGGATTCAGTGCATTGTACATCATGAGTACTTAATAAATATTTGCTGAATTAATGAATGAAAGCATCCAGAGGAATTGAAAAAGAGAGTAAACCCGGACCAACTGGGAAACCTGTTTTTGACTTAGGCCCATGCAGCGTCTCTCACTATCACCAAATTTATGCAAAAATAGGGAAGGGGGAAAATAGGTTTAAATATAGAGCCAGTCTCCTCTGCTCAGATAAGTGGCTCAGTTAGAAGACACTGCCAAGAACCGTCTGTTGGGGCTGGCTGACAAGAAGCAAGCTTTTCTCTGGTGTAAGAGGGATTCCAGCTGATATGCCAAGTGGCTGAGGGGGAAGGGAGAAGGCAGAGGTGGCTTGGAGGAAGGGGGGGGGAAGTGGGGAGTCCTAACTTGGCAGGAAGGAGCTGACCAACATGTCCACAGGTTCTGGGGGGAATGGGAAGGGGAAGGGCAGAGGGAATTAAGTACAAGTGACTGTGATTTTATAGACCCAGTCCCCCCAAAAAGGTGCATATAAATCTACTTGAGTAAATTTAGATTCCAAGTGAGAGAACATGAGTGCTGGCTGTGTCACTAATATGAACTTTTGAGAACAAAATAAAATAAATAACTCCCATTTCTAGGGCACCTTTAAGGCTTAAAAGCACTTTTTCCCCCCTGTCCAGTAAGTAGTACAAATATTATTATCCCTATTTAATAGACAAGCAAGTCTCTATTTAATACAAAGGTGATACAGCAAAGTGAGGGATAGCCTTGGAATCTTGAAGGCTGGGGTTCAAATCCTCCAGCTGCTCCCGTGTGGTCAGGCAACTAACTCTGGGACCATAAATTATAAGTGAGTTGTCAGTCTGCATCCGTGAAAGGTTCACATACCATGAGCTTCCTCCACAGATGAAATCATAGGTTAGCCTACGGGGGAAAAATAAACAGGCCTGGAGGAATGAAGGGATATGCCTAAATCTACCCAGCTATAAGAGACAGAGACTGTCTTCAAAATTAGGCTTTCTGATTCAAATCTCTTCTTCTCTGCACTTTGCCTCTCAATGAAGCAAACATGTCTTTGTCACTCCGGGAACGCTCTATGAGCCTGAGATGGTCCTAGAGGAAATGTTCTGGTAGAACACACTCCTTAAAAGTCAAAGCCTGAAGTTCCTTTAGGGAATAAGAAGGTTTTATTCCAGGGAGACTCTCTTGTCTTTCTTTTCTATCAGGGTTTCTCCAAGCAAATATATTCATCCCTTTATCAAGTAGCCTGTGTGTGACTGACCACTTATAGCTAACACCCACTGCCCCTGCACCCCCCCATATTCATACAACATATGAGTTTAAATGGGGTTTTCATAGCTAGTACCCAAAGTGAACTTCACAATAATGTTGAGATGTTTGAGACTGTTATATCTACTTAACTGTTAAGGAAACAGATTCAGAAAAGGGTAAGAGATTTATTCAGAGTCACACAGCAAATATGCATCAGAGTAGAGATTTGAATCCAGCAGCTAGATAGTGCAGCACTAAGCCTGGAGTCAGAAAGATTCATCTTCCTGAGTTCAAATCCAGTCTCAGACACTTATTAGCTATGTGACCTTGGACAAATCACCTAACCCTATTTGCCTCAGTTTCCTCATCCAGACAATGAGCTGGAGAAGGAAATGGCAACCCACTCCAATATCTTTGACAAGAAAACCCCAATTCAGGTCACAAAGAGTGACACAACTGAACAATAACAAAATGCCTGACTTCTAGCTTACGCTCTTCCACCTAAACATTAGAGATTATTTCCTTCAACAGGCCAACTCAACACTAGGGACAAGTTAAGATATGGAAAAGGAGATACCTTTTCTTAAGACACATGAGCACAAACAGAAATGCTCTGGGAACACCGAGTCATGATTTTCCCAAATACCAACGGACTGGCAAGGAATGAATGGGTGTTGATGGAACAGGAAAAGCCTGCTGCTCAGAAAGTCAAAGTTGAGGCTGAGACCCCCGAGACTTTGTGCTCCCCTTCTCCCCACCCCCCCTACTGAAACTGTGGCTCAAGAAAAAAGAATTATTAAGGCCTCAGAATTACAAAGACATCAGTTATCCAAGCTTTCAATACAAATGCAGAAGCAGGGCTGGTTTCCTGCTCAGACTTTTGTCTGTAGGATGACTATGGACTAAGTCACCCTATAGCCCACAAAAAACTGTCCAGTAGGTTAGAAGACAAAGAAAAAATGAGTCTGCTCTTACAGTGAAAAGAATGCTGAAGAAGAAATCTGGAGACGTGGGTACCAGGCGGGACTCTACGGCTTAATACCTGAGTAACTTTAAGCAAGTGTCCTCCCCCTTTCTGTCATTCTCCCCCTCCCCCTTCTCATGACCAAAATGAATTTCCTGCCCAGGTCTTATTTTAGGTAGAATACTTTGTGTTTTTCCAGAATATAAATTTCAGACAAAAATTGAAAAGTATGAAAAACACAGCCCAAGTTTGGTGTTAACCCTTTTGGCTGATGGGATTCTTTTTACCATGTTTCAGAGCCAGGATTTTTCTTATTTGTTTTCAATTACAGTCCTAGCGACAGACTGTGTCTGTTTTCTGAGGACCAGCCCTGCTAAGTGAGGAGAAGCTCAATACCAGAAAGCTGGCCATTTAGTAATGAATTCTTTGGCTATAGCAACCCCAAGAACCCAAGAAAGTTTCCAGTAGCTTTTAGGCTGGCATGGCCCTCTGCCACTCTGAAAGTAATGGTGGAAAAAAGGGAGAGGGGGCAGAGGGTGCTAAGAATGCTATAGCTTTGGACTGTCTAAAAACACTAATTCAACAGCTGGCATGCTAAATGTAAGATCTGTCCAATGAACAAACTGAAAGAGACTGTATCAACCTTGACATTCTCACTCTTAAAATAGCCAGGAGATAAAAAAGCAAGTTGCTGAAAAACTTAAGGATGGCTTCTGCTTGGAGAGGAAGATAAAGAGGTGGGTGGAGTTGGCTTTGCCACATGTGCAAAAGTTACAAAGCAAGAAATATCATTTCATGGGATACTTGGGTCATCTCTAGCACCACAGTCCCCCATATAATGTATGAAGTAAAAACCGAAAAAAAAAAAAAAAAAAAAAAAAAAAAAAAAAAAAAAAAAAGAAGAGAGAGAAGTGACTTAGACCAAGTATACAGAGAGGTAACTAGGCTGGGGCCATATGGATGAAGCCAGCCTATTCTACTTAGGCCATGCAGCTTGAATGGACAGCTTTTAGAGCTGGTTCAACAGAATTTAAATCTCAGTCAGATAAAAGGGGCTGTTAAATTGGGGAAGCTGCAGACCCTATGCTTCTCTCTCAAACAAAGGTCCATATTTTTATCACAACTCTTTAGACAATGCTCTATGACTTAAAATCATGGAATCCCACAGTCTCCAAATAATTAGTTGCAGGTTATCCAAAGGGCCAAAAAGAGGTTACAAGTCAGCCATGGACAGACTGCAGTATATTATCAATAAAGACTTGTCCACCAGAAGTGGTATTAAAGATCTCACCCAAGAAATGCATGACTGAAGAAGAAATCTGGAGACCTGGGTACCTCCCAGAGGCCTGGGAAAAGGCAGGCTAGTCATGTAGAAATGGTGTGGGAATAGCAGATAAGACAGTTTACAGGCTCCATTGGTACTGACATGAAGGCCCCCAGAAGAGAGTTTATGAGAAGACATGGTCAAAGGTTGCTTAGGATGAAAAGGTATGGATGGTTTTAGATCTGTCGTGATAGAGGGACAACCTAAATGAATGAGAACATCATTTCACTGAAATCTTTTCAATCATGACTCTAAGTATGGGAAAATTTTTCTAAAACTCTTCTTGAAGATAGAACCTTGGAGTTTAACCATTTGACCACCCCATGATGAGTTATATCTGCCCTAGATGTGGCTACTTTGGGGAAAGGGAGAAGCATTCCTAGATGTAGAAAAGAGTAATGGATTTGGAGTCAGAAGACTTTGGTCTGATTCAGCTGTATAACACGTCTATGACAAGACATGTGAATTCTCTGGGTCTCACCTGAGTCTTCTCAACTATAAACTGAGGGGCCTACATTACCTGGGCTCCAAGTTCTCTCCCAACTTTAAAACCAATGATCTTGAGACCATTCTATGAATATTCTTCTCTTTGGCAGGAGGGAATGGGGAGTGGCTGGATGCTTGGGACTCACCCACATAATAAGGTGTGTAGCAGGGCGTCTGAAGGGCATTCTGAGTGGTCTCCTTGGCAAACCCAAAGTCTGTGAGCTTGAGCACCGCGTCTTGTCCTTTGGAGGTATAGAGCAGGTTTTCTGGCTATGACAGGAAAGGAAAAAACAATGATGTAACAGAAGTAGGAGGGCATTTCAAGGGAGCAAGGAGGGGGGATCCCAAAACCTCACCATAGACTTTCCTATCACATAGGAGGGATGGAAAGGAAAGAGATGGAAATTCATGAGTATGAGCTCAAGTCCCTTCTGGATGTGATCCATCAATATTCACTTCTTTCCATTTCCCTTAAACCACAAATAATAACAATAATGGCCAGTCCTTTGCAAAATCTATTCTCTTCCCATGCAGTCCTAGGCCCCTCTAGGCCCACTATTTGACTCTCAAGTACATAAAAGGTTAACTACAGAGCATCTACTACTAAGAAGAGCATGGGGGAGGGATTCAGAAAGGAGTTCAGGAGAAGGAGCTATTACCTAAGGGTGAGAGGAGTCAGGGAGGGCTTCCTGGAGGAGATGATACTTTAGCTGAGCATTACAGAAATATAGGATTCAGAGCAGTAGAGGGGAAGGGCACTCCAAGCAGGCAGAATGGGGAAAGCAAAAACACAGAGGTGGGAAAGTAAATGGTATGGATGGGGAGCAGTAAGTAGATCAGTTTGGTTGGAATAAAAAGTACCTCGAGCTATATATAGCATGAGATGGGGCCGATTACTGTCCTGTGGGGTATGAGGGATATCATTATGGAATTCTATTGTACTTACAATGTGATGTTGTGAATCAGAGTTACCTGTGAGCTCCAAGAGTGTTTTTGTAAACACTGTATAACTCCCCTAGGATACAGCACAGTTCTTTGCACATAATAAGAGCTTAATAAATGACTGCTGAATTGAATGGAACAGGCGTCACATTGTGAAGGATTCTGACTTAGTCAAAAGAGTTTGTGTTTTAATCCTGTGGGTTACAGGGAGCCACAAAATATTTGTGAGCAAGAGGTTCTGTGATACTTCCCAGGGCCATTCTCAAACTGACAAAAATCTATCATCTCTTGCTTCTATCTCTGTCAGTAAATAATACCTTAAACTTCTCAGGTGGCTGGCAGGTCTTCAGAGGATGCCCACACCAACCTTAGACCTTGAGAGGGTCGAGATTGCTCTAGGGCTCCTCTGGAAGTTGACAGTCGTGCCAACCATTTGAGCCTGACAACATTCTGTAAGAAGAGTGTTCTCACCTTGACATCCCTGTGGGCAATGTTCATGGCATGCAGGTACTGGATGGCTGTACCAATGTCCCTCATGATCTCCGAGGCCTCTGGAGGTATAAGTGTGTTGGTTTAATTCCCTTTATGAAAGGTCAAGGTTAAGCTCAATTCTCTGCCTCCCCCTACCCTCCAAACTCCCAATATTATGGTAGGGAAACCTAACCTACCCAGGCCAACAGAGAGACTGTTCAAATTGGCCAAATTAAACTTAGCTCCAGCTACCATATCTAGATCTGTGAGCACAAAGGCCAGATAAGCTCCTTTACAGGCATGGCTCAGATGCCTACTGGAACATATGTGAGGATTCCATAGCAATAGACATTAACCAGAAAGTATAAATGAAATGATATCCACCCTGGGGATAAGTCCTTAGATTGGCTCTTGGTGAGGTATCAATCCCAAAGCTCCTTTAACCCAGGATCTCCATTCTGATAAAGACCCCCAAATGGAAGTTTGGGGGAGGCCAAAGATGCTTCTACAAGAAAGGAATGAGCAAAAAACATCCGATCTTTCCTCCTATTAAGGGTTTGTCCTCCAGGGATATATATGAACTTCTCCCAAGTCTGTACCTTTTCAGACCAAAGAGGTCTAAAACCAAAAGTTTCAGCATGGGCTGAAATAATTGGATAAGAGAATTTAGGTCTGGAAGGGATGTTGGATAGATGTTGTTTTGACTTTTTCCTCCAACCTGGGTTTTGGAGTAAAAGAAAAGGGGAAAGGTGGTTCACTCTGGCCTGAAAGTCAGAATTTTGAAGGACAATCAGGAACTGGCATCCTCCCCAGGCTCTATCGGGTGACCTGTCAGGTGTCCCATACCTCTTTCAGTGAAAGCCTGGTCACCTCGTTCCTGGATTCTGCTAAAAAGCTCACCACCTTCCATGCTGCAAGAGAGGGGGACCCATCATTGAATGCCAAGTAAGCTGAAGGTAGGAGTACCCTACGCTCTTTGCTTTGCATGTTCCTTTCTCTCTGTCTGTCTCCCTCTGGGAAGAAGAAACTCTTCAGACAGAAGACTGAGAACATCTTTAGTCTTGTGTGAAAAGCAGTCCATTTTCTTTTTCATTAAGAGCATCTGTCCTCAAATCCCTGGGGTGCACATTTCTTTTGATTACAGCATCCTGTAACATGAACTACCTATGTGATATCACAAACACAAGATTATGGAGACATTTCAAACTCAATGTGCTTGAGAATGGCTAAAACCAAACGTCGCTATGCTTATGGAGGGCACCTCCACCCTTTGAGGCAGCCAGGTTGACAGTGTCAAAGTACCTCTTTGATTTGTCACTTTTACTCATCCCATATATCCAATCATTTGCCCAATGTCCTCATTCATACCTCCACACTACTTCTTGCACACTCTTCCTTATCTCCACTCACATAGCCACCATCCTAATCCAGTCTCCTCCCCTTTCCCCTATCTCTCCCCATGCCAATCCACATAGCTTCCCCCACAACCACCACAGTGATTTTCTTAAAGCCTAAGTCTCACCACACCACCAACTTCTTCAATAAACCTCCAGTGGCTCCCTATCACTTTCGGGTGAGACCTAAATGAAGGCTTTTTTGGCACTGAAGGCTCTTCATAAGAAGATCCTTCCTATGTTTCCAGCATCCTTACATATGAGTACTCTCTACAATTCAGCCATAATGGCATATTGGTGTTCCTTATGTACAAAGTTCCATCTCCTATCTGTCTGTCCTCCATGATTAGAATGTTCTTCCTTCTCACTTCAGTCTCTCAGAATTCCTAGTTTCCCCTTTAAGAGTTATATCAAAGTCATCTTTTGCAGAAAGCCTTTCCTGGTTCCCTAGTCCCCCCCAGAGGCGGGCACATCCCCCTCAAAGGTTACCCTCTGAGTTCAGCTTTCCTTTTCTTTTTTTCCTTTTTGGAGGGGGGAGGGAAGGGCAAATGGGATTAAGTGACTTGCCCAAGGTCCCACAGCTAGCAAGTGTTAAGTGTCTGAGGCTGGATTTGAACTCAGGTCCTTCTGACTCCAGGGCAGGTGCTCTATTCATTGTACCACCTAGCCCCCCCCCCCAAGTTCAGCTTCTCTTTGCTAGCACTTAGCACAGTGCCTAGTGCATAGTGAGCACTTAATAAATGCTTGCTGATAGATTAGTTTTCACCTCTCTTCCTTTGAACATCTTTCAGCATGTAAAACAACTCACCAGCACTTGCTAGAGGGCCTGGAGAGGCAGAGGTGGTTTGAGGTTGGATTAAGAACTCAGCGAGAGGAAGAAAAGGGAGAGAAAGGAAAGAGGAGAGAAAAAGGAGAGGAGATAAGACAGGCAATAAGTAGGAAAGAGACAGACGAAGGTCATGGGAAAAGCGGAAGAATGAGGAAGGATGACAACAGTGAGGCTGGGCTGCTGGGGTGGTAGATGGGTAGGGGAAGTGGGGTAAACTGAGGTAGTTGGGAACCAAGCAAGAAGTGAAGAAGCAGGTCCAGCAAATCATGAGCAGATCAGACTCGGGGATAAAATATCAGGTCCAGCTAGTTCAACCCATAACTAAACCAATGCTCCCTACACAACACACTCAACAGCCTCTGCCTGAACACTTCCAGAGAACAGAGACCCACTAGCCATGGAGGTGCCTCATTTCAATCTGGAATAGCAGTAATCCTTGGAAAGTTTTTCCTAACACCAAGACTACATCTGTCCTTCTGCATTTTCCACCCACAGCTCAGTTCATTCTCTCTAAAACAAAATAGAACAAGTCTAATTAATCCTCCCTCCCTACAACAGCCCTTTGAAGACCTGAAGACAACTCTTATGTCTCCCCTGAGATTAGTCTTTTTTCCTCCTGGGTAAACACTGTCAGTTCTTCAACTGATTCTCATATTCCATGAACTGGAGACCTCTGCCATTCTGGTTACCTTAGTTTATCCCAGCTTAAGGAATGTCCTTCCTAAATCGGGGTGCCTGGAACAGAACATAATATTCCAGAAAATAGCAGAGTACAGCTGGACTGGGCACTATGCCTCTCTCCTTTTTAAAAATATTTATCTCTTTTACATTTTAAACCAAATAATTTATTGTTGTATTCTGTGTATGAAACAAAAATTGATGAAAATTTAGAAAAGAAGATGTGAGTGTTTGGCAGAAGCAGAAATGTATATGATTGGCTTGGCATGTTGTTGTGGGCTAAGTTCTTGTTGAGGCTTTGAAATCCTTTCTCCTTGGAATAGCAACAACTTCTAACACATCCAGCACTGGCCAGATCCACATAGGAAAACTGGATTAGATCTCCTGAAGTAACTTAAGTAACATCTTAATACAGGAATGAAGAGACTACTGGGGAAACCTAAAAGGATTTGTACTTGAAGATCTCCTGTTAGCAGGACATTATGTAGCAAATTCTATAGGCAAAACTATTTCAAATCTGTTACGGTCTGAAAAACCTTCATATGGCTGAGCCCAACCTCTAGCCATGCTGCCTAACACCCTTCTTCATAGCAATGATGCTGGAGCTATGGCCAGGCAGGGGGTCGGTGGGGCTGGCTGAGTTGGCAGTCAGAAGGGTGGGTGCTTGCCTGCTCATTCTGAACCACTATGTCTCTTAACATAGCCTCGTATCACAGCATTTCTTTTTATCTCTGTATCACACTGTTGAATCACATGGAGACCTTTCCAGGAAAACTGACATCTAACCAAGCCTCCGCTATCTTGACTTTTAAATCAAAGTTTAATAGTTTACATTTATCCCTATTAAATTTAATCTTCTTTGACTGAGCCCAATGCTTTTGGATCCAATGTCATATATTATGTCTGGCCCAGCTCTGAATCATCTGCAGATCAGATAAACATGTCGTTACACCTTTGTCCGAATCACTGAGAAAAAGAATGAACAGCACAAGTAAAGATCCCCATGGCACTTCACCAGAGACCTTCTTCCAAGATGACTTTGAAATACCAATGACTACTCTTCAATCAGTTTCAAATCTGTCCATTTCACACATCCCCATCCTTCCCTGCCCCCAACAAGAACAGTATGCAAAATCTTATGAAAGGTTCTGCTAACCTCTAGGCAAGCCACATCTATGGCATTCTTCCAGGCTCCTAGTCTAGTGAAGGAGAAGAGACCACTGTGGTATGACTTGTTCTCAATAAGGGCACGACTGTTCTTTGTGACAATCTTTTCCTTTTCTAGATGTCTCTTAACCACTCCTTTAATAAAATGCTATAGAATTTTATGAGGAATTGAAGTCAAAGGCACAAATCTTAGTTTTCATATTCATTCTTTTTTTTAAAAAAAAATCACGACATTTGCCCTTTCTAAGCCTGTAGGCCTTTCAAAGATTGCTGAGGGTAGTTTGTTGATCACATTTGCTAGATTAGAGGGTGCTGTTAATCGGGGCTCAGTGATGGGAGACTCCTCAAGACCAGCTAAGTGCTTCCAGATTTCCTGATCTCATCTCCATACTTCACCTAGGTTTCAACTAGTAGGTAATTTTTTTTTCTTTCTAATTCTTTACCAGACATGCCTCATTCTGATCTTAAGCACCCCTGACACTATTCTTACAGGGCCATCCCACATGTTTGTATTCATCCTGTTTTGGTTACATACTCTTACTTTCATCTGCTCTGTGTCTTCTTACAACTCAGCTTGTTTTATTAGTTCCTGGCACATCCAAATTGGTCTTTTTAGCCAGCTCAATTTCCTCTTTTCTTCTCTTCATTGGAATTGTTCTGCTTTGTTATCTTCAGAATTTTATTCTTGAGGGTGTCCCATGTCTCCTGGGCTAACTTCCCCTAGAGAATTTTAGGTCCTGGGATCCTGTTTGTGCTGCTTCTGAACATTCAGAAATCTGACCTTTTTAAAAATTCAGAAGGTATAAATATAAAGTCTTATGTGCAGGTCTGAAAAATCAGTTTTAAAAATTACAATATGGGGGAGACATAGTCAAGACAGAAATCTGGAAAAGATCTGTGCTTTGGTTTTTTGTTGTTGTTGTTTTTTTTCCTAAAGGTCTGCAGGTTGAAGTCTTGACTGCAAGAAGAGATGTACAACTTCCAGGAGATTTTCACCTCTGTGTTACGCCCTGACTGGACCACATCTGGAGTTCAGTTCTGGGCACCTAAGTTTAGGAAGGATATTGATAAGCAGATGTCCAGAAAAGGGTAATAACCAGGATGGTAAAGTGCCCTGAGTCCTTGTCACATGAGGATTGGCTGAAGGAATTGGGGATGTTTAGCCTGGAGGAGACACAGGTGAGGGGGTGGTATTAAGGGCTGTTATGCCAAAGAGACAGATTAGATTTATTCTCTTTGGCCCCAGAGAACAGAACCAGGAGAAGTGAATGAGAGTTTCAAAGAGGCACATTTAGGTTTGATGCCAGGAAACACCTTCTAACAACGAGAGGTGTATGAAAGTAGATTGGGTTGCTGTTGGAGGTAACTTCCTCTCCTCTGAGGTCTGCAGCAGAATTTGGAGGAGATAAGCATTTGTCAGCTATATTAGTATTGGGATTTATTTAGGGTATGGGTTTGAATAGATTGCTCCTGGGGTGCCTTCCAACAGTAAAATTCTGTGATACTCTATTTAATTCAATTCCATGAGCATTTATTAAATGCCACTATGTACCAATTACTGTGGATACAAAAACAAACCAAGTCCCCTCAAGGAACATCTATTCTAATGAGGAAAAACATGTACGCAGCTACATATAGACAAAAGAAATAGGAGTAAATGCAAACAGACGCTGGGGTGTTTGGGGAGAACACTAATGACTGGGGAGATCAAGAAAAGCCTCTCTACTGCCGAGCTGTTCCAGCTCCGCCATTTTAGTATCTGACAGTCCTGGGTTCCCAAGGCTAGAGAGTTAAGTGTAAAGACAGAGCTGGTAATCAGGACACTTACCCACTCTTCCCTTATTCCTTGCCTACTCTCCCCCCACCCCAGAGGAACGCAGCAGGGCAGGAGTTGGCATGAGCTTTGGGGCCAGACCATTGGGATCTCACCATTCCATGACAATAAGGAGACATCTCTTGTTATGGTGCATATTTTCATATACGTCCACAATGCGCACAATATGGGGTCCACCCGAGGCCTGCCAGTGATGCTCCACTTCCTGCCGAGCTTTGGGACTGTCATACAGGAGCTAGAAATGAGAGGAGGAACAGAGAGGTTCATATGGAAGTTTTCACATTGCCCCTGCTCCCTCCTTTCCCCGAAAGCCTCTGCCAGCTCTCTGACAATCTCTAAAACCATGGGCTTCCCATGGCAACCACTTCTTGTGGTCCTCCCAGACCACAACAAATCTTATCCTGGACATCATACAACATTTCTCTGAGACACTCAGCATGTGGTTAGACATTATATTTATCTATGTTGGTATCTTAGCTAAATGTCACATATATCCCCCAGTGCTCTGCACACAATAAATATGTGTTGAAATGAATTTCTTCTTTCCTTTCCATGCTTTACTCCTGATTTCCCCCTACTTTCTTTACAATGTCACAGAAACCTCTTCACCCTGGAAGCTCATATAAAAAATTTTTTTCAATGAATTAATTTTTAGTTTCCAACATTCACTTCCACAAGATTTTGAGTTCCAAATTTTTCTCTCTCCTTCCCTTCCTTCCCCCCTCCTCAAGACAGCAAAGCAATCTGATGCAGGTACAATCATATTAATCATAGTTCCACGTTAATCATGTTATGAAAGAATCAGAACAAAAAGAAAAAACCATGAGAAAGCAAAATCAAAAACGTGAAAATTGTATGCGTCAATCTGTATTCAGACTCCATAGTTCTCTGGATGTAGACAGCATTTTCCATTAAATCTTTTGGAATTGTCTTGGATCACTCTATTGCCAAGAAAAGCTAAGTCTATCAAAGTTGGTCACTGCCCAGTGTTGCTGTTACTGTGTACAATATTCTCCTGGTTCTGCTCACTCCACTCAGCATCAGTTCATGTTAAGTCTTTCCAGGTTTTTCTGAAGTCAGACTTTTATCATTTCTTATAGCTCAATAGTATTTCATCACATTCATATACCACAACTTGTTCAGCCATTCCCCAACTGATGGGCATCCCTTCAACTTCCAATTCTTGGCCACCTGGAAGCTCATTTTACCCTTGGACTTCATTCACTGGAAGTGCCCCCCACCCCCCCACCCCCAAGGCCTCTCTATCTGACTGGCTGGCCTCTCTTTGAAATCAGTACCTGGAGCACGGTATCCAGCACTTAATAAATGCTGGGTTATACTTGAATTGATCTAGACTGTTTTTCTATGAATAGGGAGAACTCCCACTGAATAACTACAGTTCCCTGCATCTTACAGGAACCGAACTTGGGGCTGGAAGATGTGGTTGTGAATCCTTGCTCTGACATATACCGGCAATATGGCCTCAGCCAAGGCACTTCATCTCTACTGGCTTTAACTTCTGCATGTGTGAAATGACGTGAATGTACCATATACATACACATACATTCATGCGAACTTTGGTCATTATTATCACTCTGGAACCAAAGCCAACAATACATGTGTTGTCATTTCTTTACCAATGCCCTGATGGTACGTTCTGTGCCTGAGTGGGTGCCAACAGGTTTGGGAGGTGGGGGTACGACGCATCCACAGGCATCCGAATACAACAAGCCATAGCAGAAAGAGCCCTGGTCTTGGAATCAAATGAGCTGCACTTCAGAACTTGCTAGCGGAGTGACGTTGGGCAATTCTCTTCACATCTGTGGGACTCAGTCTCTTCATCTGTAAAATGTAAATAATAACACATACATCGCCTGTCTCATTGGCTTGTTGTGTTGTTGTTCAGTCACTTCTTTGTGGCCCCGTCTGGGGTTTTCTTGGCAAAGAAACTGGAGTGGTTTTGCCATTTCCTTCATCAGCTCATTTTACAGATGAGAAAACAGAGGCAAACAGGGTTAAGTGACTTGTCCAGGGTCACACAGCTAGCACGTTTCTGAGGCTGGATTTGAACTCAGGAAGATGAATCTTCCTGACTCTAGATCTGGCATGCTATCTACTATGCCACCTAGCTGCCCTGGGTTTTGTGAGAAAGGCATTTTTATGAATTTCGTAGCGGTCTAGATTGTTTTACACACGTATTAGATATGCACATGTGTGTATATATGTGTATATACATGCATATGCATATACATACATATACATATGTGCATACACACACACACACACTGTTATAACACCATACATTTTCTCTATTGCTTTGGGGCCTTACAGTAAGCTTGTGAGGTAATTAGTATGGGTATGCTGACCCCCATTTTATAAAGAAGCAAGAACAGAGGGAGGTTAAGTGATTTGCCCAAAGGCATACAGAATCTGAGTCTGAGAGCCAGGAATCTGCACTGATTCTAAAAGCAGAGCTCTGCCGGATGCTTTTCACTTCCCAAAGTGTCTTTCAATCTATCCCCTTACTTTATTCTGTAAAGGAAGCAGGGCAGGCACCGTTACCCCCATTTTACAGATGGGGAAGCCAAGGCTACAGAAGATGATGCCACTTGCCACAGGTCACGCAGTGAGTTAAGCAGCCTCCTGGCATCAAGGCCAGGGCTCTTTCTACCACACTGCGCTGCTGCTGACTGCATGTTTTGATCTGGCTTGCCTTGTGACTAAGGGAATGTATTTGTGAGGTTTGGGGACACAAAGCAGAGCTAAGTGGATCATACTGAGATCACATCCAAAAGCCTGGCCTCCTGCTGCAACCAAACGAGACGAGCAGACCCAGAGACACCAGGCTGGCAGCTCCCTCCTAGGTCCCAGATGTTACTCTGTATGATCATCTTGAGAGGCTGAATCTAATCAGATGAATTTAATGGGGATAAAAAGTCCTTGCCTGGGTTAAAAAAAAAATAAGGCGAACAAGTACAAAATGGGAAGGAATAATTAGTTGACAACTCACGTAGAAAAAAGATCTAGGGTTTTGCTGGACTGCAAAGTCAATCTGAATCAATGGTGGTCAAAAATGCCATTTAAGGCCTAGGCTCTTCAACCTTGCACAGAGGGGCTGCTTAGGGACACAGATGTCTGGAGGGGAAAGGACCTGAGAGACCACCTGGTCTAACCCCCTCATCTTCATACCCTCTGAAGAGGCTGATTTAGCCAAAGTCACACAGAGTTGGTAGATGAGCTGGAAAGGATTAGAAGGCTCTTTTCAGTCCAGATTATTTCATGATCCTATTTGCCTCATAGTTATGATCTCAAGCTAGAACGACCTCATCATCAAGGTCAACGTAAAAATCTAATTCTTTGCCTCAGAGAGAACTAAAGGTGTGAAGAGACACTTGATTTACAGGGGTAGAGATTCTAGGGAGAAGTAGAAATAATCAGTATTAACAGAGGTTCCTGCCGTCTCCAAAGCACTGACCTATAATTTGGGCTAAGGATTTCTCCCAAGGACAACGGCTTTAATATGTTTTTTTTTTTACTCGCTTATCTTCTGAACCTTGGAGAGAATTCTGCTCAGTGAGTATCAGTACCACTGTACTGTGCTAGAAAAGCGATACGGAGGCACCTTGGACTCTTCTTTACCAAAGCACTGACCAGCAAGAAGGCAGCCACGGGACCCTGGGTGGTAAAGTCACTTAACAAAGAGGGAATATTCATCTCTGTCCTACTGGCCCTTTCCTTCACCTTCCAGGTGACTCATTTCTCCCAGCACGTGAGAAGGCAATGCCCAGCCTCAAGAAGCCTCCTGTGGTTGGCTACTGATTACTGAGAGAGAGCAGGCCTAGGATGGACTTTGTTTCTCCCTTCCAGGGCTGGTTGGGGGAGGGAGGATCTCCACACCACAATGCTAGGGAAAGAAGAAAAATTTATATTTCTATAGGCTTTATGGTTTGCAAAGAGTTTCCATCACAATGTCTCCATGAGTTTGCTAGAGAAGATACCATCTCCCTTACACATGAGGAACCTGAGGCATAAAGAGGAGAGACTTACCTGAAGCTACATGCCCAGGAGCAGCAGAGCTAAGACTAGAGCTCAGATCTCTAGAAGCATTCTGTATATGGTGCCATGATGGCACTCTAATCCAGATGTCCTTCTTTCCTCTACACACCTCAAACGGGCCAGGTGAATTCCACCTCTGTGCCCTTGCTCAGACTCCTCCCCCGACTATGTATTGTCCTGCTCCTTCCAGTCCATTCTATTTATCCCTCATAGAGGAGGGACAAATAGAAGAAATATAGAAGAAATGCCTATAGAAGAAATCCTAGCCCCTCGGTGAAGTCTTCCCCTCACTTGCAATCTTTCCCTTCTTTGAACCCCTCCAGCATTTCTAGCCTCTACCATAAAGCTTAGTACTTACATCATAGCCGGTTAGAACTGGGAAGAACCCCAAATCGCTGTAAACTGGATGTCAGGACTAAACTAGATGGGGATTAAACCCCTTCATGTCACAAATGGGGAGCAGAAACCTAGAGAGGGAAAAGGATTTGCCCAAGGTCACATTTTATGACCAAGTTAAAAGTTGGACATATGTCATCTGACTTCGGGGGTTCCATGCTGCATTCCTAATATCTTATTCTCTGTTTCCTATGTCAACATGCTTTTATTAATCACTTGTTATGTGTGATGTACTGTGCTAAGCAATGAGAATGCAAATACAAGCAGAAAAAAAGTTAGTTCCTGCCCTCAAGGAATTTATATTTTCACACGAGTCCTTTCTCTTTAACTAGATTGTAAAGGTGTTCCTTGAGAGCAAGGGATTGGCAGCCTGGCCTAATGGTGAAATCTCCAGATTCTCAGGCATAAGACCTGAGATGGAGACCTGGCTGAGACATTTCTTAGTTCTGACTGTCATCAAGTCACTTCATATCTCCAAATGTCACTTTTCTCATCTGTAAAACAGGGATTTACATAACTAACAGAGTTACTATGTGGAAAGCACTTTGTAAATCTTGAAATACCATAGAAATGAAAACTGTTATTGGTAGAAATCTTTGTATCCCCCATCCTGTCTTGGATGGACCTTGAATACATTATAGTTTCTCACTAAGTGTTGCTGGACTGACTGATTCCAAGCATGAAGTTAGAAAGAGGCCAAGTTCCCCAAACTGTCGTGCCTAGAACTGTCCATCACTGGTCCTTGCATCAGTGACTTAATCTACACCCCGGTTGTGCCTATAGAACACAGTTGACAAAACACTGGGAAATCATGATCTTGGCCTCTGTCTCTGATTTCAATACCTAGTTCCTTATGTTTACACTGACAGTGTTCTGATATATATTTTTCTATTACAAAAAGGATTTGAATTATTTTTGTCCTGAGAGTGGCTTGGGAATTTCACATCACCCTCATCCCCACCTAGGATGATGGGAACCCCTTCCTGGCAGGAAGCCATCCCTGGGCCTTAGTCTTTCAGGCCTTTGTCCCCTACCTTATCTCCATAGCACCAGGAACCCTGGGAGAGAGGATCCACTAGCTTCACTGGAATTTTGTTTCCTGTGACAAATGTGCCACATGATATCACAATTCCCCTTTTGTCTAAGCAATGAGGTGGCACAGTGGATTGAGTAACAGGCCCTGAAGTCAGGAAGACTCATCTTCCTGGACTTAAATCTGACCTCAGACACTTACTGACTGTGTAAACCCTGAGCAAGTCACTTAATCCTATTTGCCTCAGTTTCCTCATCTATAAAAAGATCTGGAGAAAAAATGGCAAATCACTCTAGAATCTTTGTCAGGAAAACCCCAAATGGGTCACAAAAAGTCAGACATCATTGAAATGACTGAACAACAACAAATACTCATTCTAAAAGGAGGCAAAGGAACCATCTCCATCCCTCCTCTGGATAGTGAAATCATTGCTTAGAAAGACATTGACCCCTGTCCTCCAGGCACTGAAGCCATGCTGCAAAGATGCATGAGGCATTACCATACCCAAGGTGTCAGGTTGTATGACAATTTTACTGCTTTTGGTCAATGTCCATGGCAATACTTACAAAAAGGAAAGAGGAGACATGATGTGATCTGGGAAATAAGTTATAAAGGGCAAAACAAAATGTGACAATCAGTAACATTTCAGAGTTAATTTCAGACAAGGAGTAATCAAACTGAGACATTGCCACAGCATTTTAACTGCATAAATAAGTTCTACTCTAATTGGAAAAATGGTCCATGCAAAAGGGATGTTCTGAAAGTTACATAAATCTTCCTGTCAGAAGGGAGTAAATCACTTACATACCTTCACCTTGTCTAGTGTTCTAGAGTAAATATTTCATTATAGTGAGGACCCTTGCTTTCATCAGTGTGAAGTTCCCTTCACCAACACATACTGTAGCCCTCCTATCCCTGAGGAGCCTCTATGAATTGCTGTGGTCAAACAGATATATCCTGATGGCTAACTCTATAGCAATGGGCCACTGCTGGCTATCCCCTTGATCCAATGCAAGCCCATCCTTAGTGTCTTCCTGGCATGTGAGATCTGCCTAAAGTTTTCATTCCACCAGCAGATTCTTAAAGAATCCTCCCTGAGGAATTGAAAGAATCTAGAATTTAAAGTTCTTCAATACCTGCAACTAGGAATTAAGATATTCAGGGGCTGGGATAGGGAGACCCTCCCTGCCCTACCAGAAAGTAAGAGAGCACAGCAGGGGAGGGGCTTTACAGTGGGATTGCTGTTTTAGGGTTGGGGCAGGGGAAAGACGGGGAGAAAAATTTTAATTCAAAAATGTCATGAAAATGAATGATGTAAATAAGAAAAAAATTAAAATTAAAAAAAAATCTTCCCTGGCTCACCTCCCTGCCATGTTAAGGCAGCCAAGGAAGACTTTGACTTTAGAGTAGGATAAATGCTGATTAAAATTACCTATGAAATTTCTGGTGTGATTCAGATAAATAGGGAAGAATAAATGGCCACGTGAAAGTCCTCAGGCTCAGAGGCTTCACAGGCTCATGTTAGTGAGACTGGAGGAGGACAGGAGATATCTACCATGTTCTTTATGCACATGTCTCTCCCAACAGAACACTGGCTCCTTTGAAGACAAGGACTGCTTCATCATTTTTGTGTGTCCGGCATCTAGTACAATTCTTGGCACACGGTGGATGCTTAATAAATGTCTGGTGATTGATGGTGGCGGGCATGATTTTAAAATGGATTACCATAATCATTTACTAATCTGAGTTTGAGGAATGTAAGAATGACTGGCCACAGAGAGAGAACACAAGGATCACTTTTAATTATATATCATATCTAAAAAACACTGTATCTTAGATAAGTACCTTCTAGACAACCTATTTTAACTAAAAACCCCATTGTTAACCTTTTAATCAATGACTGATTTTGAGAACTCACCTGGGTTTGCCCTGCAGGAGAGTTAAAGCTGTCAATAGTATTTTCACAGAAAATATCTGTAGCTGGATTGAACACCCAGTCTGATGGGTGGTTCTTAGGAAAAACCTCCAATTTACTTAAAGATCTGAATACAAATCCACAAGAGGAGGGGGGTATATATCTAACTAAAGGGGATCAAAGCTCTACCACAATTAGCATTGTCAGAGCACTGAACAGCAAAAGGATGTCTTTTTACAGAAAGCTCTATAAAGGTTTCCAGATTTAAACAACCAATTCTCTCTTCATAAAGTGCTTCTTTTTTTTAAAATCAAGTCCTCTTTCCACAAATGCGCTATAGCTTTGCCATTGAAGAGTTTTGGAGAATGGTCATAGGTAGTCGCCACTTTTTGTGTGGTGGAACTTCAACACTCTCCTGGTGTCAGTGACTGGTTTTTGTGATAATGATGAGGCAATTCCAGGAAAGCACCAGTAAAATGCCTGCTCAGATAGTTAAATATCTGGGCAATGATTCATTGGTTCATTATTTATAGCCTACTGAAAGTGCTGAGTTCCTTTCCAAAAATCTCCCACTTCAGCTTCTAAATAATTATGGTGCTCTGTTCTCTGCAGTGACAAGAGTGAAACTGCCACATTTGGACTGCCCCCTCCAGTCCTGAATTTACTGTGGCAATGACACTTAAGGAAATGAAATCAGGAAGTATGGTTGGACTGGCCAAATACAAGTAGGAGAAACCCACTGGTTTCCAATGCTGGAGGTAGCACAATTTAAAGGCACGTGGGGATTGGTTCTTTTTTTTAAGTCTCAAAAAGAGGAAGATTCCAAGAGAATGAAAAAGAGGGGGAAAGGGACAATTCCTAAAGAATGGTGGTATTATTACTCCCTTCAAAAAGGTATTCAAGACAAAATTCAAAATTAGACGCCCATTTTCTCATCTCTATAAAATCTTTATAAGAATGGTCTACACAGGCACAAGGGGCATCCTTGATGAAAACACAAGATGGAAACATGAAGGCTCATGAAATTGATTTTCTATAGTAGATCCCATCTTCAGAGTAACATAGTTGACTGAAAGGTATAGAAAATACAAAATTGTACTGGGTCTAACATTTGTCAATAACAACAAAAAAAAAACTGTCCTTAGAACAAAACATGCCCATAAAGGTTTTTTCTAGACAAAGTGTCTCTCATGTATACATTAAAGTTATGTTATGCCATGAGACAAGTTCTGTTAGAGAGCCCTCTGTGCAGTGATCTGCTGAGTATTAAGTGATGCATACATAAAAAGGAGACATAAGCTTCCCCAAAGGACCAAGTCATGGAGGATATCCTGCACCAAATCCAAATAAGGGGATTTCCTGGTGATAGAAAGCTATTTATAGATGTACCTGTTTGTAGAGCAAAATAAGCTGATTATACTAAGCCCCCAGCACACTATAGGACATCCTCAATGAGACCCATGGTTGTTGAAGGGAGCGATCTAACAATCCACATTGGAAAAACAAAGCAGATGAAGCGCATTTTATTAGCTAATAGGGTAGATGTGTACAGTATATCCTACACATATACATGTAAATATGTACATACATACACACATGTACACATACATATTGATTTGTAATTCTTCAGTGTAGGAAAACTCTCAGGGCGGAAATTCCTTCTATCAGTGCTGATCAGTTACTGTCCTGAATCTCAGACTCTTGAAGACTTGCCTGGGGATACTGAGAGTGGCTTCCCCAGGATTACACATCCAATGTGAGTCAGAAGCCAGGCTCGAACTCATGTCTTCCTAACTCTAGATATGGCTCTTTGTCCATGCTGCCTTCTGATGATGTACGTTATGTCACATATATAGACACCTGTGCATAATATACCTACATACCTACATACATACATAAAGCATCTTGGATTGGTACCACAGATAAATCATGAACTCAACCCAGAATGCCAAAGGATGTGGCAAGAGAACTAGACTATATTTAAGAAACTGTCCAGCACTTTCACTTACCTTAAATGTGAGCTAACATAAAAGTACATCTCTTTTATGTCAATATTCCCCTGGAGATTCTATTTGGTTGCAAATCACAGGACACTGAGATTTCTGAAGACTCACCCTTGTAAATGACCCAATGACAGTGTCAAGACACATGATAAAGAGTAAGCAGACTACAACAATGTCTTGTATGGAAAA
>CM053599.1:67116850-67170805 GCA_028646575.1 Pseudocheirus occidentalis
AAGTTGAGGCTGGGGGGGGGGAGGGGCCGCAGAGCAGGAAGAGGCTGAGGGTACGCGCTCGGAAGGGGTGCAGAGGGCACGGCAGAAGCTGGGCGCAGATACGCGGGACTGCACCAGGTGTGTCCCGACCCGGAGAGGTGCAGGAGCTGGGGGAGGGGAAGGTCCGAAGTGGGAGCAGAGGCCCGGAGGGACCCGGGAGGGGCTGGCTACCTGGCGGCGGCGACGGCGGTGGCGGGGACTCAGGGGCTGAGCCGGGAGCTGGACTTGGAGCCCGGGCCAGGGCGGCCGACAGGCACTGGCCTGGGGCCCCCACGTGACCCGCCCCACGCGTCATCCCAACTTTGGGCCCCGCGCGGTCAGCCCTTAAAGGGGAAGGCCTGGACCTAGGGTCGGGGACCGGGAGGAGAGTGGGAGAGGCGGGGCCCAGGGCCCCATTCTCCGAAGGAAGGAAAGACAAAAAAGGAAATGAAACTCAGTCCCGAGCCCCGACCCGCCACCCCCTCCTCACTTCGGGGTCCGAGCCCCAGGTCTCCCCGAACTCTGACCGGGCCCTCGCGGGGTTTGTCATTCCAGAGTTTAGGGGAGATCAGAAAGAGTGGGTAGAAGTAGGAAGGGGCGGGAGAGAATTTGCCTCCTGCCCCTCCATGTGCCATGAATGGGAGAGGTGGAGGTCCGCGGAAAGAAGACCGGGGCCCCTAAAGCCTCGAAGGGAAAGCGCTACCGGTGATCAAAAGATGGAGACCTGGGGGGTTGTTGGGGGAAACCTTAGGGAATATAAAGATCGACCTCCTTTGCCTTACAGAGGAGAAAGCTGAGGCTAGAGAGGAAGTAAGTGACTTGATCAAGATCACGGAACTCGAAAGGAGGTACTCCAGTGGCCAAGACCAAGCAATCAGTCCATAGATCAATAAGCAGTTGTATTGTGTTGTTGTTGTTATTGTTGTTGTTGTTGTTTTAAACTCCTCCAGCTTGTCTGGTGTGTGTGTCTTCCTTCACCTCCTGTTGGGAAAAGGGTAAGGTCGGGAATGAAGGTTCGAGGAGAACCAGACGCCCCAACTTGAGGTTAAGACCTTCCTGGGGCCTGTAGAAGAGGATTCGGGTTTTGGAAAACAGGGAAGACCTAGAACTAATCCCATCTAGAAATCCTACCTGTAGCAAAAGAGGAAAGGATCCTAGCGTCAGGGATAGGGTCTGAAAGGAAGGGGGTCCTTTCCGTCCCAGCCCCGGGGAAGCACTGGTCCAGTCGATAAACCAGATGTGCCTTTGCTGCCTTCTCTCGGCCAGCTGTGGGACTGAATGAGAAGGTACTTGAGTGTTCTCCAAGACTTCTGTGGTCTTGAGTCTTTCCACTTAACCTGCCTTTGCCTTGGGCAAGCTGTAGGTATTAGCCATAGGTCGTATGATTTAGAGCTGAAAGGGACCTTAGAAGTCTTCTGGTCCTACCCCCTTTACAATTAAGGAGACAGGTGTAAAGAGGGGTGCTAACTTGCTCCAAATCCCACAGCCTCTAAGTAGTAAAGGAGGATTCCCACCTTAACCTAGATTAAGTTAAGTCTAATAAACATTTATGAAGCCCTGGTCTTTTGACTGCAGATTCTGATCTCTTCCCATAGCACTTATGACCTGTAGGACAGCTACTTAAGGTCCAGCTTCAGAAGGGGAAGGCACCTACTCCATGGCAGGCACTGTGCTGAATGCTTTACAATTATTTTCTAATCTGACCCTCACAACAGCCCTGTGAGGTAGGTGCTTTAATTATTCTTGTTTCCTTCAGACTGCCCAACAGTTCCAGAAGTGTTCCACTACATTGTATCAATGACTCTTCTAAGGTACCATATTTGAATATGGCCAGTGGCTTTGAGATGGGCAGAGGAAATGGTAAGGATAGTCAGAGGAGAGTTTCATTACTCGAAGGAGTGGGATTGATGTCTGTTGATAAGGGGACATGAGCTGAGTAGTTTTCAGGTTACATAGTGATTAAAAATGGGGCTGTGGTAGTTTCCCCTGAAATGTCATTGGTACAATGTGGGGGAACACTTCTGGAATTGTTGGGCACTCTGCATACTTCCTGATCTCAGCTCATACTAGTATTCAGATGGATTCTCTCCATGCCCCTAATTAGACAAACCTGATTGTGGTGTACCTCAATTTCTGCAAAACCAACAGAGACCTATATAGGTTTTCACTTATATAACAGAGTGTTATTGTGGATTTTTCAGGATTATTCATTTTAGAAAAACTGTCCTATTCAGGTTTCTTTAGTCAGCAGCACCCCCTAGTGCATTTTAAATAGTATTTAATTAAAAAAATAGATTTGCAGAAATTCTGCCTACTTACAGCAGCACATCTATTTCACAAAATGAAGAACTCACAAATGCAAAAACCAGAATTTATAAGATGAGAAAGACAGGCGATGTTTATTTCTTTTGCAAAAAGATTTAGGACATTGATTTGTTTGTTGATGCTTTAATTTATGAGAAAATTACCTGGCAGAGTTTATTTATTATTATTATTACTTTTATTGATATATTTTGTTTTTATACTTATTCAGAATACATCCTTTCCTACTGCCCACACTTAGCCAACCAGACCTTATAATGAAGGTTTTTTTGCTCTTTAGAGGCAATTGGGGTTAAGTGACTTGCCCAAGGTAACATGGCTAGTTTTTTGTGTTAAGTGTCTAAGACCAGATTTGAACTCAGATCCTCTTGACTTCAGGGCTGGTGCTCTATTCACTGCACCACCTAGCCATCCCCTATAATAAATATTTTAAAAGAAAAAAATAGTTCCATAAAATCAACCATCTACCTGGTCTGACAGTATATGCAACATTCTAGTCACACCCATATAAATCTCCAAACTCTGCAGTCAAGGGATGAAGGGACATCTTCTCAACTCTTGTCCCACACCAAATTTGGCTATTTTAGTTACAAAGTTTCATTTTATTCTTCTGTTTTAGATTTCTCTTTTAATTTTGTCATTCTCATTCTACTTACTTTGCTCTCCACCAGTTCACATGTCTTTTCATGCCTCATGCTTGTCTGAATTATTTATTTATCATTTCTTAGGGTACAATAATATTGTATTGCAAACATTCACTACAATTTGTTTTTGTTTGTTTTTTTTTTTTAGCAAAGAGCACCACTTTTTTCCAGTTCTTTGCTACTACAAGGAAGGAAAGAAGGAAATAAGCATTTATAAAAAAATAAGCACCTACTAGGTGCCAGGTACATTGCTAAGCACTTTACAAATATTACCTAATTTGTTCCTGGGAGGTGTGTGCTTTTATCATCCCGGTTTTACAAATGAGAAAACTAAGACAGACAAAGGCTGAATGACTTGCCTAGGATCACGTCGATAGTAAGTATCTGAGGCTGGATTTGAACTTGGGTCTTCCTGACTCCAGGCTCAGTGTTACACACACACACACACACACACACACACACACACACACACACACACACACACACCTCTTTAACCTCCTTGTGCTCTACACCTAGCAGATCTCTGAGATTTCTGAGCAGGGTCATCCTAGTAAATACATTCCCCTGCTTTCAAGGCTTCCAATAATAATTTATTAAGTACAGGTGATGGTGGGGGTTGAGAAGAGGAGAAGGAATGCAAAGACAAAATGAAAAGCCTATCTTCAAGAACCTTACATTTTCCTGGAAGAATACAGCCTTTATACAGATAATTAAATGCAAAGTAATTTGAGGAAGGAAAACTCATTAAGAACTAGAAGGTGAGATGGGGGTGGGGTGTATAGAAGAAGAAAGATTTCCCATAGGAGTTATCAAGGATGAGCCTTGAAGGAAAGTAAAGATTCTAAGGGGTGGAAGTCATGAACAAGTTGGAGAAAAGTCTATGCAAAGTCAGAGATGTAGGAGATAGAATGCTGAGTCTGTGGCCCAACTAAAGGGGTTCCTTCCTTAGGACATCCTGTAGACTTCTGGAAAGTGAATAATATTAAATGGGTCTTAGAAGGTAGACTGGAAGGGATGCCCACCAATTGGGGAATGACTGAACAAATTGTGGTATGTGATTATGATGGATACTATTGTGATACAAGAAATGTTGAGCAGGACACTCCCAGAAAAACCTGGAAAGACTTACATAAGCTGTTGCAAAGTGAAATGAACTGTGTACAAAGTAACATCGGTACTGTAAGATGATCAGCTGGGAGTGACTTATCCATTCTCAGCAATACAATGTTCCAAGACAACTCTGAAGGGCTTATGAAGAAAAATGGCATCAATTCCCAGAGATGGTGTCTGAATATAGATTGAGACACACTTTTAAAAAAATTTTTGAGGTTATTTTTGGTCTATGTTTTCTTTCACAACATGACTAATATGGAAATGCTTTACATGACTATACATGTATAACCTATATTGAATTGCTTGCCTTCTCAGTGGGGGGGGGGGGAAGAATCAAAAGAATTTGGAAAGAAAAGTTTTAAAAATGAATGTTAAAAATCGTTTTTGCATGTAACTGGGGAAAATAAAATACTAAATACATTTTTAAAAAAGATAGACTGGAGCTAGACTGTGACACTGAGTTTGTACATCATCTTAAATTTTTTTAAATTTAATGTTTTGTTTAACAAGCATTTATTTTCTTCCCCTCTATTGGGGAAAATTAAAAAAAACGAGAGAGAGAGAAAGAGAGAGAAGGAGAGAGAGGGGGAGGGGGAGAGAGAGGGAGAGAGAGAGAGAGGGAGAGAGAGAGGGAGAGAGAGAGAGAGAGAGAGAGAGAGAGAGAGAGAGAGAGAGAGAGAGAGAAAGAGAGAGAAGGAGAGAGGGAGAGAGATTCAAGCAAAACAAATTTCCCAATTTGCCAGTGTTCGAAAGTATATGTTTTGTTCTTCATCTCAAGGTGCTTTTATGTCATTCCAGAGGCCAAAGGGAGTCATTCTGAGAGCTTCTAAGGAGCAAAGGGTAGTTAGATTTGTGCTTTAGGAAGATTCTTTTGGCAGCTCTGTGGAGAATGGATTAGAGAAACTGAAAACAAAGTGACCAATAGGAACCACAAGAGTGCAGTGAAAAGGTGATAAGAACCTGAACTCTGTGAAGTCCATGAGTGGAGGGGGAATGAGGAGGGAATTTATCCACCATAAATCCTTAGGACAGTGAAAGAGATAGGAAAGTGGTAGCTAACATAATTGGTTGAAGATGTTTGCATGTGTGTGTAATGCACACAATACAAGTGTGTATCCATGCTAATTTTAGACTCTTCCAAGTTAGGAACCATCTCTACTATTCATAGTATTTTACATTTCAGATTGTTAATTAAATATTTAATGAATATAGCTCATATCTCCCTACTAAGTCTCCTTCATTGGGATCTAAAACAGAATTGTGATGCACATAGTAGGCACTAAGTAAGGTTTTTTTTTTTAATTGAAGAACTGAATCTCTTGGCCTCTGCTACAGCAAAATCTCCTCCCTAAAAAACCTCAAGATTCCAACTCGCCCACCCACCCAGAGTTTTCAGGAATGTGCCTTAGCTCCCACCCAACCTCCAGGACTCCATTATGAGCTGGGATTCATTCATACCAGACAGACAAGGATCTGTATCACACAGATTTCACAGATTTTTATAATAGCATTTACATAGTATTTTAAAATTTCCAAAGCGCTTTACATATATTATCTTACTTGATCCTCAAAACTACCCCCCACCCCAGAAATTGGTACTATTATTATCCTTATTTATAGACAGGGAAACTGAGGCAGAAAGAAGTTGAATAATTTCCCCTTGTCATACAGCTGGTAAGTGTCTGAGGCAGAATTTGAACCCTTTCAGATGTCAAGCCCAGCGCTTTCTCTACTAGCTGCCCTTTCATAAACCTTTCATAAAACACTTTGGGCTGCTTGGAACTGGGCAAAGGGCAGCTTCACTTATCTGGTCCCCTGCTCCTCTTTGTTATTGTTGATATGTCATTTCAGTCCTGTCCAATTCTCTGTGACCCCATTTGGGGTTTTCTTGGCAGAGATAATAGAGTGGTTTGCTATTTCCTTATCCAACTCATTTTACAGATGAGGAAACTGAGGCAAACAGGGTTAAGTGACTTGCCTTGGGTCACATAGCTAGTGTAATGGGAATCTGAAGATGTTCCCTGCCCCTTGGCCGTTTAATAAGCTTAAGTGAATCTGTGAACTTTCCCTGATTTGAAAATATACTCTGCTGTCTCATAGGCTGAATGTGGTCATGTGGAACCTGTGGCAGGTAGCTTGTTTTTCAGGACTGCCCACACCTTGTTACTTTGTGATTGGGTAGTGGGTCAAGAGGGTTGTGACATTCTCTGATCTAGGAAAAGGTTATATATATATACCCTTTTGTGAGGTTTTGGTTTGGGGCTCACTCATGGGAAGAGTTGTGTGATTTGGCCAGATGAGACTCTGGGCAGCCGTTGAGCCCCCTTGATTTAAAAATCCAGATGTTTGTGCTTTCCTCTCTGGTAACTAGCTAGGTATGAATGTAATGGTCAAACAGCTGGAAGCTCTGTCTGCTGATCTTTTTCTTTGTATTTTTTTTGTCTGCTTGTAACTTCTGTTTGTATTGTCTGAAGTTCAGGGTGCTGACTTTTCCCCCTGAACTAGGTAGATGATACATGTTTGATTAAGTAAGTTTGTTAACCCATTTTGAGTAGCTTTCCTTTAGATAAGCAGATTTAAGAACCTGTGCTAGCAGACATCTTGGGTATACTAGGGTGCTTGCTGCTATAGGTAGTAAGTGTCTGAGGCAGAATTTGAACCCTTTCAGATGTCAAGCCCAGTGCTTTCTCTACTAGCTATCCCGTAATAAACTGTGATTTGAACTCAGGTCTTCCGGACTTCATCACTGCCACTCTATCTACTGTGCCACCTACCTGTCCTTCCCCTGCTTTTCTACATCTCACCTATCCCATCAGGCTTCCTGTGAAGAGTTAGCATATCACAGACTCACAAAGTTGGCAGAGACCTAAGAGGTTATCCAGTTCAAAACAAACCTGAGCAAGATTCCCTTCTACCTCATCTCCAGTAAGAGGATCCAGTGGATCCAGTCTCCACTTGAAGACTTCCAGAGAGAGGGAACTCACTACTTTCTGAGTTCATCTAATCTAGTTTTTGGAACACACACACACACACTCATACATACACCCCTACATATATATGTATACACATACATACGTGTATATATATATATATATACACATAGTACATTATATATAGAGAGAGGGTCCACATGTTGCCATCCTTTTCCATCTCCCTTCTCTCTCCCTACACATAATATTTCTGCTCACTGAGGCCCAACCAAAGCAAATTTGAACAATCTTTCAGGGTTTTGAAGATGCTGAATGGATTCCACATTTAAGCTTTGGCTATTTGATGGCAAAACATCCCCATTTCCTTCAAGTGGCGCTCATATGAGATGATTCCTAATTCTCTTAGAACCCTGTTTACTTTCTTTTGTACTCACTCCAGCTTACTATTTCTTTCCTCAAATGTGACCCTCTGAACTGAACACAGTAATTCAGATGAGGGTCTTGGCAGGAGACACTAGAATGGGACCACTATCTCCCTTCTTCTGGATGCCATCAAGGTAAAGTTTTGTTTAATGGGCATCCTAAAGTATTCATAGCATCTCAAATTTGAAAGGAACTTCAGGGATCATCCAGCCTAATGTCTTCCCTTGATAGAAGAGGAAACCTAGGCCCAAGGACACACAGGCAGATTATTTTCCTCAGAAGGAATGGTGATGAAATTTGGAATGAATGGAAGTTGTCTTTCACTCATACCTCCTCCAAGCCAATGACCAGAGGAGAGCATTAGTGACTACTGATCAATATTAAAATAAATCTGGGAGCTCATCAATTGAGATATTCCTTCTAATTGTACAAATCACAACCCATCCTTGTTTATCCATCTTCCATGCTGCTTGTCCATGTTCTCCCATAAATTCACCGTGGGGGCTTCTATCCAACGTGCTGAAAACCTTACACATTTTCTTAACCTCTCAAGAATACTCATGGAATCCTCTAGATGCTCACCTATTATTTCTCCCTCTTGCCTCATCTTCCTACAAGATAACATTCTATACTCAAGTTCTTCAAAGTTCCTTTTTTGTTCTACAATGTAGCTGCTCATGTCCATCCTTTGTAAAATTTATTTTTAATTCCTCAGAGAGTACTGTTTGTTCCTTATTATTTTTCCCCTTTCTATTTCTTTTGAAGGTTTTCTCTGCCTTGCTAAATTTTAATCAAGTACTTTTTACTGACCCCATGATTCCCCCAAAAGCAAAGACTCGACTTTTCAATATAGTATTAACATTTTACTGGTGTTACTATATGAAACACCACTGGCTCTGAAAAACTAAAGAGAATAGAGAAGCATCAGATAGGTCTCAGCAGGCTAACACATAAAACTAATGAGAAATTCCAAAGAAGAACAAATTAAGGGATATCATTTAGGAATTGTATGGTAGGAAGGGAAAAGGGCTGGTCATGGGCAAGAACAAGAAATATCTAGACAGCTAGAGTCATTTCTATTGGTACCCTTGAAATATTGAAGAAATGGAGGAAGTCTCCCTCTATGCTAGGTGAAATCCTTGGGATGAGCTTTGAGGAGTACATGGAACAAAATTAAACAGTATGGGCAGGCATGGATGGGGTGTGATCTGATTGGTAAGGACTCCTGAGCAGAGATCATAGATCCAGTTAGGTATTTGAGGACAAGGACTTTGTCTTATTTGGCATCTACTACAGAGTAACACTTTGTCAAGAATCCTGAAAACTCACTAAAAATGAGTTGGCTGATTAATTTAGGTGAAGTACATTGTTTGAGAACCTCATGGCCTTTCCCACCTTGTTGTTGCTCAGTCATTTTCAGTCCTGTCCAACTCTTTGTGATCCCATTTATTGTTTTCTTGGCAAAGATACTGAAGTGGTTTGCCATTTCTTTCTCCAGTTCACTTTACAGTTGAAGAAACCAAGGCAAACAGGGTTAAATGACTTGCCCAGGGTCACACAGCTAGTATGTGTCTCAGACTGGATTTAAACCGAGGAAGATGAATCTTCCTGATTTCACGACTGACCACCCAGCTGCCACTTTATGTATATATATAATTCTGATGGGTCTGTAAACATAACAGAAGCTGGGAAATGTCCTCTGTAAAACGAGGAGCCTGGATGAAATGATCTCTTCTAAGGTCCCTCCCAGTAGTGAAGCTTGGAGCCACTTAGAAGACCTGAATTTGATTTTATTCTCAGGGACCTCATGACTCTGGGTGAACCATGGGATCTCTTTGACCCTTAAATTTCCTCATCTATAAAACTAGGTAATAGTAATTTCCTAAAAGATTTGCAATAAGGACCAAATGAGATAGTGTAGGGTAGGTAGTTTTTCAAAAAGATTTTCTCCCAGTAGATGGCACTGTAGAGCTATAGAAAATATCCAGAAGTCCAGTAAAAATGGTGGTGGGGGGGGGGAGCGGAAATAATGTGAACATGGATGTAGATTCTTTGCTTTTTTAAAATGTCTTACTGATGCTCTCTTAAAACAACAGCAACAGCAATAACAAATAAATCAGTCCCTTCCTGTTTGCCCCTCTTGTCTCCAATAGAATAAATAAGTACAGTGAAGAAAAACAAATAAACACACTCAGCCTTTTTTCTGATGCTCAAATCCTTCTTTTCCATTCAGGCAAGACTTCCTCTTCTGAATGTTAGGAAGTGGGGCCTATTCCACTGTCTGAGTATTAAGAGATAGTAGAAAAGTGTTGGATCTGAACTTGGAGAAACTGAGCTAGAGTCCCAGTTCTGCTCCTTACGTATAACCTAATCTTGGGCAAATAAGACTCATCTTCACGGGTTTGAATCTCACCTCAGAACTTACTAATTATGTGATTCTGGTAAAATCATTTAACCCTGTTTGCCTTGGTTTCCTAATCTGTAAAATGAACTGGAGAAGTAAATGGCAAACCACTTCAGAATCTTTATTTTTAGTTTACACCATTCATTTCCTTGAGATTTTGAGTGACAAATTTTCTCCCCGTCTTCCCCTACCCACCACCCCAAAACAGCAATCTCACTGTCTACCCCCTCCCGACTCCAGTATCTTTGGCTAGAAAACCCCAAAGAGGGTCACGAAGAGTCAGACATAACTGAAAACAATAACAACAAAAGATCATGGTGTGTATGTGTGTGTATATGTACACATATATGTTTGTATATTGTCTCCAGCCCTTTGAACTCTTTTGCCTTTTCTTTGTATACTCAGTATTTAGTGTATTGCTTAGGAACATGGTAAGTGTTTAATAAATGCTTGTTGATACAACTACACCCCTTTTTTTGCCAGAGACAGGTCAAGAGCAGCTTGAAAATTAGTTTCCCCTCCATTCCTAGGGGATGGGAAAATGAGGAAGAAATCAGCCCACCTGAACCTTGGAGACCAAATAAAAAACAATAGAATCTAGAGGCCTAAGCGACCATAGAGGACAAAGAAAAGTTCCATCTCCTGACATCCCCCATAAGTCCTCTGGCATACCCTAAGGAAAGGATATTAACCACCCCATCCCCCATATAAAAAGCTCCCAAGGAGAGGCAGAGCCATCTAATCGCATCCCCTGGTACTTTTGAGGCTCTCCTTTTCTTCCTTTTCAGAGTCAGGAGCTGCTGCTGCTTTTTGGATCTAGGGGGACTGACTTTTCAAGAGCTGTGGTTGAATTCGTGTTTCAGCAGTAATGCTTCAGCTCTTTGGACAGGGTTAAGAGCAGTATTTGATTTAATCCCATCAGCAAAAGGTTACAAGGATGAAAAATAAAACACAGTCCCTTGTTCTCAAGGAGTTCACGATATGTTGGGTGGGGAATACAAATATGTACACAAACATGACAAAAGGTAGCATGTGGTTTGGGCAGCTCCACTTAGGCAAAGCCTTAGGGGGATGTCAGAGGAGGCTTCATGAAGGAGGTGACATGAAGGGCTTTTAAAGACTAAAAGCTTGCATCTTGGAGCTGGGAGGCATCTTAGAAATCCTCTAGTCAAGCCCCTTTATTTTACAAAGGAAGAACTGATTTATGGAAGGTCTCACAGGAAGTTACTAGAGCCTTGGTCTCCTGATTTCTAGTCCAGAGCTGGCCCCAAGACACTATGACTCCTTCATCATCTCTCTACTTCAACTCTAAACTCCAGGAAGATAAGGATTGACTTTCTTTCCTCTGAACCAGCACAGGTACCAGGAAATTGCCCTTGCCCACAATACCCACTCAAATGAGTGACTGACTGAAAAGGACCAGTGCCAGTGGGCATTGTGGGAAGGGCCTAGGTCCATTGGGGTGGGGAACTTGTGGCCTCAAGGCCACATGTAACCTCTAGGGGGTCAGGAGACCTGGGTTCAAGAGGCTTTTCCTATTTCCCCTATTTATTAGCACACCCTCTCAATTATTTTGCTCAGTTAATAAGTATATATTAAGGATTTACTATGTGCCAGTACTATACTATGCTGTAAATGCTGAGAATATAAAAAAGGAGTGAATCAAAGAGCTTACATTCTAAAGAAGGAGAAAATATGCAAATAACTTGGTACTTGTAAAATACAGAGATTTTTCCCTCTGAGAGGGGAAAGCGCTAGAGCCTGGGAGAAACTGGGAACGGTTTCCTGCAGAAGACAGCATTTGCACTGAGTCTTGGGGGAAGCCAGGAAAATCAAGAGGGGGAAATGAGCAGAGAACCTGGAAGACTGCCAATGCAGTTTGCCAATGCAAATGCATGGAGAGAGTAGATGGAGTATGTGAAGACCTGCAAGTAGGACCTGTGTCAGTGGAGTGTAGAGTCTGTGGAGAAGAATAAAATGAAAGAAGACTGGAAGGTTAAAAAGTGGCCAGGTTACAAAGGGCTTCAAATGCCAGAGGGTTTTATTTATTTTATTGATTTTTGAGGTAATAGGGAGCTACTGAAGCTCAGTGAGCAGAGGAGTGACAAATGATCATATCAATACTTTAGAAAATTGGTCATATCTATACTTTAGAAAAATCATCCTAGTAGCTGAGTGAAGGATGAATTGGAGTGGGGAAAGACTTAATAAAGGAGATCAGTTGAAATTATTTTGATAATTTATAAATAAATTAATAAATTTATAAATAAATTTGTTATTTTGATCCTCAAGGCAAGAGGAGATACTATACTGGGATGGTGCGAGTGTGAGTGGAGAGAAAGACATGTACAAGAGATGCGAAGATAGAAACAAGATTTGACAATGGATTTAATATATGGGATGAGAAAATATATATATATATATATACGGGCTGAGAGAGGAATTGAATTGTTAGGAATTTAGAAACACTAATTTGGATAGGGGATAATTAGAGGTAAAGATAATGAATTCTGCTTTGGACATGTTGAGGTTGAGATACCTACAGGACATACAATTGGAGCTGTCCAATAGGTAATCTGTGATGTAGCTGGGGAAAGAGACTAGGGGTACATATGCAGATCTGGGAGTCATCTTCTTAGAGATGGTCATTCAACTCGTGGGAGGTGATGAGATCACCAAGCCAGATCATATAGATCAAAAATGCAAGGAGGGCCAGGATAAAGCCTTGATATGAGGCTATGGATTAAAAAACAGCAAAGGAGACTGAGGAGGGGTCAGATAGGCAGCAAACAGCGTCATGAAGGTTAGAGAAGACAGTGCATCCACGAGGAGAAAACAGAGATCAAGAAGGATGAAGACAGAGAGGAGGGTGTTCGATCTGGAAATGAAGAGATCAGTAACTTTATTTTTTTTTTTAATTTATTGACTTGTTTATTTACTTTTAGTTTACAAGATTCAGTTACAGAATCATTTGAGTTTCAGATTTTTCTCTCCTCCTTTCTCTCCCTCCCTGCATGGTGGCGTACAATCAGGTATGGGATCTGCAAACACTTTCACATTGTACAATAGTCTGGTTGTATAGAAGCGTTGTGGCCAATGGAGCAAATAATGGGGAAAAAAAGAAAGGAAAAGAAACAAAACCAAATATGGAAAAGAACAATGGCATGTGTTGCTTCAGTCTCCATTTAAACTCTGGTCTTTCTAGATCTTTCTCTTAGTGTAAACATCTCCTTCCATTCTGAGACGTGTAGAGCTGTATTTTAACTGTGCGTTGCTGAGAAGAGTCCAGTTTTTCAAGGTTGGTCGTCACACATATGATGTGTCTGTGACTGTGTACAAATTTTTCCTGGTTCTGCTCTTCTCACTTAGCATCAATTCGTATAAGCTCTTCAGGTAATTATGAAGTCAATCTCCTTCCCATTTCTTGAGATCAGTAACTTTAGAGTGAGCAGTTTCAATTGAGTAAGACTGCACGATAAACTGTGGAGATTTTAGAGAAGAGTGAGAGGAGAGAAAATTGGAACACTGTGTAGAAGATTGCAAATAGTTTTCTCAAGGCATTTAGCCATGAAAGAACTTTAATAGCTTAAAACTGCATGAAGACTTTTGGAATATCCTTTATAAAATGTAGAAAAATAAAAATCCATTTATGGTAAGATCAAGTGAGGGTTTGTTTTTTAAAGGAATGAAGGAAAAATGGACTTTTTTTTAAAGCTGCACAGAAGGAACCAGTAAACAGAGATCAGAGCTAAAGAGGAAAAGGGAGAAGCAATCTTGCATTTGTTTTGTAAATATTTGGCACTTATTTCTCTATGTATATGTTCCCTTGCTACATGCCCCCCCCTTCAGAACAAAAGCTGCTTAAGAGTGGGGATTGGTTCACTTGTTTCTTTATAGCTCCAATGCCCAGCACACATAGTACCTGGCACACAGATAGTTGGTTGGTCATTTCAGTTGTGTCTGACTCTTCATGAACCCATTGGGTTTTCTTGGCAAAGATACAATTTCCTTCTTCAGTTCATATTACAGATGAGGCAAACAGAGATGAAGTGACTTTACCCCGCTAATAAGTGTCTGAGGTTGGATTTAAACTCAGCTCTTCCTGACTCCAAGACCAGTACTCTCTCTACTGTGCCACCAGCTGCTTTCTAGGTCTGGTTGCAATGTAACTCTACCTTGAAACGTGAAATTGGCCAAGTTGTGCATGCTCTCAGCTTTATTTTCACCTATCAAATAGGATCAAAGCATTTAGAACTGGGAGAGGGTTTAGAAAGTGTCTAATCCAGCCCTTTCATTTTAAGGGTAAGGAAATTGAGAGCCGGAGGAAGAGAAAGGTCACATAGCCAACTGATGTCAGCGCTAAATTTCTACTCCTAATTCAGTGTGCTTTTTCTTCTCTATCAGGTGGTCTCCTAGGAATTCCTGTCCTGTGAGATACTGGATGAAAACAAAAGGTATGCAACGGACACTGTATATAAATATGAAATTATACGCAGTTTTTTCTACAAATGCAAATGTGCATGTCACTGCCCCCAGTAGATCCTGCCAAAGAGCTGGAATCTGTTGGAGAAAGACTAAATCGATTTGTGCCTTCCAGTCCTGGGGCCGTGAGTCTGTGAGGAGAAAGGAGATGGGGGAAAGAAAGAGGGAGTTTTTCATTTTGGAACCAGCCTTCAGCCCTGTCCCAGAGGAGCCAACTCAGCCTAGACCAGAGGACTCCTGGCCTGACTGCAAGTGTTACTTCTGGAGAGCTGGGTCACTGAGAAACAATCTCTACACATTGGGGCTCTCCCTCTACCTTCAAACATAGTATACATATGTATACCTTCTCATTGCTCCCATTGTATTCCCAGGCAATTAAGAAATCTCAGTTTTCTGCACAGAGTAGCAATACAGATAACCCCAAACTATGGAAATCTTTGGTTTTGTGATAGGATTCTTCCTGCCGGGCTCACCAAAAGTGGTCTCCCCCCACTTCATTCCTCTGGGTTTATGGCGGTGGATTTGCCTTTTCTGAACTCAGCAAGAACTGATAGTGCTTAACAAGGTATCTCAGCACGGGGATAGAATGAGAAGTGAGAAGAAGGAAAGATCGAGAGGAGACAGAATCTACCCACCGACAATCAGGGGCTGCCAGAACAAATCAGCACCATTAGGCAAGTTTAAACCAATCCTAGACTTAACACTCAGTCCTGCTCTTTCCCTTTTTCTCTCCTGTCCACTTCTTCCCTCCCTCTCTACTCTCTCTCCTACTGTTTTCTCTCTGTCCCTTTCTCTCCTCTCCTCTCACTTTCTATCCATTTTTCCCCCTTGGCCCTTCTCCTTCCGTCACTTTCGGTCTCTCTCTCTTTTCTCCCCTCTCTCTCCTGGGGCGGGGGGGGGGGGGAGGGAAAGGGGTGGGAGGAACCTAATTCCTGGGCGAACAGCCAGCCTTTCTGAGCTCCCATTGGGCGGCTTCCTCGGCTGGGCCAGCCTTTCTTCTCTCCCATTGGGCGTCCTCCCTAGCCCAGCCCTGTTTTCCTGGAAAGTTCTTGGAAATCTATCAAAGGTATTTCCTTTCACCGACTCCGGTTAACTGTGGGCCAAGAACTCGCAGCCCAGCCCAGAGCTCAGCCTGAAGTGCTTCCACTGCTTTAACCACTGGGTCCCGGGGAATCGACCTGCCCAACTCTTTCTTTTCTTGACGTTACCCTTGCCTTATTTCTTCCCTCCCTCTCCTCTCGGACCCGGGTGCGCTCAACCAGATCCACAGCGGAACCTGCTCCTCCCTGTGGGCCACAGTCCCCGGAGGCAGCTCGACCGCCTGCTCTAGTGGGTCTCCCAGTCCAAAGAGACTCTATTTATATAATAAAGTATCTCTCTCTCTTTTTTCTATCGGTCGGAACAGTGATGTGAATACAATATAATTCCCGGAATCCACTGCTTCCTGGAATAGATTAAAAGAGGCAAACAAAAGATTAGTCAATAGTGCGTTTTCCCCTCCCCCTCCCTCCCCCTTCATCCTCCTCCCTCGCCTCTCCCCCCCGCCCCCACTCATTCTCTTTCCTTCCCCTTCAGCTCATTACAGCGAGTGGCAGCCACCGTGAAGGTTGTGTTTCCTGGGCTTCGGAATCCTCTCGCTGTCTTCATTCTGGACTGTCTGCCTGACTGGCGGTGCTGAGCCTCTGGCCTGGGCCGAACACCCGAGTTCCCTGGGACCTAGAAGGAAGGAGATCGGACGGCTATTCTCAGCTTCTCCCTGCTGGCTGCGGGAATCCTTAGAGCTCTGGTCCTTTTCCCAGAACCGGTTTTAGGGAAGAGGCCACAGAACCGAGAGCCCCGGCGAGTCCTGAGCCACACTCGAGCTCCAAACCCTGCGGACGCCTGGCTGAAGTTCGAGTGACTGAGCCCAAAGCTTGGACGCGGCTAACATTTGCCGGGGCTGTTCCCCGAGCACCGAAGGGACAGCTTCTCTTTTCACTGTACATCCCTCGCACCCGACCAGAACAGAGGAGGGAGCGAGAGAAAGGACTCAGAGGGAGACCGCGGCTGGCCTCCCTGAAGCCCAACGGGACATGATCTTCTGCATCCACGGGTAAGAGACACCCTCGTCCGGTCTGTTTGTGCACCCGCCATTCCCTTCTTTCTTCTATATCCATCTCTTTCCCAGACTCCCGCCTACCACGCTTGTCAGCGCTCGGGGAAGTCTTAAACAGTGTTGTTAGGTTTGAAGGCTCCGGGTCACCGATCCCTTCCAACAGATACAGACTGGCCTGAGGGACTGTTTGCTCCCAGGGAGTGATTGTGGGGAGCGGAGGTGGGAACGGCATGGAGAGCAAACAAATCCTGTCAGCTCCCCTTGACCCCAATGCACGTAGTAGTAGAGATTTGTCTAAGGACTTGGAGAGGCTACTTTCTGAGAAAGGCAGAGTCGGAAGAGGGAAAAACACTCCAGAAAACTATCCTAGGTAGATCTGAAGGACACTTAGGAAAGTCCCACCTGGAGAGAAGAGATGGGACATGCATAAGCCCCTTCTGTTTCCTGGGCCCCCCCTTCTCCTATTTCTTTTCTGCTGAGACAGTGCCCTGGTCTGGTGGGAAAGCTCTCGATCAATGTCCTCAGTGCTGGGGGGCATGGGGTAGTGGAAGATCCCCTTCCTGACCTGGCAGTCAAGACCCTATAGTTCTCACTTAGTAAATTTAGGCAAGGCTCTGCCTGTCCTTGAGCCTTGGTTTCCCCATCTGTCCTAGAGGAGGGAGTAGGACCACATTCTTTTTAAGGTCCTTTCCAGCTGTTGACCATCTATTCTAGACCTTCTCAGGTCCTCCTTGGGACACTCTTACAATGTAATATATCACTCTAGCTCTTACTTCTTTGGAGTAATTAGTTACAATGAAGCCAAAAGAAGGAAAGCCAGTGGGATTCCTCTCCATTTCCAGCATGATTTTCTTCCAGAAGGAGGGAAAGGGTCATTTGACTTGCTATTTCCTATCACTAAAAGCCAAGACTTCCTTAACCTTTTCCAAACTGTGTTTCCCCTCCTTTGCCCACATCCTCTGTCTCTTTCCAGGATTTTTTTTCAACTCAGGACTAACTGAGAGAGGGAAGGAGAGCAAAATTTGAGATTGTAAAAACCGTCCAGATTTATTGGTGTCTTTGTTACCTGGTTTCTGATACCCAAATCTCCTTCCTGTCCTTCCTCATCCCATCATCCAGCAGGCTGCTCTTCCTTTTGCACTGTTCTCCTTCCTGGCACTGTGGACCAGGGAAAGAGTTCAGCAGAAGTCAGCGATGACAGTGATGGCTGGAGTTTTGGGGGTCATTGGCTGCCCTATCTCCTGAAAACTTTTCTGCCCCTTAAAAAGTAAAAGAAATAGAGAGATAAAGGAAGGCATTTTTCTTTTTTCCCTTCTTTCCTCCCTCCCTATTTTCCTTCTCCCTTTTTTCTTTTCTTCATTTTGTTCCCTCACTCTATCTTTCCTTCCCTCCTATGTTCCTTTCCTCTCTCCTCTCTCCCTCTCTCTTCTCCTTCTCCTTCCTTTTCTCCCACTTGTAATTTTTCTTCTCTTCTTTCCTTCATTTCATCCTTTCACCCTCCTTCCTTTCTTTCTCTTCCCCCTTCCTCCCTCTCTCCCTTTTTTCCTCTCTTTTCCTCTCCCTCCTCCCTTTTTTCCTCCCTTTCCTCTCCCTTCATCCTCCACTTCTGAACATCAGGGATAGCCAAGTGATTCTGGTGGTAGACAGCACAGATTTTAGCCACCATGACCATTTCCTCCTGCTTTAATGGTATCCAACTTTCTTTACTTATTACACTCCTAAACCTTCTCCCTATTCTTCTGAGAAACTCCCAACCCTAAACCTAGCCCTGGAGTAACCTCCAATTCTTCCCCCAGACTCAGTGAATACCCTAAGCCTCTATTCTTCTCCCTTGGCCCTCCTCAGCCCCCAGGTAGGTTGTGTGGCTTGCTGGGCCTCAGACCTTAGTGTACTTTGTTCTATGTTTCATACTTGGCAGGAGGCACTGATTTACTCCAGGCTAGGCTGGTAACCTGGCTTCTTTTGAGCTTTGAGCTCCTCTTGGGGCTTCTTGTCCTGCCCTGTAGTTTTTTGAGCTGTATTGGAGGGGAACCAGTTGCCCATTTTCCTGCCTACTTATTCTCAAGTACATCTGTCCACCTTTGAACTGTAGCAACAACAAAATTCTTCTAAACCATCCTCCCCCGCCCCCAACTTTCCAAGCCCAATTCCATTCCTTTCCAGGAGCCAAGCACAAGGCCAGACATCCCATCATTAGATTCATAGCATCTATCTTCAGCTTTGCAAAGATCATAGGACTCAGAGCCAATAGGTTCCTTAGAGACCATCTAGTCCAGAGGTTCCCAAACTTTTTTGACCTACTGTCTCCTTTAAAAAAAATACACAGCACCCCCCTGGAAATCTACTATCTTTAACCCTTTAATGTTGTTGGAGGGTGGGTTTTGGAAATTTTCATCATTTCAAACTCCTACCACCCTCTGGATCATTCCAGCACCCCCCCCAGGGGGGCAGTATCACCCACTTTGGGAACACATGAGTCTAGTCTAATCCTGACATTTTATGTGGGGGAGGAGAGGAACTGAAGCCCAGAGAGAAGGAGGCACTTGCCCAAGGTCATACCAGTCCCAAGCCCCTAAGGTAGGATGAGAGCCCAGGCCTTTTCACTCCCAAACTAATGCTCTTCCCATTATACAAGGCTGATGCTCCCAGGTCTATACCGCTAGCTAGCATGACAAGACTGCTAAATGTATAACACAGGGGTGTGGTTACACCTACATAGGCATGTATGCCTGCATACTTATAGACCTATACATATGCCAACCCCTAACACTCCAGCGCAAACCCACATATAATGAGAGCCTATAGCAGGCTCAGTATTAGCACAGGAGGGCCATGGTGGAGTGAAATATCTGGGCATCCACATGAATATACCTGTAGGTGGGTGTACCTATGGAAAGCCTTCCCCATTCGAATGTCAGCATCTGGGAGTGTATATGGTGGGCAGGCCAGAGGGATGGGGGGAGGGAGCCCCTGTCCCCAAAGCCCAGCATAATAGGAATAATGGGACGTGCTTTAGAGACAAAAGAGAACTACATGTGTGTATTTTTGTGTGTGTGTCTGCATGTCTATCACCACAGCATTTCTAGGGAGAGGATAATGAGGAAAAGGGTAGTCAAGCCCCTCCCAAGGCTGTATCTAATCTCCAGATAATTTCTAGAAAGCCCTTCTTCCTAGGTCTCATCTTCCTCTCCCCCTCCCCCCCAACACACACTCGATGGATTCACTCAGAATTCTAGAGCTTCTCATCCTTTTTATTGTTTCTCCTTCCTTTTATTCTTCTTCCACATCCCACATCTTTGCTGGATAGCCAGTATGGAGATGTAGAAAAAGGTGAAACCAGGAAAGAACTGGATCCTAATCCCGTTTTAGCTACATACTGTGTAATGACAAGCAAATGATTTGAACTCCCTGGGCCAGAGTCTTCTTCTGTAAAATTGGCATGGGAAATACACTACATCATTGTCTGCCCCCAGCAGGGTTGTTTGAAGATCGAATGAGCTAATAAATACATATGTGTGTATGACACACACACACATCTACAGAGAGAGAGAGAACATTGCAAAGCTTGAAGTACTACAGAAATGCGAGCTGGGTCTTTACTCCTTCTCCTTCCTCATAGAATACGACAATATCAGAACTGAAGGATTTTTAGAAATCTAGTCTAGAACCCTTATTTTACAGAAGGAGACACTGAAACCCACAGAGGGATTTGCCTAATGTCACAGAAAAAACAATGACAGTGCCAAGAATAGAACCCAGGCTTCTTGGTTCCCAAACCAATGATCTTTTCAAAAATTAATTCATTAAACTTTTTGGTAGTTAGAGGCAGCTGATACCCGCGTGGACAGAGTACTGCACCTGAAGTCAGGAAGACCCAAGTTCAAATCTGACCTCAGATTACTTACTAGCTGTGTGATTCCTGGGCAAATCACTTAACCTCTGTTTGCCTCAGTTTCCTTAACTGTAATATAGGGGTGAGATAACACATCACTCTGAGGGTTGTTGGGAGGATCCAATAAGATATTTGTAAAAGTGCTTAGGACAATGCCTGGCACATAGTAGCTACTATTTAAACACTTAGTGCTTCCCTCTTAATAAGCATTTTTTTTCTCCTACCCCCTTAAAAAGAACAGAAAAAAAAGAAAACCCTTGTAATATGCATAGTCAAGCAAAACAAATTTCCACATTGGTCCTGTTCAAAAATGTATGTCTCATTCTGCATCTTGAGTCCATCACCCAAGGATAGCATGTTTTATCACTGGTCCTCTGGAAAGATGGTTGGCTCATTGCATTGATCATTTAATGCTGCCAAACCAGTGTTCTTTCCAGAGCATCAAAATGCTTCCTTCATCTTCCTCCCTCCTTTCCTAGTCCTTTCTCCAACTGTGTTGAATTCCTTTGTTATTCTCACTCCTACAATGAGGACTGAGATCAAGGCAAGGAGGCTGCTCAGGTGTCCCCTTCCTCACTGAGTCACGTTACCTGGGACTGTCTGTCATGTAGAGAAGGCAGAGGACCCAGAACAAGTTAAGCTGGGGGCATTGAGGTGATGCTAACACTTGGTCACCTGAGCTCGTTCTCCCAGCAAGGGCTGCTCATACCTCTCTTCTTGGTTGCTGGGGCCATCTTCTTGAGACCTAGAACTGCTAAGGTTTGATTTTCAAAATTTGGAAGGCACTTCTTTTGAAAAGTGTATTCATAGCCATTGTCCTAATCCATTCTCCCAACAACCCTGTGAGGAAGTCAGGACAGGTAATGGTTTTGTGAAAGGTCCTCTGATATGGCAGATAGAGCATTAAACTTGAGAGTGAGGGAAACTTGGGTTCATCTCCCGCTTCTCATTCTTACTAGCTTTACAATAACTGGGTAAGTCACATACTCCATCCAAGTCTCCATTTCTTCATTAGTGTAATGGATAAAATAATGCCTATATTACCTTTCTCACAAGGTTGTGAGGCCCAAATGAAATAATACATGTAGTAAAGTGCTTTGTGTTAACATAGTTGTTAGCTGCCGAGGGTTATGAGTTTCTCTGAAGGAAACTCAGGAGGTCATGGGCACCAAAAACCCTAGGTCGTATGCTTAGATTCTTATATTTAGAGGTATTAGAGGTGTGTGGCTGAGCATATGATGAGGGTCGGACATGTGATCTGTGAAGAGAGTGTAATGGGGAGGGAGCCAGATAGGTGGTCCATGGGGCCTTTCGTTCACAACAGGGTATCTTTCCTTCCAGACCCCATCCTTTACTGGAAGAAGAGAGGATTGGCGGGTTGACGGTAGCTGGGCTAGCTGAATTACCAGAGCCAGTCATGCAACCCCTGTCTGTGGCCTCCTTCCAAGAGGAGGAGGAGGAGGCGCCAGCCTTGATGGAGAATGAGTTGCATCAAGTTCGTGACCCTGAAGAAGACTTACTATGCATCGCTAAGACATTCACCTACCTGCGGGAATCTGGTGAGTAGTCCTCTCCCTAGAGACAAGGTCCTCAGGTTCTTGTTTATTGAGGGCCCAGTCTGGAAAGATACCTGGTCTGGGTCTAAGGACAGAGATGGAGGGAGGAGGAGACTGAAACCAGTCCTGTTTAGGGAAACTCCTATGAGGGCTCGGAATTTCCCTACCCTCAAGTCAGAAGGGAATGACACAGCCCCAGGCCCCAGTGATCTATTACAGGTGAGGAAAGAGCAAATCCTGGGAGGATGTCCTTTATCTTTCCATGTATTGCACTAGAAATATCCAAAATATTCCAAATGTTCACTCTCTTTATCTGTCTACTCTGGAAATGATAGGACTGTTATGTTACACTTTGTAAACTTGAGAGCACTAGAGAAATGTGAGCTATTAACAATAACTACAATGTCCCTTTCCTGTCCCCGTGAATGACATTGGAATCTTTGCTGCTTCTCTAGTATGGTCCCTTTCTCTCCTTGGACCAGTGGGTAACTACACAAGAAGTGTTTAAAATCAACAGCATTGGTTCTCTCTGCTCTTGGCCACCAGGTTGGTACTGGGGATCTCTCACAGCGGGTGAAGCCAAACAGCATCTTCAGAAGATGCCTGAGGGCACCTTCCTGGTACGGGACAGCACCCACCCCAGCTATCTGTTCACACTCTCTGTCAAGACCAACAGGGGCCCTACCAACGTTCGCATAGAGTATGCTGACAGCAAGTTCCGGCTGGATTCAAACTGTCTGTCCAAGCCACGGATTTTGGCCTTCCCAGATGTGGTCAGCCTCATCCAGCATTATGTCACATCTTGTACAACTGATGGCAAGAATGATACCCCCTACCCTCCCCCTGCCTCGCTCTTGCCCAGCCACAAGGACACCGTTCCCACCACAGCAGCAGTGGCGGCTGTCCACCTCAAACTCATCCAGCCTTTTGTCCGGAAAAGCAGTGCCCCGAGCCTACAGCATTTATGTCGCCTCACCATCAATAAGCTCACTGCCGAGGTGGATCAACTGCCTCTGCCTAAGCGGATAGGGGACTATCTCAGGCAATACCCTTTCCAGCTCTGAGAAAGAACCTGGTGTCCATCTGTCTTGGCAGACCTGGGAAAACCAGGAAGCCGCCTCATCCTTTATCCTTTTACAGAAACCCTATCTGACAAGACACAGACCTCACAAATCCAACAGGTGTGGATTATGGTCACTACCTTTTGGGGATTGGGAATGCCCCTTTCCCTCTCCTCCTCTCCTAATTTCTGCTCATCCCTGTGGGGAGCTAGGTGCTTGGTCTGTGTCTGCAGACCTGGGGACCCAAGACTAGCATGAGAGTAACTATGCCTGAAGTTCCTGGGGGCCAGACCACGGCCGTAGGACTAGGCTTCTGCCTCTATTTATTTTCCTGGCCATATCAGAGAGATGTTGGGGGAGCGGGGTACATATTCCTCTTCTGCTCTGCCAGGATGTGGGACCATCTCAAACTCAGACTGGGGTTCCCCTCTGACTTGGTTACATATGTGCCAACTACCTGAACCATATGGTCTTGGATCCTTCTCTGCCTTGGGGAACAGGCTAGAATAGAAAAGCTCACCACCTATGCTCAGCCTTCTCCAAAGATAGGCAGTCAAGCCTGCTCAACACACACCTCCAGCCCCACCCCCAGAGAACATGACCCAACTGGTCAAGCTTGCCACTGAACATTTCTCATCGGGAAAGAGGCGGCAGACTTTCTCTTTTCTTCCCTTGCCATCCAACCTTCTCCTTCCATGGGAATTACCTATCCTGGTGTCCCATGGTTCTCACACCCATCAGTAAAGTCTGAGAAAGAGGGAAGAATGGGAGACCACAGGAGAGAAGTAGAGGGGCCTTTTGGCCTGAGGCCAAAAGTGACCCAACTGTTTTTCAGTATTTATTTATTTATTCTTTTTGTTTGTTTGTTTGTGGTTCAATAATGCCAGAGCAGAGCCTAGATTCAGGAAGCTGGCCTCAGCCTGTTTCAGGTACTTACTCCTCTGATCTTCAGGGCTCTCCAAAGTGTCCTGAGATCCAATTCTTATTTGTTTTCTCTGATGTGGCAAAGTCCTTCTTCTTACATGAAGTCTAACCAAATCAGTGCCAGTAAATGAAGCTCCTCCCCAACCTTGAGGACCAGTTCCCCATCTCCCTAGCTCTCTGGAAGGTGTCTTCCCCACAGAGATAGAAGGCCCTTACCACAACAGATCTGAATTCAGTTAAGGCTGAGGGCTCTGCTTCCATTCTGGCCCTCCCACCTGAATCTCAGACAGAAGATGTTTTGCACACTCCCATGCAGTGCCCTGGTCCTCTCCCAAGGCCTTTGAGGCTGGAGTGGCAAGCTGTTTTCTTGCACATTGATGAACAGGTCGCTGGAGGGGCAGGGTCTTTCAAGGGTGGGGTGGGGGTAGGAGGCAGGTATGCAGCAAGGGGTGGGTGTATTTGAATAGTTCACTTATGACTGTAACCTCATTTCCCTTTCCTTAGGGACCCTGGGAAGGTGATTTAGCTTAGTTACACAGAGAGAATTGTACATCTGATTTACAAAGAAACTTTTTAAAAATAATAATAATTATTATTATAATAAAATCACTATTGTAGTGGTCTCCTTTTTCTACCCTAATCCAGATTGGGGGGAGGAGGGGCTGGGGACTAGAAAGCAAGCCATATCAGGATCGCAGAGGATCTAGGAATATTTAACCTAATGAAAAGAAGGGATAGTGGGTGGAGGTGTGGCATGGCTTCTGTCTTCAAATGTCTGAAGGGTTTTCATGTGGAACTCAAAACAAACTTGTTCTATATGACCAATGAGGTCAGGGCACGGATCAAAGACTAAGAGTTTTAGGGAGGCAGATTTCCACTGAATATAAGGACCCATTTTCTAACAGTTAAAACTCCAATAAGGGAGTGGGCTGTTTTATAAGTTAAGGAGTTCCCCATCATGGGAATTATTTAAGCACAGATTAATTAGATACTTACCAAGGATGTTTTGGATTTTATTCCCATATCAGCTCATCTCTGAGCTTCTTCTAGCTCTGGAATTCTATGTGTCGAGCCCTGGGCTGGAAAGAAAACATATTTCAGACAGAGACCCTGCTTTTAGCCAGCTCACAGTCTAGCAGGGGGAATAAGATTCACATGCATGTAATAACAACACAAGGACAGGTGGGATCGAGGCCAAAAGAAATACAAACCAAGTGTTCTGCTGAGTAGGCCATTTACCCTTTGCTTAAGGGAGCGGCATTTGATCTGGGTTTAAGGGTGAGTATGATTCAACCAATGAAGATGGGAGGGACAGGAGAGGACTTATAAAGAGTAGACAACAGCATGAACTAAAGAATGAAGCAGGAAACGTTTTCAGAACAGGGCGTCATCCAATTTGACCATAATATAGAGTAAGTAAAGGGAACTAGTAAAAGATAAAATTGGAAAGGGAGGTTGAAGTCAGTTCATGGAGGGTCTTAAAAAGTCAGACTGAGGAATATGGATTTTATTCTGTAGGTAATAGGGAGCTATGGAGGGCTTTGAGAAGAAGAATGACCTATTCATTAGGAAGATAATTGGTAGAGGGCTCAGCATAAATTGCAAGGGGAGAGACTATAAAGATAAGAAGTCCCCATAAGTCATTAACTTTTCCTATAGATTTATTATGTGCCAGGGTTCTTTACTAAGCTCAAAAAAGAAAAAGAAAACTAAGACAAGCCCTTCCCCACAGGAAGCTTACATTCTAAATACATACATATAAAATAGAGAAATAAAAGGCAATAGTAGAGGGGAAGGTCATAGGCCAGGGGAGACTGAGAAAGACCTCACACAGAACGTAGCATCTAGCCTCTTTTGAGGGGAGCCAGGGGTTCTAGGAGGCAGAGGTGAAGAGGATAAGTATTCCCGGGGTGGAGACCATAGCTGGCACAAAGACCTTTGTGAGGACCAGCAAGACAGCTGGGATGACTGGACTGCAGAGTGCGTAGAGGGGAATAATGTGTAAGAAGATGAGAAAGAAAGGGAGGTCCCAGGGTCTGAAGAGCTTTAAATGGCAAAGGAATTTATATGGGAAATCCAAAAGATCCAGTTTTAAAGTATTTCAGTTTAAAACTCAGAGATACTTAGTTCAAAATGTCCAATAGGTAGTTGGTAATATGAGACTGGACTTCATAAGGAAGGTTAGGGCTGGATATATAGACAAGGGAATCATCTGTATAGATAGCAATATTGAATCCATGGGAACTGATGAGATCCTCAGGTATATAATTTAGGTTGGAAATAGAAGAGGACCTGGGACCTGAGCTGTGTGATACCCTCACAGTTAGTAGGTGTGGCATGGATAGAGACCCAGCAAAAGAGAATAAGAGGAGTGGTCCAACAGGTCTGAAGATAGCTAAGTGAGTGATGTCACACAGACCCAGAGAGGAGAGAAGATCCAGGAAGAGAAGGCTGGTAACAGTGTCAAATGCTACAGAGAAGCCAAGGAGGGTGGAGTCTGGGAAAAGGCTATAAGATTTGGCAATTAAAGACCCCTGGGCTGTTGCAATAGTCCAGATAAGGTGGGATGAGGGCATGGATGAAGGAAGTAACTCATAAACTAATAAATGCAAAAACAATGGTGAGAGAATGAGGGAGATTTTAAACAAGAAATGATCCCATTTAGTTCCACAAATGCCAAACCCAGTGCTGTATCAACCCATGGTCCTGATTTGAGCCAATGATAGCTGTTCTTCTTTCAGTCACAATGTGACTAATGAGAGGTCTTGTAGTCCTCCATATCTCATGCTTGGCAGGTATCTCTGGGAAACCCCTCTGCTCTATGGAGGAAACTGCTCCTGTTAATCTCCATCAGTCCTGGAGGCACTCAGTAGGTAACGGCAGGGCCAAGTTGCCCCCTGATCCTTATGCATTTTTTGTTTATTTTAAAATTCAACTTTATTTTATTTTCACAAAGATCCACATCCTTTTCTTCCTACTTCCCCTTCACCTCCATTAAGGAAAAAAAAAACAAACCAAGAACCCTGTTGCAAACATCATATGTAGTTAAAACAAAACAAACTCCTACATTGGCCATGTCCCCCCAAAAAAAGTCTATCTCAATCTGTGTTCTGATTCTCTCACCTCTCTGTAAGAAGTTTGACAGGATGTTTCATTATGAGTCCTCTGGAATCATGGATGGTTGAATTTATTTTGATCAGAGTTCTTAAGTCTTTCAAATACACTTTTTTTTATAATAGTGCTATTATTGTGTAAGTTGTTCTCCTGATTCTATTCATTTCACTTTGCATTAGTTCAAGTCTTCCCAAGTCTCTCTGAAACTATCGCATTCATTATTTTCTTATAGCATAATAATAGCATCCCATCCCATTCATATACTATAGGTTTTTTAGCCATTCCCCAAATGCCATGGCCTTTACAGTGTTAGAAAGAATGACACCAAGGGACCTACTGGATAAAAGAAAACCCAGAAAACGGTCTTCATTCTCATGTAGTGAATGCTTCTTCTCCTACCAGATTTCTGTCTCCCTGAAATCCACCCATCCCCTTCTCCATCTCTCCCCAGGGCTATCAGTGAGTTCATAGGATGTAGAGTTAGAAGGAACTTGGAGCTAGAAGGGGCTTTAACTGTCATATATTCAAAGGCCTCTCTTTTAGAGATGAGACTCTTGGAGGGATTGTTAATGGAATTCAGAGGTCTTGGGCCCCAGTTCTCTCCTCTGTAAAATGATGAGATTGGGTCTTATGATGTCTAGGACCAAGCATCTGATAGTCTATGTTCTACCATATGTTCTTCTAATTCTGATAGTCTTTGACTGTTGATATCTGAGACACAGGTGGTGTTGAAGTGGAGAGTACACCGAGCTTGGAGTTCAAACCCGGCTTCAAACAGTTACTAGTTGTGAGATCCGAGACAAATCACTTAATCACTGCTTGACTCAGTTTCTTCAGCTGTATAATGGGGATAAGATTAGCATGTACCTCCCAGGGGTTTTGTAAGAATCAAATGAGATAATATTTATTTTTTAAAAAGTACTTAGCACTAGATAATAAATGATTATTCCCTTCCCTATCCAGGGACCCAGAAACCTCTAGACTGGCATTCAGATTAACCTGTTTTACCAGTTTTAATAGCTTCAAGTTTTGTCTGAAATCAGTCATTGGCACAAGATGTTAACCCCATGATGATGGGTGTGACTCAATTCTCCCTCTATCAGGGTGTGAAGAGAAGCAATATATATACCCAAGCTCTCTCTCCTTAAAAGCTTGTTATGTTTTAAAAATCCATTTCTGCATCAGGGAATATATAACGTGTATAACCCCCTTATTTCAGAGACCTTTATCTTTCTTAAGGTGCTTTATAGTTTATTAAACATCTGTCTCCCAACAGCCCTGTGAAGCAGGTAATGATACCTGTCCCCAAATTATAAAGGAGGGAACTGAGATCCATAAAAGTAAAATGACTTGCCCAGGGTCATACAGCTGGTGAGTCTCATGCTTATGGTTCTTTAACCCTAAGACTAGTATTGCTGCAACCTCTTCAAATACCAGGGAGTCCAAGAGCAAGGGTGAGATGACTATGAACTAAGACCCAGGCTATTCCCTCAGATGGTTTTCCCCATCTTGAATTTGTAGCATTTTGAAAGACCTTTTATATCCCTTTTCTCCTTTATTCCTCAGTCTATGACATAAACAGGAGATTAATTAGTCTCATTTTGATTCATGAGAAAAGACACTGAGGCTTAGAGAGGGGGAAAAAAACTCATTCATGTTCAGACAACTAGTTAGAGATTGAGAAGGGACCAGAACCCTCTGTCTCTTAACACTGAATCTGGAGATCTATCTGCCACTACTCATAATGGGTAGAAAATTGACTCAGGGCAGAGAGGACTCCAAATTCCTGGGGGTACCCTCTGTTCACAGAATTTTAGAGCCAGAAAACGTCTTAGGGACAAAAATATTACTCATTGGGAAACTGAGGTCCAGAATGGGTCTCAATGACTTTTCCCAAAGTCATTGTTAGTAGCAGAGGCTGATCTAGGACTCCAGTCTCCTAAATCTCAGGCTGGTGTCATTTGTACTATCCCTACTATAGCTTTATTTGACTTTAATGGTCTAACTGCTCTCCTCAGAATAGTAGAATATCAGAACTGGAAAGGGCATTAGAGGTAATCTAATTCAGTCACTTTCTTTTATAGATGAGAAAATAATGCCTAAAGAGGAAGGAATTTGCTCAAGGTAATGGCTAGGTGTCTATGGTAATATCATAGATTCTGTTTTAGATATAGTCAAGGGTTTGTTCTTTAGTATGGACCAGACCCAAACCAGGGACAGTTTAGTTTGCCTCTGAAAGTGTTTCTCTTCCCAATCCCTGCATCTTGCCAAAGGACCCATTCAAGTGGGAGATGACCAATTCATTCTGCATGGTATTTTCTTGATGGGGCAGAGGGTACCAGTCTGAGGCCACTACAGTTCAGATGCCTAAGGGGATGCCCCAAGAGGCATTACTAGGTATGAATAAAAGAGCTGACAGCCTCCAATATAGTAGTAATTCTCAGCCTGGACTGCACCACTGCTACCACTTCCTGAATTTTACTTCCTATCCCGACAATCGTTTTCTTAGAAGTTGCTGCAGTGGCCTTTCCAAGTCTGAAGTTTTATGTAAATTGATTATTCCCCTTAAAGAGTATTCTAAGGAGGAATGTGACCTCCACTGTTCCTCCCTCTTTTTTTGTATTTCCTCAGATTTCACATCCCTTTGTCTCCCCTCCTTCAGAGGAATAAAGCTAGCTGTGGGTGAATGGAAACCCACACTGGTTCCTAGTATCTGCTGAGGAAATTGGTTCCTGTCTTTCTTTCCTTTTTTAAGGGGATTTATTTAAATTAAAATCTTTTTATAACTTTTATTTTTTTTTAATTTTTTTATTTGCTTTTCGGAGGGGGGAAGGCAGGGCAATTGGGGCTAAGTCATTTGCCCAAAGTTGCACAGCTAGTGAATGTTAAGTGTCTGAGGTCACATTTGAACTCAGGTTCTCCTGAATCCAGGGCCCGTGCTCTATTCACTTTACCACCTAGTCACCCCAACTTTTTTTCTAAATAAGCCCTTATTTTCTTACCTACTTGTCCCTCCTTACATGGGCACACAGGCACCTATGCACAAAAGAAAAAAAAATCTTATAACAAATATATGTAGTCAAACAAAACATATTCCTGCACTGGCCATGTCCAAAAATACATTTCTCATTCTACATACTGAGTCCCTCACTTCTCTCTATGCTTCATTGTCAGTCCTCTGGCATAATGAATAAATAAATTAAGTAATGTCACTTTTGTTATATTGGCTCAGCATACCTATGAGCAATTAATAATTCTCCAATTATTTAGATGTTTCTTATTTTCATAAAGGGTTTCATTGTTATGGTGATATAGTTCCTGGGTGTATTTTCGTAGGCAAACTTCCAAGCACTTTATGCATTCTGTAGTTATTTGAAATGGAATTTCTTTTTCTATCTCTTCCTGCTGGGTTTTGTTGGCAATATACAAAAATGCTGAAGATTTATGTGGATTTATCTTATCCTCGGCAACTTGCTGAAGTTGGCTTTCTAGTGTTCTCTAAATAAGCCACATCATTTACAAAAAAAAAAAATTGTTTTCTCTTTGCCTTTTGCTTATTCCCTCAGTTTCTTTTTCTTTCAGTCTTCTTCTTATTGCTAGTATTTCCAGCACAGTATCAAATAATAATGGCGATAATGGATATCTTTGCTTTAATACTGATCTTACTGGAAAGGCTTCTAGTTTATTTCTATTGTATCTAAGGCTGTTGCTTTTAGATAGAAAGTACTAAACCACATTAAGGGATACATTTATTATTATACTTTATAGTGTTTTAAAACAAATATAGGTATATTTTGCTAAATGCCTTTTCTCCTGAATCTATTGATATAATCATGATTTTTGTTCTTATGCTTAATATGTTCTATTGATAATAATAATAACAACTATCATTTATCTGGTATCTACTATGTGCCAGGCACCATGCTAAGCATTTTACAAATATTATCTTAGTTAATCCTCACAACAGTCCTGCAAGGGAGGGACTATTATGATTCCCATTTTACATTTGAGGAAACAAATAGAGGTTAAGTGACTTGCCCAAGGTCACACAGCTAGGAAATGTCTGAGGCTGAATTTGAACTCAGGTCTTCCTGATTCTAGAAGAAGTGCTTGGGCTTACCAACTGGAGAAAAATGGTTTGACTTGTATGGCCCATTTCAGCCTCTTGTTGGAATGATACTCTTAGGGTTAAGTTTTCTACTTCCCTATTCTTCATTCCAACTATGAACATTAAGGTAGCCCACTCAAACTGTCCCTACTAACAGTCATTCTCCTCCCTTGGAGTAACAAAGTTTCTTAAAGCTCCATCTGGGTGAGATGGCATTCTTCTTCAGGATTCTTTTGCATTTACAACTCTGTTTATAATTTTCCCAACATTCAATCAATACTACATTTTGGATATAAATCCAACCTGGTCACAGTGACTAATGTTTTTGATATGTTGCTGTTTCTTCTTTGTTAATAATTTTATTTGTGATTTCTGTATTGATATTCATTGGGAATATTGATCTATAGTTTCCTTCTTTGATTTGACTTTCCCTGGTTTGGTTCATGTCTTTTTCCAAGCTAAGGAGAACTAATGGGGAAAGAACCCCAAAGAGTTGTAGCTAAGGGTCCTTGAAAAGTGGTTACATTGGTGTTCTCTCCTACCTATACAAGAGAACAAAAACTTCAGTCATGTGAAGAAGAAAGTTTTGAAGTTAGATACAGGAAAAGTGTCCTAGGAGAGAATTGTTAAAGGGTGATGGAGGGAGAATTGAGGGATATCTGGGCATCTGTATAAAACAGAACGGAGCTTCATGCGTCGGAGATTTAGTTAACTTAAAAATGATGCTTAGATCGCTGTTTCGCGTAGTGAGATTCACCCGATTATCCCAGTCCCAGAATGTGCCCTAACCTTAGACCCGGACTGAGATCTAGCCCTCTTCATGACCTTAATTTGGGGTCTCCCTAGTCTTCTCCCCCAACACATTCCCTGATGATGTAGTTCATCATAAGGATGATTGGTGCTTGAATAGGAAAGTTGAAGAAAATAAAGAGAATAGGGAAGTTTTTCGTGTTTGATTTGAGAGGATGGGGGGCGGTGGGGAGACGTGTACTAAAAGCGCTAGGCTGTTGGAAGTGCCCTATCCCAGCCCTATCAGGCACTTCCTGGGTCCATGAGCCAACTTCTCCAGGAAAATAAAGGCGAGTTCCTTGGAGATCTGGGCGGGGGCGGGGAAAACACTGAACGCTAACGCTTCTTAGGGGTGGGGATTCTCAGGAGCTGGGAGCTAAGTAAGCCCGGACGTTTAATATCAGTCCTGCCCATCTGCCTTCTCCCAGAGATCGGTTTTCCAGGGAATAGCTCTCTTTCTCTCACTTCTCTTCCCACGAAGAGACTCAATTCCAAGAACTGGGGCCCAGCCTTTGGGGGCGGGGCGGGCTCCGGGTTGAGCCGCCAGTGCAAAGAGGAAGTTAATTTTAAACCAAATAGCCCTTGGTGGCCGCTTCTTAGGAACTCTTTGCGCAACTGCCGCTCTATCACAGTCCTGGAGCGAGGTCCAGCTGGCTCAGGGACTGCGTGTGGGAACCACTCAGCTGCAAGGGAGAGTCTGGGAGGGGATGAGGAGGATGGTGACCTGGGGACTGGGGACAGAGGTCAAGGAGGTCTGCAGGAGCTCAAGGTCAAGGGGGCACCTACCTTCTCATCGCCCCCATTCTCTTATCCCTGCTCCCAACGTGAGTCCCGCGGGGCTCATGTCAAACTGAGGGCTGTCTGAAATCTAAGTTTACCTCTGCCTAGGATCTGAGGAAGCCGGAGAGAGGAGTGGGTGTGACTGTGTATTTTAAAAGAAAAAAAAAATAATAGTAATAAATGAGTTAAAGAGAGGTGGATGGGTCCTTAGGGTCATGGAGCGCAGGGGCTCTTCTAACTTGCTGTTTGTCCTTGGGCAAGTCACCAGTCTGTCTAGGCCTCCGTTGCCTCATCTGTAGGCTAAGTGGCCTTTGAGGCCCCTCCCAGCTCAATATCTGTGATGCTGTAATCCCCTTTTTACAGGTAAGGACAGGGCGACCTGGACAGACCAATGACTTCCACCAAAGTCACACAGCGCAGTGATGTAAGCTTTTCATCACCTGCCTCCATCTCTGGTTTCCTCCATGTGATGAGCATCTCTACCAACTAAATTTCCGTCTTTTAAGGCTTAATCATATAATGTCCTATAATAGTAATAGCTGGCTATTAAAATATTAATACATAATAAATTAAATATTAATAAATATTTAATAATAGCTAGCTATAGCTCTTCAAAGCTTACAGAGCACTTTACAAAATTGCCCCATTTTAGCCTCACAAAGACCTTGAAAGGAAGGTACGATTATTATTCCTGTTTTTCAGATGAGGAAACTGAGACAGAGGTTAAGGAACTTGCCCAAGGTGACACAGTTGTATCTGAAGCAGGATTTGAAGTCTGGTCTTCCTGATTCCATTTTCAGTGCTCTGTAGCATCAACAAAATGCCAGTAGCTTCCATTTCTATAGCAAATGTTTACAATCCCGCCCCCCTTTTTTTCTCATAAAAATCCTGCTCATAGTATTATCCCCCATTTTCCAGAGGAAGAATAAAAGACTCAGGAAGTGTAAGGGACTTGGCCAAGGTCCCATAGGTAGGATGAGTCAGAGTCAAGACTTGAACCCAACTGTCTTGACTTGGGGTTCGGCGTTTTCTGTATCGTACACATTTTTTATGTTATCATTTCGAAGTTATTCAAAGTTTCATTGAGGTCCTTGGATGAGAAGATCTCTGAGATTCTTTCTAGATCTGATTTTCTTGCAGGACATCTGTGTTTGCATTCTCCAGTCACCCAGCTATGACACCAATTGTCACTCTTCATAAAGTCAATGGTCAAGCTCTGTTGTTCGCATCTCCACAACGTTTCTCCCAAATGCTACTCCCAGGCCTATCTCCCAAGTTGCCCTCAAATGCCATCTACTCCACAAAGCCCAGATCTTCTTATTGGTAATGACTTTCCCCCCATACCCAAGAAAAGACTTTGCCTAAACATCTCTAATGCACTCGTCACATATTGTGTGTCATATTTATGTGAGGTTACATTTTATCCTCTCCTAGACTGTAAGCTCAATGAACAAAGAGAAGGTATCATATCTAAATATATTTTTCCTTCTACTGGGCAGAGCACATAATATTTAATGTTTAGTAAATAAATAGTAAATGTTTGTTAAATTGAACTGAAATTGATACCCTCCCCCCTTTTAAACCATGATTTGTCTAGAGCTGAAGGAAAAAAGGGAGGGGAAGGTCTAAAGATACAGGTATTCTTGGGGCAGCAATGTTATAGTGGGAGAGGAAGGTGATTCCCTGAGATTGTGGTCAGGTCTTGTTGATCCCTCATTCTCAAAGAGGGCCAATGACATCCCTAGTGTGATGTCTTGACTTGCTCACGAATTGGATTTAAGTGAGGCAGAGTTCCACAAAGTCTATTAGCCTCACTCTATATTGCAGAATCAGTAAAGTTCGTGACAAGACAAAAGTCAAGACAACTGGCAATGGACCTGGACACAGTGGATGACCTTGGCCTTTCTGGGGTCAGGTGTTAGAGAGAAAGGGGGAAGTAGGAACCTCCTGCTCTCCCTGTTCCCAAAATTGATTACATACATGAAGGGGAAGAGTGGGAAATAAAGCTGGAAATGTAGGGTGAAGCACCTTGAATCCTGTAGACCAGCAGTTCTCAACCTGTGGGTTATGTTCACTTTGTAACAATGAAAATATATCCTGCATATCAGATAGATTCATAACAGTAGCAAAATTACAGTTATGAAGTAGCAACAAAAATAATTTTATGATTGGGGGTCACCACAACATGAGGAACTATATTAAAGGGTCATGGCATTAGGAAGGTTGAGAACCTCTGCCTGTAGACAAAGTGGAGCCATAGAAGGTTTCTGAACAGAATGGCATCATCAAAGTTGGGCCACAAGAAGAAGGCTCATATTTCAAAATGGATTGGAAGGGAAGAGACCAGAGGCAGGTAGCTCAATGGATCTGGGTGTAGCTATAGTCCAAAGGAGAAGAGATGAAAGCCTGAACTAGGGTGAAAAGACACAGACCCAAATGGAGACCTAACAATGAAATCCTAAATAACCAGTAAATCAAAGAACAAATCACAGAAACAATAATTATATGAAAGAAAAGTGTAATAATGAAACAACATACCACAATTTCTGGAACGGAATTAAAGTAGCCCTATGGAAAAATCCTATCCCTACAAATATGCATTAATAAAACAGAAGAAGAGAGGCTTAATGAACTGATTATGAATTTTTTTAAAATTAGAAAGTTGACAAATAAACACAACTACACTAAGCACAAAAAAGATTTTAAAATCAGAGAAGTTGATTGGAAACACAACTGCACACCAAAAAAAACCCCTATAAAATGATAAATAAAACTAAAAGCTATGTTTTTTAAAAGACTGATAAAATTGATAGCCCTTTATCAAGTGTGATTAAAAAGAAGAGGGCAGAAAGTCAAATCAAACAATATAGCAAACAAAGGGAAATCACAGCAAAACAGAAGAAATAAAAATAATTACCAGAACCTACTACACACAGTTATATGCTAAAAAATTGAGAATATAAAAGAAATAGAAAATCTTCAAAAATACCATCCAAACAGAAAACCAAATTGAGATCTCAAATAATTGAATCTTGGAAAAGAAAATATAATTAACCATAAGGTCTACCAAAGAGAAAAAATAAACCAGCTCCTGGTACAGATGGATTAATAAATTCAGTCAAACTTTTAAAGAACAGTCAGTACCAAAAGTGCACAAATTATTTTGTACTAAAATTGAGAAAGAGGGCTCTCTTTTACGAGACAAGTATAGTCCTAATATCTAAACCAGAGAAGGACAGCACAGGGGGAAAACTATAGACAGATATCATTAATGACTATTGATTTAAAAATGTTAAATAAAATTCTATCAAATTACTGTGATCCATCCAAGAAATCAATCATCATGACTGATGTCAACTTTTTTTGGAGGGGGAAAGGTAGGGAAATTGGGGTTAAGTAACTTGCCCAAGGCCACACTGCTAGTTTTTTTGTGTGTGTGTTGAGTGTCTGAGGTCAGATTTTGAACTCAGGTCCTCCTGACTCCAGGGCCGGTACTCTATTTACTGCACTACCTAGGTATCCCGTCAGATGTCAATTTTTCCCAAGGGTACAAGGATAGTTCAACATTAGGAATATAATTGACACAATTATATTAAAAATAATTTCCTACAGCACATGATCATTAACATATATTGTTAACTAATACATTGGGACATGAAAGGTGGAAGAGCATTTGATGTTGGTCCAGTGTAGGATGAAGGCGATTTGGGGTTCTCAAAGACTGCCAATGACGTAAAAGCTTCATGTGGGCCTGGAGAATGACTGTGGTGTGTCTACTGCCAAGGTCTACCTCAGTGTGTGGGGAAAGACATCACCAGATAGAGATTAGCAATAGATAATAAATCTTTTTTTTAATTAACAAGTATTTGTTTTCTCTCCTTCACATCTCTCTACATCTTTGGACTGAGAATTAGAAAGAGAGAAACAGAGAGAGACAAACACAGAGACAGAGAAATGTAACCCTTGTAACAAATACACATAGTCAAACCAAGTAAATTTTTTCAGCCATCCTGTCTAAAAATGTCTATCTCATTTCACATCTTGAGTCCTTGGGTGATAAATTCTTTCAGCAATAGCAACTCATGAATTTGTAGGGAGAGGTATTGCAATCTGCATCAGTGGAGGGGCTGATACTCCTAATGGAACCCAGTCTCTCCCTTTAGAGTAGTGGTTCTCAACCTTCCTAATGCCTTGACCCTTTAATTCCCTGTATGTGGATGTATCTGCATGTGGGTGAACCCTCCTGAAGACAGATAGAAGAGTGGTGTCTAGGTTCCTAAGACCATCAGAAATATATGTTTTCCGATGGTCTTAGGTGACCCCTGTGAAAGGGTCGTTCCACCTACAAAGGGGTTGCGGCCCACAGGTTGAGAACCACTGCTTTAGAGAGCTTATATTCTTCTAGGGGGAGAAGAATGGGATGTATACAGGTAAATATGATACAAGGTAAGGTGTAACAGGGTAAAGGGGAAGTCCAGATAAAATGCTTTAGGAGAATTTTCAGAAGGAACAGATCACTTTCAGGGTGGTCAGCTACTTTTAAGTGTTGGTTGTTGTCCTTTATTCTCCACACATCACTGTGTTGGAGTCAAGTCACAGTGTGTCAGACTGATCAGACCAATATGAACTTGGAACGCTCTACCCCAGGTTAGGCACAAATGCTCCATGCCAACATTTGGGATGGGTTCTCTAAATTTGCACATCTTGCATTTCATTTGAGCTGCTCTAATTCTGCTTTGATACCTACCAGTTGTGTAGAGTAGCATGTGAAAGAAGGGCAGGAATGTGAGTTCTATTAAATTGTAAGCTTCTTAAAGGAAGGGACAGTGCTTTTGTTTACCTTTGTAACCTTAGTGCTTAGTGCCTGACATAAAATAAATGTTTTAACAAATGCTTGTTGATTGATTGATTGAAAAAGAGAGAATTGGAAGGAATTCTTCTTTGTAGAGGTACCTTCTTGGCCCCTGCATTCCTCAGTCTTTGAGCTGAGTCCCTTTGCTTCTAGGAAGTTTTCTAGGCATCTCTGCTATTTCTCTGGGATGGTGAAGAGTACTGTATCTTTGGACTTGGGTAATGTTGTCTATGTGTCCATGGACTCTTTGGGGGCACATGAACAGAAGTATCACTTGTATTTTCTGTCCAGGGCCTCTGAATTGGCCAATGGTAAAAAGAATGCCCACAGACCAGTCATCTCTGCTACTTGCCCAAAACCTTGTGCTGAGGCCATGTGTGCTATTTTTTAAAATTTTGTTTGGAGGGCAATTGGGGTTAAGTGACTTGCCCAAAGTCACTCGGCTAGCCATGTGTACTATCTTAAAGGACCACTTTGAAAACCACAGCCTTTGACACTGACCTCCCAGTTCTGAACATGCTTTTACCCTATAAAGTCCTTCAGGCAAGATTCAGCGGCCATCAAAACTTCCCTTGTATGTGTCCCACTCCAATCCATGAGCCAATGGTGGGTCTTCCAGCACACAGATGGAAAAATTCAATTTATCATAGACTCTGGATTTGGAGACAAAGAACCTTTGTGACCTTGGGTAAGTAGGCCTCAGATTCCTCCATCTTTACAATGGAGGGGTTGGACTGTATGTTGTCTAAGTTCTCTTACAACTCTAGATCTTGTTCTTCTCTGAACCTGAATAGAACAGAGAGGGCATTCTTTGACCAAATTTTCTCCAAGAGACGGCTTTGAAAACAGACCTTCTCTGTGAGGGGACCACATTCTGTCCCTGTCCATCCTATCCCTAAAGCTCATTAGTTAATCAGATCTTTCTTTCTACCTTCTCTTTAGTAGGAGGGGTCAAGGGTCTGGTATAAGGAGGGGATGTTAAGGTGGGGAATGGGGGCCCTAAGGAGATGTGGGAAAGAAGACAAAGTTCACCAACTTGGCTTTGAAAAAAGGGGCTGACCTTGATGAAGGAAAGAGAGAAGGGGAGGGACAAGGAGACAGAGGCCCCAGGGCATTGCCCAGTGGCTGATATTATTGCCAATCCCTGGTTTTTGTCTGGATGCCAAGTCTTGCCTTCATATCTTCCCTAAGTGATATCAGGGCCTGGAAGGTGACAAGGTGGCATCTTCTTGAGATTTATTATGGCTAAAGCTCTTTTTTTAGGAGGGAGAAGCAGAGGAAATCTGTCTGCCCTAAGGAGAAGAACCACAGGAAAGCCTCCATTCAGTTTGTATATCTGAGTAATTGGTAGGGGTGTGGAGAGGTAACCCCAGACCCCAGGCTGGAAGCCTTGGTCTGTGTCTTGAGACAGAGGCCTGGGGCCAAGTCCCAGTGGGGGTTGAGTCTGGGTCTGTGGAGGGATGGGCCAATGAAAGGCTGAGAGGGAGTAGGTCTGGAGCCTGGCATCCTTGGGCAGATTCTGAGTCAGAAGTTTTGGATCCCATCCTCAGGTTCTTTCCCCAGCTCGTCTCAGGTTCCCTTTGCCTCAAATGAGCTTTCTCCTTTTGCTCTCTTTCCCCCTCCCTCCAGACCCATTCCCTCTCATTCCCCACCCTTCTTCTCATTCCAGTTAATTGGCACCTGAAGCAAACACAAAGTTACTGACACTCATACCCAAGAAAGGCTCCTGGTTGTAGTGAGGGGTCCACCAGCCTGGGAAGCAGGAGCCCTGTGGTTTAGTCTGACAGTGCTAGCAACCTGCAGGACCCCAGGTGGCTCCCTTCTTTCTGAGCCTCACTTTTCCCATTTATGCAAGGAAGGAGTGGGACTGGTTTAGAATTCTATGAATTTGTGACACATACATATTCACAGACACATACATGCCTGCCCCATACATGCATGGATATATATGTGTATATGTACACACGTGTATACACATATAAATAATTTTACTATACCTTCAGCTATATGTAAATAAACATTCACTTTCATGTCCACTTAGACATACATGTACAAATTCACATATTCAGACACATACAGCCTAGTCACAAACAATAGGTAAACGTACCTAGACACATCTATAGAGAGACATTCATGTTCAGATATGCCCATCTGCTCACATACATACAATATGCACATCCAGATTCTGAATTACCCTTATACTCACATGCTCTGGATGCCCCCCCACACCTGAGCACACACACATACACACATGCGCACACACACACACACAAGCATACACAAAATCGCTGTGGTTCTGTGCTGGGGCAAGCCCGACTGGGTAGATGCCCAGGGCAGGGGAGGTGAGGGTCACACTAGCCACTCTCCTTGGAACAAGGCAGTGGATTCCAGGAAGGCTTCTCTGTGACCCCCAGTCCTGATTCCTAGAATTGGAATTCCCAGCTGCAGCAGGGCAGCTGCCAGCAAGGGCCCTTCTTAGAACCCAGTCCTCTCTGGGGCCCCTGCCCAGCCATCCTGCCTGGCCCGGGAGGGAGGGGAGGGATGGTGTTGAGAGTGGGAGGGTGAGGAAAGCTGAGAATGAAGGAGCAGGGAGCAATGGAGCCAGCCTATTTAGTACCCCTTGGAAGCCAGCCCCACATTCCATCTCCTCCTTCCTGGTAACTTGGGGTTGGGGGGGGGATATTCTAGACCTCCATCCCTGTCCCAGTGTCCCCTCTCCTTTTTGAAGAACTTTGAAGGGTGCCCAGAACAGGGTCCAGGCCGCTTCAAGTTCCTTGGCAGCCTCTCCAGACTGGCTGGCAGCCTACCCCTTCTCAGCATCAGTTACACTATCCTCACTGGGTCATGCTGCCTGGGTTAGGGTGCTCTGGTATCTTGAGGGATGGCTTTACCAACAGAGGAGATCAGGAGACCTAGATCCTAGTCCCCTCCTCTTTTATGGGTCTCAGTTTCCCCCATCGGTCAACTGAGATGGTTGGAGGAAGGGATCTCTAAAATTCTTTCCCATTCTTAGATGTTATGCTAGAGTTGGGGAGAGAGCCTGTTTGGTACTGGGAGATCTGAATCATAGAATCTAAGTTTGGAGGTAAAGAGATCTCAGCTGTTGTCTAGTCTAACTCCCCCATTTTATAGGAGGCCTAGAGAAGGTGCCTGAGGGGGACCAGGTAACAGCAGAAATTCAAACCCTTGTTTTTTGTCTCTGGATACAGTTCGTGCCCCACTCTACCCCAAGGCCTGGGTCTGCCTCCAATTCACTTTGTGGCCTGGGGTACTTTTCTATTGGTCTCTACCCTTCCCATTTGTCCAATGGGACAGCAGTTTAGAGACAGAAAACACCGGGGAACAGATGAAATATAAGACTCTTATTAGCTGTGTGATCCGGGCAAGTCACTAACCTGCTGTTTGCCTCAGTCTCCTTACCTGTGAAACGGGCATAATAATAGCATTTACCTCCCAGGGTCATTGTGAAGATTACAACATTTGTTATATTCCCAGGAACTTTCCCTCTCTCACTTGTAAATATTTGTAAAGTGCTTAGCATAACACAGTGCCTGGGACACAGTAAACTCTATGGAAATGTTAGTTATTATTCTTATTATTATATAATTACTGTAATAACAGTTATGGTCATCTGCACTCATGATCTCCCTTAATCCTAGCGCTTTCTCTCTGTTGGTTATAGATCTGATTTGTACTGTATGTACTGTGTTCTTATTTGGACATAGATTGCATATTGTTTTTCCATTAGACTGTGAGCTCCTTGAGAGAAGCAACAGTGTGTATTAGATTATAAAGTACAGTCAACAGACTGCACCTAACAAACTAGGTGGCATGGTGGCTAGAATGCCAGGTCTGATGTTGGGAAGGCTCATCTTCCTGAGCTTAAATCTGGTCTCAGACACTTCCTAGCTGTGTGATAATTACCTGGAGAAGGAAGAGGCAAACCAGTCCAGTAGCTTTGTCAAGGAAACCCCAAATAGAGTCATGATGAGCCAGACGCGACTGAAATGACTGAACGATGACAACCCAACAAGAGCAAAGATTTGAAGATGGTAGTTTCTTTTTGCAAGAAGAGGCCAAGAGTGTATCCCCCTTCTACCCTGCCCCAGCTTTTAGAACTTTCTACTTGTAATCGTTTCCTTTTCATCCTGCATAAAGCTTCTGTGTATGTATTTGTTGTTGTCTCCCCTGTTAGACTATAAGCTCCTTGCTTGATACAGTGCCTGGGACATGGTTGTCGATGCACAGTCATTTTTCAGTCATGTCTGAACCTTCGTGACCCCATTTTGGATTTTCTTTGCAAAGGTGCTGCGGTGATTTGCCTTTTCCTTCTCCAGCTCATCAGACCAGACTGGCCACTAGAGGCTGTATATTCTCCTTCTTGAGATGGTAACAGAAACTCGAAGAAAGTCACTGAGTCTGATGATTGAGGATGGGACTAGGCAGGGAAGGTCACCTTGTGAAAACAGAGATACAACTCTCAGGTACTGAGACTGCTTCAAAGGCCGTTCCCAGAGAGGAGTCAGATGATCCAAGCCACAGCTGGCCATTAAGTAAATAACATATATCTGACTTCATTCCTTCTTCCTGGTCCAGCAGTTGAACTGTCAGCCTCATGATTTACATCTGCCTTTTTCACAGTAGGCACTTAAATGTTTGCTCAATGAAGTTGAATGGCATTCTTAGTCAGAGTCATAAAATTATAGGAATTTAGAGCAGCACATGACCTTTAAGATCATCTAATGATAACTATCATTTATATAGCCCTTTAAGGTTTTATAAAAACACTTCACAAATATCTCATTCTATCCTTACAATAACTCACGGCTGTAAGGGTCGTTGTTATTCTTGTTTACAGTTGAAGAAACTGAGGCAAAAAGAGGTCAAGTGATTTTCCTAGGGTCACACAACTGATATGTATCAAGGCAGAATTTGAACTCAGGTCTTCTTGACTCCAGGTCCAGTACTCTATCCCCTACCAACTCCCTTTGTCTAGTCTAATTCCCTCATTTTATAAATTGGGTGGTTGAATACTCCTGTGCTATAAGAAATGACGGCAGGCTGATTTTAGAAAAATCATGCAAAGACTTGCATGAAATAACGAAGAGTGAAATGAGCAGAACCAAGAGAACTTACAAAAATATTGTTTGAAGAATAATTGTGAAAGACTAAGTTATTCTGAATATTATAAATGCTCAAATCAGCTACAAAGGTCCAATGAAAGAAGATGCTATCCACCTCCAGAGAGGGAACTGAGAAATAGAAATATGTACAGTATAGTTTTACACATCCATACATCAATATTAGATGGTGATTTCAAGTGCTGGGGGTTGGGAGGACAGGAACTAAAAATGGAACAAGAAAAATTTAATTTAAAACAAATTGAGGGAGGCAGACCCAGAGAAGGTCAGAGAATACACACAGGTTTACTAATGGAGGGATGGTTAAGAAACATAAAAAAAGGAAGCAACAATCACAAGAAACCCACATGGCTTCCTCATGAACAAGTTATTCCAGATTAACCTTATTTAGTTTTTAAGCAGGTTTCTGGAAGTGATATATCAGGGAGTGTCGTCAACAGAATTTACTAAGATTTCGGCAAAACTTCTTATGTGGAAGACAAGGGGCTTCAGACTAGACAATAGCACAGGTAAGTGGTTTTGGGACCGGGTGAATGGCCAGACCTAATGAATAGTCTTGGATGGGTTGGTAATAGGTTGGCAGGAGGTTTCCATGTATCTATTCTTGGCCCTGGACTGCTTAACATTTCTATCAAAATTTAACAATTTAACATTAACAAAAATTAACTGCTTAACATTTCTATCAGACAGTGTCAGAGATGGCTTGCTTAGCAGACCTTCAGAAAGTACAAAGCTGGGAGGGAATGGGAATTCTTCAGCATCTAAGTCACTTCTAACAGGATGAAACACTGGTCTGAATCTAAAAAGATGAGACAGAATAGGGGTAAATGTAAAGTCTCACTTGGGTTCAAATATCAAATTCCCTCTATAAAATGGAGGAGATGTAACAGATGGGAAACAAAAAAGCATTCACCTACTACAGGCCAGCCAGTGTGCTTAATACTTTACAGATAGTTATTTTGTCTGATCCTCATAATTATCCTGAGAGATAGATACTATTACAATATTCCTTACCCAGGGTCATTTTTGTGGCGGCATGTTAGTACCATCAGGCAGCTAAATGTTGCAACAGATAGAGAACTGGGCCTGGAGTCAGAAAGACCAGAGTTCAAATCTGGCCTCAGAGACTTACTAGCTCGGCGATGTTGGGTAAGTAACTTAACCGTTGTCTGCCTCAACTTTCTCATATGTAAAATGGGGATCCTAATAGCACCTACCTTGCAGGGCTATTGTGAGAATCAAATGAAGTAATATTTGTAGAGCACTTGACCCACTTATATAGCACTTGTAAGTGTTATATAAATGATACCTATTATTATTATGACTTTTACAATATTGACATCCTTTGAGGTAGATTGACTGTTTTGCCCGATTTGGTCAAGCACCAAGTCATAGACATGGTCCTCCCATCTCTGAACAACAACTGAGGCTATTTTTATGCCTGACAAACTGATTTGGTCAATTCCTTTTTTCATTGGATTAACAAAATCAACCTGTTGTCTTACTGTCACATGGAGCTATATCCTCAGCTGTAAGATCCAGCTGAATGTAGTACTGGGACAACATTCTGTTGAAGATGTCATCAGTGAGTGAGTCAACAGGAACTTAGGTGCCTACTGTGTGCACTGGGGATACAAGGACAAAAGACAGTGCTTGACCTCAGGGAGCTCACAATTTAATGTCATCATTTGTTAAATCCAAAAGGCATCCATCCAGAGCGATGGATTTGGAGTCAGAGGCTTTGGGTTCAGACACCAACTCTGCCACCTATGTGACATTGAACAAGTCACTTTCCTTTTCTGGAATAAGTGAATTGAAATTTTTAAAATTAATTATATATGCTAAAAGCATAGATATGTTAAGAGCATATGCATTGAAATTAATCAAGCAAGTTCTAAGAGCTGGGGTCTCAAATCCCCAAAGCAGAGACTGTTCTTGCCGTCCATTGTAATGGTGGAGTCAATGCCTATAGGATTATGATAACCAGGAAAAGAATATCTTGGCTTGGAAAAAGAGGGCTGAGAAGTGGGGTCATAAGGAAGTAGATGGATGCCTCCTTCCCAAAGCTATTATTGATTCAATTATGGTTCCAGAACTGAAAAGCCAAGCTGTGATTGGGGGAGAAGATGACCAGGAAGTAAAATGCAGGCCTCCAACATTCCTGGGACTTCTTGGATACCATGAGCCTAATGAGACCCTTATCAGTCAAGGAATATAGCAGGGTGTTGGGCAGCAGCATCACAGAAGGCCAGTGCCCAGACAAAGGAAGGTGATTGTCCCACTGTACACAGCTGACTACATCTGGCTGGGATTTTCCTTTAGTTTTAGGGAGAATATTTCAGGGAGGATGTGGACAAACTGAGATGTGCTCAGAGAAAGGTAACCAAGAGGGTAAAAGGCCTGGAGACCATGCTGTGCAAGACTTTGTTAAAGGATCTGTGGGTGTTTAGCCTGGAGAAGACTAGACTGCCACTCTCCACTTTGCATCTGTTGCCCTGCTTGGTTTCAACTCCATAAAACAAGATGCTCCTGTGCCTATCACCACCCCCTTCTCCTCAGCTTCCACTTCCCCCCAGCTTTCTGACCTCCTTCCCTTTCATTAGACTGTAAGCTCTTTGAGGGCAATTATTTTTCCTTTCCTTCCTTCCTTCCTTCCTTCCTTCCTTCCTTCCTTCCTTCCTTCCTTCCTTCCTTCCTTCCTTCCTTCCTTCCTTTCTTTCTTTCTTTCTTTCTTTCTTTCTTTCTTTCTTTCTTTCTTTCTTTCTTTCTTTCTTTCTTTCTTTCTTTCTTTTTTTCCTTCTTTCTTTCTCTTTGTATCTACAGTGCTTAGCACAGTGTCTGGCCCATAGTAGGTGTTTAATAAATGTTGAATGGATTAGACCAAATTTAGGACAGATGTGAAACTGTAGCCATATTCAAATATTTTAAAGACAGGATGGATTAAGTTTGTTCTTCTTGGTTCTAAAATGAAGAATTAGTGCCAATGGGGAGAAATTATAAGTAGACAGATTTCAATTCTAAACAACTCAAAGCCTCCAATTCCATTCAACAAACTCTTCTCCAGCTTCCACCATATGCAAAGCTCTATCCAAAGGTTCCTAAACTTATTTGGCCTACTACCCCCCTTTCCAAAAAAAAACTTACTCAGAGCTCCCTCCTCCTGGGATTAGGTTAGGTTAGCCATTCTTTTTATTCAATGCCTCCCAATTGTACCTGAAGTTATTACTACCCCCTAGATCTTTCCTGCCCCCCCCACCGTGTGTATGTGTGTGTGTGTGTGTATGTGTGTGTGTGTGTGTGTGTGTGTGCGCGTGCAGTATCGTCCACTTTGGGAACCTATGATATTATTAAAACTATCCACAAATAGGGCCTGTTTCCTCAGAAGGTAGTGATTCACTCACTGAAGTGTTCTAGTCAAAACTACAGAATCTCTCCAGGACACATAGGAGGGATTCTTGCACTGAGTAAAAAATACTTAGACTAGGTGACCTTAAAAGTTCTTTCTTTTAAGATGACTTAGAAGCCCTATGAATCCTGGCAGAGAACCAGGAGTATTTGTGCCTTTAAGGAGGTTTTATGACCAGCTGGTTATTCATAATGCCAGTCCCTTATTAGAGTTTCTGAGAAGGCTGCGGTTGGGGGTGGGGGGTTAGAATGGGATGCTTCTGTGAGCTGTCCTTACCTCAGAAATCCCTTCCTGAGCTCCCGACTGGTGAGGGAAAACTACTGGACATGTGTTACTCCATGGTTCTTGGCCTTGGGGTCTGACCCATCTTTTCCTTCTCCATAAAGCAAATAGCCTAAGGTTTAGGGAGAACATGGTGCCTGGGTCTTGGTGTTCTTTATAAGGAAGATGTGGGCTCTGTGCTGCAGGGCAATGGGAGAGGAAGACCATGTGCTTATGGTACATCATTTATTAGTTCTAATGTCTGCCAGAAGGCTCAGCTAGAAGACAGCTGGTCTTGGCTATGAACATGCTGATCCCAGATTCCTATTTTAGGGTGTCAGGCATCACAATCCCAGGGAGACTAAAGGTAGGGCTCTGGGGAAACCTTCAATCCATCAAAACCAGGCCTGTCCTCACCAATATCTCCTGGCCTCCATCTGTCCATGTTTCACACTACTGTCCTGCCCAAGGAAGACAGTCTGGGTGGTAGAGAGGAGCATGAGAGGATATTAGTTGTTCAAGACCAGAGAAGTGACATAATCTTTTCCCAAGCTGCCATACTGGTAAGGTCTAACCCCACTATCTGCTGTCTATGAACAACTTACTTCCATCACAACAATGGTTCATTATGAGCAGGGGAATGGAATGTCACATTACAAACTCACAGAATGTCAAAACTGAAAGGTTGTCCACTTCAATCAACTTGAGAAAAACAATTTGGTACAATGGAAAAGAGGGTGAGTTTAGAATCAGAAGACCAGGTTTCAAATTCTAGCATTGTTTCTTAATCTGAAGAGTGTAACCTTGAGCAAATTCCTTAATTTTCCTGGACCTCAGTTTCCTCATCTGTCATTTAAGAGGTTTAGACTCTGGGACCTCTAGGCTACCTTTTAACTCAAAACCTATACTCCTATGCAGGAGCATGTTGGAGTCAACTGAAACCCAGAGCCAATTGTTAAGATTTTCAATGTGAGCTTTTGAATCTTGGAAAACAGGCAAATGTTACAAATCAAGGCTTGATTTATTGTTTCATTAATTGTCTTGACTTTAAAAAATGATGGAGGAAAAGTTAATAATGCACATTAAATTTAAAAGTATGTTGGGATACATTTGCCAACTCAAGTAGTATGAGGCTCTTCACTATTCAACTGGTTCTTCTATAGTTGTCTTCCAACTTATCAGTGTTCTTTGTACAAGATGATGCCCAGGATTGAATATGATACTCTAGAACAATGGGAGGTTAACTTTTTGAGTCCTCAGGAACAAAATCCACTTAGAATCCTGGACTGATATTCTGCAGAGCAATTTAGAACTATGCTCAAAGGGCTATAGAACTGTGCATACCCTTTGATCCAGCAATACCACTGCTAGGTGTATATCCCAACGAGATGAATAAAAAAAGGAAAAGGACCTATGTGTACAAAAATATTTATAGCAGATCTTTTTGTGGTAGCTAAGAATTGGAAATTGAAGGGACGCCCATCAATTGGGCAATGTCTGAACAAGTTGTGGTATATGATTGTAATTATAAGATGATTATAATGGAATATTATTGTGCTATGATATGACAAGCAGGATGATTTCAGAAAGATTTATATGAACTGATACAAAGTGAAGTGAGCAGAGCTGGGAGAACATTTACACAGTAACAGCAATGGTATACAATGAACAATTGTGAATGACTTAGCTATTCTTAGCAATACAATGATCCAAGACATTCCCAAAGCCCTTTGAGCATAGTTCCAAATTGATGGAAAGTGCTATCTGCCTCGAGAGAGAGAACTGATGTTGTCTGAATACAGAATAAAGCGTATTGTTTTCCTTCCTTCCTTCCTTCTTTCCTTCCTTCCTTCCTTCCTTCCTTCCTTCCTTCTTTCTTTCCTTCCTTCCTTCCTTCCTTCTTTCCTTCCTTCCTTCCTTCCTTCCTTCCTTCCTTCCTTCCTTCCTTCCTTCCTTCCTCCCTTCCTTCCTTCCTTCATCTTTGGGTCTTCTTGCACAAAATGATTAATATGGAAATATTTACATGACTGCACATGTATAACCTATATCAAATTGCTTACCATCACAGGAAGGGGTGAGTGGAAGGAGGGATAAAATTTAAAACTCAAAACTAAAAAAAATGTCAAAAAGTATTTTTACATGTAATCAGAAGGGTGTAGGGGTGGGAAATTAAATAATATCAAGTTAAAAAAAAGAATCCTGAGTTGATGATACTGCTTCCAGATTGGAACCCTAGATATATATCATAAGAATCATCCTAAAATCTTGTATTTCATTACCTTCCACTTACACTATTGCCACAGCCTCCCAGCTGATATCCTTATCTAGCCTCTCTATAGAAGGTTATTCTGAAACAAGATAAGTCTTATTAAAATCCATTCCAATCATGATATTGTACTCAAGAACCAGCAATGGCTTCCACTGTCTCCAAAATCATTACTAAATTGTCCAGTCTGGCATTTAAAGATCTTCTCAACTCCAGAGTGGTGTCTATCTTTTCTGAACTTATTGACTATTACTTAGCATTTATCAAGAATGGCTCAGTATTAGGAGTCCTATTTTCTATGCATTAAGTCACATTTCAGTACTGGACCTAGACTCAAAAAAAAAAAATCTGGTTCCAAATCTGTCGCTAATGTTCATGACAAACCCCCACCCCCTGAGATATTTTCAGGTCATAATACTCCTGCAACTGTTTAGCTAACCCTGCAAAAATATCTAAATAGAATCCCTTCTAGCGATTTAGTGATTCAGACTTTTAAAAACAGGCATTACCTGATATTCCCCATTGATTTGCATACCAAATATTCCAGCCTCATGTAGCCTTTCCAGGAATTGGTTGGGCTTATTTTCAAGACCAAGGCTTCAGCCAGGGTTTCTGATTTAGTTTGTGAGTGTGTGTGTGTGTGTGTGTGTGTGTGTGTTTTCACAGAAACATTTAGAAATATTTTGCATAATTGAAAAATCTATTTTTCTAAAGTTCAAATCTTATTATTATAGAGTGATAATATAATTATAATGTAAGTAAAGGCTGGATGGTCACCTGTCATGTGTGTTGTAAAAGAGAATCTTATTCTTGTACTAGCCAGGCTAGTGGGCTCTGTGGGCTCTTCCAAATCGAAGATTCTGTGATTCCATAATATTACCTCTGACACTTACAAGTTGTATGATCAGGAAGAAGTTGCTCAAACTCTGAGTCTCACTTGGCTCCTCTGCAAAATGAAGGTGGTAGTAACAACTATAGCACCTACCTGTTCAGGGAGGTGTGAGATTTGTATGAGATATTATATGCAAAATGCTTTGAAGTCAAAATACTCTATAAATATCAATTTTTATTATTTGCTCTTATGCTTTTTCTGTTTCCCTCACAGGGCTGAACACATGGGGTTCACTTAGTAATAGATTGACCAGGAGATCACAGGTTATCTAGTCCTCAGAAGTTGTTTTACAGATAAGGAAATTGGGGCCCAGAGCTAAGTGAATTACTTGCCCAATATCACATATAAATAAGCTTCTGAGATCTTACAGGTGAATTCCATAGAGTTTCTAGCTGTCCCTTGCCCAGGGAAAGAGAACTCACTCACTGGCTGTCAACTAGGGTAGAGTAATCAAACTTTTCCCCAGGTCAATAAAATTTAGGGAAACTTTGACAACACAGTACTATTAAGTATAGTACCTGTTTAGAAAGAATAATTAGTTCAAACAGGAAGCTACCTGGTAGTGACTGTTCCCCAGGTGAGCTCCTTCTTGGTCTGAGACTAACATGCTTTCCCCAACCATCTCTACCTACCAGGACCAGTATCTCAGGGTTTATGTTTTCCCATCATGGCATTGTGACTTAGAGCCTTGAAAGTTCATTTCTTATTTCTCTTGGCACCAAAATTGTTAGTTTCAGCTCTAATTTCATCCCCAAGTTCCACAAGGAGAGAAACTAAAGGCACCCATAGTCTTTCTCAGGATCCCCTTCCTTAAAACATCCCAGAAGAATAGGCTTCCAGAGACTGGCTAATGGACTCTTGGGTGGGAGGTGGGATCATTGCCATGGTTTCATGGTTTGTTTTTTTGAGGGGGGAAGGCAAGGCAATTGAGCTTAAATGACTTGCCCAAGGTCACACAGTTTGTGTCTGAGGCTGGATTTGAACTCAGGTCCTCTGACTCCAGGATCGGTGCTGTATTCCATGGGTTTTCTTATCAGGTATTGTCAATGTTTTATCCTCTCTATACTCCAGGCTCTAACATCTACCTCTTGTCCTCCTATTCTGGAGTTTCTCCCCAACCTATTGGCCCCACCTTTCTCTTCTTATCGCTTCCCCCTCCCCAAACACCTTCCTCTTTCTTCTTCCTCCTAGGTTCTCACAGGTAAAGTGGAGCCGGATGCTCTCAGTTCTAATACCATACTTCAGAGAAATCTATGAATTATCTGTGTTTATCTGGGCCACAGGAGTTTGGAGGTGGGCAATCCAACTGCCTGTCTTCAGCTACCCTAAGAGCCTTCTGAAACCCCAAATCTTTGATAAAGGAAGGGTCAGGCTAAGCCCTAAATTTGGAAAGGAAGAGAATTAAGTTTCAGGCTAGGAAACAAAATCTTCTTCCCTCCCACCCTCCCCACTGCCCCCTACTCCGGCCCCTTTCCATGTGACAGACAAAAACCTCCCCTCTGTTGGGAGTTATGTAAGTAATTTCCATGACCGTAGCTGTTAGTAAACACTTCAGTCTCTTGTTGGAGAGTTATGTAACTAGGGCTTGGTATCAGTCTCTCTCAGGGGATTAATTTTACTGGGCAGCTTACTTCCCATTTCTAAACCTTTGTCTCCTATGTAAAGGATCTCAGATCTCTATTTAGGGCTAGTTCAGTGGACCTTTGTGCCTCTCCCTGAGACTTCCCCCTTCCAAGGTTCTCTAGATTCTCCCATTCCCAAACCTGACTTTGTGTCCCTGAAACCCTGATTGTCTGTGATTCATGGGCTTAGAAATCTGCTGCTCTGATCTCATTTCCCCTGCCACTGTATCACTGGCACTCCAGGTTTAGCATTTGCCCTTCACCTCCATCTCTACAAGCCTCATGTAAAAAGAGTGAATTTTGGAGAAAGAGATTCAGAAACAATATCCGGGGTATGCGAGTTTGGTATTTTGATACTACAGTGAGAATGAGACACTTTGATGGATGCTCGATCTTGTTGGCAAGGTTACTTTCTGGTCTGGTGCAGAGTCTAAACCTTTGCTCCTCTCATCCTATGTGATTCTTGTGCATCTCCATAAATCTTCCCTGATGAATCCACCCATCATGCTGGTTGACTTCCTCTGGGACTTTTAATAATTTGGGCATACCAGTGCAACACCCAGGCTTATGCATTTATCTTTTTTCCCTCACTTTTACTGTTGAACTTTTCTGCTCATCCATATCCCTAGTGATGGCAAAACACTCAGTAGCTTACTTGCTTCCACCATTCATTTTCCCATTGCTTTTGGACCCCCTGTTACTTACTTGGTTTCTTCAGAAATGGAGATTTTATGATTGGAAGTCATATGCTACCAATGAGAGAATTGTTGTTCAGTTGCTTCATGATCCTGTGGAGTACACCAGGTCCTTCTTTCTTCCATTATTTCCTAAAGCCTGTTCAAGCTCATATTCATTGCTTCTATGACACTACTCATCTTCCATTGTCCCTTTTCCTTTTGCCTTCAATTTCTTCCAACATCAGGGTCTTTTCCAATGAGTCCTGTCTTCTCATTATGTGGCAAAAGAATTTAAACTTCAGCTTTACTATTTGACCTTCCAGGTACACAGGGTATACTACTACACCCAGATGAGTAAACATACTTAAGAATTCTTGGAAGAACTTAAAAAGGACTTCAAAAATCAAATAAGAGAGATGGAGGAAAATTAGGGAAAAATAAGAGTAATCCAAGAAAAATATGAACAGAAAGTCAACCAACTGAAAAAAGAGACCCAAAAACTTAAAGAAGAAAATAACTCCTTGAAAACTAGAATCAGGTAAAAGGAAGCTTTATATTATGTAACACCAAGAAATAATAAAACAAAATCAAAAGAATGAAAAAATAAAAGAGAATGTGAAACATCTCATTAGAAAAACAAATGATTTGGAGAACAAATTGAAGAGAGAACTGGACTGCCTGAAAGATATTACCACAAAAAAAGACTCTTGATATGTACAATATTACAAAGAATTATTAAGGAAAACTGCTCTGAAGTTTTAGAACGAGAGGGTAAAAAAGAAATAGGAAAAATTCACCAATCACCACCTAAAAGAGGTCCCAGGATATAAATTAATTGTTCTTTTTCTTTTTTGCTTTTTTGGAGTGGCAATAAATACAAAATGGTGGCATGATCTTATAAGAAAAGTATGCAGAATGTTAAAGTTGGAAAGGATCTAAGACTGGAGATAAATGCTAACAACAAAAGGGGCTATTTAGCTTTATTGGGGGGGGAAGAAGCTCAAAGAAGATATGACTGCTACTTGGGGTGGGTGGGATGGTAACTGATGATGAAGAAAAGGAAGAACTACTCATCTCCTTTTTTGTTTCTCTTTTCTCCACCAAGAAGTATAAAATGTTAACAGGAAAGGAAAGAACAAAAATGACCAATAAGTGGAGGGAAATAGGAATGGAGATTACAACACTGATTTACTTTTGAGAAGTTCAAATTACTTTGTAAATTGAGTTATTGTCTTTGAAAGATTATGAGAAGGGGCAGAGCCAAGATGGCAGTATAGAAGCAGAAAAACACCTCAGTTCACACATAGCCACCTCAAATGCCCATAAAATATGATTCTAAACAAATTTTAGGGCTCCAAAACTCACACAGATATACAGAAAAACACATCTCCCACTGAAGGCTGCTCAGCAGGAAGGGCTCATCGCAGCACACTGGGAGCCAAAACCAGCCCAGCCTGAAACTGAGGCTTGGCCCCAGGGCAGCCAAGACAAGCCACAGCTTAAGCCTTCAAGAGAGTGGATCAGCAGCAACTGTGGAAGTTTCCAGAATTATCAAGCCATAAGAAACAAGGACAAAGTGAAAGGTCAGTGGAACTCAGCTAAATTTGGGGGAGAAAAGTGGTCTGGTTGAACTGCCTCCAGGGCAAGGAAGCAGCAGAAGCAGTGGCCCTGCAGCTGCCTCCACATGGCTGCTTCAGAGCTCTGGGCCTGCAGACTGCAGGGGGGTCAAGCAAATGTTCAGAGGCTAAGTGCTCTTGTGTTGAGCATCCTGGATCCAGATTGTGGTCTTGGGTGGTGGTCCTGGGGTGCGTTTTAGTGAACCAAAGCTGGTGGGGGCTGCAGCAGCCTCCCAATAATTCTGGCAGCTGCAAAATCCCCAGCAAGTTGGACAGAGCTTTCCCCTCTGGAAGCAGAGTTCCACAGAGTCAAAAAATCAAGTAATTCACTGGCAACATGAACAGGCAAAGGAAGCAAAGTAAGAACAGCAATAGAACTCTAGAATCATTTTTTGGGGACAAAAAGGACCAAAGCATGGAATGGGAGGAAGACAACACAGTCAGAACTCACACACCAAAAGCTTCCAAGAAACATGAAGACTGCCTACAAGCCATAGATTAGCTTAAGAAGGATTTTGAAAACCAAATAAGAGAAGTGGAGGAAAAATTGGGAAGAGAAATGAGAAT
>CM053599.1:67171305-67259430 GCA_028646575.1 Pseudocheirus occidentalis
CATTTATTTTGCTTTTTGGAGGGGGCAAGGCAGGGCAGTTGGGGTCAAGTGATTTGCCCAAGGTCACACAGCCAGTTTTTTTTTAATGGTAAATGTCTGAGGTCAGATTTGAACTCAGGTCCTCCTGACTCCAAGGCTGGTGCTCTATTCACTGTGCCACCTAGCCGCCCCATCACACCAAGTTTTTTGCTAGTTCATTTTCCACATCACTATTTTTCATTGTTTTGTGAGTATCAACAGGCAATCACACCATCACAAGACTGTGAAACCAGGTTTATTACAAGAGAAATGAACATACACATGGGACCCAAAGAGTTCACAGCTCTTATGGAAGTTTGCATATTTATGACAGTATGACAAAAGTAGGAGGGAAAACAGGAAAGGGTGTGGCATGGAAGGAAACAAATGCAGTAAAGGCTGGGTGCTGGAGGTGGAGGGAGAAGAACAAAACCACTTTTGAGGTGGAAGAGCAAGGCAATGTCAAAAGCTGCATTCTTTTCCCTTGGGAACTGTTATCATAGGTTCCCAAAATGGGTGATACCCCCCAAATGGAGGATGCTGGAATGATTCTGGGGAGGTGGTAGTAGTCTCAGGTGCAATTGTGGGGTGCTGAGTAGAAGATAAGGAAATTATAAAAATGCATTTGTTTCATCTGTGGTATAATAGAATTAAAGTTGCAGTGATTATGTTATTTTCCAAATAATCACACAAAATGCAAGTTATAACCTATCAGTGGTCAAGTCCCCTGACAGGTCTTAACAAGCAAGTGTTGGCAGGTGAGCCTGTCATGCATTATCAGGAAGTCCAGCATGCATTGGCAGGAATATGTGCATGTAATGACCTGTTTACAATATAATACTATGTGGTTACATGAAGTAATATTGCATCATCAAAATTTCAATTCAGGAGAACCCCACAAATTTACAATAAATTATTAAATTGTAAGATATCATTGTTTAACAAAATTATTTTCTTGGAAATTATGTACATTTTTTTTAAAAAATCTTGTTAAAGGGTTAAAGAAAGTAGATTTCCACGGGGGCACTGAGTAATTTTTTTAAAGGGTGCAGTAGGCTGTATAAGTTTGGGAACCTCTGTGCTACACTATGAAGATAGGGAGGGTCTGCTTATCTTCAAAGGACCAAGCATTTTTCCAACCTGGCACAGACTGGCTGGTGCTTGTCTTGCTTCCGAAGACACCCAATAAATACAGCTTGGGATGCAAAAAATAAATTGTGTCAGCTGGGAGGAGTCTTCATTCTGGACACATTCAGGGTCTCCTGGGCGCTCTGGGTCCAGGGTTTCTGGAAAATAAGACAACTCAAGAAGACAAGTTCAGGGGACCCCTTAACAATCCTTAACATGAGGCAGTACTAGTCATAATCATTTATCATCCTTTCTGTAAAGTTTTGTAGACCTACTTATATTCTAAACCAGTTTTTTTTTACTGTCATTTCCCTCAGTTTGGTAAGAATGACAAGTATGTGTGCTATGAAGTGGTTTCTAGGTTCCTCTGGCTTCTTTATTTCAATTAAAGCCCTTTGATATGCTGGAGCCTACTTATTCCTCTCATGCATTTCTGTTTCCCTGAGGGTCATCCACAATATTTAATCTTCATAGAAAGTAGAGTTCCATGATTCATAGCCATGTGGCATCAATAGTAAAATATTATTAAAAAATATGACCAGGGGGTGGGGAGAAGAGGTTTGCAGAATATAATTAGGCAGCAGCATCTTACCATGATCATTTGTGTGCAACAAGAGACATGAAAGAAATTAATCAGGAAAAATATGATTATAAAAGAAGGTAGGACAATCAGCTAGGGAGAAGAAGGGATAACAGATGGACAGCTCAGTTTTGGGGGTATCCTGGAGCCAGTTCTGCTGGAGTCGTCTCTAACTGGTTTGCAAGATCTAACTGTCAAATTTTCAACGTGAGCATTTATACTTCAGAAATTGTTCTATATCAGAATTTGATTTATTATCTTATTGACTATCTAGGCTTAAGAAAGTGTCAATAATGCAGACTAAACTAAAAAGTGTATGCCCACACATTTTTGTGGGTAAATCCTGTATAGATTTGCAAATATAGGGGAGGATGGAAGGTTCTAGCTAGTATTTACCTCACAAAATGATGAAAAACTATGAATAATAATAGCTAGCATTCACGTGGAGCTTTAAGTTTTGCAAAACACTGTACGAATATTACATAATTCTATCCCTAACACAACCCCAAGAGGTAGATATTATTCCCATTTGACAGATGGAAAAATTGAGGCAGACTGAGGTTACCTGACCTGCCCAGGGCACACAACCAGTAAGTGTCTGAAGTAGGATTTGAATTCAGGTCCTCCTGAGTCTAAGTCCTGCTTTCTACCCATTGCTCCTTATAGCTACCTAGCTAAAGGGGAAAATAAGACTAGAAAATATGGCATGAGACCCAACTTGGCTTGATTTCTGGGAAATCATGACGAGAAGGTATATGTGTTACTATTTAAAATGCTAGAGTGCTCATACTGATGAGATTCACAGATCCATTGAAGTACTGACATATAAACTTGGCAAATATAGGAGTTAATGGGATTGGTTTCATCATGTGTCCAAGAGGACCAAGAAACATCCATTTCAGGCAACACTTGTTTTTCCTGCTTTGTGGCCCTCATAATGAGCACAAAATGATGAAATTTGAAGGGCAAATATAAGAAAAGGCTCTGGTCCCAGATGGGGTGGGAGAGGCAGTTCTTTCATGCTCTATCCCCATTTTATCTAAGCCAGGTTATCTACCCTATTCATGGTCCACAGGTGAAAATGGCAGTTTCTGAAGCAGAACATTTTCTTACTTACTTTGAGATTCTCCTTCTTTGATCAAGGTTGGATCAAGCTCAGTTGTCTCCTCTATAATTCATACCTTTTCCCACTCTTTGTCAATCAGGAAGCCTCCTGTTGCTGTGGGGGAGATGGGGCAGGGGAGGAGGGGTAGAGTGGGAATGTACTCTACATAACTATGAAAGCACTTGGGTTAACTCAGTAACTCTCTTGTCCAAAGAAGACAGGAGATAGAGTGTCAGGTGTGTGTGTGTGTGTGTGTGTGTGTGTGTGTGTGTGTGTGTGTAAAAGCATTGTTCACAAATTAAAATATATTGAAGCCCCTAAAAGAGAAAAGACAATGGCACCCTTTGCATCTTGTTCATGGTATCCCATGAACCTTCCTGAGGGCTTTGTTTGTTGGAGAAAAGTCTTGGAACTACATCCCTAGAAGCCTGTGCAGGGTTTGTAAACCATGATGTAACTCTGGTGCTGGGGAAGAGAAGTTACCTAATGTAGAAAGTTTTGAAAATTCACTCAGAAAAGCATTTCTCAAGGGGGCAACAGCTCCAGGGAGCTAGCCACAAGAAGTCGATTGTTGTTCAGTCATGTCTGACTCTTTTACTTATTTGTTTTTTTTTCTTTTTGGAGGGGCAATTGGAGTTAAGTGACTTGCCCAAGGTCACATGGCTAGTAAGTGTTAAATGTCTGAGGCCAGATTTGAACTCAGGTCCTCCTGGTGCTCTATTCACTGAGCCACCTAGCTGCCCCCATGTCTGACTCTTTGTGATCCCATTTGGGGTTTTCTTGGCAAACATCCTGGAGTGGTTTGCCATTTTCTTCTTCAATTCATTTTACAGATGAGGAAACTGAGGCAAACAGGAATAAATGACTTGGCAACGGTCATATGACTAGTGTCTGGGGCTGGATTTGAACTCAGATCATCCTAGTTTCACTTAGCCATCCAGTTGTTCCCTAAACAAGGAGCCAAAGTATTCTCCAATTAATAGTGCTCACTGGTTTTCAGGGAGCTTCTCTAGAACTTGCTACATTTGAATTATATCCTCTTCTGCTGTTTTGGGAGAGAATAAGAAGCTAACTGGGGTCAAGACTAATTTCTCCCTGGAAATTTATATGTCTGGGGATGTGTAGAAGCCATTTGGTATGGGTACCATTAATGCCTGACTTAATTTCTTTTAAATATATACATATACACACAGATAGATGGATGGACAGATGGACAGACAGACAGACAGATAGATAGATAGATAGATAGATAGATAGATAGATAGATAGATAGATAGATAGAGTAGGCATGGTGCACATGCCTGTGGTACAGAGCCACTAGGTTGTCCCCAGTGTGCTAAACAAACAAAAAGAAAAGATCAATGTCTTTTGTCTTTATGTCAAATATTTTCTGGAGGAAAATCCTCCTGCCCTCCAAATACTTTTATACTTTTCCTCATTATTTTCCTCAAAATTTGAGACTGCTGTTTTCTCCAAATGAAAAAATGTTTGTGGGGGAGAGCAGATTATTATTTTGTCTAGTTCTATAAAGTATCCCCTTGGTATTTTGACTGGCATAGCTCTAAATCTCAAAATCAATATAAGTAACATCACCATTTTTATTACATTGGCATAGCTTGAGCCTGAATGAATTTTATCATTACTTTGAATTGGTCATCATGTAGCTAAATTTAAAAATGAAACATTAATGGGTGTTTATGAGAAGTTGGATTGAATAGACAACTACCCCTATAATACCAGGCACCTGGTTGGTGAAGGTCAGGATTTTATCCTTCCTTCAGATCAGGAGATTCTGGAAGTATGGAAATAGAAATAGGTTCAAGAATCACATCTATTAGGGGTGGCTAGGTGGTGCAGTGAATAGAGCACCAGCCCTGGAGTCAGGAGGACCTGAGTTCAAATTTGACCTCAGACACTTAACACTAGTCATGTGACTTTGGGCAAGTTACTTAACCCCAATTGCCCTGCCCTCCCCCATCCAAAAAAAGCAAAAAAAAAATTTAAAAAGAATCACATTTATACACAACATTAGGGGAAGTTGGGGATATTTGGGGCTCACCTTTACTTAGTGAAAATGATGTTAAGGAGGGAGAGTCTGATTTCCTCTAAGCCATCCTATGGGTCATTTCAGAGCCAGGGCAGAACTGGGACTGAGCTTAAGGGTATTGCAGATGGTCTTCTGTTCTTTGGAATGCAGAGGCTGCTTCTGAAAATCACTGCTCCCCCAACCCTGAAGATGCAATTTTAAAATGTCAACTTCCTTTTTTTTGAAGGAGTCAAAGAGGAAGACTGAGCCTTCACAGAAATAGCCTCTGGTTTCCATAGCTCCTTCACTAATCAGGAATTCCATCCCCAGGACTGACCTCATTCACCTCCCAGTCACTCAGAGGCAAGAAAGCCTTTATCAGAGTTCAGATGAGGAGGGGAGAGCATTCTAGATGTGAGAGACAATCAGAGAAAGTGGTTGAGGAGTTAGGAGATGAAGTGTTTTGTTTGAAGAACAGATCAGTGCCAACTGGGTTGAAGAACATGGGTGGGTGGGATGCAGTAAGGTGTAAGAAGACTGAAAAGGACTGTGTGTGGGCAGATTATGAAGGGCTGAGGAGGACATCTAGGTTTGGAACCTGGGTGACTGGCAGGATGAGGGTGCCCTCAACTGTAATAGGGAAGTGTTTGTGTATATATATATATGTACACATACACACATATATATATAAATATAAAACACACATACATACATATATATACATGTATGTATGCATGTATATGTATAAGTGTATATGTGTACACACATATAGTTGAGTAGCATATTATGTCTCCACAGGCATATGTACACACACATGTATATATACACACATGTGCATATACACATATCAATATTCTGTGTGTGGTTGTATTCTAGTCTTTTTGTGTCTGAGAACTTATTTCCATTCAAGTTCACGTTCATTAATTAATTACCTACTGCGTGCACTGATGTTCATTTTTTCAAAGATGCACCCTATTTTCCTCAGCATGGGTCACAAGACACTAAATTGGACAATTCTCTTGCCTGTCCCCATTTCAACCCTTCACCTGGGGTGTAGGAGTAGGGGAATAGGAGGAGAAAGGGCTAAGATTTAGGTAGAGGAAGGAGAAGGGGATCCATGGCAGTGGAAGGAATAGCATCAGGAGCCACTGAACACTTCTGTCCTGCTTCTGTCCTGGTTCTTGCTACATTACTTTGGGCAGGACGTTCACACTTCCGGGTCTCGGTTTCCCCATTTGCAAAGTGATAGAATTTGATTTAATGGTCTCTGCTGCCTACATGGTGCAGTTAATAGAGTGCCAGGCCTGAGGTCAGGAGGTCCTGAGTTCAAATCCGGCCTCAGACACATTGGAGCTATGTGACGATGGGCAAGTCACTTAATCCTGTTTATCTCAGTTTCCTACCTATCAAATGAGTTGGAGAAGGACATGGCAAACCACTCCAGTATCTTTGCCAAAAATATCTCAAATAAGGTCAAGAAGAGTCAGACATAACTGAAACAACTGAGCAACCACAGAAAAATCCTCACCAGTTCTAAAGGTCTATGGTGTGAGGATTCTTCCATCAGACCTGAGGTGGATGAAAGCCTCCCACCATGAAGCCCTTCATTTACACTTAGGCTGAGTTCTGCCCTCCTTTCATCTTCTTCCCCCCCCACCCCCTTTTCTGACTCTTAAACCCAGTCCTAGCCAGAGCTCTCCACTGGGGCCTTGTTCCCCAATCCCCCGTGTCTGTCTGTGGACACTCCCGTGGTGAACACAGCCCAGAACAGCTGGGGGCTAAGATAAGGGCTCTGAGGCTCTGCCAATGTTAGCTACTAACCAGTTGATTTTCAGATGGGGATGTGGGCAGAGCCCCTTAGATTGGCTGCTGGGCTTGCAGGCAGGAATGAGTGGCACAGGTCTAGGGTTGGGCTGGGCTTAGGGAGACCCTCAATGACTCCAGGGCTGAGTTGGTGTTTGAGGAGTCCATGAGTCTAGGGATGAGAGAAGGGGAGCTAGGGTGCAGGATCTTGCATTCTTGAGTCCGTAGGTGAGCAAGTTCTACCTGTCACTTGTGAGAAGATGGCTCATTCCTGCACGAGCCTGTGGGACAGACAAAGAGGAAATTGAAGCAGATCGCCTCCTCTGCTCAAAGTAGGCAAGCCAGAAAGAAGTTGAATCCCTTCTCCACTACTAAAAAACAATCTTTTCCAAGGAGGAAACCCACCACTTGGCAAGCCCATTCTGTTTGGGGATAGCTCTGATCATTAAGAAGTTTTTCCTTACATTAAGCTTAATTTAAGGCTAAACTTGGATTTTTTTTTGTTTTTTGTTTTTGTTTTTGCCATCTCTTACCCATTTCTTCCACTTCTTTCATCTGGAGCCAAACTAAACAAGTATAATCCCTCTATAAGGAGACAAGCCCTTCAGATATCTTTTTTTCCTTCTGAATTTAACAAATGCCAAATAAAAATGTACCTAGCAGAACATGAAATGGCAAGTCTCAATTATTTATAGTTTTCTTTTTAAGTTCTTGATGAGTTCATCCTGTAACTTTTAGGGCTGCCTTACTTATCTGTGTGTCTTTCTGGCCTTTTCAGTTTTCTTCTCTGCATTAAAAAAAAAGATACCCTAATGATGGTTTTTTCTGCCTTTTCTTTTGCACTACCCTATCCTTATTCCCCCTTGCCCTCTAGCTCCCTGAATTGGAGGATAGTTTTGTTTTGTTTTTGAGGTAATCTGGGTTAAGTGACTTGCCCAGGGTGACACAGCTAGTGTGCCTGAGGCCATATTTGAACTCAGGTCTTCCTGACTCCAAGACTAATGTTATATCCACTGTGCCACTTACCTATCCCTGGCTCCCTGAATTGAAGGAAGGAAGGAAGGAAACTTTCAGGTTCTTGGAGACAGCTAGCATGGCCCTACTGAGTCTTCCTCTCTCCAGACTCGGCATATCTGTTTCCTTCATCTCTTTCTTATTCTCCTCTTGTCTCTGCGGGAAAGATCTTGGCTTTGGGAGACCAGCAGGAGAGATCATGCATTGGCACTTGGGCAGGTGACAGGGAGACGGCACCACAGGGAGGCAGACAGAAAGATGGATGAGACGATGATCTCCCAGGTCTTAGAATCCCAGCTCAGGTGGGCAAAGGTGGATAAGTAAGGATGTATTGAACATAGTGGGAACAGACTTCTTAATAACATATAATAACAGTGATAAAAATAGTGATAATGGTATATAACTGTGGTAATTGTATACACTGCCTACAATGATAGTAATGCCCTGTAGAGTGTCAAAACACATTTTTCTCATGCATCAATCACAATTGGCAATCTTAACAGATCTTGTAAGAAGACAAGAAGCAATAATTAGCCCCATTTGAGAATTCCAAGGAAACCGAAGCTCAAAAAGGAAAAGAGTTTTAACCAAGGTCATATGGTGAGCCAGTAGAAGGATTCCTAAATATATGAGAGATCACATGCCAGCATTTTGGGTTCCATCAAGAATGTTGGGCTCTGTTAATTCTTCAAGTACCTTCAATATGTCATTTCCTTTGTTTGCCTCAAAGTTTTCTTCCAGACTTCTTTTCTCTACCTTGTCAATCATTTATTCTTATGGCTTCAAATATGAAGGAGCCATACTATGCTGATGATTACCAAATACCAATAGGCATTTATTAAAGGCCTACCATGTCCCAGGCACTCAGGACTGAAGCAATCCCTATTTTCAAGGGACTTACTTTCTAATGGATTTCTATCACTATCCCAGATCTCAGTGTTGCTCAAAATCTTTTACCATCATTCTCCATAAGGTTAAAAAAAAGTTTATATTCTGAAATACTGTTTTCCTTGGATGTCATGTTTCTACGCTTTAACAATAATAATAGTTAGCAGATGGGGAAACTGTGGCCGATAGGAGGTTAATTAAATAGTCTGGGGTCACATAACTAATAAGCTTCTGAGGACAGATTTGAAATCATGACTTTGTGCCTAGTGCTGTATCTGCTGACCCCAGATCAATATCACCAACTATGTACAAGTGTCTCTACCTTGATGCCTAATGGAAATCTCCAACTCAACATGTTTTAAAACCAAACTTATAAATCTTTCACACTAAAACCTGCTCCTCCTTCTGATTTTTTCTTATTTCTGTCTGTGGTATTACATTTCAACCTTTTTTCCATGTTCAAAACCTTGAGGTTACCTCCATTTCTTTCTTCCCACCTACCCTTCATATCATTTGCCAAGTCCTAAAATTTCTACCTCTCAAATATCTCTTCCATCTGTCTCCTCTGCTCTAGTCTTATTATCATCACCACAGTGTAGGACCATATTACCTCTAGCCTGGACTATTTCAAGGACCTCCTAATGAGTTCTCTGCTCTCCCTCTACCCCCACCCAATAGTATTTTATTTTTTCCAATTACACCCAAAGATAGTTTTCAACATTCATTTTTACAAGATTTTGAGTTCAATTTTTTTTCTTCCTTTCCTTCCCTCCCCTGTCCAAGAGAGCACACAGTCTGGTATAGGCTGTATATGTACAATCATATTAAACATATTTCTGTATTAGTCAGGCTATAAAGAACAATCAGAACCAAAGATAAAAATCATGAGAAAGAAAAAGAAAGAGAAAACAGTATGCTTTGATCTGCCTTCAGACTCCATAGTTCATTCTCAGGATGTGGATAGCATTGTCTATCCTGAGTCCCTTGGAATTGTCATAGATCCTTGCATTGCTGAGAAGAGCTAAATCTATCAAGGCTGGTCGTTGTACAATGTTGCTATTACTGTGTGCAATGTTTTCCTGGTTTTGCTCACTTAACTCAGCATTATTTCATGTAAGTCTTTCCTTCTCTGCCCTTTCTAATGTGTTCTTCATATCACTGTCTGACTTACTTTCCTCATACTATGTCCTAGATTACTCTGCCGGTCCTCCACTCAAAGCATTTTAATAGCTTCCTATTTACTTTTTTTCAAAATTAAATTTATTTATTTTTACTTTTCACCATTCACTTCCATAAGATTTCAAATTCCAAATTTTCTCCCTATCTCTCCCTTCCTTCATCTCAAGACAGCATGCAATCTGATACAGGCTCTACATATATCAATATTAATATTAAACATATTTTCACATTAGTCATGTTATAAAGAAGAATTAAAACCAATGGGAGAAACCATGAGGAAAAAGAAACAAAGAGGGGGGCAGGAAGAAAGAAATGGAGGGAGAGAGAGACAGAGAGATAGAGAGAGAGTGAGAATAGCATGATTTCAATCTGCATTTAGACTCCATAGTTCTTTTTCTGGATGTGGATAGCATTTTCCATCATCAGTCACTTGGAGTTGTCTCAGAACCTTGCATTGCTCAGCAGAGCTAAGTCTATCAAAGTCTATCATGGAACAAGGTTGCTGTTACTGGTAAAATGTTCTTCTGGTTCTGCTCACTTCAGTTAGCATCAGTTTGTGTAAGTCTTTGCAGGTTTTTCATAAGTGTGCCAGCTAACTGTTTCTTATGGAACAATGAAGCTACTTGACTATGCCTTTAAACCCAAATCACTCTGGCTTTCATTGATTGGCCAATGAAGGGCCCAACCTAAGCCTCACTGAGTCATTGTTTGGGTTTTCGTGGCTTAGACTGAGTGAGTGTAAATAGCAGTTGTTCTTGTTCTAGCTAGAAAGCATGAAGGTCTTCCCCTCCCAGAATGATTCTTTTGGGAAGTCAAACTAGGCCATCTTTTTCATCTGTTCTTAACTACCCTTTAATCACTAAATGGGTGTTGCCTCAAACAAACTGAAACCTGGAAAGACCTTAGCTTAAAAAGGCCGGGGTCTCCAACTGCATCCTGAATCCAGTTGTCTTGACCTATGTCTTGCCACTGGACTCTGGTGATTCTGGAGGAGAGAGTGAGGCTAATGACTTTGCCCAGCCCTGCCTCACTTAAATCCAATTCCCTTGCAAGTCAAGATATTGTTGTTATCCTGATGTTGTTGATCCTTTGGAGAACAAAGGCTGAACAACACTTTGTACATCTCTAATGATTTTATTATGTCCTATTGTGTGTTACAGCTCTGATCTCTGTGAAAATCCTGCTTTGATTTTTTTTTTACCCCAGTATAGAGGTGACACAGCTCTGGCAGGTTCTATCAAACTGAAAAGACCCCAGATACGGTCCTGACAGGAGACTGTATTTGTGGTTCAGCCTCGCTCATTCCAATGCAATTGACCATAACAGGGGCGACCACTGAGATAACTTCAATGATTTCCTAATTATCAGTACTAAAGGAGACGTAAAACAGTGAAGCAGATACTCACCAAAAGTGTTTTCCAGGGTCGTGGAGGAAGGCCTGTGCAAAATGCAAAGAGAAGAGGGATTCTCTGTAAGACAGTGAGGTCCTTCAGAGGTTCCTTCTTGTGGAAGGGATTGCATTCATTTCATTGAGCACCAGCACACCATAGGACCTCATAAATTATATTTGTCATAACTCAAAAAAGAATAACCTACCTACCCACTCACATGAAAAACCAAGTAGATGGAAAATGCATTTTTGTTCCAATATATATGCAGTTGGGTGGTACAGTGGATAGAGTGCTTGACCTGGAGTCAGAAAGACCTGAGCTCAAATGTGACCACAGACACTAGTCGTTCAGATCCAATCACATACACTAGCTGTGTGACCCTGCGCAAGTCACTTAACTGTGTTTGCCTCAGTTTCCTCATCTATCAAATGAGTTGGAGAAGGAAATGGCAAATCACTCCCGTATCTCTGCCAAGAAAACTCCAAGTGGGGTCAAAAAGAATTGGGCATGTCTGAAACAACTGAACAACAACTATGCAACCATATAGTAGCCCATTGGGTTAGTACATTAGTGTGAAAATCTTGGATAGGCCCTACATGCAGAATATGAGCCAGGCCTAGAATGAAATAGGAGGTAAAGTATAACCTTGTTGCATTTGGGAAACTGTGTGGCACTTTGAATGATCCCGAGTTCTTCCTGCCACAGAAGTCCATTGTTTTTAGCACAATACTCTCCTGGTGATGCTATATGGATGCAATCATGGGATACTACCGTCTTGGAAGAATTAAAATGGCAGGTGATCCAAAGGATAATGGAAAAATTCATGGTGGATATAAGAAGGGCAAAACATATTACCAAAACACATTGACTTTAGTGTGTGATGCATGGTATAAAATACATCATCAAGGAGAAATGTGTCTGGAAAAGGAGATGGCTAATTATGTAGGGATATATATATATATATATGTGTGTGTGTATAATAAATTAATCAACAAGCATTTATTAAGTGCCTACTAGATGTTAGGTACTGTACCTGAGTTCAAATCCAGCTTCAGACATTTACTAGCTGTGTGACTCTGGACAAGTCACTTCACCCTGTTTGCCTCAGTTTCCTCATCTGTAAAATGAGCTGGAGAAGGAAATGACAAACTGCTCCAGGATCTTTGCCAAGAAAACCCCAAATAGGATCACAAAGAGTTGGACATGACTGAAACCACCAAACCATATAGACTAATAAGCTTAATTAGGGCAGAGATTAATTTTATCCTATCTCCCACAGGGCTCTGCATTTAGTAATGAGGAGGAAGAGGAGGAGGAGGAGGAAGAAGAGGAGGAGAATGATAAGGATGATGAGACTACCAGTTAACATTTACATAGCACTTACCATGTGCCACGCAACTGTGCCAAGTACATTATAATTATCGTCTCATTGAATCCTAATAACTCTGAGAGGTAAATGCTATTATTATCATCATTGCAGTTGAGGAAACTGAGGCAAACAGAAGTTAAGTGACTTATCTAGGGTCATACAGCCAGTAAGAGTCTGAGGTCAGATTTCAACTCAGGTCTTCCTCACTCCAGGACTGGAGTGTCTATCTATTGTGCCCGAAGACACCCTATTTATTAATGCTTAACAAATGCTTGTTGAATTGGATTTGAATTAGAATTAGAATTTGGAATTGGGATTAGAATTACAATGGAATTGGTGTTGGAATTCAATTGGAATTGGAACCTAATCAGAATTGTAAATGAAATGGAAAGGGAATTAGAATTAGAACTGAAATTAGAATTTAATTGTAATTTAAATGGATTAGAACAGGATTTAGACTAGAATGGAATGGAATTTGGAACTGAAACTAAATTTGAATTGGATTTGGACTGGAAATGGAATAGATTTGAATTGTAGATGGAATTTGTAGATAGAAATTGAATTGAAAATGAAGTGAATTGAAATCAACCTGACCTGAAATGAAACCTGATCTCCTAGCTCTTCTTCCCTAGCTGTGCTCAGCTGGATGTTCTCCATGGAGCATAGGGAGTTTGGTGGTAGAGGGACCTGGGAGGCAGGAGTTATTACTCAACACCCCCTTTCCTTGGAAGGGAGACAGAAAGTTAGGCTGAAGCACTTTTCAGAGAGGAACTCTGTCCCTCCTTCCCCCCTGTTCTTTTGAAAGAAAACCTATCCCTCTGTAGGTGACCCTGACCTTTCTGGAACTTCCTTCAGGAACTCCTGAGGGAAACAATGTTTATTCCAAATTCTCCACCATTTGGAACAAAGCCAAGTGGGAGGAAGTGGGAGGAGGGCATTTAGGGGCAAACAAGTGAGGGCAAAAACCAAGTCAAGAGATAGGCTCTGTTGAGGACTGTTATTCTCTAAATGCCGGAAGCAGAATGAGTTGATCCACTGAAAGGAATTAGGGTATAGAGCAGTGGTTCTCAACCTTCCTAATGCCACAGCCCTTTAATACAGTTCCTCATGTTGTGGTGACTCCCAACCATAAAATTATTTTTGTTGCTACTTCATAACTGTAATTTTGCTACTGTTAGGAATCTGTCTGATATGCAGGATGTATTTTCATTGTTACTAATTGAACTTAACCCACAGGTTGAGAACCGCTGGCATAGAGAAAAGAATTCAGTGTTTAGAGTCAGGAGACCATTTATCAGCTGGGAGACTTCGGGCAAGCCCCTAAACCACTTCCAGGCCTCAGATTTCCTTTCTGAAAATGTAAATAACAGAACTTGTAGAAGGAAAAGTAGGCATAGAGGGTTCCAGTTGGGAAGCAAAAGAGTTAAGACTGGAGAGAAAGGCAGTACAGTGGAATGAAAAGATTATTGGGTTTTGAGTTGGAGGTCTGTATTCAAATCAGTGCTCTGACATTAAATTAGATTACCTGTGAATCTCTTAGCCTCTCTGGGAAGGAGGAAGAGGGGTTATAGAGATGATCTCTAACTCTAAATCCTATGATTTATCAAGGTAGGTTAGGGCCAGATCCTAGAAAACCTAGAAGTTCAGAAAGAGTTCAGTCACAGTTAATTCAGTAATGTTTCTCTAACACCTTCTTTTAGCCTTACAAAAGACTTTCTTCTTATAAAACATGACAGCCCTACTAGGTAAGTAAATGACTATCTCTGTTTAAAGGACCTTCACACAGTTACCATTGTAATTGTCCTAATGTTGACCCTGTTACTCCTCTTCTCAGAAATCTCCAGTGGTTCCCTATTGCTAATAGGCTTTAGGGCTTGACATGCTGTCTCTTGATGTCCTGCATTCCTTGCAGGCTCATCCTTGTCCTTGGAAGGCACTCTTTAATTTCCACTTGTCAGAATTCTTCTCTTTATTCAAAGACCAGCTCAGGTGGAACTTCTAAGAACTTTTCTTACTCTCTCCCTTCACCTGTCCCAAGCTGAAAGTTTTCTCTTTGTCCTTAAATTTTCCTAGACTGCTTTGTTCTATCACATTCTGTTTTGTCATTCTTATTTATGTACATGCTTATATCTCTATTAGATTGAAAGTTTCCTGAGGGCAGGGACTGTCTTTTGCTTCTTTTTGTATTCCCAGTGTTAGCCCAATGCCTGGCACCTAGTAGGTATTCAATAAACATTTTTTATTTGATTGATTGCTCTATCACATTCTGCTTTGCATCATTCTTATTTATGCACATGTTTTTATCTCCATTAGATTGTAAGTTCCCTGAAGGCAGGGACTATGCCTTTTTTTTTTCATCTTTCTATCTCACAGTGCCTTACACATTTTTAGGGAAGGTAGAGAAATCCAGACCTATAATTTCCCTAGCATGGGGAATTCCTGGTATGGAAACTACAGATCTTCAATTTGTCTGTACCTTACTGGGGGCACAGAATTAAATTAAGTGACTTGCCCATTTTCACAGAACTAGTATGTGTCAAGAGCACATAGTCTAAAGACACTTGTCTATGTACTACCCCAAAATGCCTGTCATACATTTCATATAGTAGAAGCATGCCTTTCATGCTTCAGGAAAGTGAATCTGTAGGATGGATAGAAGGCAGGTAGAAAGTGGAGACAGGGACACCAAGGAGGAGTCTATTACAATTATTACAATCATTCAGGAAGTAGTGCTGAGGGTCTGGGCTAGGTGAGTGGGAGAACAGAGGAGATGGCCACCAGGAAATCCTTTTCTGGTCCTGCTGTGTGTTCAGTGGTTTTCATTTCCCCGTTTTGCTTCCTCAGGGTTATTTGCTCTGGGCTTCTAGTACTGCAGATCTGGCTCCCAATGTGAGAGTAATCTTGAGTCTGGGGCCTAAGAAACATATCATTTTCATACCGAATTCTGGGGTCTGAGTAAACTAGAAAATAGGTGAGAAAAAAAATTGTCTGATTTTCCAGTTCACAAAGTGGGAAGCTATAGAACCGTAGAGTTAACATCTCTGTCAGGATGACATCTTCCTAGTAAGACTCCCAGACCCCGACCTGGAATCCTGAACATAGGACCAGACTTATAGCAGGTATACAGGGAATGTGTGATTAACCAAACTCATTTGCTGAGATGTCCTAAATCACAGTTGCACTGCTCTGGGGGATTCTGGGATGGGTCTGGGAGTCCAATGCTTTAATGTCATTTCTGGCTCTGACAGTTTTTGATTCTGTGATCAAGAAAAGGAACAATCATATTTAGAGTTCTTTGTTTAAGGAGGCATGGCTCTATGTGATGCAATTGGAAAGCTATTACCCAAAGTGGCTAAAATAAAAATGAAAATACATGGAAAATTCATTTCTCATTTTCCGTCAATGCTTGACGACTCAAATATTGTTTGTACTCTCCCATCCCCATACCTTTGCTTACACTTGTCCCTTTGTCTGGAATGGCCCTTGCTCCTTATATCTACCAGTCCAGTTCTTATCTGTCCCTCAAAGTTCAGCTAAGGTATCCTTCATGTGGGAAGGGCATCTTCCCAGATCTCCCCTGCCATCGGGAGAAGGAATCTTTTCTTCCTCTGAACCCCTATATCGCTTACTTTGCATCTTTCTTAGTCATTTAATGCTCTCATTTGTGTCACACTTAACTGTGTCCATACATCATCATAGAGAATTAGAACCAGAAAGCACCTTAGATACCGTCTTGTCTAGTTCTTCATTTTACAGAGGGGGAAACTGAGGCTCAGAGAAGGGAAATGATTCACCCAAGGTCAGATGAGGAGAAACAACAGAATTCTTTCTCTGCCTTCCAAACTTAAGCCTTCCAACTCCAAGTCCATCACATCACCACACTGTTGGATATGTCCTTTTCCTCCACCTAGACCGTAATCTTTAGGAGTGCAGGAAAAAAGTCTTATTCATCTTTGTATGTCTGTCCATGCCTGGGGCTTGGTAAGCACTTAGCTAAAGTTTGTGGATAGAAAAAGGAGGAAAGGAAGGAAGGAAGAAAGAAAGGAAGGAAGGAAGGAAGGAAGAAAGGAAGGAAGGAAAGAAGGAAGGAAGGAAGGAAGGAAGGAAGGAAGGAAGGAAGGAAGGAAGGAAGGAAGGAAGGAAGGGAACAGTGGGAGGGCATGAACTTGGTTTGCTAAAAATGTAGCAGGAAGACCTGTATGAAAAACATACACCTTGTACAGACAAATTGTACAGGGCTATGTAAAATGACAGTCTCTTGATCATTATTAGCTTCCTTGAGAGATGAATGAGCAGATCCAGGAAATCTTTCACATTATCTAGGTACTATCTCCTCTTGCCTAGGGACTGCTTATGTCAAATAGTTCCTTAGAGATCCTATCCCCCTCCCCCCAGCATCTTCCTGCTGTACTTGCTGAGTGTCTGTCTGGTTCATTCCTAAGAGGTCAGTTTCTAAATTAGTTCATCAGGATGCTGTCTCAGCGTTGGCTGCATCTGTGCCTGAGTGGGGCCCATCAGACAGCGGCACCCAAAAGGCTGGCCCCAGAAGTCAGCATTGCTGAACCATGGGATGCCCATTGGCCAAGTCTGCTGCAGGGGACAAGGTAGCATCCTGTCTGACACCTCTCAGCAGCCAAAGTCTGGGCAACCACCATCGAGCAGGAGGAGACAGACTGTTGCCAGCAGCCTGGATACTGGTGAAAAGTTGTGGGATCAGGACACCAGGGCTGGGTAGCCTAGGATATGCCATGGGGACTGCATGGACAAATTCCATGAATGTTGCCATAGAATCAAAGCCCATTAGGGTTGGGCCTGCTCTTAGACATCGTCTAGTCCAACCCCCTCATTTTACAGGGGAGGCAGCTGAGACCCAGTAATGAGAAGGGACTTACCCAAGGTCACACACTAAGTCCTTATGAGGAATTTAATTCAACAACCCAATAAACATGTAGTAAGTGTTCACTATAATACAAGGCTCTGTAATAGGCTTCTAAGATAGAAATTAAGTTTGAAGCCAAAGAGAGCAGGGTGATGAGGGCATGCCATACTAAATAATCAAAAAACCTAAAAGAATCCTTTGTGGGGCGGCTAGGTGGAGCAGTGAATAGAGCACTGGCCCTGGAGTCAGGAAGAGCTGAGTTCAAATCCACCCTTAGACACTTAACTAGCTGTGTGACCTTGGGCAAGTCACAAGTCACTTAACCCCCCAATTGCCCTCCAAAAAGCAGTGAAATACCTCTCTCTTCCTTCAAGACCTAGATTCAAGTACAACTTCCTCCAGTAAGTCTTCCTAGATTTTCCCCCAGCTGAAGAAAATAATTTCCTTCTCTGTTTTCCAGAAGGCACTTTGTCTGGATCTCTCCTTTGTCCTGATTATACCCTACCTTGTATTATTCTTGTTTATGTAAATGTATGTAAATGTTGAAATTTGGGTATGGGGGTGGAGGAGGAGGACTCTGTGGCACAGTCACTCCCTTGGGGAATCCCCAAGGGCATCACACTAGCCAGAGCCACAATTCTCAACTCCTAATTCACAATCAGGCCAAGAGCAGAGGGAGGGCCAAACTTCCTAGAGAAATAGGTCACTGAGACCCAGAACATTGTTGCTTCTTGCTCTGACCTACTATGAATAAATTCTGCAGCGAGATGGGCCCTCCAAGGTTTGGAAAGGGAAACAGAGTGTGTGTGTGTGTGTGTGTGTGTGTGTGTGTGTGTGTGTACACGTGTGCGCGTGGGTGCATGCATGGGTAGGAGTGTATTAGTGTGTAATAGAATGAATGTTTAAATGTGTCTTTTAAGAGTCTCTTTCTGTGTTTGTGTAAAGCATGAAGGTTTATGTGTATATGTGAGTGTAGCTCTCTGTGCATATGTCTATATAGAATCAAAAGAGATAACATTTTAAAAAAGCAAAACAAGAAAACCCTACAGCATAAACCTGGAAAACAGTAGGTACTAGATAAATGCTTATTCCTTTGCCTTCCCTGTATGTGTCCCTGCTGCTTGGCGTATCTTAGCAAAGGCCACCTTTAGCTCCCATAGCTCAAGGCACAGACTGATTCTGGGTGCTCTGAAGACCCAGTGAGGGGCTTGGATGGCTAGGACTCTGAATCAAGTTGAATTACGGCTGACATCAGGGTGTCCTGATACAACACTCTGGGCCACATAAAGACAGATAGGGTACCCCTCAATATCATCAGCTGTGATAGACCAGCCCCCAAACAAAGACACAGAGGAATATCAACCCCTCCTTCCCCCTTCTATTTAGTCATCTCTGAGGCACCTTCCAAGGCCCTACTTGTCCCCAAATATCCCCTAATCTCTGGTCTGCTGCCATGCTCTTCTTGGCCCCATCTAACCAGGCTCAGCCTGAAATTTCCCTCAGTAGATTCCCTTTCTGGGACTGGGCCACAAAATCAAATTATTATCTGCCAAAGCCCCTGTGAAGGAGCATATGGAAGCCAGAAGGAGAGGATGCTGACCTAGACGGGTTTGTCCGAGAAGCTTGTTTACAGTTTGGAAGCCGCTGAGAAACTGAGGGAGAGGAGACAGAGACTGGCTCAACGATGTGAATAATTCCCTTTATTTGTTCAGTTTTTTATACTTCTCCATTCAGCATCTTCTGTCATTTCACAAGAAACCTGGGAAAGGAGGAAGGGCAGGGCAAATAGGGGAGGAGAAATGACATTTGTGGGTAAATGCTCCCCCCTCAAATGGAAAGGAATATGTGTTCTTAAGCATGGCCCTTCTGGGCCCACAGTCACATAGACTGGCCTCAGACATTTACTAGCTGAGTGACCCTGGGCAAGTCACTTAACCAGTGCCTGCTTCAGTTTCCTCCTCTGTAAAATGGGCTTAATAATAGCACCTCCTTCCAGGGCTGTTGTGAAGATTCAATAAAACAGGAATTGTAAAGTATTAACCACAGTGCCTGGAACATAAATGTTAGCTATCATTGTTATTATTGTTAAATGTGTGTGTGTGTATGTGTGCGTGCATGCACATTGGGGATGTCTATCTATACTCATGCATCTGCAGGGTCTGTGTGCACATACATACATATATGAATGTGTGACTGAATGTGTGACTCTATGTTAGGATATATGTGCGTATGTAAGAATATTTTTGTATCTGTGTGTATATAAGGGTACAAATTGAAGAGGAGGGTGGTCTCTAACGTATCTCTCCCCTCTGGCATTCTAGCATTCTAATTATTACCCTTTTTCAACCAATAGGAAGACTGATTCTTAGAAAGGAGAATGACTTGACCAAGACCACACAGCAAATTACTGATGGATTCAGGATTAGAACCCATGCTCTTCCAGTAATCCTTGTCTTCATTGGCCTTGAGGACATGGATTGGAGAAGAGGCAGGTGGGAGAGGGACGTGACTTTCAGGGGTAGCACCACTTGGTTGGGGCCTTCATAGAGCAAGGCATGAGAAAGCAGGTCAGAGGATCACTCCTTGAGAGAAAGTATGCTCTAGATGTTGGCACCCTGGAATAAAGCCCTAATCATCTCATCCTGTACGCCTGAGGTCCCAGCTAGCAAGGAGGTGAATCAGAATGAGAGTCCAAGTTTACTGACTAGAACCCAGTGCTCTTTCCATTATACTAAGAGTCCTCCATGGAAAAGTCCCTGCCCCAGGAACCCTTTCCTGAGCAGAGAAGGCGCAGAGGTGCCTAAGCTTCTGAACATGGAACCTCAGACTTACCTTCTAAGGACAGCTCGGAGAATTAAGGGGGTTGGGATTCCCTACAGATTGATGTAACTGAGTTCCAGATACTGCTACCTCTCCAAACTGTAGCAGGGGGGATGGAAAAAAGTAAGGCAGGGGACATGTGCTAGGGCAAGAGACAGTGGGCGAGCAGGGGAAATGTGACTCAGGCTACTGCGTGGGGGGCAATTTCATTCCCCACTCCTGTGGGCAGAGATAAGATTGTGTAATCCCCTAGAGCTGGTTCCCTTAAGGCCCACTGTTTGGGGATGAAAGTATAAGCAATTTCTTAGAATGAACCACAGGAGTCCCTCCCCCCTCCCCCTTGCCGTGTGTGTGTGTGTGTGTGTGTGTGTGTGTGTGTGTGTGTGTGTGTTTGTGTGAAATGTGGGAAAGGTTGGGTTAGGCATAGGAGCACCCCAGACCTCCACCTACCCATACTCGTGAGCTGAAAGTTAAGCATCACCTTTATCAAGAGCTAGGGAAGTAGGTAACCCAGTGTTGGATATGACACACCCACCTCTAGGTGGTTGGTGAAGGAAATACCACCGCTAGCTCCTCTCTGCACATCAGACTGGCCCGTGCCCAGGAATCAAAGTCCCTGTTGGAAAAACCAGCATCTCAGGTCTTGACTGTGTCTGTCCTCTTGGAGGGAAATATAAATATTTCCCTATATTGCTATAAATATTGTTGTACATATGGGTCTCTTTCCCCTTTCTTTGATCTCTGGAGTGGCATTGCTAGGTCACAGTAAAATCCACAGTTTAACCACTTTTTAACAAGCATTTACAATGCATGTACCATGTGTCAGAGACTACACAAGGTCCTGGAGATGCAAAGATATAATAGTCTTTGCCCTCCAGAAGCTTACAGAAATGAGAGTTATTATGGCCCTCCTAAGCTGAGACCTCTCTGGGAGCAGGGATTGTCCTCTTGATTTTGTATCTTCTGCAGGTCTGTACACAGGGTTAGGAGTTTAATAATTGCCAGTTGAAAATGTAAACCTGTATGCTGAGGGGTTTGGTGTAAGATTACCTTAAAGGTTTCTGCCAGCTCTAAATCAAGAACAGCGTGATTTGATTCCCTTTTGTATCATAATCATTGTTATTTTATGGCATCATAAAATTTAAAGCTAGAAGAGACTTTGGCGATCCCTCTGTCCAACCCATCCATACATATTACAAATGGGGAAACTGAGGCTCGGAGAGAGGTAGTGGTTTGCTCATATCATGTAATTAATAAGTATTGGAGTCAGGTTATGGCCTTGGGGGATAAGCCAGGTTGAGGGTTAGTGATGGACCTCAAATCCAGTGGTGAGTTAGGGGAGTATCTACCCCAAGTATGCAAAGACTTCCCCCCATGGAATGGGTGGATGAGAACAATTTGTTCCAACAATCAGGAAAACAGCTGAAGCAGGTGTGGTGGGGTGCTTAGAGCTTGGTCAGCATTGAAGACGCCAAGGTTGTCCACTGCATCCTGGGCCATCGTCAGTCATCCTGACTTTGTCCTGCCACTGGACTTTGATAACTTGGAAAGAGAGAGTAAGGCTGATGACTTTGTTCATCTCTGGCTCACTTAAACCCAATTCACACTCAAGACATGAGCCCATGATGTCACTGGGCCTCTTACAAAATGACAGATGAGCAACAATTGGAGTCCGGATTGTGATGCCCACTTCATGTTACATGTGGAAAAAGTGTGTGTGTGTGTGTATGTAAACTGTGTGTATATATATGTATATATAATATATGTGTGTATATTTATCTGTCTAATGCACACTGTGCATTCCCCCTTCCCATATGGTGAGGGGTCAGCTCAGAACACTGACTCTCTTAATCTCCTGTGGCACCTTTGAATGATCCGGATACCCTGGTCCATATGCATTCCTGAATCAGGTACTCTCCTCTTCCCTTTGGGGCTCAGGCGCATTTTCCTACCAATTCCTGGGCTGCATAATAATGGGGGTGAGGGTGGTGAGCATGGAGGGGAAGCAGGGCAGAGGAGAGAGAGACCTAGGATCTCAGAATGCTGGTTTCTGTCTAATGCTATGACTCAGCCCCCAGCTTCTCTACCTTCATCCTCATCCCACACTGGCCACAGGTGGGAGGGGAAAGAGCTGCATGAGGTGTTGTGGGTACCTGCTCCCTTTTTTCTGTCTTTCTTTCAGACATACAGTCATTGCCCTGAAATGGAAATACCCTGAAGAAAAACCTCAGGGTTTTGCTTCCATAGAAGCCCGGCTCCCACAGTACTCTCTCCTCTCAGCCTCTGCCAGCTACCACATGAAAAACCTGCAGGTACATGTCTGGCAGATGGAGCCCCCTACCCTGTCCTTGGCTTTCCCCTTGGCCTTGCTGTCATGTCATGGATAGACCATGCCCATTTCCCCCTAGCCAATGGGAACATACATTTCCTGAGTCTTCTGTGTGGCTGGTGGGGACAAGGGGTCAGAGGAAGAATATATCCAGAATCTCCCCTCAGGTTGCTAACAGGGTAGGGGATGAACATGTGCTTTGATTGCAGAATACTAGAGAAAGTATACAGTATGCAGTTATATGCTACATTGTGTGAGTCAAACGTGCTGTAAGGGCTCGGTGGAGGGATAGATCCCTGTGGGTCAGCACAGTCAAGGAAGGTTTCTTGGAAGAGGCATATGTAGTCCAAAGAGCACCATTGTTTCTCTTGCCTTTCTGCTCTTCTGGTCTAGGAGAAATTGGGGAAGTCATATGGGTGATAGCCAAAGCTGGGGAATTTGGGAGCAGAGGCAAGGATGCAAAGATACAAAACGCCAGAGTTGAGAAGAATTTTAGAGTATAAAATATAAATGAAAGGGTCTTTAAAACTCAGAATGTAAAAGCAGGAAGGGCCATTGAGATTATCTGGACCAGTTCCCTCATTTTACAGCTAAGGAGACTGAACCCCAAAAGAGAGAAGGGACTTACCCAAAGTCACATGGAAAAATAGTGACAAGTCATAACTTGAATCTAGGACTTTAAACTCCAAATCCAGGGCTCTTTGAACCTCCCCCTCAGTCCTTACTGAAAGAGTCAAGGAAGCTGGGCCAGTCCCCAGTCTGACTCATTTTTGAAGACCCTTGTTCGTTGGCTGGTCTTCAAGACTTCTTTGTCTTAGCATGTCAGATACAACTTTTCCTTCCTCTACAGCCAGGTCTGGCTCAGGGTTAGATTCTCCAAAGGGCCTTCTGTTCCCATTGCTCACTGTAATTTGTTGGTGTGGAAGCTGACAGTTGGGCCTGAGGGGTTGAGGGTTAGACTGGGACTTTGCTTTCTTATTTTCCTTTTAACTCATCACTTTTCCTTGGGTGTGAGTGAAATCCAGGCTGGAAACTCAGTAGAGGACCTGGATTCTCTCTCAAAAGAGTAGGACCCAGAAGATGCTCAGCAAGACCAGTTTAAGCAGAGAAGGATCAATGCCTGGGCCTGCTATCACATAGGTCAAATTGCCCACCACAGTACCTTGTCTTATGGAGATAATGGCTTAGAAAGAAAGTTTAGGGTCCTGGATATAGTTTAGAATTCTTCTGTACATATACTATGTTTATATATCTGTGAACATATTTTATTCCCTAGTAGAAGTTACTTTTGTATTTGTATTCCTAGTGCCTAGCACATTACATAATAGGTACTTTTATTTTTTTGCTTTTTTGGATAAGGGAAGGCAGGGCAATTGGGGTTAAGTGACTTGCCCAAGGTCACACGGCTAATAAGTGTGTCAAGTATCTGAGGCCAGATTTGAACTCAGGTCTTCCTGACTCCAGGGCTGGTGTTCTATCATTGTGCCACCTAGTCGGCCCATGATAGGTATTTTTAATACGTGCTTGTGGTTTGAATGATTGATTGAATCTCAGAGGAGGAGGGAACTATCTTTGGAGAAAGAATATCTGACTCTTTTATTTTTTAGCTGTTTTTCATTGCAGGGGCACCCTCTTCAAAACTTGCATGTTGAGTCCCAGGGAGATGGCTGTCTCAATTTCAAGGTATCCTGTGTTTTTGTAGTCCTGACAAAACTAGCTCATAAGCCCCCATCAATGTATTTACCTTTTAATTGTCAGCCAGAGAGTACAATTAGCTCAAAGCAAAGGCATTTACTGATATGGCATAGTAAGAAAAGTAGCAACAAAACATCTTCCCTATAAATCTGGGGTGGGCTTCCACAAATAAGTCTATCATCAGGGTGAAGAGTAGAAACATATAGAAGTCACAAGTAGAGAGACTTACACACAGGAAACCTATATGGTCAAAGCATGTACAGAGAAGAGTAAAACCTTCCTAAGTCTTATGCTTTAGAGCTTCAAGGTCATTGATGTCCTCAGACTGCTTCAGCTGACACCAAATACCAAAATAAGGTCCACATGGGTACATGATTTATATATAAAGGCTGATACCATAAGGAAATTAGGTGAGGAATAGCTTGCCTGTCAGATTTATGGAGAACGGAGGAATTTATGACCAAGCAAGAATTAGAGAATATTATGAAATGCAAAATGGATAATTTTGATTACATTAAATTGAAAAGTTTTTGCACGAACAAAGCCAATGCAACCAAGATGAGGAGAGAAGCAGAAAATTGGGAGAGAATTTCCACAACCAGTATCTTTGATAAAGGCCTCATTTCTAAAATATATAGAGAACTGAGTCAAATTTATAAGAATACAAGTCATTCCCCAATTGATAAATGGTCAAAGGATATAAATAGGTAATTTTCAGAGGAAGAAATTAAATTTATCTGTAGTCATATGAAAAAATGCTCTAAATCACTATTGATCAGAGAAATACAAATCAAAACAACTCTTAGCTACCACATCACACCTATCAGATTGGCTAACATGACAAGACAGAAAAATTATAAATGCTGAAGAAGATATGTAAAAATTGGAGTACTAATGCATTGTTGGTGGAGTTGAGAACTGATCCAACCATTCTGGAGAGCAATACAGAACTATGCCCAAAGGTCTATCAAAATGTGCATATTCTTTGACCCAGCAATACTACTTCTAGGGCTATATCTCAAAGAGATCATAAAAATGGGGAAAAGACCCACATGTACAAAAATATTTATAGCAGCTCTTTTTGTGGTGGGCAAGAACTGGAAACTGAGGAGATGCCCATCAACTGGGGAATGGCTGAGCAGGTTGTGGTATATGAATGTAATGGAATACTATTGTGCTGTAAGAAATGATGAGCAGGTGGACTTCAGAAAAACCTGGAAAGATTTATATGAACTGATGCTGAGTGAAGTGAGCAGAACCAAGAGAACATTGTATACAGTAATAGCCACATTGTGTGATGACTGACTTTGATAGACTTAGTTCTTCTCAGCAATGCAAGGACCTAAAACAACTCCAAAAGACGGCTTCTATTGATCTGCATCTCACAATTTCTGCTGCTTCAATGAACATCGATAGACATTACTTGACTGTAGTCTCCATAAAATCTAATGTCTAGCTAAATTTGAAACCCTTGGTGGCTTTGTATTCCAAATAAAATTGTGTGGGAATTATATAGACTGCCTTCTTTCTTTTCCAAAGAGTAGGATGCATTAGGAAATATCTCTATAGAAGATCCAATGTCCAGAACCCTTTAACTCAGGAATTTTTGAACTAGTAGTTAACTCAGACAATTCTTGAAACTGCAGCTTTTTTGGTAATCTTGGTAATCGTTTTCCTTTCCTACAAAGCTAGTTTCTGGAGTCCTAATTTTGGGGGAATTCACAATCCTCTCTTTCCTATACAGAAGTTTGGGGTCCAGGAAACAGTGCTCTTGGATTCCCTTCTCAGGCTCTATGTAAGAACATGCTTCCAATGAGCATGTACTTCTGCTTACAGAATGCCTTTGCAGGAAAGTGGGAGCAGGAGAGTGGAGTCTTCCTTCCCAGCTTCCTTCACTCTGTAGGAGGCACAATGGGAAAGGTGAAAAGTAAATCTTCCAAGACCTCAGACAGGCTTTTCTTAAGAGCTGACTGTAGATTGAGACAGCTTGCTTTTTAAAAGTCACTAAAAACATAACAGATCATCAGTCTATCAATCACAAGAAGTTTCTTGCATTTCATCTGTTGTCTTCATCCAATAGCCAATCCTTCATAATCCCATCCTGTTGAATGGGGAACTTGTTCAATCTGAGAAGTAACAAAAAATGTGGAAACTATTCTATTCTATTATGTGGAAACCCCTTTTGTATTTGATCAGGTTGTTTAGAAAAATTCCTTAATTTGATCATAAATTTCATTTGATCCATTTCCTTTGCAGTCACATGAACTTAGAAGTCATTAACCCCCTCAGCCCTCAGCCTCCTCTTTTCATTTTGTTTTGGAGTGAGGGTGGGCTAGAGGTCTTTAAGATTCCTCTCAGTTCTAAGTGCTATGACTTATGCTCTATAAATCCTTTCCCCTCTCTGGGATTGTTTGTTTATATATTAATTGGGGTATGGCAGTAGGAGACCTAGAGATATTCTTTCCAGCTCAAAATTATGTAAACTTATGGCCTTAGATAGCAACTCAGCCAGCCTTTCTTCCTAGTGCAATAGTCTCCTGTACAGTATAGGCTTCTCCTTCAGCCCCTGCCTCAATATCTCCAGGGAGGTGGTTCATTCTATTGGTAGATATCTCTGATTTTTCAAGAAGTTTTTCCTTCATTTTAGCATACTCCTAGCTCTCTGTAAATTCTACACATTGGTCCTTGCTCATTCCCAGTCAACCCTCAACAATTTACTCTACCAGCTCTGTCTCTAACCAGCAGAATTTATGTGACTTTGGACAAGTCCATTCCACTTTCTGAGATTCAGTTTTCCCATTTGTAAAATGAATGCGTTAGATGAGAGTCTATCTACCACTAGCATTACTCATTCATTCATTCATTCATTTAGTAGACTCCCTATTACCTTCTCTGTTCCTCTTATCTCTGTTTCCTTCCCCTTCTACCAACTCAACCACTGCTCAGACTTTCAATAACTTCTTGGAACAGCAGTTAAACTTGGCTGCCTTTCCCAGAATGAGTAGTGGGGTAGCTTGTGGAGATGGAAGGAGGAACCAAATTGTTCTTGGAAAGCGAGGAGGGGAAAGGGGAAAGGGGAAAGGAGGAAGGAAAAGTCCCCTAATGGAGGTAAGGGGAAGGATGTAGGGGGATTACACACTATAACTAATGGAATCCTTAAAAGGTTTTTATTTTGGGACCCCTTGGGGATTTTCCTGTTCATCTAGACACTCTAAGTTTCTAGGAAAGAGGAGAAGGTACATGTGTTTCTAGGAGTGCGAGGAGAATGGAAGAGACCTTTAGCCTGGGGACTTTCTCTAGAAGACTCAGGACTCTCTCTGCTCTAGGCATAGAACTCTCCAATCAAATAGCTGGGTGTGAGGAAAATAACCTGGGACTGAGTGGCAGGAGGCTTGAGTTCATTTTCTGACCAAATGTGAGACCTTGGCCAAGTTCCTTCCTCACTCTTGGATCTGTTTCCCCAGATGAAAAATGAGAGAGTTGGAATCTCTTCCTACTCTAAATCTAGGACCCTACAAGTGTCTGAGTACATGATATCTCAGGTCCTTTGCAGCTATGATATCTTTCCTTCCTTCCTTCCTTCCTTCCTTCCTTCCTTCCTTCCTTCCTTCCTTCCTTCCTTCCTTCCTTCCTTCCTTCCTTCCTTCCTTCTCTCCCATCTGGTCTTCCTGTTGAATATGTGAAAAGGAATAATATAAGTGTGGAGAAGTAAGTTGGAACCAAATATGAAGTTCTTTGAATGCCAGAGTCCAATACTGCAATATTCTAAGAGATCTGGGATCTCATCAATGTGGCTGCTCTTTCCAATGATGCAAACAGCAACCCATCAAAGTCTGCCAAGCCTTTGTGACTAGTCCATATCCTCCTATAAATCTGCCACAACCTGCTGGGTTTTCTTGTTCTCTTGGTATTGCATCCTACATACTAATGGAGAATGTATGTTGCCCATTGGTAATCACTGGCTCTGGCATAGGAGTCTTTATTACTCCCATATAGCATCTTCATGGCTCAGACTGGTGAGGAAAGGATGAGAAGCAGCCCTCTTCTCTCCTATGGCCAGAGTTTACAGACATGGAGTCCCAGGTTGGCTTTACACAAGGAAGAAGCACATGGGAGGGGCCTGATCACTGAGACTATGGGTAGCCCCACCCACATATACATATCCCACTCTTGGTACTGCTTTGTTCTTTAAGTAGGAAGATCACACAGAAGGAAAGGCTTCTCTTGCTAAACATTTACTTCTTGAAAAGGGACCATTGAAAGTGGGAGACCAAACTCCTAATCATTCAAGTATATGGGGGCAAAGAGTTTGATTAATAATCATCAACTGTTCAGTGGCTAAGCAAGACACAGTTCTAGACACATAGAATTTGATCAATAAATAGGCAACTAGACACTCTGTCTGGTCCAGGTTGACCACAAGTGATGTGTTGTGTCCAGTAGTGATAAGAATATGTCTAGAGTGTTGTGTCCAATTCTGACCCAACCCCATCTAGAGATCTCTGTCCAGTTTTGGTTGACCACAACTGGCATGTTATGCCCAGTTCTGGGTGGATCACATCTGGAATGCTGGGCCTACTTTTGGTTGGATGATAGCTGGAGTGCTATGTCTAGTCTTGTTTGGAACATACATATTCAGAAAGTTCTGTGTCCATTTCTAGCTTCTAGAGGGCTAGGTCTTGTTTTGACTGGACCATAGCTAGAGTGATGGCTGTATCTGCCTCTGGACCTTTTCTAGAGTGTTGAATCCATTTATGATTGGACCACATCTGGAGGGCATTATGCATTTTTGCTTAGATTGCATTTGGAATGCTTCCCAGAACCACCCCCCCCAGCTCCCCTCATTCTGGTTGGACTCAATATAGAGTGTTATATCAGTTAGACCACAAATTCAGTATGGCAAGCAGCTTCAAGTCACAGAACCTGGGTTCAAGTTCTGAGTCTTAGGGGCTATGTGACTCAGACAAATTACTTCCCCGATCTGAGATTCTTTTTTACCATTAATAAAAATAAGGGTTAACTAGGTGGTGCAGTGAATAGAGAACCAGGCCTGGAGTCAGGAGAACCTGAGTTCAAATCTGACTTCAGACACTTAATACTTACTAGTTGTGTGACCTTGGGCAAGTCACTTAACCCTAATTGCCTTGCCTTCTCCCTTCAAAAAAAAAGCCTAAAATTAGGACAATAATTCTGGTATTCCCAGTCTCACAGAGTTGGCATTGATAGTGTATCAACAGCATGACATATGGTATCAAGATCATGGTAGATGCTTTGGAAACTATCAAGTGCTATCCATACAAGTACCATTCTCACTGCTGTGAATGTACTTGTTATTCAGCTCTTGAGACCACATTTTAGGAAGCACAACGACAGGTTGGAGCAAGTTGAGATGAACCTGACCAACAGAGGGAAGGGACTAGAACTCATGTCACATAAGGGACACTTGGGGTATCTTGGGGCTGTTTAGCCATCAGAAGAAGGAAATGAATAGTCTCTGTCTTCAAATATTTGAGGGACTGTTACCAGGAATCAGGACTGACACAGGATTAGAATCAGCTGCTTGGCACTAGCCAGTAGAACTGGGAGAAATGAGTATTATGTAGGCAGGTTTTAAACCAGCATAAGGGATTTATTAATTAATGAAATGGGCTGCTTCAAAGGTAGTACACGACCTGTTGTCAGAGGTTTTCAAGCAGAGGCTGAATGGATTCCTGGGGCTGCTATACTGGGGATTTTTCTTTCAAGTATAGGTTTAATTAGGTGGCTTATGATATCCATTCCAGCTCTGACATTCTGCCGTCCTCTGACTCACGGCTGTAGGATGTCTTAAACCACCCAAAGGCCTATAGTCTCTGCTAATGGAGCCAGCGGAAGGCAAGGCCAATCCATAGGAATAGGAGACCCAAAGATCTAGAAAAGCAGCTCCCAGGCTTTGTGACCTGGGCCAGCCATAGTGTTTCTGGGCCTCAGTAAGAGACTTGGAAACCAGGCTTGGGAGATTCGGCCTCTGCCTAGGGGTGGTACAGAAGGAGAGACTCAAAGGAGCCTTCAACCACATCTTCTCAATATAGAAGAGATTCCCAAGTGAACCTTGGGTGAGAGCCCCACCTATGTGACTCATTAGCTATGTGACCATAGACAGACTGTACCTCACTGAGCCTCAATTCCCTTATCTGTAAAGTAGAGTTAATACCATCTGTGCTCCCTACCTCAACAGGGTTGTTTGCAGAGCGGAAAGTGCTTTGTAAATTCTAAAGTGTTCTGAAATTGTAAGCAACTATCATTACCACTATTTTAAATAAATTTTATTGAAACCTTTTGGGTTTTTTAATGTCATTTCCAAACCTGTCCCAAGTGAACCTTTCCTTGGGACAAAGAAAAATGATTAAGCAAAAACATCCCATGTAATGACTACTTCTGACAATGGATATAATATTCTGATCTGGTAGTCTCCCTGCTCTCTACAGAAGAGAGGAGGCAGCGCATTTCATGATCTTTCCTGCAAAAATGATACTGGTTTTACTATTACTTAGAATTCAGCTTCCTTTGAACGAGCTTTTCATTTACATTGTTAGAGTCATTGAGTATGTTCCCTCTGTTCTGCTCATTTCCCTCCATACAAATTCACATAAATCTGTCCACATTCCTCTGAATTCTTTATGGCTCTTTCTTTTTTCCTGTCTTCCTGTCTGTCTTTCTTTCTTTCTTTCTTTTTTTCTTTCTTTCTTTCTTTCTTTCTTTCTTTCTTTCTTTCTTTCTTTCTTCCTCCCTCCCTCTTTCTTTCTTTCTTTCTTTTTTTCTTTCTTTCTTCCTTTCTTTTTCTTTCTCATTCCTTCTTTCTTTCTCTCTCTCTTTTTCTTTCTTTTTTTTTCTTTCTTACCAGACCTATGATATCACTGGTATAGGAAACTTCTTATGGGTAAGAAACTCTCTCTCCCACTGCTGAGTCATAGAATTGCAAGATTTCTGTCCGGCGCATGAAAAGAATCCTTCTATGACATCCCCCCCAAAAGGTCATCCAGTCTTGGCTTGAAGACCTCCAAGGATGGATGAGGAACCCATGACCTCTCATGACAGCCCATTACAATTTGGGAGTAGCCTCAATTGTTCTCTCTGCTACTCCCACCTACTCTTTATGGTTCCCCCTTTGGGACCAAATAGAATAAATCTGCTCCTTCTCCCACCCTAAAGCCCTTTAGATACTTGAAAAAAGCTGTCATGTCTCTCCCACCTCCTGAATCTTCTTCTCCAGGCTAAAAATACACAATTCCTTCAACTTATCCTCATATGACATGGACCAAAGGCCCTTTAATATCCTGGTTATCCTCCCCTGCACATGCTTATCGATCCCCCTCTTAAACTGTGATGCTCTGAACTGAAAACAGTACATCAGATGAGGTCTTAGGAGGGCAGAGTACAGTGTGCTGGTCACCTCCCTATTCCTGGAAGCTCTAACTCCTGTAATGCAGCCCAAGATTGCATTAGCTTTCTTGGCTGCTACCACCACATTGCTGACTCATTGAGTTTGCAGGCCACTAAAATGCATAGATATTTTTTAGAACAACTGCTATCTGACTGTGCTTCCCCCAACTCATATCTGTGATGCTGATTCCTTATAGCCTAGACTTTACATTTTTTCCACTAAATTTCATCTTATTTAATTCTTCACGAAGCATGTTGAGTCTGATAAAATCTCTTGGGACCTGATTTTGTTGTTCAGTGTACTAGTTCTCTCCCAGTTTTGTGTCATCTGTAAATTTGATTAGCACAAAATTGAATGTCTTTATCCAAGTCACTGATAAAAACGGTTTATTGTTGTTGTTCAGTCATATTCTGCTCTTTGTGACCCCATTTGGGGTTGTCTTGGCAAAGACACTGGAGTGGTTTGCAATTTTCTTCTCCAGTTCATTTTACAGATGAGGAAACTAAGGCAAATAGGATTAAGTGACTTGCCCAGGGTCACACAGCTAGTAAATATCTGAGGTCAAATTTGAACTCAGGTCTTCCTGACTCCAGGCCCAGAGTTCTATCCACTGTGCTACTTAGTTGCCCAAAGTGACCAAAGACAAACCAGTTAGGAAGGGAAGGCACTAACAGCTGAGGGGATCAGGAAATGCTTCCTGTAGAAAGTGATACTTGAATCTGAGGGAAAATGTGGGTTCTATGAATGTTAGATTACAATATTACAAACATACATCAGAGAGGTACAAAGTATTAGAGGAGGTCAGAGAGGGAAGCTCCTTCCCATATGAGGGGCTGAAGGTAGGTTTCCTGGTAGAGCTGATATTTGAGCTGGGCTTTAAAGGATGGATGCTGGGCCATGGCCAGTCATCTTGACTTTTGTCTTCCCACTGGACTCCTGGAGGAGAGAGTGAGGCTAATGACTTTACATAGCCTTGCCTCACTTAAACCCAGTTCACTTGAAAGTCAAGACAGCACCCTCCAGATGTGATTGGCCCTCTTCAAGAATGGAGGTTGAACAACAGAGGATAGATAGGTAAAAACATAAAGAGAGCACAAGGAGGGGTCAATAGACTTTTTTTTCAGTACCTACTACAGGCCAGTCACCATGTTACCTGATGTGAGCAAAGATATGGCACGAGGAAAGCCCAGTGTAAATTCAAGGGGCAGAGAGCTGTGCAGCTTGGCTTGAACTCAGAGTAAGTGGAATAACATAGGCAAGACTGGCACCAGATTTTTGAGGGCCTTGAAAACCAGGGAGAAATGTCTGAGCTATGTTCAGGAAACAGAAGGAAGCCAGTGATGCTGTTTGAATAGTGGAGTGATAAGGCAGATCTAAGAGTAAAAATCCCATTACTTTGGCGATATAATGGATGGAATAGAGAGAAGAGAGAGAGGTATCTGTACATGGGAGTATGAGATGAGGGGACAATTTTGACAGACCCTGTAGAAATGGAATCAACCACATTCTACTGGATTTCTAGAAACTTGCAGGTCTCTCTGTTCCCTCTTTCCGCATTGTGCCTAGAGAGGGCGCCACTCCTTCCCTCTTTCCCAATGTCTTTGCCTATTGAACTCCTACCCTTTTCTCAAGACTCTGCCTAGGTGCCACTTCTTCCATGAAGCCTTCCCTGATTCCTTGAATTTTTCACAACCCTGTGACTTGTTTTAGGCACTTAATTATTTTCTCATCATTAAATACTTTTTTACCCCCAGTTTCTTGGGATTCTTACCTTTTCTCTGGCAGAGACTGGGTCTTATTCTCCACTTTCATTAACCTATAGTCCAAAACCTCTGGGTTCAAACTGACTGGGTTTGATCCTGGGGGCTGATGCGAGAGAAGGTCTTTATGGATTAGAGTCTTATAGGATGAGAAGGCAGAATGCTACACTCAAAAGGCTGCTGAATTTGGTATCTAAGGGCCAGGATTCAAATCCTCCATCTGCTATTCTTTCTGCCTCTGTAACCTTGGACAAATCATCGTACTCTCTGAGCTTCAGTATCCTCAAGTCTGAAGTGAGGGTGTTGGACCAAATGACCTATAAGCTCCCTTCCAGTTCCAACTCTAGAAGCCTATGTCCATGAGCACCTTTGGGATGGGCTCTGTACCACTAGTGAGAGAGTCCCTATCAATGAGATGGGCAGTTAGGTGGTACAGTGTATAGAGCACTGGGGTTAGAGTCAGGAAGTCATCCTTTTCCTGAGTTCAAATCTGTTCTCAGATGCTTACTAGCTGTTTGACCCTGGATAAGCCACTTAATCCTGTTTGCCTCAGTTTCCTCATCTGTAAAATGAGCTGGAGAAGGAAATGGCAAAGCTCTCCAGTATCTTTGTTATGAAAACTCCAAATAGGATCGTGAAGAGTTGAACACAACTGAAATGACTCAGCAACAACCTTGTCAAAGAGATCATGGATTCAGGGAAGTTTGAAAGATTCTCCACAAAGCCTTCTCAGAGTCTTACTACTCATTTTCTTCTCCAGTATTACAAGGACTTTACTTTCCTTCTTTGGTTTTGACTAATGTTTTGGGTATGAGACAAAAGGACATCCTTGTCCTTTATCTCTCTTCTTGATGGAATGAGGAGAAAACATCTTTCTTCCAGAAGGTCATTCACATTCTGAATCCAACCTTTATTCAATAATGATGAATTTATTCTTTCTGGAAGTAATATTTGTTATGTCCATTTTCTCTACTATCAAATACTGCCTATATGGCATGGGAAATCATTATTTTCACTGTCACAACTCTTTAAGACTGAATTACAGAAGTTTCTTGGATCTGTATTGTTTCTCATCATTAAATAGTTCCCCCCCGCCAGCTTCTTGGGATTCTTATCTTTTCTCTGGCAGAGACTGGGTCTTATTCTCCACTTTCATTAACGTATAGTCCAAAACCTCTGGGTTCAAACTGACTGGGTCTGATCCTGGGGGCTGATGCCAGAGAAGGGCCTTTTCTCTCTCTCTCTCTCTCTCTCTCTCTCTCTCTCTCTCTCTCTGGCTCATTGCCTCCACCTGGAATTACTCCAGGAAAATCTCTAAATATAGATTAGGTATATTCTCCATATGTGGGTAAAAGGGAACTCCAGCTCTCACACAAGCTCTCAAAGGACTATTCTAAGTTTATATTGAGTATGAGATAGCCTTTATTTCACCTCACAGAAAATGCAGCTTATCAATGGATAGCAAAACATATAAAGGGCTCCAATAAACTCATAATTCCTTGCTCAATAAGGAAATTGAACTTGGATTTTCCATCAAGTCAATACTTTGACATTTTAATGACTACCTATTTCCCAATTTCTATTTCCCTTTTTCTGCACAGTTCACCATAGGAGAAAGTGAGTCTGGTAACTTTGCACAACCCTGCTTCACTTAAATCCGATTCACTTGCACATCATGGCATAGCCTCCTTGATATCTTGGTCTTCTTCAAGAGCCAAGGACAAACAACAACACAGTCCATTTTAGACTTACAGTTCGTACCACACCTTGGAAAGTAAACATACTTTAGGGACAACTGAGCAAGCAATTTTCTTTCTATTAGAACTGAGTATCAAGATCCCAAGTCCCATGCTCCCCTAAGTCACAGGTCCCCTTTACTGTTCCTCCAGTCTCCAAGGTCATGAAGGTGATTTTCTTTCTCTAAGAGGTTAATATTTCTCAGAAACTATATAAGCAATCTTCTTCCTTCTCTGGTCTGATGCCTAAATCTTTCAACTTATAAACTCTTAAGCTTGGTGTTACCCCATGAGACAACCCCCAAGGGAGGCAATGCCTAGGAAACCTATTTTGACTAGAAGGCAGAATTCTGGAATTACACTATGTTGGAACTCAAAATCTCCCCTCCTCTACAAAGATTAAGGTCCTCCCTTGGGGAGTAGGCAGGCATGTGCTTGCTTCTACCTCATGCCTCTAGGCATGTGGCAATCTATTAGTGCCCTGGCTACTGCCATTTCTTGTCTAAGAAAGTCTACTCTTAGCATCTCTACTTTTGGACTGAAGACAAGTATATTCAGCTCCCATATGCGTCTTTACTCCAAGATTCTGGGGGAGAGACCAGTGTTTAGGTACAGATTTCCTTCCTTGAAGGGCCAGGCCTGCCCTAACATGAAATGGTTGGTCTTTTCAAAAAGAATAAGTTGAACAAGATTAAAAGGAAAAGAAACCTTCTCCTTTATTGGGCAGCTACTAGAACAAGAGTAAGTCTATTGACAACCTATGAGGAATCCTTCATGTCCTCTCAGCAGGGTGTGCTCATGAATTAGTACTCCTTAGATGCCTCCAAAATAGTCTCCTGCTTCCTAAACTCAGTAGAGGAACTCATTAAGCAAATCTCCTTTGATCCACCCCCCACTCCCCACCCTTACCGCAAACTCACAGATACAACAAATTGTACTTAGCAGGTCATTAAGCAGTGTCTGTTGAGTCGAGTTGAACTACATGTTTTAAATTGAGGCCATGGAGGCAAAAGATGTGACCGAGAATGAAGTGGCAAGAGGATATTGCCAGTCTGCAGAGTCAGGTGGAGCTGGCAGGCTGACAGGCAAGTGCTTTGAGGCCTTGGGAGCCACAGCACTTAGCTTGTGGGGGTAGGGGAGGGTGGTTTTGGTCATCTCCTCTCTAGGACTACAGGAAACCTACGTCTGCCTTCTCCAGCCTGCCAAGTACAGCCTGTCCTTTGCCTGCCTTCAAATTACATGGATCAGGTGCATTTATAGCTGCCCTCAGCTAAGCTTCTCAGAAACAGCTGTCTGGCCCCAGCCTTCAGGCTACAGCCCTGAAGGGGGAGGGGGGAGTGTTCCAAGATGGAGTGCAGCCTTCTGAGCTCCCTTTGCCCAGCTACTATACTATAGTAGACAATCCTACCCCTGATTCTTAGGGCATCAGAGAGGGTACTCCTGTGGGAGACTGGGAGGGCCTGGCTTTTAGAAGGTTCAAATTCTGGGCAAACCATAAGCCAAAATACTTGGAGAGGAGAGTCCTTGTGTTTTTGTGGGTTTTTTTTTTTTTGGTGGGGTGGGGGAGGCAAAATAATCAGTGTCTTAAGAGTAGAGAACTGCTCCTGTCCTGTAATATAGAGGTTGACTGGGAGGTATTGGTGCCATAGAAATGTCTGGAGGTAGGGAGAATGGGGTGGGGCAAGATGAAGTTTAGGGGGCAGACACATTTTAAGTATGTTTGTGTGTGTGTGTGGGTATGTGTGTGTGTGTGTGTGTGTGTGTGTGTAAGGACAGAGCTTAGCCAGGAGTACAGTACTAGAAAGTCAGGGTTCTTGGGTTCTAGGCTTAGCTGTGTCCCTACATGGATATATCTCCTTGAAAGCTTGTTTTCTGGGCCTCAGTTTTCCCATATCTACAATAAGGGGGTTGGACTAGACGTCCTCTAAGGTCTCTTTCAGCTTTGGCATTCTGTGTTCTATATTTTAAGCACCTCCCTGGCTCTGGCAGTCTATGTGTTGTATGCTAAGGACCCCATCAGACAATCTGACTCTGGACAGGGGCAGGGTTGGGCTGAGCTGGGCAGTGTTCAAGGGGTGGAGGTGGAAGTAAATGAGCTGTCACCTGGATTAAAGTTTTCCTAGTGTAGACATAAGGAATGCCAATGACTGACCGAATACTGGACATAGTTGGGTACTAGGGTTTGTGACTCAGCTTAGCTTCCTGAGAATAGATTGCTTGGATGCAGACTTGGGCAGCTTCTCTGACTCCAAAGTTTATGGGCACCAGCAGAACTCTGCAATTTCTTCTTCATGGGGCATGACCTCCTGGCTGGATCTTTCAGACATCAGATGTTTTGAGGATCCCTCAATTCCCTCTTTGATAGGAGAGCTCTGTTGCTGATCTGAGTTGAAGTTCCAGGAGCAAAGACTGGCAGTAGGAGCTGTCCCTGGGAATCAAGGCCGTCCTATTTCTCCATACTCTTATTTTTGTTTATTGAAATATACTTAGCCCAGGTACCACCTACTCCATGAAGCCTTCCAAACATACACTCTCCCTAGAGCTGAGCTGAGAGGCAGTCAACAAGATTAATTAACCCCTTTCTAGGAGCCTAGCCCTATGCTAAGCACTGAGAATACAAAGATAAAAGCAATCCCTGAACCTTACATTCTGAAGGTCAAGATAGCACGCAAAAAAGCACTTATGAAAACTATACAGAGTAGATGGGAAATAATCTGAAAGTTGCATTAGCCACTGTAAGGAACAGGAAAGACCTCCTAAGAATGTGAGATGAGCTGAAAGAAGCCAGAAGTTGTGGTGAGGATGGGAAAGCCTTGTCGTTAATGGCCTAGTCTGCTCTGGGTTTGAAGGCTTAGGTGGTGAACACATATAATACTTACTTTTAGAAAACACCAAGATTAAGCAAAAGTAGAGGACTAGAAAGACAAGATCCTCCGCTCTGGGCTTGGCTATGCCTCTACATAATTAGATCACCTTAAAAAATGTCTTCTGGGCATCATTTTCCCTGTCTGTAAAGTGAGGAGATTGTAATAGACCAAGAGTTCTTAATATTTTGGGGTTTTTTGCATCATGTGGACCCCTTTGACAGTCTGATAAAATCATCTTTACAGAAAATTGTTTTATAATATACAAAATAACAACACAATACATAGGATTATAAAGAAAACCAAGTATATTGAAATATAATTGGTAAAAAGAAAACTTTTAATCCACGGATCCTAGGTTAAGATCCCCTATTTTTTGTATGGTCTCTGAGGTCTCTCCTCAGCCTTGGACATTCCAGATATGTTGGACAGGTCGTTGTTTAAGAGACATGGAGATGGAGTATTCAGTGCAAAGCCATCAAGAAGAGTCTTGTGGCTGGCGCACAGACTACAGAGAGAGGAGTAGCAAGGTGTAAGAAGTCTGGAAAGGTAGAAAGGGCACAGGTTGGGAAGTGCTTTCAAAGCCAATCAGAAGATTCTGGATTTAATCCTGGAAGCAACAGGGAACCACTGGGGTTAACTGAGTGAAGGAAGGAGGAAGGTTGACACGGTCACATCTACAATTTAGGAAAATCCTTCTGGCGGCTGAGTGCAGGGTGGGCTGGAGAAGAGAGATTCTTGGGGCAGGGAGACCCAGAAGAAGGGTATTACAATGGGTGATAGGGTTGAGAGGGGATAAGGGCCTGCACCAGAGGGGTCATAGTGTAAGGAGAGAGGGCCCTCCCTCATGACATTTACTCACAACATCCTATTTGGGTCTCTCCTTTGTCCTATCACGTCCTACTTTGTATCTAACGAAGGCTTGTTGGACCCTTGTCTTGGACTGTCACCTCCTTCAGGGCAGTGATTGTCTTATCTCATCTTTGTAATCAATTAATGCATAAACATTTTATTAAATGCCTGCCATGCACCAGTGCCACGCATGGAATCAGGAAGACTCGAGTTCAAATCCGGCCTCAGACACATATTAGCCATGTGACCCTGGGTAAATCACTTGACTCTGTTTGCCTCAGTTTTCTCATTTGTAAAATGGCCAGAGAAGGAAATGGCAAACGACTCCAGCATCTTTGCCAAGAAAACAACAACAACAACAACAAAGTGTGTGCAAGGAGGGAGGGTTATAAAGAGTCAGACATGACTGAAAATGGCTAACCAACCAAAATGTGCCAGTCACTGCTCATACTCTATGAACAAAAGGCCTTGCACACAGTTAGTGCATAATAAATATTGTTGACAGTTCTGAATTGGGCACAGTAGACACAGTAAAGGGGGTAATGGAGAGATCACTCCTTCAGTTTTTAAGTTCAGTCCTGGGTTCCAGTCAAGGCTTTGCAACCACTACCTGCGACTTCAGGAAAGTCATTTCACCTCTCTAGATACTATTTTGGAGGCGCACTGGGGGTTTGGTGGACGGTGTGCCAGATTTATCATCCGAAAGACCCACATTCAAATCTTGTCTCTGACACTTAGTAACTCTGTGGCCACATAACTTCTCTGTGCCTCAGTTTCCCAATCTGTAAAATGGTGATAGCAGCACCTACCTTGAAGGGTTGTTGTGACCCGGGTTAAATACACAAAATACTTCCCAAAATTCAAAATGCTGTAATAAATAGGGATTGAACTTGTGATTTCATTGCTGAATAAGACTCTTGGGATGAGCAGACTCCCTTTGCCAAAGCAGATTCACACCCTTTCTACAATTTATAATTTTAAGTTATCTATAACAATGAGAGTGACTTGCCCAGGGTTACATAGCCATTGTGTACCAGAGTCAGGGCTTGAATTCAAGTTTTCCTGGATTTCAGGCCAGATCTGTAACAAGTTGTCCCTTGGTGTATAGATGTATGTATATGTACATGTATAAGTATATATATATATATGTGTGTGTGTGTGTGTGTATTGTTCATTATTATTATTATTTTCTCATCTGTAAAATGAAGACATTGGATTATCAGGGGTAGGGAACCCGTGGCCTCAATGTCACATGGGGCCTTCTAGGCCTTGGGCACAGCCTTCTGACTGAGTCCAAGTTTTACAGAACAAATCCTTTTATTAAGGGGATTTGTTCTGTGAAGTTTGGATTCAGTCAAACGGCTGTACTTGAGGACCTAGAGGGTCTCATGTTGTCTTGAGGCTACAGGTTCTCCACCAATGATCCCTAAGGCTCCTTCCAATTTTAAAATCCCCAAATTTTCTTTATGTACTTGATAAAAGAGTCCCAAATCTTTCCGGTCTCTCTAGGTTAGAGATACCTGACTTGGATGAGTGGTATGGAAGGCTCCATAGTCTTGGGAAAGAAAAGCAATAGCATTATAGAATGTGTAAGGGAAGGTATAGCTCATGTAGAGCAGAACATTGAGAGTTGCCTGGGGGGGAGTAAGAAGTTAAGGAATTTAACCAGACAATATGTGGCTCAAAGGTCACTGCCAGCAAATGTACTTTACAAAGGCAAAGGGCCCAGTCCCAAGTCTCAAACTCAGGGTTGCTCCACTCGTCTGGGTCATCCCCAGGGCCCTAGGATCCCACCTCCTTCCTCTCCCTCCTCCCCATCCCCCCTTCAGTGGTATTCAATCCATTGAGATCTTATGATAAAGTAGAAAGAGCTGAATAGCAGTCAGAAGACCTGGGTCCAAATCCTAGCTCTGACACTTTGTAAGCAAGATCTTTCCTTTCTCTGAACCTCAATTTCCTCAATTATAAAATGAGAGGTTGGGCCCAGAAGTTCCTGACCTGGTCCAAGGAACTACCACCAGTGCCTAGCGTGTCTGTGGATAGATTTCAGGGGTTCATGAACTTGAATATGAAAAAAAAAATAGATCTTTATTTTCATTAACCACTGGTTCATTTTGTAATCTGATGTGTTTTATTTTATGCTTTTCAAAAATCTAATTTTGAGAAGGGGCCCATAGGTTCCACATAGACTGCCAATGGGGTCTACCACCCAAAAAAGGTGAAGAATTCCTAGACTCAGTGGTCTCTGAGATTTGGTTCTGTTCTATGACCCCATGATTGCTCAGAGCTCTCCCTGTCCCTTCACCCCCTCCTTCTCTGAAAGTTCCCCTTGTTTTCATAGAAAAGTGATACTTCCCTTTGGTGTTGCTGCTAGAGTGAGCCAGCTCCACCCCAGTGGGCAGCTGCAGTTCAGTTGAGGATATTCTGGTTCTGAAGCTCTTCTCCCCCAGGCTCTAGGGGAGGGTTCAGATCAGGTATGTCCAGGAATGCAGTTCCTCCCTTTTTACAGAAGGTGCTGGAGCAGCCCACACAGAGGAATCTGAAAGTACTCACACTATGGGAAGGAGCCACCCAGGGACCTACCTCAACCAGGGAGTTCTGGGGGGGCAGCTCAGAATGAGGATGGATGAATTGCTATGTACCAAACACTAGTGATACAAAAACAAATGCCAAGGTGAGACAACCCCTGCCTTCAAGGAGCTTATATTCCAACGTAGGAAGACAACATATAAAAAAGTGTGGTGTTTAGGGAGGAATGTTTTGGTCTGGGAAGTCACAAGTAGTGAGTGTTGCCTTAGGGGAATTACTCTGTGGGTCCTTTTCAGAAGTGTTAGCAGTGTTGGTTTGATTACCAATACCCAGAGGAAGAGATAGAATATGGGGTAGAGGGTGTTGGTGTCTGGATGGTGCAGCTGCAGGGTAGATGGCAAGGTGATGGCTAGGGTGGAAAGTGGACTTGACAAGAATCAGGGCACAAGACTGAGGGTCAGGCAGAGTCAGGTTCAATGCCAATGGTTCAATGCCATCACCATTGTGAGGAATATTGTCTGGATAAATTCCTTAACTTTCTCACTTTCCCCAGGCAACTTTCAACACCATAAATCACAGAGCAGTTGCCAATGTGCTTGGATGGAAGGCATTTCTTCACCTGGAGTTACTTACATCAATGAAATCATAGGTCTTTTTTTTTTCTTTTTTTTTAAGAGGGCAGTTGGGGTTAAGTGACTTGCCCAAGGTCACACAGCTAGTTTTTGTGTTAAGTGTCTGAGGCTGGATTTGAACTCAGGTACTCCTGACTCCAGGGCCGGTGCTCTATTCACTGCGCCACCTAGCTGCCCCGAAATCATAGGTCTTGACCAAAGGGGGGAAAAGGATTAGAAAAGGAGTCAGTCAAGGATAATGGAATGAACTCAGAACGTGGCATGAGGAAGCCTGGGTTCAAACCCCAGTTTTAGGCAAATTGACCTCTCCAGGCCAATGTTTCCTCATCTGTAGTATGTAATTAATAACCTTGATTATTATGAGGAAAATCTTCATAAAACTTAAAACCTAATTTGAATGGGCATCAATTTTCATCAGACCACCTTTGTAGGAGCTCCACCCCCTTTAAACTCAGAGATGAGGATGGAGGGATGGGGGTGGTGCCACAATTGGTAGAGCCATTCCCCAGTTGTCTCAGAGGCCACTGAAGGCACCACCTTGGGTTCTAGTTCTTTTCGTTTTTCATATGCTTTACTCCCCTTCATTCACTCTAGAATTCAGTTACCCTCTCCTGCCTGTGGCTGCTCACACGTGACACTTCCATCTGTGCCTTTGCCCTGGCTATGCTGCAGGTCTAGAATACTCTGCCTCCCCCATCTCTACCTGGTAGATTCTTTCCTTGACTTCCTTTGAGATTTAGCTTGAATCCCACCTTCTTCAGCACCCCTTTCCTAGATCTTACAGCTACTAATCCCTTCCCTACGAGACTACCTTCCATTTACTCTGTATTTATCTGGTCCATGTCTACTTAATTACATGTTATCTTCCCCTTTAGAATAATCACCTGTTGAGGGCAGGGACCATATTTTTCCCTTTCTTGTCTCCCTAGGTCTTAGCATGGTGCCACCTGATGCTGGAGAGGTGCTTGATAACTGACTGACAACGTAGGGGAAGAAACAAAATGGTCTCATGGGAAACTGTCAAACAATAACAAATTGCTAACCGGGGTGGCCCAGATTTTAAGTTTGTGGTCAGAATTGTCAATAGTGTAGCCTGGGAATGCTTCCTTCAAGAGGTGCCAATTAAGTTGGGTCTTCAAGGAAGAATAAGATTGGAGAGGAGGTGGAGAGGACTTTCCAGGTATGGAAATGACCTGAATTGGGATACTGGGGCAAGAAGGAGTCTATTTATATGTGGGAACAATGAAGAACAATGAAGGGGGATAGAAACAAAGGCAGCTTTAGAGGAGTCATGTGGAAGATTATCTAGGAAGATAGGTTGAGATAAGATGAATATCAAGCTAAGGAGTTTGGTGTTTATTTCTGTGGATTGTTAGATGTAATTTTGGGGCAAGTAGCATGTACACAATGGAAAGGCATCTAGGATTTGAAGTCAGAGGACCTGGGTTCAAATTCCACCTCTTTCAGTTAATACCTGTATGACCTTGGCCAAGTCACTTCTCTCCATACCTCAGTTTCTCCACATGTGAAATAAGGGAATGGAATTAGAGGATGCCTGAGGTTCTTGCCATAGCATGGTGATGGATCATAGAATTTAGAGCTGGAAGGGTCCTTAGAAATTATCTTATAGAGGGGGAAAATGAGACCCAGACAGAACCAAGATTTACACCAAGGTTCTCTGGCTCCAAATCTAATGTTCTCTTTCTGCTATATCACTATAGGGGTGGAAACTGGAGGCAATTATGAAGCAATAAGGAAGGAGGTGAAGCCAAGAGGGTAGAGACAGAGGAGGGAAGCAAAAGCAAAGATGGTGCTCAAGCTGGAGTCAGGTCTGATCCAGCTGCTTTCCATATATTATGGGAAGGGCCATTGACTGGGACTGGAATTCTTTTTTCAATGAGCATTGTCTGCCTAAGTCAGCACTAGGCTTGTTTTGAGATGCATTCCTATTAGACTCTGTTAAGACCCAGACTAATCCCTTTCAGGCTTTGGGGTAATTTTCGATGACTCACAATCAGAAGGTACAAACCTTAGCAAGCACTGGTCCCCTTCCAAGCATGTCAGAATCCAAGAAAGGGAGAAAATGAAAGTTTAAAAAATGCTTAGAGGTCACTTAGCCCAACACCTCTCCCCATTCAAGAGTCCCTTCGGCAGCACCCTATAACTTGAAGTGGTTGGTTATACAACACATCTAGAGATGATTCACCACCAAATAAGGCAGCACATTTAGTTATTAGGGTGGGGAGTTGGGGACAGACCTGTAAGAGGAGGGACTGGCCAATGAGGGCCCAGTCCTTAGGACATATGCAGCTTCCAGGTGGAGGCGTAGTGAATCAATTCTGGAAGTGACTGATGGAGAGTCCTTTGCCTCTCTGTTTCAGAGCAGGTGCTCTGTTTCCTGTTGGTTTACTACAAGGTGACAAAAGCCTCTTTGAATGGATTAATTCTCTGTCTTCCCTGGTGATAAGTGAACCAAGAAGTATTTTGTGCCTCCAAGGTTGGAAGAAGTATCAGGTCCTCTCTCCCACATATTCTCCATGTGACAGAGAAGGAATAGTGCTATTATTTAATTTATTTCTTTGTATTTTTTCCCTGATTATTAAATGAATGAGTATTAGAGATGGAATGGACCAGGTATTGACTTGTGAGCTTCAAAAGACTAGAAAAGTTATCAAAAGTCCTCTCGGCAAGACCAACAATAGCCAAGTAGGGTAAGCAATGACCTGATGTACCCAGCCCAGCAGTGAATGAACACAGGAACTAAAACACCACACCTGTAAGTATAGAGGCCACTTATCCATCAGTTTTACCACATACACAAGTGAATTTGGTGGTGGAATATTTCATAGCAACCAGGTTAAACTTGAGTTCCCTCCTCCCAGGAAGGGCAGAGGGGAGAATGTACCTGCCAGTGTAGGGGGATGTTGTACTTCAGTCCTTGCAATAGCGTATCAATAAATATACCTTTGTAAAAGTTAAATATTAATTGGTTAATTGACACTGGGGAGATGGTGACTAATTGATTGATATGGGACAGAGGTAACATGCCAGATAGGGGCTTGTGAGCAACCATATTACAATCTCCAATTCATCTCTAGAACCTTATATGGATCATTAAAAGACACATTTTAGAAATCTAACCTACTAGTGCTGGAGAGAGTCCAGAGTGGGCACTGCAATTAGAAAGTCTTTTATGATATTGATCCGAAATCTTTCTCCCTGTAATTTCTACCTATGGCTCCTATTTTGACTTTCTAGGGCCAATCAGGCAAATGTAATTCCGTCTTTAAATAGAAACCATTTAAGTCTTTGAGGCCAAGGATCATTTTCTCCTCTTTAGAATAACCATGCTATAAGGGATGGGCCTGACTTGGGCCAGTACCCTCTTAGTTCAGGTTTTATTTGGAAACAAAATGAAGCACTCACAGGTTATCCCACAGTTAACAAAAAGAACTTAGCCATGGCATAGAAAGGAGTCAATAAGGCTATAGTAGCACTTAGCTCGGGGAGACATGATTCTCTTCATCTCCACATGAAAAAGCTTTTGGTCAGTAAGGCAGGGTGTGGTGGCTGCCACGGTCTTGAGACATCTGCCAAGTCTAAGAGGCCCCAACCCCACATGGGTGGGCCTTTTCGTGCCTTTTATTGACCAGGAAGCCACATCAATACAGCCAGAGACTTCCAGGAAACTGCATCAAGGGAGACACAGATTGGGCCTTAGCCCGATGGAACATTTAAGACTTGGGGACAGCTTTGTCACCTTTCAGGGAAAAACTAGCTTAAGGGTTTAGGACATTACTTCTGCCACACTATGGCCCTTGCTAGGTAAAATTCTTATGATCTTCTAGAAGCTGGTCCACACTACTTAAATAGCCTTAGGGTTGTTACTGAACAATCTTAATCTCAAGTATTCCAGGCGTCAGGCACAGACAGTGCCAGGAGGAAAAAGAGGAGAGGAAAACAACCATTGAAAAGATGGTAAATACAAAATTAGATACACAACAAAAAAATTTCACAGTCCCTTGAAGGAGTGGTCAACATTCATGATCAAAGAGAATGAACACCAGAAATTCTAAATTTTTCCACCTTCTTTTGGAAGGATCAAGTCTTATATTTCATTGATCTGGTCCATGTGGTAAGTGGTGGCTGATCTTTGAAGTACACAGCTGTTCTCTTGATTAAGGCAGTGACGATGAGTGGGAGGAGCAACTCCGGGAACATCAGAACCACATCATAGGTGATGACACCTTTGTCATTGTCACCTGCTCCTCACTGAACATAAGGGTCATCTGTATTAAAGTGGTTAAGAGGTCATAAGCCTCTTGGATACAACTTGTTCCATGATTTAAATAGATAATGAGGCACTGCCACCTACTCAGAATTTCCTGACTCCCCCATCAAGCCTCCCCCTCCTTGGGAGCCATATCAGGCCCCCTTAAAAGATTCTACAAAGGCGCTGTCTCTTTCTTCCACAGGGGGTACAGAAGGATTCTCCTCACCTTCATACTGGGACTCAGTATTAATGTCAAGTCAGCTAAAGGACTTCCTTTCTTCCAAGTAAATACACATTTGTCAAAGTAAGGCAATAACAGTTTCACTTTTCCATGCTGTTAGAAAGCAAGATACCTCTTAACAACAGCATTCTTTGGGCCTCCCAAGCCCTTTCTGGAAAGTTATTGTCCAAACTATCTCAAAAGGAAGGGAAGCTTGCCAAATGAAAGAAACCTGTGCCATTTCTGGCATATAAAATCCTCTGAGGGAGGTAAGGACCTCCAGGCGCAGGTGATTTTGTGCTGGGAAAGAAATAAAGAGACTGAAAAAGCTTGCCTTGAACCATATCAGATAATTATTCCATTCTTCTCAGGTAAGCCTTTCTGGAGGCTAGATCCAAGAAACCATTGGGCCAGAAAAGATGTCTCTTTCTGAGAATGGCATTGATTCATCACAGACACGATTTCAAGAAGGTTAGCTATCTGATCTGGGCTATTAGGAGCATGATGATAAAACTAGTGATTAGCGAAGGCAAATCTCTTGTCCTGAGATGGGGCAAGAGAGTTATTTTGCTAGTTGGGGACTGTTCCAGGGCCATTTGGGTTGGGTAGGTACTCTGATTGGTCCAAAGAACCCATCTGGGTAGGAATAGCTGACTTGTCCTTAGGAGGATCATACAGTCCTGCACCCAGCACATGACTGATTAGGTGTAGGCTCTGGGACCCCCCTTTTTGAGCTTTCCTTGAATCTTTGAGGTACATACTCTGGGAAACCTCTTCAAGTCTCATTGTCATTAACTCCACCTGAAGTACTAGAGTCTGATTGTCATTAACTCCACCTGAAGTCTCTCCCCAAACTCATTACTGGAGTCAGACCTCATTGGCTCCTCCTGAAGACCCTTTCCCGGCTCCTCCTCTGAACCACCCCTAGACTCCTCTGTATATAAGACCCCATCTTCCCTCTATCTCTGTGAGAGTGCAGCAGAATGGCTTGGTAGAGACTTCCTGTGTGAGAGAGCCACAGAATGCCCTAGCAAAGACTTGGTCTAGGTGAGAGCACCTTAGGATAGCTTAGCAGAGACTTGCTCTGTAAGAGTCTACCCCATGTCTTTCAATAAACTTTACTTTTTCTTTGGCTAAGAAGACTTGAGTGGACTTCTTTTAGCAGGACCTGGCATGTTGGTATTTTGGGGTCTCAGGCAACCCTAACCCTCTTTGGGCACTTCTTCATGACCACCTCCATTTTCAGATTGGCAGTGAACCCTCTCCCTAAGCTCTGCTGTTCTTATAATTGTTCCAACCTTGCTGTTAAATATATAGGTCATATAATGTTTCAGGTAAAAGAAAGGAAAGGACTGGAAAGGGGAGGAAGGAAGGGAGGGAAGGAGGAAAGAAGAAAGGAAGGAAGGATAGGAGGAAAGAAAAAAGGAAGGAGTAAAGGTAGCACTTATTAAACACCTACTCCATGCTAGGCACTTTACAAATATTATCTTACTTTATTCTCACAACAGCCCTGGAAGATAGGCACTATTAGAATGCCCATTTCACACTTGAGGAAACTGAAGCAAACAGAGGTTAAGTGCCCAAAGTCACATAGTTAAGAAGTATTTGAGGCCAGATTTGACCTAGGTTATTCCTGCCTCCAGGCTCAGCACTTCTTTGAACTGTCCCAGCCAGCTGCCTGGGGGGTGCTAACATGCCTCCACACTTGTATGCTGAGGGAGGCATTGGCCAAACTTCTCCACTGATAACTGCCTCCAAAGAGGAGTCTTTGTCCAGGCCTGCTCTCTCCCCTCAGCCAGCCCCAGGGCTACTATACAGGACTTAGAGTACATGAAACTCTTCTCTGCCCCATCCCAATAGGTGGTCTCCACAGTAGTGATGCAACTTGCAACTTGTCCCACTGGGAGGATTTGCCAGTTCCCCCACTCCCAAGGGTATCCTGGATTAGTGTTACTGGATTAGTGGCTTCTGAAACACAGCCTTTCATAGCAGATATAGTCATTGTTGAACCAGGCAAAATAATGTTCCTTAGGAGCTGGGTTCTTGTAAGTGAGGGTCCCTTGGGCTATCACAGGAGGTGCTGGGTGTTAGGACCTGGAAAAGAGGACTTAGCCTCTGGCATAGTCACAACTAGTCTATAGAGAGTACTAACACCTAAGGGACCCAGGCAAGTGAAATGGGCATCTTCTAGGTCACTCTGACCTCATTTGGCCCAGTCAACATTATGTTATAAACGTTAATGATTGCTGTACCTCAGTTCTCTCAAGGGGAGGAAGCCTCTTTCAGTTCTTTGCCCACCAGGATGCAGCAGAATAAGGGAAGAGTTCAAGTACCCCTGGAGAAAGACATTGAATATATACTAGACTCCATCCTAGGCAAAAGCAACCAACCTCAAACACAGGCAAAGAGAAAAAAAGTATTAACGACATCAACAATCTCATACCATTCACCCTGGGCCATGGCTACCTAGTCTACACCATCATTGGGGAAGGAGTGGTCAGGTAGTTGTAGTGATCTGACAACTATGTTCAGCCTTCTATAAAGTTGTAAGGTGCCATCTGATGGGGTGCTGGGTGCATGTGCTTAAACCACAGTTTGTAAAATCACATCCAGTTCCAAAATCACATTTCTTCCTAGCCTCAAACACTGTCTCAGGCAATTTCTTTCTAGCTCAAGGGCAGTATACTCTAGCAAAATACTGATCTCTCTTCCTAATACAGTGGCCAGCTGCACTTATAGAATTCAGTAGTTTGGCCCAACTGTGTACTGGTTGAAGCATCTGTGTACTGGGTCATACCTATCATATATATCCTAGACTCAGTCATATGTATACTCCCTAGCTCATTATACACATCCTGAATCCCTTGTTAGCTTGCAATATAAATTTATTCCCAACATCTATCTTGTCCAACAAGACATTGATGGGGACCACCTGAGTTTTCTCAGTCAGCCCTGACTGCTAGCTGACTTAGTGACATTTCAAGCCTAAAACCACACCTCCATGTAGTTCCTCCTTGGACTAGTTCCCAGTGAACACTGGGTAAAACACCTGTGCAACAGATATTAAAAGTGTATGTTCCTTTAAGAACTGACCACTCCTTAACTCCTCCCTAATCCCACCCTGACTCACCTAGTTAGCATATTTGGCATAGGTTCTTCCGTAGATTATCCTACAAAAACTTTAATTGTTCCCCTCTAAGGTAACAGGTTCTCTAAGAACTCTTGCCCATTGTACAGCATAACAATAAATCTTTGCTACCTTGACTTAGAGAATGTTGAGTCTGTGAATTCATTCCCAACTGCTTTCCAGGGACTATGGTTATTGGGGTTCCTGGACTCCCTGACCCTTTGACCCCTCATCACATCCGTCTTCCTCTTGGGTCAACAGGTTTGGGAGTTGGTATAATGAAATACTCCAACTTCTTTCATCTCTATCATTAGAGAAGAAAGATTTTTTTTGCCTTTCCCCACCATCTCTTGTTTGGTGTTAACTATATGGGGTGGGTCAAGCAACTCCAAGGGTTTCCATTTGACTGTAACTATAATAATCTGCAGAGAGGGTTCCAAAAGACCCTCAGAGACCTTGACTCCTAAGCCTTTCCTTCCTTGGCTCTTATTTAGGGGATGCCTGTAATGTTAATGAAATAGAAAGATCTTCCCTGCTCATTCATTAATAGGCCTATGTGCCCAGCTGTGAGCCCATTGGGGGAGGAACTTGCTTAAACAGAAGCTTGCTTGGGAAGAAGTTTGCTTGTAGGAAGGCTTTCACACCTTTTGGTACTAACCTAATTAGGCACTGAGTCATGAGGGTTGTGGTGCTTTCTGGCTCTGAGAAATGTATACATACTCTGAGTTGGTATTTTGCTTTGGGGGGGGGGTCTGTTTATCAGGATTGTTTGATTTCATGGTGGAGACGCTGAGTAGTTCTATGTTCAGATCACCGACTGCTTAGATACAAAGGCTCTCTCCATCTAGTGGTGTGTGTCAAGTATATAGCAATATTGCATTGATTCAGGTAGTCAGAGCTCTGTCTGTGGGTCTTTGTGCTAAATTCTCCACTTGTATTTTCTGTTATATTCTCTGCCGCTCAGGGTGCTGACCTTTCCCCTGAACTAGAAAAGCAGATAAAAAAACAAGCAGACTATCCTGGGGATGCTAGGGAGTTTGCTGTTACAGTGCCTTAGGCTTGGATGGGGCCAGAGAGCCCTTACTGCCCTGGTGTTAGCACAGAGCAGTCTTACCAGCATCCACAAAGGCTGGACATAGACTACTTTCTTATCAACCAAATGCTTCTGGAGCCACACTCTAGGAAAGGGTGTCCTCATTCTCTACCTACCTATAGTGGGGTGAAGGGTTCAGTGCTTCTTCTACCTGTTCCCAGAGTGCCTATTTGAGCTGACAGCAGCATTGGGCAGGCTAAGGTTGTCTCAATCACCTGTATAGTTGTGAGGGGGGGTGGTGGGAAGTGGAGAGAGTCATAGCTTGAGTCTGAAGTCATTCTGCTGGGGCTATGTCCCAAAGGTGGGATGGAAATGCCCTCTGGTCACAGGATGTGGTGGACTATGTGAGGGGATGGGGTGGTAGCACAGACCTAAACTTCACACCTTCCTTACAGCTAGGATCAGGCTATAGTTAAATATGAGTAGAAATTCATTTTTATAGATCCAGGTTCATGAACCCCCCCCAAGTAGCTACCTATAAGAGGGAACTAAAGGGGGGCAAACTGGTCCAGTTCAGAAACAGAGCAGGTCAAAGCTTGTGATGGTCAGCAGTGAGATTGGGACAGTGAGGGATCACTGCACTTCATGTCTGGTCAAGATAGAGAAGCAAAGGAAGGAAGGAGAAAGTGAAGAAAGGGATAAGAGGAGAGAAGGAAAGAATGAAGTAAAAGAAAAGGAGATTGAGGGAAGAGAGAGAAGGGAGAGGAAGAATGAGAGGAGAGATTATTCTCATCTGGTGAATAAAGACGAATAAAGACGTTGAGGGGCCTGAATTAGAATGGCCCACATTTTCTTCACAACAGTCTGTGAGGCAGCCAGTAGGAGGGCTATCATTCTGAGGCAACCAAGGTTCAGATGGAAGTGACTTGCCCAAGTGATCACAGCTTGTTCTGTTCTCCCTGCTCTAGGTCCTAGTGCCCTTCCACTACTTTGGGAAGCCCAAGTACTCACCCATTATTTCTAGATGAAACCAGAAAGGTAGACTAGAGTCACATCCTCCCTAAAGTTGGCCTTGGCCCCAGCACCCAACAGCTCTGTCTCTCACTGTTCCTTGGGCCTCCACCCCTGTTCCCCCCAAAAGCCTCCCAAGGTTCAGAACCCCTCCCTGGCCCAGGGCTGTCTCTGCCTGTAACAAGACCAGACATGAGATCTGCCCCAAAGTCAGTTCTGCCCTAGGTCTTCCTAACCTTATATGACTCCTTAAATGGTTCAAGGTTGAACTGGGTTGCTGAGCTAAAAATACCAGCGTGGAGGGGCTGGGAGTGGGGGTAGCAGACTGTCCTTAAAGCTCTCATTCTCCCCTCCAACTCCTGCCCATCCCCCAACTCCCCAATCCCCCAAACCCAGAGTTCCCTGTTCTTGGAGCAGACCCAGAGCCTGTGGTTCCGACAGTCTCTTTCATTTACACATTTGTATTGTTTTAGAATCTATAAAACCCTTGTACATCCATTTTTATTGAATTCCCTTTGCTCAGGGCAGAAGCAATAAAGCCACAGGGATCATCTGGTAGGGGCAAGATGAGGCTGAAAATAACATAGGGCAACTAGGACATAGAGTGTCAGGCCTGGCCTGTGTGACCTTGGGAAGGTCACATAACCCTGTATGCCTCAGTTTCCTCACCTGTAAAATGAACTGGAGAAGGAAATGGCAAATCACTATCATATCTTTGCCAAGAAAACCCCACATGGGTTTGTGAGGAAGTGGATATGACTGAACAAGTTTAAAACATAGTTCTGGTGGGAATGGGGAGGTGCTGAGGGTGAGGGGATGCACAACCTGACGAGTAGATGCTCCTCTTTGGTTCTTCTCACTTGTGGATTCTGCCCCCTCACCTCTCGAGGAGGGGCAGCAATCAGTACCTTAGGGCTTAATTAGACAGGACCAAGGTGAGCTCCCTACCACCCAAGGCTGATGGTTCTATTTCTCTGTTCCTACTGGGGAAGGGCAGGTAGCTGATCAATACAGCATGCACGTGGTCCTGGGCTCCTGGGTGACCAGCCCTAACAGCAGAGGCCCTTCCCAAGCCCAGAACTGGGGACATTTTTTATAGGTCCCTGGTTTGCTTTGTGGTCAGTCTTTGGGGCTGTCCTCAGAATTGCAGACGAGGGACGGTAGCCGTCCAAGGCTAAGGATGAAGCTACTGCACCCTCTGCTGGTGCCTTTAGCAGGCTCGGTTAGCACCACAAATGTTTCCCAAGCTTGGAGTTGTAGGGGAATAAATACCAAACGGAATGTTCATAGATTTAACTAATAGCTGGGGGAGCAAAAAGAAAAAGTAATCTTCGATTTAGAGTCAGAAGATGCGGGTTCAAGACCTCATCGCAACATCCTTCCAACTCTCTGTGCTTCCAACTATCAAAGGAGAGGTTTGGGAGAGCATGGGCAGCATCCAGGGAACAAGAGAGGCTGACAGTACAGGGACCGTGGCTTGTCAGACTTACTGCTTCTTGCCCCCTTTGCCCCAGGCACTGCTCTTCCCTGGCAGAGAGAACTTTTCAATAGCACTAAGTAACACACTACCCACGTGTGAAAACAAAATGGAAGCAAGCGCTCTGAGGCTTGGAGCCTTGGTTGTGCTGGAATCGATTTCAGCACAGCGCTCACGAAAGGGATTTTTGTGGTATCTTAGGCTGTCTGGGGCCCTATCCATTCATCTCCCACCTTGGATCCTGCTGCCCGCCTGCTTCTGAACCACGGCGAGGCCGGGGCCCTGTAGAGTCCATCCTCTCAAAATGACAGGGGGCAGAGACATCCCAGCTCCCTTAGGCTGCCCCTCATTACCGTGTCTGGGCATTTCTGCCAAGCGTCCAGGGCTCTTCCCTCCATAGTCAGCCTGGACAAACTGGACTATATTCACTTCTCTGGTGCCACCCAGTCTTTTCCTATCTCTGTGCCTTCTTCACAATATCTTCCGTGAATGAATGAATAAATGAATGAAAACCATTTTAAAAGTTACTCTGTGTCAAGCTGTGTACTAGTAATACAATTACAGTTCTTGCTCTCAAGAAGCTTGCCTTTATTTATTTATTTTGCTTTTTGAGGGGCAGTTGGGGTTAAGCGACTTGCCTAAGGTCATAGGGCTAGTAAGTGTTAAGTGTCTGAGGCTGGATTTGAACTCAGGTCCTCCTGACTCCAGGGCTGGCTCTCTATTCACTGTACCACCCAGCCGCCCCAAGAAGCTAATATTCTAATAGTAACTCACCCTGCCCCTAGCTCTCCCCATATCCCTCTGCTGAAATCCCTTCCATTCTTCCAGAATCAGTTAAAAGTGCTATTTTCTCCATGACCCAACAGATGAAATAATAGTAATAATAACTAGTTTTTAAATATACTTTAAAGTTTGCAAAGCACTTTTTGAATATTATCTCATTTGAACCTTGCAACAAACCCTGTGAGGTTATTATTATTGCTCATTTCACATATGAGGGAGGCAGGTTAAGTGACTTGCTCAGGGTAACAAGGCCATTTAAGTATGTGAGGCAGAATTTGAACTCAGGTCTTCCTGACTCCAGGTCCTGGGCTCTATCCACCTAAAATGCTAAAAGCCATTTCTCCTCCCAGCCCTCAACGCCTGGCCCACGCCTCTCATATGGATGGCCTTTACCCCCTGGGAGACTGTAATCTCCTTGAAATTGGGGGCTCCTTATTTCATCTTTGTTGCTAGCGCCAGTACAAGGCTTTGGGCACAGCACAATCCTCAATAAAATGTGCATGCTGAATTGAATTATGAGGGGTCAATTTTTTTCATTGTATGAAAACAAAAACATTCCCACAGATGGAGGAAAGAGACAGGTTCCCCGTGCCCTGGCCCTTTGCAGGCCAAAGCCACCATCCACCAAGTCGTCCCAGAATGCCTGGAGCTCACCAAGGCTGCCATTTTGATAGCACCGTCTTCCATGTGGCAGGCTCTCAAAAGTGCCACACCAACCAAAGGGCTTCTGGAACCAGGGTCAAGAGGGAGCATAAATGCGCCTGAGCTACTGAAACAATCTGGGATGAGGCTGAGAGCGCCAGTCTCCCACAATCAGGAGCCCCGAGGCTATATCACTGACTGCCTGAGTGACCTTGGGCAAGTCATTTGCCATTTCCTGGCTTTAGTTACTTCAGCTGTAAAATGGAGATATTAATCACCACCCCCTCCCCTTCCCAGGACTGTTGTTCAAATGAGAATGAACAGGAAAATGCTTTGTCAAATGTAAAAGCCTCTTTTTTCTTTCTATAAAGTACTTTACAAACCTTAAAACACCATATAAATGCTTGCTATTATTATGTTATCTGTCACTCCCTTTAATGCTATAAACTGGACCACATCCACAGCTTAACTCTCAGGGTACCCTAGAACACTGAGAGGTTAAGTGACTTGCCCAGGGTCACATAGCTAGTAAGTATCTGAGGCTAGATTTGAATTCTGGTCTCCATCCCCTGATGACTATTCTCATGGCCCATGGACATCAGAGCCAGAATTACTGCCTTAATTTTAGTGCCCCCACCTGCCACCCCCCTGGATGTCACACAGCTAGTAAGTGTCTGAGGCTGGATTTGAATTCAGATCTTTCTAAGTCTAGTGCTCCAACAACTGCACCACCTAGCTTCTGGAACAGAGGGGAACTGCCAACCCAGTCTTTGTGTGAGCTTTGCCCAAAGCATAAAATGCCTGCTCCTTTAGGGAGCAGAGAAGGCAGAATCTTCAGGATGATTCTCTTCTCTGGCAAATAATACAGAAAAGCAAATGTTGTCTGAGAAGTTGAGGGCTTTGGTGGCTAATGGCATTCAAATTCACTTCTAGTTTCTAACTTCACCAAAATCTCCAGCAGCAACAACAAATAGATGATGGGTAAAAAAAACAAACAGAGCAAGACGAAGTCAATAAAGCCAGCTACGGGGTTTGGGGGAACAAGAGAATAAAGGCAGTGTGCCACTTGGCCCTGCCCACCCTTTTAGCTACATAAATACAAGGTTCAATTGAGAACAGAAATTTGGGGGAGACCTGACCTATTAGTCACCAGCCCCTACCACAAAGTAAGGGCTTAGTAAATGCTTGCTGACTGACTAATCCTCCTACACCATCCCCTCAACAGACATACTCACAAAAAGATCGACTTTTCAAGAGACATATTAATAATGACAGCTTACATTTATTTAAATTAATTAAACTCTTGAGTTTACAAAACATGCTACATACATTGTCTTATTTCATTCTAATAACTCTGTGAAGGGGATCAAAGATTATTATTCCCATTTCAAAAGGAGAAGAAACTGAGGCTCATCTCACAGCTAGTAGTGGCAAAATTGGTCACAGATTTGAATCTAGGTCTTCTAGCTCCAAATCCAGTACTCTTTAGAAAGGACCAACGGAGGTCATTTTTGTCCTGTCCATTTGTTTCTGGTCAGGACAATCGTTTTTTTTTTTCCATATTGGCTGGTTAGGAATGGTTGTTGATGGGGCGGGGGTGCTGCTGGGGGATAGGAAGAGAAGGTGCTAAGCTCTCCCTTGGGTCCATAAGGAATATTTCTGTGCAGGAGAATAAATATCCCCTCCACTGCCAGTGAATGGGCCCAGGACAGGGTTAAAGACCCTCCGGTATCTATCCTAAACCTGAGCATCTTGGTAGCAAGAGGCTGGATGGAAAAAGATCACCACAGATTCCCCCACCCTGACTCCTCCACCATGGAGAGCCTCACACTCCTGGAGTCTGGCCCCCAATCCTGGGAGGATGATCTTGCCTCTTGTTGCATTATCAGTGCCCTAAAAAAATGGATTTGCTGGAAGCTCCCATGAGCTGGAGGTTTGGTATTTTCTGGGTACACCTACTGCCAGCACCTCTTGACTTTTGAATATGTAGGAACCGGGGCCTAAAAGAGATGGGAAGAAATAAGGCAAGTACTAGGAGTCATCAGGAAAAGCAAGAAAGCCCTGAAAGGTCTCTGCCTGAATCCACCGACACTGGGGCTGGGGCTCCCAGGAGAGGTGGACTGCCCAAACAGACAAAGACTGAGAGAAAGAACTCAAAACAGTCCTGGGTTGCCAAGAAAATCTAAGTTAATAGGGCCTGAACAGTTGGGGAGTTGTTCCTCAGAAGGCTCAGTTAGCTCCGAATAGAGGAAAACTCATCCTTGGTTCTAGGATGGAGCCTTGATGAAGGCCATTGGTGGACTCACAGATGTCTGCCTTTAGCCCCAAGACTGATTGGCTGAGAGTGGGAAGAACATCAGTGCAGTCCATCCCCATTAATAGAGACACAGATTAGAGTAAAAGACCCAGTGGCCAGGTCAGAAACACAAGGGTCATACAAGAATAGTCAAAGTGGTGCTTTCTGAGGGTATTCATAGGGCCTGGATAGGAAAGAGCAGAAGGGATGGAGAGAAGATGGAGTGATGAGGATGAAAAGCCTTACTTGCCGCAGAAGTCAGCATGTGTGGCCGAGATGGAGAGATCCAGGTCAGGCCGGCTTTGTAACCAATTCCCAACCAGCTCAGGATGCTGAGGGTCAACTTCTAGGAAGATGCTTCTGTGGAGAGGGAAAGAAACAAGATGTCTGGTTAGAAGGCATTGAAATATATTGGCACAGGCACTGAGTCCCAAGTCAAGCGGACCTGAATTAAAGTTCTGGATCTTCCCCTTCCTTCCTACATGACTCTGGGCCCCTGCCTCAGTTTTTACCCTCTGTAAAATGGGGATAAGCAATACCTGCATTCCTTCCTATAACAGGGACATTCTTTGTAAATCTTAAAGTGCTAAGGAAATCTTGGGAACACCAAAAGGCTTTTTTCGGAGTGGGGACACTCTAGCTTTGCCCAAGCCAATCCTGGTGAGAGTCTGGCTGTCTTATTTTAGAATAAACTCATTACTTTTGTTAAAGGAAGCTTTCTTTCAAGGAGGAAGTTCCTGGTGCCCAGTGAAAACTGGCTTGACCCATATCCAAAGAATGACAGAATGTGAAGGACATATGTACTTCAGTTTTCTCTCCTGTGAAATGGGTATGATAATATCCCCTTCCTCAGTGGGTTGTTAGAATCAAATAAGATAATGTACGTAGCACATTTTGCGAACACTAGAGTTTAATTAATGTGAAATAAATGTGAGTTGTGGTTATTGCTAAGTCTCTTAAAAAGTCTCATGATCAATTGTGAAAGAACACATTACTCTGATCAATTAAATGATCCAGGAGAATGCCCAAGGACACATGATGAAAAATGCTTATCTAGCTCCAGGGAGAGAACAGAGCACAGACTGAAGCTACTTTTCCAGTTTTGTTTCCTTGCTTTTCTCTCTGTGACATGGCTAAGATGGAAGGTTTTGTATGATTTTGCACGTATAATTAATAACATATCACTCCCCTTCTCAAAGAGCAGCAGGAGGGATGGGAGCAAGGGAGAGAATTTGGAACTCAAAATTTTAAAAATATAAATGTTATAAATTTTTTAAAGTCTTAAAGGCCACTTCCTCTAACTCCCTCATTTTATAGACTGGAAAACTAAGGCCCGAGGAAATTCTTATGGCTCCCCCAGGCTTAAAATTCTATGCTCTCTAGAGGAACTATGTTAACTAAGACCATACAGGGACGTTGGCAGCAGAGCCCAGGGCTCCCACTACCAGCTTGGGTTTTTTCCATCCTATGCTCTGTTCCCTTAGGTCATGATTAAGGTGGCAGAAAACATCTGTAGGCATTGGAGAAAAGCTGTCATCACAGATGGAACTGACTGGCCTTAGGCTTGGGTAAAATCTCCCCGATGGGGAGATGACTCATGAGATAAGGGATGGGGGAACAGCGAGGGCCTCACCCCAGAAAACTCCCATCTGGCTCTTCCTCCCACCCTGCTCCTCCCTCTCCTCATACCCTGAGTCTTTCAGCAGCATGGGTGCCTGGGACAGGATCTCTCTTATCACCCTCATGCCATCCTCTCCTCCATCCAAACTGTCGGTGTCTTCATAGCTGGAGCAAGAACAAGGAGAAGGCAACTTCCTGCAGCCTGGCCTGAAGGGTGGTGGCCAGGCCACTCCCCAGGCCACTCTCAGTCAGGCTGAATGACTATAATGTGCTAACACAGATGCTAAAACAATTATGTAGCCAGGGCTAAAGGACTGAGGCAGCAGACTCAGAAGAAGCCCCAAGTAAGGCAAAGAACATCCCATCTCACAGATCTCTCAGGTTCATCAGACAACAACCCTCCTCCCCCAACTCCAGAAAATTAGCACATTTCTCCCTTCCTCCCTCTCTGTCTCCTGTTACACAGGCCCCTCCTCCAAGGATGGGAAAATATATGTACCTGAGGATCTCTGGAGCCAGCTGTTCCATGTCACAATGGAAGATGTATGGGGGGTTGCTGACCAGGAAGTCCACAGGCCCCCACGGAAGCATCTGTTCCCTGTTCACTCCTGTATCAAGAAGAAGGACTCCTCTGTCCCAGGTTGGGCAGCACCCAACCTCTGACCCCCAGGGCAAGGAGCCACAGACAGAGAGGCAAGGGAGAAGAGAGAGCACTGGACTTGGGATCAGAAGCTGGGCATTCAAGTCCTGGCTCAGCTAGTCACTTCCTATGTCTTTCTAAATGGAGCTGGAAATGGTTTCCAGCGGTTCTCAACCTGTGAGTCGCAACCCCTTTGGGGGTCAAATGACTCTTTCACAGGGGTCACTTAAGACCATCAGAAAATACATATTTCCCATGGTCTTAGAAATGGAGACACCACTCTATCCATCTCCAGGTGGGTCTGCCCACATGCAGATACACCCACATGCAAGTATTAAAGGGTCACGGCATTAAGAAGGTTGAGAACCACTTAGACTAAAGACTAAGGTTGCTAAAGACTCTTCTTTAAATTCACAATCTTATAACAGATGACACTGATATGGTAATCTCACTTGATCCTTGCAACAAAATTATTAGATGCAATTATCCCTATTTTCCAGGTAAGTAAACTGAGGCTAAGAGAAGGTGGCTTGGCCAGAGTCACACAGCTAGCAAGCATCTTAGGCAGGCTTCAGACACAGGTCTTCCTGACTCCAAGTGCAGAGCTCTTTCTGTTATGGCACACTGCCTCTCATCCTGTGAATTTTGGAGGAGACAGTTCTACTCTGGATCATCAACTCCCTACTACTCCCATTGCCTATCTCTTGATGAGACTTGTTTTTTTAGGTGCAAGACCCAGGACCACCAGACCCCATCTTACAGGATGCATAGTGTAGCACGGAGCAGAGGATTGCCAAATCATTGATTTGAGGGCTAGAAGGGATCTTAAACATCATTTAGTCCAGCCCTGAGAAGGTTGAGGCCCAGAGAGGCCAAATGACATGCCCAAAGTCATATAGGTACTTGGCTGCCAAACCAAGATTTGAATACATGCTGTGGGACTTCATAAGGCAGCCTTGCAAATAAGTAATCAAGATTTACCAGCCCACAAACACTGTTTTCCCAGATCACTCATCTCTCAGGAACTATAAAAGGATAGTCTTTTTTTGAATGTCCTAAAGAGTTAGAGTCAACTCTTGAGTTTGCATGCCAATGAGAAGGGCAGCATTGTATATAATCCAAAAATTATATATAAGAGGGATTTTAGCATTTACATCCAAATAAGTTTGCGTTTGACATTTATAGTAATGAAACTACACTATGAAGGAGTAGCTGCCCAAGTCCCACAGTTATTGCCTTTACCCCTTCTAAGTTCAACTCAGCTCTTCTCTGCTTTCTTGCATCAGTAGTATGACTCTTCTGGTGAAAGCAATGAAACCAGAAGAAAGCTAAGCTGGTTATAAGGTTCTGGTGTTCTGGTACAGGAAACTGGTGGTGGAAGGGGGAGAGAAAACAGTTATTTTGACTAGGGTAAATAAAAATCTTGTTTTAACAAACATGCACTAAACTCCTACAGTATGTGAAGCACTGTGCTGGGTGCTGGGAAATACAAGGACACCAACAAAATGACACCACTCCTCAAGGAGCTTATAATCTCCTGGAAGGCTATATAAATATACAGAGATGGATGAGACCAGGTAATCTGAGGCTGCAGAGAGTGCTAGTCACTGGGGAGTTATGAAGGACCAGGAAAGGCATCACCTAAATGGAGCTTTGAGGATATGTGACCATAAATGAAGTGATTAAGAGGAGTTATCAAGGTAATTAAGAACCTGAAAGCAAGAGTCCCAGGATTTAGTCAGTAAATTGGGGAGAGGCCCCAGTGGGGAGAACCAATAGGTGACTGTATCTGCCAGATTGCTGAGGATGAAGTGTGGAAAGAAGAGGAAAAGGTCCAGAGGAACATACCAGAGGTGATATCATGGTGGACGATCTGGATCCTATTTTCCAAGCAGAGCCTGTGGGGATGAAGAGGAAAATGATAGGGTGAGGCATATGTCCCCCACTGTCTGTATTCCTGGACTGATAGAGGGCAGAAAACAGAGACATGCCCAACATACGTATACATGGGTAGGAAGGTGACATGTCCATATAGAGGTAGCTAGCGTTTACAAAGTTCTCTAAAATTTGCAAAGTAATTTACCTGTTATGGTCTTCAAACAATGACCCTGCAAAGGCAGGTATTATTTCCCTAATTTACAGATGAGGACACTGAGGCTGAGAGATTAAGTGATTTTTGTCTGGTATCTAAGAGTATTTGACACTGGGTCTACCAAACTCAATGTTCGATATTCTATCCACTGTACCACCTGGACACGTATGGCGCTCTACCCCAATACCTACAGCCTTCCAGAGCTTCTATGTCACATGATAGCTTGATTGACACCTGGATGGCAGGGTCAAACCAAGGTCAGCTTAATAAACCTCCAAAGTCTCAGGATGTACCAGAGAAGGGACAAGAAGAATGTCCTTCCCATGCTCAAATCTACCAATGCACAAAATGTTACCTAAGATTGTGTTTAAATCCTAGAATACAGATGAGAATCATAAAATGTTAGAATGGGGAGGCACCTTAAAGACCACTGGGTCCAACTTCTTCATTTTACAGAAGAAACTGAGGCCCAAGGTCACACAGTGAACCAGTAGCAGAAACAAGGCTAGGATCCAGGTCTTCTGACTTCTGGGCAAGGGGTCTCCCCATGATACCAGGCTACCTTCCATGCAGACCTATCCGGTCCTATCTAGTCAAGAGACCATATGCCCTCTGAGTAGAAGGGGAAAAACCCTGGCCATGAGTAGACAGAGGTAGGGTCTTGTCGACAGTACCAGTGAGGCAAAGCTGGGGATTTGTCAGCACCCAGAACCACTAGCCAAAACAAAAATCAACCAAAGTCCAGAAAGGCAAGAGAAGGGAGGCTAAACATCTGGGTATAGTCAAGGCTGGCACATCAGCAAACAAAGACAGAAGGGGCTTAGATTGAGTCAGGATATGGTGAGAAGCATCAGTTCGACAATGAGATCCAGACCACAGAATCTCAGGTCATTTTATCTGTCTTCTACCTAAAAGGAACCCCCTCGATCACAAACCTGCCAAGATGATATTGAAACTTTGCTTAAAGTCTTCCAGGGAGAAGACTTGAGAGGCACTTCCACTTCACGATAGCTGATTGTTTGGAAGTTTTTTCTTTCTAACTTTGAGATGAAACTTTAGTCACATACAGTTTTAATTCTGGGATCACAATGTTTCGTCATAATTCAAAACCATATAGTATCACTGGGAAGATAAAGGCCTTTTAAAAAGATGGATTTCAGTAGTAAGGATCTTGGGAATACTAAAGGTATATACAATTTTAAAAATGCAATGCAGCCTCTGCTTTCTTCTTCCAATTTGCTTCTGGGTCTGGATTATTGCCCATTTACAGTGCTTTTCCAAATACATGCTTTGGTCATCCAACCCATTCAGCTGCATGTCATAATCTTGGCAAGGTTGATTTTTCGTCTATTCGGTTTCTTCTGTGTGATGGGCTAATTTCTACTTAGAGGTTATAAATTTCACTGAGGAGACCCTGAAAGTGCTCTGGGGCACGATGCATCTGGTTCTGTAAACAGGGGAATTAACAGAACATTTCCATTAATAGGAAATCCACCTTCATTTTGGACTTTGTACAGAACATCCCCCAAAATACTAGCCAACAACTTGGATGAGTGTATTATGAAACTTAGCAAAATACTGAACAAATTATATCTGGAATAGTATTTGTCAGGCAAACAAGTAAGCAAATATTTAAATAAGTTTTATTGATGTCTTTTGCTGTTTTACATTGCCATGATTTCCCACTAGTATCTTTCCCCTTTCCTCTCTCAGAGAACCATCCTATATAACAAAATAATATAGGACAAAGAGGCAAAAAAGGGAAAAGAATAAGAAAAAATCAGCATAATTTCTCAACACATCAAAAAAGTCTAAAGATGTGTATAATGTACCATACTGGTAGACTCCTCTCCTTGTCAGAGGGTTAGGGTAAGAACGTCTTCTCATATCTCTTTTTTGGAGCTATACTTGTTATTTGCCAATTTACAACATCCATTTTTGTTTTTTGATTGTTTTTCATACACTGTTGTAGTCACTGTGTATATTGTTTTCTTGGCTCTGCTTGCTTTACATTGCATCAGTTCATGTAAGTCTTTCCATACTTCTCTGTAGTCATATTTGTAATTTCTTAAGAGTATAATAATATTCCATTACATTCATGTTCCTCAATTTGTTTAGCCGTTTTGCAATCAGTGGGCATCTTTTTTGTTTTCAATTCTTTGCTATCACAAAAAGTACTGCTACATATATTTGGGTGTACATGGATTTCCTTTTAATCATTGGCTTCCTTAGGGTACAAAGCTTGTAGTGGAATATGCTTCTTTAGGGAATGCCCACCTCCTTCCTGCTCAATGGGTTAAAAGGCATGAATATTTTAGTCATTTTAGTTGCATAATTTCAAATTGCTTTCCAGAATGGCTGTCCCGATTCACAGTTTTCTCAATAATTCTCTAGTATGCCTATCAACCCATAACTGCTCCAATACTCACTATTCCTATCTTTTGTCATCTCTGCTAATTTTCAGAGTGTAAGGTGAAAATTCAGGGTTGTTTTGATTTGCATTTCTTTCATTAGTGTTTTGGAATATTCTTTCTTACGGTTGCTAATAGTTTGCAATTCTTTTGAGAATTGTTTGTTCATAACCTTTAACAAATTATATATCATGCAATGGCTTTTAGAGTCTATCTATTACTTATATATCTTGAATACCAAACTCTTATCAAATAAATTTGATAGATTTTTTTTTTCCTTATTCAACCATTTCTTTTCTTATCCTAGTTGCATTAATTTATTTGTGCAAAAGCTTTCCAATTTCCCATAGTCAAAGCTATTTTGTCCTTCGTAATTGTCTCTATATGTTGTTTGGTTAAGAAAATATCTTCTTTTTTTTTGCTTGTTTGTTTTTTGAGGGGGGAAGGTCGGGCAATTGGGGTTAAGTAACTTGCCCAAAGTTACATGGTTAGTTTGTGTGTGTGTGTGTGTGTGCGTTAAGTGTCTGAGGCTGGATTTGAACTCGGGTCCTCCTGACTCCAGGGCCAGTGCTCTATTCACTGCACCACCTAGCCACCCCAAGAAAATATCTCCTCTCCATAGTTGCGAAAGGTATATGACTTACTCTTCTAGTTGTGGTTTTTTTTAAATAGTACAATCTTTAATAATAAGGTTATATATCCATTTGGAATATATTGTGGAATATGGCATAAAGTGTTGGTCAAAGACTAATTTCTGCCAGACTGCTTTCCAGGTTTCCTAGCAGTTTTTATGAAAGAGAGAGTTCTTTTCTAAATAACTTATGTTTTCCAGTTTATTGAATAGTAAGTTGAGTTCCACTGTTTCTAATTCTTCCTTGTTCAATCTGTTATACTGATATGCCTGTCTATTTGTTAACCAATACCAGTTAGTTTTGAATGACTGCTGCTTTTAGTTGGAGATCTCAAAGTGCTCTCTCCCCTTTATCCCTCCCTCTTTTCATTATTTCCCTTGAAATTCTAGATTTTTTATTTTTCCAAATTAATTTTACTGAGTTCTTCAAAGTATTCTTTTGATAATTTGATTAGTATATTATTAAAACTACAAAATAATTTTGGTAGTATTGTAATTTTTTTAATATTGGCATAGCCTAGCCATGAGCACTCAATATGTCTCTAGTTAATTAAGCTGTTTTTGATTTCTTTAAGGAATATGTGGCAACAAAATCTGTTTTTTGTTGTGTGTTTTGATAGTTTGATATTCAGATATTTTTATGCATCTTAAATTTGGAATTCCCTTTCTACTGTTGCCTCTTGGATTTTGTTATTATTATATAAAAATGCTGTTGATTTTTGAGGGTGTATTTTATAGCCTGAGACTGTTGAAACTATTGTTTCAATTAGTATCTCTGCTGATTCTTTAGGATTTTCTAATTAAATGATGTCAACAAATAAGGATAGTTTTATCTCTTCTTTATCTATTTTTAGGCTTTTAAAAATTTCTTTCTCTTGTCTTACTAGTACTGCTAGTACTTTCAGAAGCATGTCAAATAAAAACGAGGAAAGTGGCCATTCCCTAAGGAAATAATTTCCTTAAAAAAAAAAATTTGCCTTTTGTTTTGGAGGGGGGAGGGCAGGGCAAATGGGGCTAAGTAACTTGCCCAAGGTCATATGGCTAATAAGTGTTAAGTGTCTGAGGCCAGATTTGAACTCAGGTCCTCCTGACTCCAGGGCTGGTGCTCTATTCACTGTGCTACCTAGCCCCCCCAGCAGTGTCCTAAATTCTGACAAAAGCAAAAAGGAACTTATGGTTTAATGTCTATCATGGAATTCTCCAAGCAAGTGGGAAACTGTCTGGGAGTTTTTAAGGTTGTCTTTTGCTCAGTCAAATGACCTATGTTATCTAGGAAAAGTATGCACCATGTACTCTCACAGCTCTCAGCACTGCGACTCTGAAGATGGCGATTGGCAATGGAGTCCCTCCCTGACCCGTCTCCTATTTTTAACAAGGACACCTTCAATGCAAATCTCCTAAAGATATTTCAAAGATGAGAAAGGAGTAGTATGGTTTTGTAACTGCTAATTTTTTTCCCTCTCAGTTGCCCCTTTGATGACCTTCTATGACTCTTCTCTATTCTTTCTGGCTTCTCCATTTTGATGTATCTTTAGAATTATTCCCAGAAAGCCTTCAAAAACCATTGGCGCTTCCTACAGAAACTTTTTTTATGCATACATTTGCTCAGATCCAGTATTCCAAACTTCCTATTAAGTTCTATCACCACTTTTTCCTCCTGGCACCACTGCATCCCAAGGTAGCAATTTCCAAATGCAGTGGCTTCACTACTGTTAGCGAAGAGAATGGATGGCTACTGAAAGACCCGAAGATTTCATTTCTAGCAGAGATTCCTAACCTTTTTTCATTTGTCATGGATTTTTATGGCAGTCTGGTGATACTATGGACCTCTTCTCAGAATAATGTTGTTAAAGCACATAAAATAAATTCATAGTATTACAAAGAAAATCAATTATTTGTAAGCTATCAAAATGCATATATTTTTTAAAGTTCATGGACCCCATGTTAAGAATCTTTGACTTATAGGATTATAGAATGTAACTCTAGAAGGAACCTTAGAGTTCATCTTGTCCACTTCCTTTTACAGATAAGGAAATTGAGACATAAAGGAAAAATAATTTGACCAAGATAACACAGTTAATAAGTAGCCAAATCTGGATTTCCTAGTTTCAAAACCAATGTCTGCTATGCCAACCTGTTCTACTTCATGTAAGTTTGTTGAGATCTTTTCAGTTACGTCCACAATGCCCTTATGACGATCTGGCTTTGCTGGGTCACACGCCAAGTTCCCTGCTAATTTTCTTCCTTTCCCTTCAACCTGCGTTGTGACATGATAATGCTTATAATCTTGTGGCAACTTCCTTCCTGTTTTGCAAAGTCTATACTCTAAGCCAGTGTTGCCCCTGATCGTCAGTCTTTCTGCTTGGCAAGCAGAGCAAAAAATTGCCAATCCAGGAAGTTTCTGGGTTCTTCTGGTCACCTTGCTTTGTATGGTTAACTATTTTGAATTGGTCAAAATTCTCTAAGAAACAAGCTTAAACCACGTTATGCAAGATTATTATCCAGAGACCTGTACAAATGTAGAAAATGTCCCTACTTTTGTCCATTTCCTGTGTATCTGGGCTGATGACTTATTTAGTTGTAGATATCTGTCCTTCCTAAGATGGGGTGTCCCAAACTAGACATGAGTCAGAGTGAAGGACTGAAGGTCGAGGGTTATTACCAAGCTTAGTAGGCAGTTTTCACAATAATGACAACACAATTATACCAAGGCATCTGTGATTTCATTAGGATGGGGGAACTTCTAAGCAAACTAAGATAGCTGGCATAGATTACAACCCCTCAATTTAGATAAATCTTAGTAGATAAGCCTTAGGCAGTTGCCTGAGGCTCAGGGAAATTAATTTGACCAAGTCATGCACTAAGTAATAGAGGTAAGATTTGAATACAAGTCTTCCAACTCACTGCTATGTTGCTGCTACAGTAATAATTAGAGCGAGCTCTAGGAACTCAGTACTGGCCACAACACCTTATCAAGCAATACTGTAGGCAAAGCAGCATGGTACGGCAAAAGTGGATGTTGCAGTCTGAGAATCTGCAATTTGAGGATGCAGATAGTGGAAATTCTGTTTTTGCCACTATCTGTGTGACCCTTGGCAAATCACTTATACTCTCTGGGCCTCAGTTTCCTTACCTGTAAAATGAGAAGATTAGACTAGACAGCCTGTAAGGTCTCTTCCAGCCCTAAATCTGTGATGTTCTGAAGGGTATACCACGAATTGTTCAATGCTTGTCACTTCTGTCAGGAGGCCTCTGAAGGAGCTAGCCCTGGGTTAGCTCAGGAACCAATTGTTGGAACCAATCTCAGGGATCCTTCTCTTGGGCCCAAGGCTAGTTTTTTTTTTCAATGAATTGCTGAACTCTGCTCATCTCTAAACCTTAGACTGAGAATTGATGTGTCTGGCCCCTGAGCTTGCTTGGCTCTCCAGGCTCAAAGATTACACATACCCAATATCAGGTTGTCTGCCTCCCTTTTCCTCCCACTATTGGTACCATATCTTGATTCCCAGTACTTCCACCATTTACTTTCTCTTTCCCTTATGTGTTTTTTAGGGCTTATTCACAGAGGAGAGAAAGTTGTCACTACTGAGCAGAGGGTGACTAAGAGTGCAGCAAAGCAACATCCCAGACAGCTGGATGGGCCCTGCCAGGGATGCTAGAGAGGAAATGCCCATGGGGCCTCTCAGGGACTCCTGTCCCATTCTGATGGGGTCCAGACCTCTTCACTGCACTAAGGACCCTAAGGGCTTTGGCTGTGGGGTCTCGCCCTCTGCTCTTGATCCCCAGCCCATGTGTCCTGCCCCCAGCACCTCTGAGCATTCTCTCTGGTGAGCTGTACGGCCTCTTCCCCTTTGTCCACCGCAACCACACGGCTCTGGCAACAGAAGGACAGAAATTAAGAGATTAGGCTTGTCTTGCTCAGTCCTAGAAGGCAGAGCTAGGGAGTGACGAGGGGGAAATTACATAGAGGCAGATTCTGGCTCACCGTATGCAGGAATGACCCAATAATCACACTGCTTATAAAACCTGCCAGTCCCAAAGTAAAATGGAAAGGGAGGAGTTCCTTAACTTCAGAGGACCACCATCAGGAATGGCATAAAAGGAATTCAGCCTCATGTAGGGGCTGGATTAGGTGATCTCAAGAGACTTTTAGCAACTCTGAGATTCTATCAGTTTTTCAAGAATTATCTAGAGATGATACAATGAGCAATAATGGCTTCTGAGGACTGATGGTGAAGCAGGTGATGGACTACAGGTGCAGAATGAGGCATATACTTTTAGACCTGACCAATGTGTCCATTTCTGTTCTTTTCTATTGGTTTGACTGTATGTATTCGTTGCAAGGGAGAGATTTATTGAGGCAGGAGGGGGAGGTAGGAGTTGATAGAAAATGACTCAATGGGAAGTTACTTAAATGTAAATAAAGGAAAGAATATTTATTTATATATGTAATTACAAACATACAATGTATGTGCATACATATGTAGGGACACATTTATCATGCACGTATGTGTATATAATATATACACACACACACACACGCACATACGCAAGTGAGGAATCTGGCTAATTTTCCTGGGAGAAGAAGCTGATATTTCCCTATTTCATAGATTGAAAACTTGAGATCTTGGGGCTTCTGAAGGAAGGGTCAGAATGAAGAAGGGCAGTGAGGGCTAAAGTTCAGGGGGTGACCAGATTGCCCTGGCACTATCACCTCCATGGGCTAAAGACAAACAAGATGAACCCAATGGGTCAGATAACTCTGGGTCTAGAGGTGAGACTGGGAAGCTCTCACCTGGGTCAGTCTGTTCAGGAGGCTAAGAGCAATCGCCCCAGAGCCACAGCACATGTCCAGGATGAGTGGGCTGGAGCGGGGCTGGTGGCCTAGGGTGTCCTTTCCTCTGGATTCTTGGCACCTCTGGGATTCCTCATGAAGTACTAAGTTGACCAGTTCCTACAAGAACAGGAAAGGTAAATTAGCTCCTGAAAGACAGACAGTAGGCAAGGGGGATGGGATGCTGGATAATATCCCTTCTAGAAGTGGTCTGCACAGAGCACTCCGTAATAGATCTGGATACCATGGGACTCAATGTAACCTAACATTATATTAGCAGTTTTAAAAAATTAATTCATGGAATAAAATAAGCACTTCCATAACATAATATAATAAAAAAAAATGACTGCACATGAAACTGCAAGTCTATTATATATGACTTTTAAATACATAATAAAGTTATCATGTGGATCCCCCAGATGGCTTCCATTAGACATATGCACAAACATGTACACATATGTAAAATCATTCTAGACGTGCTTTCATTTATCAGTTCCCTGGATGTATCTTTCTTCATATGTCCTTTGTAGTTAATTTGGATATTTACAATAGTCAAAATTACTTATCTGCTCAAAGTCGTCCTTAAAAAAATATTGCTGTTGCCATATAGCACATTGTCTTGGCTCTGCTTATTTTGTTCTTCATTACTTCATGCAAGTCTATCCATGTTTTTTCTAAGATAACCAAGCCCATCATTTCTTATAGCACAGCGGTATTTCATCACAATCACATACCACAACACCATTAGCTTTCTTGGCAGTCATAGCATACATATTGAGCTTGTGGTCCACTAAAACCACCAGATCTTTTTCAGATTCATTACTGTCTAGCCATGTTTCCCTCAGTAACAGCAGGTTCTCCTTTCTTGACTCCTTATTCTCTCTTTCACCAAATGTCCAATCAATGACCGAATCTCCTTATTTCTCCCTCCATAACATCTCATATCTGACCCCGTATCTCTACTCACAACTCTCCTGACCCATCTGTACCTGCTCACCTTCACCTGTGGGGTTCTCCAAATGGTGAGAGAGAAAAAGTCAGTAGCAACACCAGGGGGTGACATGGTACCCGTACATTAGGCAAAACCAGGACATCCTAAACAGGTGGTATGGTTGGAATAAAGGCAACCCTGAGGCCCTGTGGGCAGTGGCACCCTGCCCAATACCCATCTGCAGCTGCCAGTTTACTTTCATCTGGGTGTTGGGGGTCATTCTTCTGTGTCAACCAGGGATGGAGTCTTTTAAACCACACTTCCTGGGGAGGCCGTGGTGGCTACACGTGTGCCCCCGGATTCCCCCAGGGTGGCGGCCAAAGTCAGGTCACTAAAAAGCCCTGTCTTCTGCCACAAGAGAGGGGCTGGAAAGGCTTAGATTGCCACTTATTGATGATTGGAGAATAAACAGACCCTCTGACAATGTCCCAGCTGGTCTCCCTATGCCTGCCAAACCCCTCAAAGTGCTTTGGCTTCCTACCCGCTCTAATATCATTGTCTTAGAGGATTGCTGATAGGGACCTTGGAACAGAGAACGTCAGAAGTGAAAGAGACTGCTGAGATCCTTTGGGCCACCCTCCTCACGGTCCATGGAGGTGAAAGGAATTTATTTAAGATTACATAGCACATAACTGGCAGAAAAGTTTGAACCACACGTCTTCTAACTAAGTGTTTAGAGTTCTCCAAGGTGAAGTTCTCACTAAGTTGCCTAGCAAAGGAATTTCTAGTATGTTTAAGAATGTAGGAAGAGAGGGGCAGCTAAGTGGTTCAGTGGAGAGGTCCTGCTCCAGAATCAGGAGGACCCAAGCTCAAATATGGCCTCAGACACTTACTAGCTGTATGACCTTGGGCAAGTTACATAACCCCAATTGGCTTGCCTTCCCCCTTCCAAAAAGCAAAAAAAAAAATAAAAAAGAATTGAGGAGGGCAGGTTATATGGTCTCTAAAGGGTCTAGAGTCTGTGGGAATATCACTAAGACTAGGGGGTAAAGAAGAAGAAGGAGAGGTATGTGGAGACCAGCATCTGTTGCTTGGTCTCCATTTTTGAGGCTTCCGGGGGGCGGGGTGCATGCTCAGCAGAGACGGCTCAGCAGGGTAGTAGGGCCTTGGTGAGCCAGAATTGTGGTCTGGGCCTCCTCATTTCTGAGAACTGATACTTCCAGGGAAACCCTTGGTAGCCACTGTGGTCATGTGCATAAAGCTCACCCCCCCCCCCCCACCCTGGAGTTCAATCTTGTAGCCTCAGAAATGCAGAGAAGCCACAGGCGAGGACGCCAAGGGGGAAAGGGGAAGGGGTCACCCATAACCAGTCGGGATGCTGATTGTATTAGGAAGCCAGGCAGCCTTAGAACTGGGGCTGTGAAAGGGAATGTGAACTATGACAAGGTTACAGGTTAGAGAGGTTGGCCTGCATGGGCCTGGGCTTTTTGGTTTCTAAGCTCTGTCTTGCCCATCCTTTCCTTTGATCCTCACAATACCCAGGGAGAGGGCAGGGCAGGAATTATGCCATCCTATATTACAGACAAGGAAACTGAGGCTTTCTCTTTCCACTGCAACACACACCGACTCGGTTATAGATATTTGCAGAATACAAAGTGGAATGCAAAGTAAGAGTGCCGCGCTTGGAATCAGGAAGACGAGTTCAAATCTCATCTCAGGCACTAACTGGGTAACGGCCTCAGTCTCCTCTTGTGAACTGGGGATAATCATAGCACCTACTTCCCTGAGTTGTTGGCAGGATCACAGGAAGTTAACACATACATCCCTCTGCAAGCCTTAAAGCATGATGTAAACAGTAATTACTGTCATTCTAATCACCCCCCTAGATATGGGTGCATGTCCACGAATGTTCATGCATCTCTCTGTCAGCCTTCCCACCATTGCTCTGTCCTTCTGACCACCAGCACAAGAATCTTCCTCCTGCACAGATCTCATGGAACCGCTCCATTATTCAAACACTTTCAAAGCCTTCCAATTATGTTCTGTTGGGTGGAATTTGAATTTTTCTGGTTGGTATTCAAGAGCCTTCTAAATCTGACACCCTAACTTTCTGGCCTTGTGCGGCATGATTCTCCTCTACCAAAAACTGGACCACTCTGTCACCTAAATTTGTCCTGTACTTTTCTATCCATACTTCTGCTCAATTCCTTTGCCAATTCTTCCTTCCCTCTTTCCACTAATCCTTTAAAGCCCACATAAAACAGTACCTCCTTCTAGGAAGGCTTCCATGACCTTCCCTGATGGGGAACATCTATAGGGTACTTATCATAGGATGGTAGATTTACAGCTGGAAGGTGCCTCAGAAACCATCTAGTCCAACTTTTCCATTTTATATATGAGATCATTGAGGCAAACAGAGGTTAAATGATTTGCCAGGGTCTCAGAGCTAGTAAGTGTCTGGCAGGGCCAGACTGGAACTCAGATCTCACTGACTCTGAGCCCAGTGCTCTGAAATCTGAAATGCCATTCTGCCCCCAAGACATGAAATCATCCTTTAGTCAAGAGACCCTGAATCAAGGTAGAAATTGGCTGCACTCTTCTAAGATTCTCCATTACGCTTTCTGCCAGATCTACCACAGACCACCCAAAGGCCCAAAGGGTGCAGCCCTTCAGCTTGATCATCCCATCAGCATCTTTAAACCACAGATCTATGTTCACTTGAGACCACTTTTGGTGTCCTAAGGAAAAATCTGTCCTATTGGAGGGTCCATCTTTTCCCTTTTGTTTGTCTCCTGTGACATCACCAAGGGCAAGCTCATGATGCCAAGGGCACAAGCCACATCAGGGTAGACACTGACTCACCAGTTCCCATCTTGGACACAGATGGAGCCTCGGCTCAAAGGAAGTGGCTAGCCAGGACTTGACAAGCTCTGAGATGTGACAATCATGCCCAGGGACTCGAATCGAAGCATTTTCATCCAAGTTCCCATTCAACTTGGCATGAGTGGGGATGACCAGTAATCAAAGGAATAGGGACTCAGCCTTCGCTGAGCTCACAGCCTAGTGAGAGAGATAGGATGGGCATGTACTCATCCTAAGACTCACAAAGTTATGACAAGAGCCTAAGAGAGTGCTATTATAGGGCTTTGGAGGGGGATGAGTTTAGTCCTGGGCATCAGGGTAGGGGATTTGGGGAGAAAAGAAAAGGTGTCATCGATATTATTAGGCATGAGTTAAGAAGTGGAGAAGGATCATACATGGCTCTAAACATGGAATAGAGCTCAGACAGTGGAGGAGAAAACCAAGGTGCCGAGATGTTAAGTGTCCAAGGTCACACAGAGACTGAGTAGTAAGGTTGGTATTTAAACACAAATCTGGAAAAGACAAATCCAGCACTCCAGGGGTCATGGATTTAGACCAGGAAAGGGCCTTAAAATCCTGGTCCCCAGACCCCTTCATTTTTATAGATGAGGTGCTGAGGCCGAGATGGGGTGACTTGCCCACAGTCACATCAGCAAGGACTGGTGGTGACTGAAGCTTGGCCCTCAAAAGACCAAACCGTTTCCACTGTACTGTCCTGCCTCGAAGTCAGACCAGAGGAAAACAGGGTGAACAAAGGCATCGAGATGGGGGAAAGTATTTGTCGCTTAGTTCTACAAGGGTAGGGTCTGTATAGTTACGATTTTATTGTATTCTCTCCTACTGTTTAGCGGTTAATGACACCCCCAAGCCCCCAGAGGCAGTGGGGGTGTGAGACACAGAACAGTGTACTGAAACTCAGACACCATTTCCTACACTTGCTAGCTGTATGACTTGGGCGGGGGGTGGGGGGGGTGGGGGGGGTGGGAATCCCTTTATAGGATCATCAGCCTAGAATTCTAAAGGCCCTCAGAGACACCCTCCCCCCAAGTCCAAACTCCCTTATTGTACCGGTGAAGAAACCCAGAGGTCAAGTAACCTGCCTGGGGTTACACAGCTAAGTAAGTGGCAGAGCCAGGATTTAAACTCAGGTCCCCTGACCCCACATCCACAACCCTTTCTACTGTATTTCTTTGCGGACACTTTGCATTTGAGACTTTTATCATCAGCAGAATGGGTATAATCATACTTGGGCTATTACCTCTATTTCAGGCTTGCCAGTGAAGAGAGCACTTTGCAAGGCAAAAGGGGATAGAAAAATGGAGACATAGTTATAATTATTATTATATTACAATTATGAGCTAAAATGAGCTAAGTCACTGATATTTGTTGATTCTCCTCCTGATTGGCAGATGGGGAAATGTGCATGTCTCTGGAGGGGCTGGTGCAAAGGGCTATGTATTTGTCATATCAGTATACATGTGGTTAGGAGCTCCAGGATGTAGGGGGGAAGTGTCAGTCTCGGTCCCAGGGTGGGGGGTGCAGCCTGAGTACAAGCACTGCCAAAGGCTGGGTGACTGTACTTTTCCCCTTCTCGAGGGTCTGAAGGCAACCCACACTTTGTGGGAAACTTTCACCAACTTTCGCTTCAGAAACAGGGGTGGGGGGATGCCCCTTCCCTGTGGCCCAGACTTTATCTCTTTGTCAGGGGTACAGCACAGGGGCACTGTATGCAAAAACAGGATATTTGCTCTTCTGGGGCAGCTGCCTCTTCTCCATCTGTTGGCCACACCGTGTTTCCACGGCAACCAGCTATTATGCTGAAAACAAAAGCATGTGACCTTGGAGTAAGGAGAGTGAGGCTGTTTTGGAGGGGAGCCATCATCTCCCCTTCCCCTTTGTCCTCAACTCTCCCTCTGAGAACTCTGGGCTGAGCCTGCCGGCCTCTGGAATGGAGAAGAGAGGCCCAGGGAAACACAGGCCAGTGGACTCCTGGGAATCTCAGGATGCCTGGTTTCCATATCCAACCACTGGACTTCCTAAGTGGCTGTGGCCAAGGTGACAGATTTCCCCTTAGACACCAGGACCCTGGGGTAAAGGGCTGGGTCATGGGTGCCTCTGAACCCAAGAATATGAAGCCTAAACACGTCAGGGGTCCCAGAATGCCCAAAGCATGGCTCTCAGATTCCCACAGAATCCACAAACCTATTCTCCCCAAGTAAATATTCCATCACTGCTCCTAAAACAAGTGACTTCTCCTGATCGAGGTTTCAATCCCTTGAAACACTGTAATAATGAACAACGCCCAAAGCCTCTGAAATCTCTCTCCCATGTCCCTCCTCTTGGATCCCCACCATCCCCACCTCAGTTCACCCCTCTTCATCTGTTACCTGGGATACTGTAAAGACCCTCCTCACTGATCTCCCTGCCTCTATTCTCTTCCCTGAAATTCATTCATTCTGCACAGACTGTCAGAGTAATCTTCCCAATTTAGAGCCTGTTCATGTCACTCCCCTGGTACCCAGAAATCTAGCGGGTCCCCACTGACTATGGGAAAATGCAAACTCCTCAGTTTGTCATTAAGGGCTCCAACATCCTATCCCACGTTTATTTCCCAGAATCCCTCTTCAAACACCTGGTGTTCTAGCTATCATCTGGTTGTCTGGTCTTCTCTTGACGTCCCCCATTTATATGAATTTACACGGGACATGCCCCCCGTGTCCAGAATATACATCTCCCTCCAAGTTGTTCCTTATTGGAATTCTTCTGTCCTTGAAAACCCAGCTGAAGTGACAACATCTTCCCTGATCTCTCCAGATAGAAGTCATTCTTCCTTCCATGAATAGACTTACAGACCATTCAGGATGGAAGAGAGCTTTGAGGTCAGTCCCCTCCCCCCCCAATCTCTGTGGTTGTTGAGTCATTTCAGTCGTGTATAACTCTCTGTGACCCCATTTGGGCTTTTTTTTGGCAGATACTGGAGTGGTTTGCCATTTCCTTTTCGTTTTCCAGATGAGGAAACTGAGGCAAACAGGATTAAGTGACTTGCCCAAGGTCACACAGCTAGTAAGTGTCTGAGACCTAATTTGAACTCAAGATGAGTCTTTCTGACTCTAGGCCCCGAGTTCTACTACTGATGATGAAATAGAGGTTTTGGGAGGCCAAGGCCCGCCCAAGGTCATATAGAAAATCAATGACTGACCTAAAAAGAGATCATGGAACGCACCTCCCGCTTGCCTTCCTCTTCGGAAGCTGGTGATTGATTAATGACTAGCAGTGTGGACACTCCTAGTGGGGCTTGGCTGTCTTTTTTATTCTGCTGCCCTGCTTTTCCCTGCTCTTTTTTTATTCTTTGTTATAAGGGATAGGTCCGTCAAGGTTGGGAGGGGGCAGGGAAGCGGGCAGAGATGGGACATCTTGGGGATCAGAGGTAATAAAAAGCAAAAGACCTGGAATCAAAATGATTTTTAAAAAAATACAATTTAAATACAAATTTAAAGCATTTATTTTTTAAAAGTCAAGTAGCATATAAGGAGACTGGAGCCTCAACAGGAGAATATATTTTATCGGATCGTTGAACTGGGAAGTGAGGGGAGCTGGTGTCGAGTCTCAGCTCGGAGAAGCGAGAGTGATTTAGCAGACAGGACACCAGAGTTGGAGTCTGAAAGACCTGAATTCAAATCCTGCTTCTGACGTTCACAAGGTGTGTGATCCTTGGCATATTTCTCTGTGCCTTAGTTTCCTCACCTACAAAATAAGGGGGGTTGGATCTGATGTAGTGGGGGGGGGGGGATAAGCATTTGTGTAGAATCTCCTATGCAGTAGACACTGCGCTATGCACTTCTTACAAATATCGTCTAGTCTGATCTTTATATCAACACCGGGGGTGGGGGTAGGCGCTGTTTTTAACCTCCATTTGACAGATGAGGAAACTGAGGCAGATAGAGGTTTAAGTGACTTGTCCAGGGTCTCACAGCTGATAAGAGTCTGAGGCTGGATTTGAACTCAGGTCTTCCTGCCTCCAGGATCAGTGCTCTATCCATATCCCCATCAGCTGTTTCTGAGACAACCTTTAAGATTATCTTCTAGCTTTAAAGACATGACCTATAAAATGAAAGGGTTGGATTTGTTGGCCTTTGAGGGCCCTTTCAGCTCTAAATTTACTACAGTATGACTTTGGTCCTGTTATTATTAAGTTACTTTCCTTGGACCTTAAACACTGGTATTATTTCTCTAGGAATACAGAGAAGAAAGGAGTTTTAGTGAGGGCAAGAAAAAATGACTCATTTGTGTCCAAACTCCTCCCTGACCTGAAGGTCAAACCCTCTGTGGCACTTTAAAGGGGGTGGGCGAAGCCAGGGATCGGAAGGGGACACCATGGAAAAGACAGATACAATTCATTCTGCTCGGCCCCCGAGGGCAGAACAAGGAGCCATGGGATGCATGTTGTAGGGAAACTGGTGTAAGCTGAAAAAAAAAAGAACCACTTCCTCGCAATTATAGCTGTCCAAAGCGCTGGCCTCAGTGGCCAGGAGAGGTGCTGAGCTTCCTGTCCTGAGGGCTCTTCAGACAGAGGCGGATGACTTCTGTCCGGCAGTGGAATCAGGGGAATTGAGCTCAGGTACCATTAGACCAGATACTCTGTGAGGTCCCTCCCACCTCTGAGCATTTCTTCACCCACACTCGAACCTCCCTGCCTACCCAGATGGTGTGACAGAACATCCATGAAGTTACTGGGTAAAAAAACCCCAAATGCCGACTTCTTCATTAATACTGCAGAAGGATCATGACTCCTTGGCCAGAAGGATTGCCTGAGTGGAGGAGAATCACAGCCCCTTCCAAAGTCAAGTGAGAGCTCCTGTGGCCAAATACCACCTCTGGTGGCTACCCCTCTGGGGATAAGGTATGGAGGGCCGAACAACATGCAAGGCAATGGGAGCGCCAAGACCAAAATGACCAGGCCTTGCTGTAATGAAGAGGACTCCAGGGAAGGCCTGTAACCTCACTGCCCCAGTAGAATGGAGGCTCCAGAAGGACAGGCCCTAGTTAGTATTTGTCTGTGAATACCCAGTGCCTATCACCCGGTAGGAACTTAGTAAATTGGGACAGGCAGGTAGCACAGGGAATAGAGCACTGACCCTGCAATCAGGAGGACCTGAGTTCAAATTTGACCTCAGCCATTTAACACTTACTAGCTATGTGACTTTGGGTAAGTCACTTAACCCCAATTGTTCTGCCTTCCCACCTCCAAAAAGTAAAAAAAAACCATAAAAAAAACAAAAAAGGAACTTAGTAAATGCTTGTTGAATGAATAAAACCCAATGTTAACTTGTTATGATTGTATCATCTTTTGTTCAGTGGTTTCTGACTCTTTGTGACCCCACTGGGGGTTTTCTTGGCAAAGACACCGGAGTGGTTTGCCATCTTCTTCTCCAGCTCATTTTACAGATGAGGAAACTGAGGCAGACAGGGTTAAGTGATTTGCCCAGGGTCACACAACTAGTAAGTGTCTAAGGTTAGATTTGAACTCTAGAAGAAGAGTCTTCCAGACTCCAGGCCTGGGACTCTGTCCACTGTACCACCTAATTGCCCACTGTGCCATCACTATTAGTGTGTCAGTATTGTTAGAGCTGGGAGTGTCCTTAAAGATCTATCCTAAGCACCTCACTTGACCTTCAGTGACAGAGCAGAGGCAAGGCTCCCTATGATAGAGAGGAAAGAATCCTGGGCTTGTGGTTAGAAGATCTGAGTTCAAATCCCAGCTCTGTAACCACCTGTCTGTGACCGTGGGCAAGTCTACCTTCTTCGTGGGCCTCCCTTCTCTGTACAACAAAGGGGGTTGAAGGAGATAATCTGCGAGGTCCCTTCCAGGGCTAAATCCTATGAACTCTGACCCCATCTAGATTCTCGACACTAGGTAAATTGTCTCTCCAGTGAGTCACCAGAGGACCCATTAGAAAACAGCTCAGTAGAGACACAGTATGGCGTAGGGGTGTCTCTGACAATCTTTCCTTCTAGTCTGTCCAGCCAGAGGACTCTCCAGCTGGGACACACACACACACACACACACACACACACACACACACACACACATGTGCACACACACACACTCACACACATACGTGCACAAACACACCCTATCTTTTTTTCATCGTCCAGGTTGATCATGAGTGCTATTTTCCCCTTCCCCCCAGAGTAAAAAGTATACATGTGCAAACATTCCACCCTCCTGTTTCCCACCACAGCCCACGTCCTCTCTGATTCTAGGTATCTGATATCAGTGCCCCTCCCATCATCCCTCTGCTGAGATGCTGTGCTTTGGTCTCCCTTCTCCACCCCCAGGAGCACATGGGCTTCTCACGGGCCCTGGTATCTCTCCATTTCTCAGAACTGTGGCTGTAAGTGAAAGCTAGTACACTGCCTTCCAGCGTCCAAACCACAGCCTTTCGTGCTCCTACCCCCACCTGCATCTCCACCCACTGGCTACACACACATGGCTCTGCCCGGCTGGCCCAGAGGTATTCGGGAAATGGCTGGTGTACAGTAGCTAAGCGGGAAACCATGACGGGAGCAAAAGAGAAATCATTCAGCTCCCCTTGACGATGGGAAGGGGAATTAGGAGTCATCTAGCCTCCCTCCGTCATTGTACAAAGGAATAAACTGGGGTCTGCATCGGGGAGGGGCCTGGCTTACAGTCTGACTGTAGCAGAGCTGGGCTTTGAACCCGAGACCTATCATCCCAAATCCAGTGTCTGTCATGCCTTTCAGCCTCCTCTGGGGCTAGGATCTGGTCCCGCATGATCCAGAGGAATCCAGTTCCTCAGAGCACAGTGATGATGGTGGAGGGGGCAGGAGGAAGCCAGACAGAAAAAGTCTCTTGTGGTTTGGAGGCAGGCGCCATCCCTGCCCTTACAACCTGGCTTCTAGGCCCTGTTCTAACCCCGACTTGTTATCTCATCGCAGAGCCTCTGGACAGCTAAGGAAGGAGCCTCGGGCAAGTGACCCCCTCCCCTTCTCCGGGTCTCAGTTTCCTAATCTGTCAAATGAAGAAAAATAATGCCTGCCCTGCCTCCTTCCCAGGGCTCTTTTGAGGATCAAATGAGATGAAAGATATGGAAAGATGGACCGGTCCTGGCTCTGCTCCAAATCTGTTGTGTCCCATTCTGGGTCTCAACATCCTCATCTCTATTATAGGGGAAAATAATGAACCATCTGAGACATTTTAAGTGTAGATAACCAATTATGCCTTGGTAGGTAACTCTTCCTCTCACGTTTCAAGTTTCTATAGAAACCAAAGCTAAGGAAGGGACAGGGAATTAAGAGGGAGAATTCCCCCACTCCCCAACCCCATTTGGTTTCAGATTTTCCCCCAATATATGTGAGAGAGTTGGGGATCTGTGCTAAAAGACCCCAAAGAAAGTGGGAAATTCCACCCCTTCTCCATCTTTGAATAAGAAGGAAAGCTAATGTAGTACAGAATCAACAAACCAGGCTAGGAGTTCCAGGTAGCATGATATGGTGGATAGGACACTGGACTTGGATCAGGAAGCTCTGGGTTCAGATTCTGCCACAGGTACTAGCTGGGTGACTCTGAACAAGTCACTTAACGTCTCTGTTGCCTCATCTATAAAAATAAAGAGTGGGAATCAGTGCTCTCTAAGCTCCCTTATGAGCCATAAATGATAGTGTGATCTGAACCTGGCTTTGAGTCTTTCTGTTGGTTACTGCCTGTATGAACTCGGGGAAGTCTTTTCCTCTGTTAGACTTGGTTTCCCCATTTGTGAAATAAGAAAGGCAGGCCTAAATGACCTTCAAAGGCCCCTCTGGCTAACTTTCTATAATCTTTGGGGAGGAAGAAGAGATAAGAACTAGGAAAGGATGGGGAAGACCTGAGTTTTGCTGTTCTGTACTTTTCTGTACCTTGCCCATCTGCCAGAGAATGTTTGTGTGTGAGGCTTTTTCCAGAAACACACATTCCTAGAAGCTAATGTTCTGGGGACTGCCCTGCCTGGCTCCAGTCCAGTCCTGTTCTGCCTTGGCCTCTTCTTCTGCTACCTGCCAATCAAGAAGAAAGGCTGGGATACCAAGAGACTTCAGAGGAGCAAGATCCTTCCCCAGTAGGCTGTGGAGTTCAGAGGATCACAGATAGGAAACCCGAGGCCCAGGGGGAAAAACGTGTAAGTAGCAGAGCCAAGACTTGAACACAACCACCAAAACTGAATTCATTCGGCCACATTGGGACATCTGTTGTCAATGATTTCCTGGGCTTTCCTCACTCCAAGGGAGACTAGAGCTGGGGGTCATAAAGCGGTCTCAGCAGAGTCACAAAGTGAAGCAAAAAGATCATTTACACAAAATTCCCCCAGCAGACCTGAACAATAGGGGAATACGTAAGGGGGCATGACTCATAAAACCTCATGAGACCTCAGAATCCTCTAGTCCAATGCCCTCATTTTACAGGTGAAAAAATAAGCTCACAGAAGTCAGATGACCTGCCCAAGGCCACACCAGGAACAAGCGGCCAAGCTGGGACCCAAAGCCCAGCACTCTTTCCATGACATCATGCTCCCTTCCCCGAGCTTGTTTCTCAACATCCCTTCCTCAGCCATGGGGGACTGAGGCCACTCGTATGCGTCAGACTTCCTGGTCACGTCAGGATAACCAGGGTTGCCTCACTTCAGCTGGTCAATCTGTGACTGGGGATGGCCTTGGTGGAAGGTGGGCAGCTCTGTGTCCTCTACCCATAGGCAAAAAGAGGGTGCAGTGGGACAGTGGAGCCCGAGAAGAGGAGCTTTAGTTCTGGCTCTGGTGTCCTCTTGGTCTTTGGGCACATCCCAGAGCATCAGTTCCCTCATCTGTAAGATGGGAACACGTTTGGTCTTCCTAGAGTTGTCCTGGGGATGCACTTCAGAAACTTGGAACTGCTAGTGAGACTGGAACTAAGGTTACTAACATCCTCCCTAGGACTGTCCTGAGGTTCCCCAATGATAACATATGGGGAAGAACTTTAATTGCCTGTATCTGTGCCCAGAAGTGGAGAGAGGCTCTGCCCCATTGCAGTCCTGGGGACTGGGGGGTGACTTTTCTCCCTTCTGATAATCCAGACCTCTCCTACTGTTCTCAGTTCCTCCCGTTTTATTAAGGGTTTAATAAGTAAACCACAGAAAAATAATTCCTAAGAGTAGAAAAGTTCCTCCATCCCAGAGAATTTGGCAACAGAATGGATGGGGCCAGAGTGCCCTCTGCTGGTAACACACTGTCATGACCAACCCAGATTTCCCAGATGCTGGTAGAGGTCCGGTCTGTCACTCCATTCTCCACTGTAGACACTGAGAAAGTAGCCTCAAATCACAGAATTGTAGGACATTGGCCCAAATGTTAAAAACCTTGACATCATCCTCTTGCCCCTTCACTTGTCATGCACATTCATCATTTCCACCCTGACATTTCTCCCATCCTGCCTCTTTTCCCAAGCACCTGGGTTCAGATCCTACCTCTGATTATTTGCTACCTGTATGACCTTGGACAAGTCACTTAACTTATGCCCCAATTTCTCTAACCATAAAATGAATAAGATGGTCCCTGAGGTACATGGTTCCCCATCCATAAACCTATGATCAGAAGCATATTGTAGGATTATAGATTAAAAGCTGAAAGGTCACCTAGTTCATACCCCTCACTTTACAGATTAGGAACAGAAGTCCAGAAGTGAACGGTTTGGTCAATGTCATATAGGTGGTAATTGTAAAAAAAGGTATGAAGCAAGTTTCTCTAATAAAAGCCTCATTTCTCAAACACATAGAAAACCGAGTCAAATTTATAAAAATGAGTCATTCCCCAACTGATAGGTGATCGAAAGTTATGAATACTTTTCAGATGAAATAATCATAACTATCTATAATCATACAAAAAATGTTCTTATTATTGACTGGGAAAATGTAAATCAAAACAATTCTGAGGTACTATCTCATACCTATTAGGTTGGCTAATAGGACAGAAGAGGATAATGACAAATGTTAGAGGGACGATGGGGAAAATGAGATATTAATGCATTGTTGGTGGAGTTGTGAACTAATCCAACCATTCTGCAGGGCAATTAGGAACTCTGCCCAAAGGGCTATAAACTGTGCATATTCTTTGACCTAGAAGCACCCCTACTAGGTCTGTATCCCAAAGGATAGAAAACAAAAATGAAAAGGACCTGTATGTACAAAAATATTTATAGCAGCTCTTTTCTGGTGGCAAAGAATTAGAAATTGAGGGGATGCCCATCAAATGGCAAGTGGCTAAACAAATTGTGGTATGCGATTATGGTGGAATACTACTGTGCTATAAGAAATGCTGAGCAGGATGCTCTCAGAATAACCTGGAAGGCTCACATGAGCTGATGCGGAGTGACGTGTATTTTGTACAAAGTAACAGCAACATTGTAAGATGATCAGCTGTGAGTGACTTTGCTATTCTAAGACATCTCCAAAGGGTTTATGACGAAAAATGCTATCCATCTCCAGAGAAAGAACTTGATAGTGTCTGCATAGAGACTAAAGCATACTTCTTAAACTTTATTTTTCTTGAGGCGGTGGGTTTTTTGGTCTATGTATGTTTTCTTTTACAACATGACCCATATGGAAATGTTTTGCATGACTACACATGTGCAACCTACATGGAACTGCTTGCCTTTTCAACCAGGGACTGGGGAAAGAAAGAGAATTTGAAACTCAAAAATTTTAAAAAACAAATGATAAAAACTGTTTTTGTAATGTAAATAGGGAAAAATAAAATAATAAAAAAAATAGGCCCTAAAAACCCCTGCTTGGATTATTACAACTGTCAGGGCTTCCTGCCTCTGCCTTGCCTGCTCACCTCCCACTCTTCCCCCTATCCTTCCATTATTCATTTGGCCAGAATTATCTTCCTTATACACACATCACTCATGTCATTCCTTTGTACAAAATCCTTCCATGGCTACCTACTGTCTAACTCTGAGTAAGGTGCAATCTCTTCTGTTTGTATTCAAGGCCCTATACAACATGGCACCATTGCCCCCTCAACAGTTATCACTCCCTTCCCAATATTATATCCCACCCAAAGGGATAGCTCTCTGCACCTTGAACATGCCTTGTCCCTAGACACTCTAGAATATCTTCCCTATTTACCTACTGGATTCCTACCCATTTAAAAATCCCAACTCAAGCACTCAAGCGCCATCACTTCTAGATCTCCTTGACTGGTGACAACCTTGATCCAGTCTTGTTTCTTCTCAGTCTCCTAAGTGATCTCTTTTCTTCCAGTTTCTCCCCTCTCCAATCCTCTTCCACACAGCTGCCTAATGCTGATATTCCTATAACAATCTGATTTGATCTCTTCATTCCCCCTTCTTTAGAATCTTCAATGGCTCTCTATTACCTCTAGGATAAAACACTTGACTTCACCACCTGGTTTGTAAAGCTCTCCACAATCTAGGCCCAGACTAATTTTATTTCCTATCATTTCAATTCAAGTACTCTCTGTTCCAGTCAAATTGGCCTTCTAGTTACTGCTCATGACATTCTGTCTCTACCCTCCATGTCTTTGTATGGGAGATGAAGCATGTCTAGCATTATTCTTCCTCCTTCTCATTGCTTGGAATTCCTAGCTCCCTGAAGGCCCAGTTTAAGTGCTTTTGGGCACTATTTCCTGAACCTCCCAGTGGTTCCTCTGGTGGTTCATGTTAACTATGAAACTCACGGTGGTTAATGTTGACTCTGAACCTCCCAGTGGTTAATGTTTGCTGCTCTTGAAATGATTTTCCATGTAATTTTGTTTACTTACCTGTGGAATCATTGAACCTTTCCCCCTACCCTCAGCAAATTATAGGCTCCTGGAGGGCAGGATCTCTTCCTTTTTGACTTGTGTTCCTTGTACATAGCAAGAAGTTGGTAAATGTTTGCTGAATTGAATTAAATGTATTGTGATTTTATCATTGTTGTCCTTTCAGGACAAATATTTACTGAGTACTTACTATGTGCAGGACACCAAGTCTCTGAGCACACAAGGAAGTATGAGAAGGGGAAGGGAATGAGCATCTGTGCTAAGGGTTTTTGATTCTCACAACCACCTTTCCAGGTAGGTGCTATTATTATCCCCATTTTACATTTGAGGAAACTGAGACAGGAAGAGGTTAAGTGACTTGCCCAAGGTCATACAGCTAGCAAGTATCTGAAGCTGTATTTGAACTCAGGTCTTGCTGACTCCAGGCCCAGAGTTCTATACACTATGGCATCACCTGGCTGCCTCCAGTATAGGACAAAAGCCTCTGCTGGAATGATGCCTGCTCTAGAATCTGGGTCACATAAAAGAATTAGTTAAAGGAACTTGGGGCAGCTAGGTGGCACCATAGTGCACAGAATACTGGGCTGCAAATCAGGAAAACTCATCCTACTGAGTTTAAATCCAGCCTCAGACACTTACTAACTGTGTGACCTTGGGCAAGTCACTTAACCCTGTTTGCCTCGGTTTCTTCATCTGTAAAATGAGTTGGAGAAGGAAATAGCAAACCACTCCAGGATCTTTGTCAAGAAAACCGCAGATGGGGTCACAGAGAGGCAGACAAGACTGCAAACAACTAGACACCAATGAACAGGAATGTGTGGTGATTACTCTTGAGAAAAGAAGGCTTTGTGGACAGCCCCAGTCTTCAGTGAGCTTTCCTGCCCCTAAATTCCTGAATCACTTGCAAGGGCAGTGCGGCCCAGTGGGAAGGACACAGGATTTGAGGTCAGAAGACCTGGGTTGGCAGCCCAGCTGTGACACATCCCAGCTGCCTGACTGTGGGGGAAGTTGCTTGACCTCTGTGCCTCAGTCTACAGTTTATCAGATAACCCTTGCATTCCTCACCTCACAGGGCCATCATTAGAAGGTAGTTAGTAAGTCTTGTGAGTATATATCTATGCAGTGCTTACTGCACAAGGCACATAGTAGGCACTTTATAAATGCTTGTTTCCTTTCCTATAAATAGAAGCTATAACATTGTTACTTGGCACAGATTCTTGGGAAGTATCCATGGCATGGGCAGTATATGTCTCTCCTATGGGCATCCTGAGGGCAGGAACCATGCCTTACTCATCCTTACATCCCCTTCAACACCTGACCCAACCCATGGCTTTGCACAGAGCCGACCATGCACACATACTCACAGAATGAGTGAATGAATCAACAAGTATATTTTACAACGCAAACAATAATGGTCATCCACAACAACCCCTCCAACCCGCCCCACTAAGACGAGCTGGTCTCATTGCCACAGACAACTTACCTCAGTTTCAGGCCGTGGGATGAAGACTGGAGGTGCCATCTTCAGGGTGAGGCCCTGGAAATCCCACTCACCAATGACATACTGCACGGGCATCCTGACAAAGAGAAACGTCCTAAGGACCTGGCCTGGCCCACCCCACCCCAGACTACAGATCCCCAAATGACCTGACATGAGACACAGGTACATCCATGCAGCTACCAACCCCAAAGGAGAGGGAAGTAAGTTCTGATGAAGGTTTTGGGCACTGTCTCCTGTCTCCCTCCCAAGACAGTTCTTCAATTCAAACCAAAGGCTCCCTCAAGGTTGAGTCATATCTCCCTAGTAAGACCAGGGACTCCCTTGGGACTTTACTCTATCAACTGCCCCAGTCCTCTTAACCAGGCTAGGAGGGGAGGAGAAGTAAAGAGGGAGGAAACAGGTGACAAGGAAACAGGTGACTAGAAACACTGGGAGGGAGAGAGGAAGGGAAATTAAGGACCAGGAAGGAGAGAGGCAGACGATGGGCCTGACTGGCTGCATCCCACCTCTGAAGCCTCCGCGCACACAGCTCTCCAATCTGCTTCTGCTGAAGGTCACTGACGAAGGTGGATCTCTGGTGGGCCAGCAGGCTCTGAAACTAATCACCAACCACTCTGAGCCACGCTATTCGGGCAGTGCCCCGGACCCACACACACGCCCATCCCTTCCAGAGGGCCTGGTTCCAGATTTCAGCTCTGCGTCATCCTTAGCAGGTCCAACTCTTTCTGGGCCTGTCTCTTCATCTGTAAAATGAGGGGGTTGGACCACGTGGATTAAATTAGCCTGCCAGCATCCAGAAACTCATCTCTGGGCAGAGAGGAGATACTGGTGCCTGAGCATGGGGTACTGCCAGTGGAGCAAAAGGAGGGGGTAAGAAAAAAGAGCAGGGGAATGGAGTGAGGCTGAACCCCTCCCAATTCTCATGGTTCCTAGCCTCCAGCTACCCAGATAAAGAGTCCAGACCTTCTCCTTTTCTTCAACAACAACCTGAGTGGGAGGACTGGATTTCTCTGTTGCTAACATGCCCTCTATCCCCACTCTATACACACATCTAAGCCCTCCTAAGAGATGGAGCCAAGACCAGGTCATCCATCCATGGTCATCTACCCTCTACATGGTTCAGCCCTAGCATTCCAAACATGGGGGCTGAGACATCATTCAATACAGAGTAATTTCAAGAAGCTGCTGCACTGGGCAGGGAAAAGACTGCTGGATATTTGGGGTCAAAGACTGTGATTTTGAAACTCTCAATCTGTCATTGACTACCTATGAGCAATTCCTTACCCTTTTTGGGGGCATCTTCTTCTGGAAAAAGAAGGGTTTCAACTAGATAATCTTAAAAAATCTTTCTGGTTCTTAATTCTATGAGTCCCAGAGAGGTGGAAGGGGCCTATCATTCCTCCCATGTGCAGGGCCATGAGCTAGTGCTGTGGGACTACAGAGAAGTCTAAGTCATTGTCTGTGGCCTCAAGGGGCTTACAGTCTAAGACATGCACACAAATGACTGTGCTAAAAGGCTGACTGTGGAAGTGGGAGCCAAGATGGCGGCGTAGAAGCAGCAAGGTCCCGCAGCTCCCACACCACCACCCTAAACACCCATAAAATAGGAGCCCAGACAAAGTCTAGGAAAGTCTAGGACTCTCAGACTCACAAAAATACAGAGAACACAGCTCTCGCTGAAGGCAGCTCGGCAGCAGGGGCTCAGCGCGGCCGCGGGAGCGGAGGCTGGAACAGCCGGAAGCCGAGACCGAGGCCAGGCCTGGGACGGTGGGAAGGAGCCTAGCTGAGCCCCGCAGCCAGCCTGCAGGGGTTCTACAGCCTCCAGCACCCCCATATCTGCCAAGGCATCCGGAGCAGGACGGGGAGAGGCGCAGCTCACACTGAGAATGGCCAGCCCAAAACCGCAAGCAGCA
>CM053599.1:67259930-67307456 GCA_028646575.1 Pseudocheirus occidentalis
AGCAGGGGAGGGGCTTTACAGTGGGATTGCTGTTATGGGGTTGGGGCAGGAGCAAGACAGGGAGAAAATGCGTAATTCAAAAAATGTAATGAAAATGAATAATGTAAACAAGAAAACAAATAAAAACTAAATTAAATTAAAAAAAAAATAAAAGGCTGACTGTGGCTATTGGAGCAAGAGAGTCCAAAGGAGGTGCTTAGGGAGTAGGAGAGGATCACAGAGAAGCAGGAAAGGCTTCCTGAAGGAGGTGGCAACTGATATGGGCCTGAAAAGGGAGGGGAATTCTGACAGGCAAAACTGAAAAAGTGAGAGGGAAGAGCAGGACTAACTTCCTTTATTAAATTGTTAGAAATATGGAAATGTTTTGCATTCTACATATATTAACTGATACAGTATTGCTTTCTCAATGGGTGAGGGAGAGATGGGAAGGAGAGCAAACTCAATTTTTCTTAAACGAATTCTAAAAATAAAGTTTCCCTTTTTTTAAGTTCTTATAAAACAGATCCATGAATTTATCTAAATTCTTCCTGGGTAGATTTTGGATTTGACCTATTAGCCCAACACTCCACCTTGATAGAAAGTCTGGAATCTGCCTGGGGTCCATGTTGATAAATGTTTCAATATAATTGGTTACCTCTGAAATCCTGTATTTTCTGCTTTTAAAAACATCATTCTGAGAAGGGATTCATAGGCTTCACCAGACTGCCCAAAGACACTGGGACAGTGTTTTACATTTTCAGTCTCAGTGTTTAACACAGTACCTGGTATGTGGCAAGTACGTAATAAACGCTTGTTGACATCAAAAAAAAGCTCATTACCCCTGCCACAGAACTCCTACATGTGCCTCTGGACACTGCAATGAGTATCTAGAAAGAAGGGCATTTGAATGTAGATGGTAAGAGGTTTGCCCAAGGGTGGCTGGGTTGTGATGACCAAGCCTGGCACTGATTGGGTAATCCTGGCCTTCTTGTTGGGAGATCCAAGTCCTTCAAGAGAGGGATGAAGAAGCAAGGATCACTAGCTACCCTCTACGGACATAGGATCCAAGTAAGCTCTGTCGCCCATCCAAGGTCACCTACCATCGACCAGATGCATCTCCTAGGCTCCACTCTTTAGTGGGGGAGCTTAGGAGAGTCAGTGCAGCTCCAGCAAGAACAAGGAGGTCATGCCCAACTAACCTCATTTCCCTTTCTGACAAGGTTACTAAGCCGGTAGATATGAGGAGTGCCATTGAGCCCATTGACCTAGATTCTGGCCCAGCATCCGACAAAGTCTCTCATGCTGTGCTCGGCAACAGGATGGAGAGATTGTTGGCTGGACGTCAGTATGATTAGGTGGATCTGGAAATGGTTGAATGGCCAGCCATGAAGAGAAGCCATTAAAGTCCAGTAGGGGTCAATTAAAACCAAATCAACTTCACCTTGATAGGAGGACTTTAATGGAAAATCCTAGCAATCTGTCCTTGGTCATTTTTTTTTTCAGTGACCAGGAAAAAAGCATACATTTATCATCCAACTCTGAGGCTCTGTAATTCTTCAGTGTCTCAGACCCTCCAGTGCCTTTTTGTGCCAAAGAATCTGTGGCCAGCCATCAACAGCCCTGTGTGGTTGAAACTTTGAGATTCTTTTCCTCCCTCCAATCAATTAACAGTCTGATTGATTCACCCTCCAGGGATATGTATAATTTTTCTTCATTTTGTTTATGTTTTTGGTCAATGGTTAAAGTTTACAATAAAAAATTAATTGAAAAACGTCTTCAGTGATTCTTTACAGTCTAATAAGTATAATAATGCCTTACCCTGGCATTCAATGCTCTCTACAACCTGGTGCAACCTTAGCTCAAAGCTGGAAGAGACCTTAAGAAGTCCTCTAGTCCAACTCCTTCTAAGGTCCTGAGAAGCTAGACGAGATAGGATTTGAACTCATGTCCCCTAACTCAAAGTTGGGAGCTCTTATCAGTGTACCATGCTGCTTTCTAGCCTCAACTCACATCACTGTCCTACATGTATACAGCTCTGACCAACTAAGGCTACTCTGCAGCAGACAACACATCTGACACTTTCCTGCCTCAGCTGCCTATTCCTGGAAGGTACCCTTTGCCTGGAGAATCCCTACCTATCCCACAACACTCAAGTCAAAGACCACCCTTCCTCTTTGAAGGAAAGAAGTATTGAATAAATGCCTGATAGGTACCAGGTACTTCACAAATAATTTCTTGAGTCCAGGACCAGCTCTATGATTCTGTGATCCAAAGACAGATTTCTCCTGCCTCCAAATCTACTATATCCAGCATTCTATTTAACCAGGGGCTCTTAACCTGGCATTTGTGGGTAGATTTCAGGGGGGGCTGTGAAGTTAGACGGGAAAAAAATTATTTTCACTAACCACTAAGTGATTTGCAGCATTTCTTTCAATTATGAATGGAGACAACAAACTATATCCTAGAAAGGGGTCTGTGGGGTCTATAGGCTTACCCAGACCCAGTCCCCAAAGAGTTTGGGACACACACACACACACACACACACACACACACACACGGTTAAAAACCCCTTTAGTGAACAATGTATGCCCCATTATACTACAGGTTATAGTTATCTGTTATGGCATGAAGACTTCTACATTCATAAGTCCTGGGTTCAGATCTCCCCTCTGCCACTTCCTCCTAAGTAACCTTGAACAATAATATTAATAGCTAGTGCTTATGTAGCACTTTAAGATTTGAAAAGTGCCGGGGCAACTAGGTGGTGCAGCACCGGCCTTAGAGTCAAGAAGACCTGAGTTCAAATCCGGTCTTAGACACTCAACACACTAGCTGTGTGACCTTGGGGAAGTCACTTACCCTAATTGCTTCACCTTCCCCCCTAAAAAAAAAGATTTGCAAAGTGCCTTATTATAAATATTATCTCATTATATTCTCCCAACAACCCTGGGAGGTAGAAGTTATTATTATCCCCATTACACATCTATATTTTCCTTCCTTCCATTTTGAAATTGAGGAAACTGAGGCAGAAAGAGATCATTGCCAAGGTCATACAGTCGGTAAATGTCTTAGGCAAGACTCAAACACAAGACTTAATGAATCTAGGGCCCCCGCTGTTATCATCCAGCTCCTCATCTCTTAACCTCCTTGGCCCCCATTTCTTCTCTGTGAAATGGAGAGGTGGGTCCCAGCTATGTGGCCTGTGAGGTCCCTCCAAGATCCACAATCCTATAAAAACTGAATAATCTGTATATCTGTCTTATTTCCCCCATAACGAATGAAAAAGTGTTTATGTAATGTCTACTACATGCCAACCACCATGCTAAGAGCTGAGAATACAATTAGAAAAGCAAGGCTGTCCTTACTCATGTTGTAATTGGGGGAGCAAGGGGCAGGGGGTGGGAGGGATGATAAAATCAGGAGTGGATTAGGGGAGGCAGTGGTCAGAAGCAAAAGAGACTTCAGAGAAGGGTCAGCATAAAAAGAGAGAGAGAAGGATCTATAGAGGACAATAGGATGGAGGGGAAAACGGTTCATAATCATAAAGGTGAATGTGAATGGGATGAATTCACCTATAAAACAGAAGCGCACAGCAGACTGGATTAGAAAGCAGAACCCAACAATATATTATTTACAAAAAAGATACTTGAAAAGGGGTTGGAGCTAATGAAGTAACTTAGGAGGGGTCACACACAAAGGAGGGGTCAGCTACAGAGCAGATGATAAAGCCTGGTGGTCCTTAGAGGGCACTGGCAGGTCAGATGGCAATGCCTGTGTGTCAGCCGGGCCTACAGCAAAGCCCAGTGGCCCTTGTTTTATGGGAAGGATTATGGTTAGTGGCTTCTTGCTTATTGGAGTAGTATGAGAAGCCACGAGGCAGGAAGAAGCTGGGAGGAAGGTTGGAGGGGAAGGGACCCAACAGGCACAAGCTCTGGTGGGGCAGAGCCCACCCCAGTCCAGCTCTACCTGCCAGTGCCTCACAGAGAGCTAAGGCAGGGTGGTGGATGGTGTCTTCTCTCAGTATTCCCAGCGGATGGGCAAAGTGCACTGAGCGGAACAGGTGCTTAAATTCCATCTCCTTCGGAGCCACCAGGGTCATTAGTTGCTAATGAACTGAGGGAACTGTTTTAAATCAACTGATTTAAACCCTCCAGCAGAGGGGTTTTTGCCAGAAAGCACTGCATGGCTGAGAAAGGCAGCAGAGCTGGGGAAGGTTGAGACAAGGGCAATGAAAGCTAATGGGGAGAGACGGAGACAGAGATGAGAGAGACACAGAGACAGATACACAGGGAGAGACAAAGATAACAGAGATGGAGAGAGACAAAGAGAGACCGAGACAGAGACACACAAGGAAGGAAAGAGGGCAGAGACAGAGAGACAGGCAACAGAGGCAGAAACACAGAGAGACAGAGAAACAGAGAGAGAAATAGAGACAGAGACACACAGGAAGGGAAAGAGACAGCAGAGACAGAGATAGCAGACACACACACACACACACACACACACACACACACACACACAGAGCGAGAAAGGCCCCAGGAAGACACACTTGAAAGAACAATCTTCTCATCTAGACAGACAGGAGGCTGAGGAGTAAATCAAAGATCAATGCATCTTTCTAAGGAAGACAGAGCAGGAGCAAGGGCTTTTCCCACCAACCCCAAAGATGAAAACCTAGGGTCTTATCATAAAGCTTCAAAGAGATCAGTGGAGGACCACAGAAAGCAAGGATCATTTTATAAAGTGGGCTGTAAATTTATGGATATTATCCAGCAGATATGGAAGAATCCAATGATGAGGAGCCTACCTAGTACAAAGCATTGAGGATACAAAGACCAAATTAAACCTCTGCCCCCAAAAGAACTCTCTAGTGAGCAATGTGGTATTTAAAGGAGCTGAGATTTGGATGGGCCCTGATCACAGCCTTCCATTGTTTGAGGACTATCAGAAGCCTCTATACTATGGGGCCACTCTTCCTTCACATCCTTATTTCTTAACTCCAGCTAAAGTGAACTGTTCCTTATTTCCTCTTACATACCCTGGATTTTCCTGCTTCCTCACCTTTGCCCATGCTGTTCCCTACACCTGAGTTACCATCCCTTCTGCTTTCTGCCTGTTCAATGTTTACCCTTCTCTTGAAGCCCGACTCAGCTACCACCTCCTCCTCCAGAGCTGCTCCCCATTCCTCTGTTGACAACTCTTCCTTCCACCCCCACGTCAGCACATCACATAGTGCCTGTCTTACTCTGTATTACAATTATCTGTGCTGGTGTCTCACCCTCCTACGAGACCGTGACAGCCATTAGGGCAGGGACTGTCCTTTAGCTAAACTTAGCAGCCCTTCTACTGCCTCTCAACACAGTGTGCACCTAATGAGGGATGGGAATAATGTCCCCAGTCTAAATTTAGCATCTGCTCCTGAGTCTAACATGGTGCTCTAAGAGCAGCATGTACCTAATGAAGCCTGGGAACAAGCATTTATATGGTTCCTACTGCGTATCAGGCACTGCGCTAAGCATTTTACCAATATTATCTCACAAGAGCCTCATAGCAACCTGAGAAGCAGGTGCTCTTATAATCCTCACTTACAGTTGAAGAAACTAAGGTAGAAAGAGGTTAAGTGACTTGCCTAGGGACACACTGCTTATAAAGGTCTGAGGCTGGATTTGAACTCAGGTCCGGATTCAGATATCCACTAGCTGTGTGACTCAGGGTAAGTCATTTAACCCTGTTTGCTTCAGTTTCCACATCTGTAAAAATGAGCTATAGAAGAAGCAGGAGAACACTGAGCACAGTAATGTCAGCACTGGGTGACAACTGACTTTGTTGGATTTAGCTCTTCTGAGCAGCTCAATGACAGTTCCAAGGGACTCAGGATATTAAGCGCTATCCACATCCAGAGAAAGAACTTTGGAGTATGAATGCAGGGTGAAGCATACTATTTTCTCTTTTTTGTTGTTGTTTTTCTTATAGTTACATGCTGTCTTGGGGAGAGGGGAAATTTAGAACTCAAAATCTTATAAAAGCAAATGTTGAAAACTAAAAATAAATTTAAGGATATATTTTTTAAAAAAAGATATATATTTCTATTTTGATCAGTAACATTTGTGATACTTGTAGAATATCCAGGTGGAGGTGTCCAAAAAGCAGTTGGTTGATACAAAATTAAAGTTCAGGATAAAGGTAAGGAAAGGAAGGATTTGCAAAGCTCGACTACAGAATGATGACGATAGATGCATTCCTAGAAACAAGAAAGAATGTAGAGAGAAAAGGGAAGATCCATTGGTGTATTGGGTTGTTGGGTTTTTTTTTTTTTTGGAAGACATGGATTTTTAAAATAAAGTCATCTTCCTGGAAAAAAAAGAGCTATAAAAGGAAATGACAAACCACTCTAGTATCTTTGCCAAGAAAACCCCAAATGGGGTCATGAAGAGTCAGACATGGCTAAAATGACTCAATAGCAACTTCCTGACCCAAGCCTAGTGCTCTGTCTACCGTACTAACCTAATAAATGCTGCCTAACTTAATAAATGTTGCCTGAATTTAACTGAATATAGGAACAGATTTATTCCATGCAACCCTAGAGAACAGACCTAGAGGAGTGGGTAGCACTCACAGGCAAACAGATGTTAGCAGAAGATAGGGAAGACTTTTCTGTTAGGCAGAGGATGAGCGGTGTTATAGATGGAATTCCTGCTTTGGATAAGGCTTAGACTAGATGGCCATTCAAATCTCTAGCAGCTCAGAAGGTCTATAATGCTAAATAATAAAGGCTGAGGCTATAAATAAGTTCAGGAAAAGTAAAAAAATGTTTGTTGAATTAAATTCCTGGCCAGTTGACAGCAGGCTATCAGTAGGGAGATGAGGGAGTCAGGGATTTATTCCTAAACCCTTGAGGAAACTTGTCATAGCTTCTTCAAGCCAAGAGTTCTTGACCTGGAGTCTGTTAACTTGTCTTTTAAAAAAACCCACACTTTAATAATTACATTTCAATATAATTGGTTTCCTTTGCAATTGTATATACTTTATTTTATACATTTGAGAACCTGATTCTGAGAAAAGGGGTCCATTGGCTTCACTCAACTACCCAAGGGGCCCATGATTCAAAAAAGGTCAAGAACTGAACCATCCCTAGCAGAGCCAGAATTCTGGGTTGGAGGGGCCATGGGGCTGACTTGGACGGGAATTCATATATTTCAGTTCATTAAGAAGAACACTAGATTTGGAAGTAGGGGATGCTGGGTTCTAAACTCGTCTTGGCTACTTGCTACATTTGGGAGACTGAATAATTCTCTTTCTTCTCTGGGTCTCAGTTTACTCCTTGGTAAAACCAGAGATGGGGTGGGGTGCAGATTAAGAGGAAGTATATCATAGTGGATAGGGGGCTGGACTTCGAGTCAGGGGAATCTGACTTTAAATGTTGCTTCAAATATTAGTTGTATGACCCTGGGCAAGTCACTTAACCTCTCAATGCCTCAGTTTCCCCATCTTGCTATTCAGTTGTGTTTCAGTCATGTCCAACCCCGTGACACATTTCTGGAGTTTTCTTGGCAAAGATGTGGAGTGACTTGTTCTCCAGCTCATTTTACAGATGAGAAAAGGAGGCAAACAGGGTTAAGTGACTTGCCTAGGGTCACACAGTTGGATTTGTACTCAGGAACCTGAGTCTTCCTGACTTTAGGCCTGGCCCTCTATCTAATGCACCACCTAGCTGTCCTCCCCCATCTAAAAAACTCAATTTAATCCCCATCTACAAAACAAAATTTAGCAAGATGACACCAGAAATATTTGGATCATAAAGCTGACTTACCATCTACCCTGAGTTCCCACCAGACATATCAATCATTCCCTAAGACTCTTCCAGCCTTAAATCTATGATCCTATCATCCCAAAGGCCCCTTCTTGCGCTAACATTCTGTAACCCTCCCAGTTAACATCAGTAGTTTTTCCTAATGAGTAAGCCCTTGGCAGAGTGAGTCTTGTGAAATATTTTGCACAAAACGAGTTCAGATTTAGGTCAGGCCCTGGATTAACTGTGAGACAATTCTCCTTAAACTCCAAACTAATTTGTAAGCTCTTTGTAGACAAGGACATGTCATACAATCTTCCTACATCTCATGGTGGTTAGCAGGATGCCAGCTACACAGTGGGTCCATAGGTACTTGGGGCTAGAAGGGACCTTGAAAATCATCCAGGCCAACCCTTTCATTTTCATTTTACAGCTGGGGAAACTGAGGCCCTGGGAGAGAGAAAAGATTTCTCTAAGTTGATGCTGCTAGTCGGTACAGGGGCTCTAGACAACAAGCATTTATTAAGTACTTATGACATGTTAGACAGGCACCATACTCTGTGTTGGGGCTTCAACGGAATCTGCCCTTGAGGAGTGTGTCTAGAACAGTGGAGGCATCTATCAGATGCTTGTTAGCTGACTAATAGAAATACAGCAGTTCCTGCTTTCGAGGAGTTTATGTTCTCCTGGCAGGAGTATATACCTGTTGGGGAGAGAGACAGATTCTGCTCAAGAGACAGCTCCCAATGTTGACCTCTCTCCCTCCCATTCTGTCCCTGAGGGGGTAGGGGGATTATCAGGACCACTGCCTTCTGTTTAGAAGCAAACTTAACTGTTTTGGCTCCAAGCACATGAGCCACGATGTACTCGCTGGACTCTCGGGCTTCGGGCACTCCTCCCTCCTCAAAGAGCTGTGCCCAGTGGTTGACCAAGGCTGTCGCTGTCATCATTGGGGCCCTGCAGTCACTAACCAGTCTCAGTGGCCGCAAATCAAGTGGGGAGCAGGGGAATCTTCCCTTCAGACCTCTCAGTCTGAGGCTCCATGGCTTCACATGCCAAAGCCACATGTTTTAGGGGAAAAGCATCAGGAGCAACTGCCACGTTTAAGGATCTCTTGGAGCCGGTGATTCTCTGTTGAACTCAGCCTGTGGATGAAAGAGACAGACACTCCCTGTCCCAAGAGCTTCAGACAGAATCTGGGGCATCTCTATCTCTGGAACATTCCCCCCCCCCCCAACCATCCCTGACCCCATCTCCACTCTTACTCCTGACCACAGTGGTCCAGGTCTCATTACTTCAGGTGTCTCTGATCCAGACTCCCAGCACCCAAACTACCCTTCCCACACAGCCAGTCAGACAAATCTTCCTTCCATGGCCTCTAGCACACCATGCCTTGCTTGCAACAGATGCTACATAAATGTGCTGGATGAATGGAGCATGTAATTGGGGTTGGGTGCTGTCACCCTCTCATTTCACAGACAGGGAAACCAAGACAGTCTCCCTTCCTCTCCAAACCCTGCCCATATTTCAAGGCCCATTTTAACCCTCCTCTCTCAGAAAGCCTTCCCCACTGTGGGGATCCCTCCTTCTTGTGAACACTATAGCCTTCATCTACAGCCAGTGCTTTGTATCTGTTGTGTTTCTAAGGGTTTAGATTATTCTTCTTGGAACATCTGTAATGGTAAGGGAATTTGAAGATCTTCCCTGTCCCTTCATGGGCCTCACTTGGAGCCCAACAAGAGAAGCTTGCTTAGAGGAGGTTTGTTTTTCAGGAAGATCTCACCCCTTTCATTACTTTGTAATTAGGCAGTAGGTCATGAAGGTTGTGATGTTCTCTGATCCAGAAGGCAATCTATACCTGAGGTGAGGTTTTGCTTTGGGGCTCACTTATGGGGAAAGATGTGATTTGGCCATGAGACTCTGAGTAGCCATCGAGCCCCCCTGGCTTTGGAAACCCAAATATTGTTGCTTCTCTCTGGTAACTAACCAAGAATGTATGTAATGATCAGACAGAAGCATTGTCTGTTAATCTGCTGAACTGTGTTGTTTTCTCTGTCTCTATTTTTTGTCTGCTTGTAATCTGTTTGTATTTTCTGAAGTTCAGGGTGCTGACTTTTTCCCCTGAACTAAGTGAATGACATATATGCTTGATTAAAGTAAGATTGTTAACTCCTTTTGAGTTGCTTTCCTTTAGAAAAGCAGATCTAAGAACCTGTGCTAGCAGCCATCCTGGGTATGCTGGGGTGCTTGCTGCTACATTTCAAGTCATTTATTATTGTTTAGCTTTTCAATATACTTGCCTCTCAAGCAAAAGGATTGAGTTTTCTCCTGCACTAGAGCTGGTTGGGTAGGACACAGAAGAGGGAGAATTTTATAATAATCATCAGTTTAAGGGCTTTCCAAGGAAGGCATCAGGATACTGTAGAAAGAATCCTGGTTCACAGAGCATTGTACACAGTAAAAGTCATACTGTGCAGTGCCTAACCTCAATAGACTTGGCTCTTCTGAGCAATGCCAAGATCTAAGGCCAACTCCAAAAGACTCATGATGGAAATGCTATCCACACCCAGAGAAAGAACTACAGAATCTGAATGCCCATTGAAACACTATTTGTTTCCTCTCTTTGTTTTGTTTCTTCTTTCTCATGGTTTGTCCCATTGGTTCTAATTCTTTACAACATGACTAATGTGAAAATATTTACTATGAATGTATATGTAGAGTCTATAATCAGATTGCACGCCATCTTGGGGAGGGGAGAGGGGAGGAAGGTAGAGAAAGTTTAAAACTCAAAAGCTTGTGGAACTGAATGTTGAAAACTAAAAATTAATTAATTAATTTAAAAAAAAATCCTGATTCGATTTTCCAGGGCCCAGCTTCGGATCTCCACCCTGTCATGTTAACCCAGAGGCATTTTGGTAAAGTTGAAAAATGGAGTCTATGTTCCCGTCCTAACACTTTCTGTCAATCTGGGCAAGTCACTGAAGGTGTCTGAATTTTCTCTTTATCTGTAAAACGGGGATGATTTATAGGGAGCAAAGTATTTTCCAAAACTTAAGAGAGCTACACAGGTAAAAGTTATTCTGTTTTGAGCTAAGAGAACTGACTCTGGAGTCCAGGATCTGGGTTCAAATTCTCCCTCTGAGCTTACTACCTGTGCAACCTCGGATAAGCTATTTATCCTCCCTGGGTTTCACTGTTCTCATCTGCAGAATGAGGCCTTTGGGGTCCTTTCAAGCTCCACAGGCTTTAAGGTAGGTTGAGGTTCCTTAACCTAGGTTTCATAGAAGGGACTATGGCTAGATTTCAGGGGATCCATGAACTTGAATAGAAAAAAAAATTACATCTTTATTTCTTAGTTTCCTTTGCAATTTTATTGTATGCACTTAAAAACATTATTCTGAGAAAGGGTCCTTAGGCTGATTTAGAACATTGCCCAAGGCCCAGGACACACAAAAGTTACTGACTCCTCCTCTAAGGGCCCCTCCACTTTGTACATTCAATGGACGTGTGTGATCCGTCTCTGATCCTAAGTTAAAAGTTGAATTCTAACAATCAGAGTCCAGAGCACGAGACCAAGGGTCTGGTGGGTCCTTTGTGGGCTTGAGGCTCTGGATGCTGGCCCCAGACTGCTCTGGCCACCAGGCCGAGGGGCCACCAGGGAAGGAAGGGTTCAGATGAGCCTAGGGTCTCCCTAAAAGGCTCCCTATCATCCCGACTACCCCCCACCCCCTCGAGACTACAAGCCATGCTTACCTGAGCGGGCTGCTCTGGGCACTGGGTGCTGCGGGTCTGGGGTCAGCTGTAGGTACTGACTCTACGAACCAGCCCATGCCATGGCCAACCCCAGGACTCTATGTCCTTCCTTCCTTCCGTGACGGGAAGCAGCCGCCGCGAGCAGCTCCACCCCCAGAGCATCTGTTCTCCTCCTCTCTACAGCAGGCGTTGCATGGGGGCCTGGAGTCCCCACCCTCTTCTCTTCTCTCATCCAATCCTCCCTTACTATCTCCTTAACGAGGCGGGGCCTCCCACCTGGTTCTGCCCTCCGATGTGTAAAGACCACGTGGTCTGTGCTCTAGCTGGAGCTTGACCCAGGCTGATTGCCGCGGAGAGCTCGGCTGGCCGGGGTGGGGGGGGAGAGGGGAGGATGGGGGGGCTCCCGCAGCTTCCTCCCTATGATTAGTTCCCAGTCGGAATTCCGCGGTCCATGTGGGAGCATGTAGACGCATCGCTGTATCAGCACTATGAGTTCACTGCCCAATATGTATCTGGAATGGCAGTATCCCTGTATGGAATGGCTGCATCCAGAAATGCCTTTGGCTGGGAGTGTTCCTTGGAACACCTGGGGTGCATCCCCTGGAAACACCAAGGGAAATGGAAACCTAAGAAAAGCAGGTCTTCCTAGATCTCCCTGGAGGGCGACAGCATTGGTATGGGAAGAAGAAGCACATTGACATGAAGTGTCTACTATATGCCAGGTACTAAGCTTTACAAATCTACTTAAAACGACCCTGGGAGGCAAGAACTATTCTTATCCCCATTTTACAGTTGGGGAAACTGAGGCATGCAGAGGTTAAATGACTGTCCAGTGTCACACACCTAGTGTCTTAAGACTGGATTTGAACTTCCGAAGTCTTCCAAACTCCCTACTCAATGTTCTAGCCACTGTGCCACCTACCTACCTTCAATAGGGCTTACTGGATAATGCCCAGCTGCCAGAGCTAGGAAGCACTAGACGGCAACTCCTCGGTCTTTAGACAAACATCTTGAGAACTTTCCAAGTTTGGAACAGGTGTCCTCCAGTTTGGTTAAGCTCCTCCCCAGCCTCAACCACTTCTTAGTTATAATCACTAATCCCGTTATGATTGCCCAACTAGGTAAAGAAACCCTCTCCTAATTTATTAGTATGAGTCTCATTTTTTTCAATGAGAATCCTGGGATGTCACTATCCTGCTTTACTCTTTTATATTTAATATTCTTTTAAGACTGTCAGGCAGGTGAAAAAATAACTGGTTTTTGCAAATGAGTAAGAGTATTGGGCGTAGCTAGATGGCTCCATGGTGGGAAGAGGGCCAGGTCTAAAGTCGGGAAGACTCATCTCCTTGAGTTCACGCCTGGCCTCGGATAGTTAATAGCTGTGTGACCCTGGGAAAGTCACTTAACCCTGTTTGCCTCATCTGCAAAATGAGCTGAAGGACATGGCAAAGTACTTCAGTATCTTTACCAAAAAGAACCCCAAATGGGGTTGTGAAGAGTTGGACACATGACTGAAACAACTGGACAACAACTGGAGAGAATCAGAGGAGGTGGTGAGGTGGAGAGAGAGAGCTGGGCCTCGAGTTAGGAAAACCTGAGTTCAAATATGCTTCAGACACTCACTGCCTGTGTGACAAGGGCAAGTCACTTAATCTCTGTTTGCCTTAATCCTCTGGAGAAGTAAATGGTAAACCGCTCTTGTATTTTTGCCAAGAAAATCCCAGAGGACAATATGGTGAATTGTGAGCTCCTTGAGGGTGGGGACTACTTTGGTTTTGTTTTGCATCCCCAGTTCTCATAAGTCATAACAAATGGTGGTTGACTGATACTGACACCATGAGATAAGATGAGCTGCTCTCATTTATCCCAGCAAGGTGAGCCCCGCCCCAACCCTCCAAAGGAAGGGGGTGAGCTCTGGCTGTAAAGAGGAGTGGGAAGAAGCCTCATCTTGTAGTTAGGGTAGTTCTGCCCAGTGGCTCACTCTCAGTGAGTGACGTTGGGCAAATCTCTTCCCCTCTCTGGACTTCACTTTCCTTCTCTGTAAAATGGGGGGGACTGAACTAGTGAGCCCTGCAAGAAGGGGTTCTAACAAAGGTCAGCTCTGCTACTGACTCACTGTGGTTTGGAGAGGATGCTTACCAGCTTATAATGGGATTAATGCTCCTAAGTGCATAAAGAGATTTTGCCCATCCCCTTTCTGGGTGTCAGCTTCTTTCTCTGTAAAGTGGGGGTGGGGTTAAATTAAAGAGGCACTGGAATTTAAATCAGAGGATGTGGGATGCATCTCTGCTGTGTCACGTTATTGGGATATAAACTAATCTTGGGCGCTGGCCTCAGTTTCCCCATCTGTAAGATGAGGAGGCTAGATGAGAGGGTCTCTAAGGGCCCTCTCAGCTTTCACTGCTGTGATGCTAAGATTAGCTCCAACCCTCAGGCCTGGAGATCTGTGATTTGGTGGATGCCAGCCCATGCCCTGCTGGTTCCCCACCAGCATTTCTATAAGGGAATGCCAGCTCCTCCTGCCACAAATCCAGTGCTGATTCTGCCTGGCGAGCACGACACCGGGCAGGAGAAGAGGAAGAGTGGCGGGCGATAGAACCAATCCTCAGCCCCAGACCCGTCCGACCACCAATCCCCAGGCACGGCAGGAGGAGAAGGGGCGGGCCCAGGTCCGCGAGCTGAGGAGGCGGGACCAGGTACTCCAGGCATTTCAGAAAATACAATGCAAACAAACGCGCTGACAGCTGCGCCTGCTCCCCGGGCCTCGCTGGAGCCTGCTCAGGCCCGGGCATCGGCGCTGCCAAGCCCATCAGGCCGGGGCATAGTGCCAGGCTGCCCTCTGCAGAGCCAGCGCCTCCCGGTCTACTGAGGTCACTCCCCGGGTCGGTGCCCGCTGGTAGGAAGGCAGCAGCCCTCACCCTCGCCTAACCTGCTGCCCTCTAGCTGCCCCGTGCCCTAAGGAGCCCCCAGAGGCAGCCAGGGCTCCTCTGCACCTGGCTTTGCAGCTAAGGCAGGTGGGTAGGCAGACGGTAGGGGAGGGGGAGAACGGTGGGCGGGGGGCTCTCACATCCCCCAGTTCCTGGACCACCTCGGCAGCCCTGCGCCGGCCGAAACCAACAGCTGGAAATCCGCAAGAGAGTGACTTATACGAAAACCAAGTAAGTGCTGATCCCATCCTTTTTATTCAAGCTCTTAAGACCGAAGGAGAGGCTGGGTGCGCAGGGGGGCGGACCCAGGGGAGGTTGGGCTGTGGGTGGCACAGGAGGGGGAGGCAAGAGGAGAGGGTGGCAGGGCTGAGGGTGGATCCAGGGGAGGGGGCAGGAGGGGAGTCTGGGGAAGAGGAGGGGAAAACTGGAAGGGCAGGGAGAGGCAGGAAGGAAGGCTGGGATGGCATGAGATGGACTCTGGGGAGGGCAGAATAATACTGTATTGTCACATATAAGATAATATCTTATATTGATTGGCACAGGGATGTATATAGCTTATAGAGTACTTTCACACAAATTATGGCTAGTTGGATCTTAACAAGGCAAGGCAGATATGTCATCCCCATTCTACAGATGAAAGATATTGAAACTTGGTCAGGTGACTTGACTTGTCTCTGGTCATTGAGTCAATGGAAGCCCCAGTCTTAGTTTTTTATATGCTGCCTGAAGTGGACAATTTGTCTTCTCTAAATTATACATTTCCCTCAGCATCTTACACAGTGCTCTTCAAAACCCTAGGCACTAAATATTTGTTATATTGGATTGTACAGAATCATCGATTTTAGAGTCGTGAGGGACCTTTGAGATCACCTCTCTAGTCTTCCCCCCTCCCCATTTTTCAGGCCCCACCAGAGAAGGGGACAATAGTAACAGCAGTAACTTACTGGCATCATAATCACCCCTGTGAGGCAGGTAATGAATGTACTCTCAATCATCTTGTACAGGTGAAAAAAATGAGGTCCAGAGAGGTAAAGCAATTTGTCAGAGGTTGCACAGCAAGAGTCCAGATCCCCTGACCCCCTAATCCTGGCTCTGCTGCTGTTCCATTCAGAATACTATAATGGAGTGGGTTTAGAGAGGGGATGGGAGGACAGTTAGAAGGAATAGGAAGAAGAGGGAATAGGACAGCAAGGGGGATAGAAAAGGGGTATGGTATGGCAGGAACCAGGTAGAAGGCAGGAGTGGGAGGGGGAGGACCAGAGAAGGAAGGAAAAAGAACAGGGTATGAGAAAAGATTTAATGTAGTAAAATCAACAAGTACTGAATTAGGAATCAGAAATCTTGGGTTCATATCCCATCTCTGACATTTATCGTGGGTCGTCTATAAGGCCATCATCTAGATTCATCTTCTGGAAAATGAGTGGCTTGGACAAGACAGTCTCTTCTGGATCTAAAATCTTTGAATCCCTCTGAGAGAAAAGAATTGTCACAGTGAGTGTGCCTATCAAAGTAACTGTAGCTTGATCACTGGCTTCCTCACTTTCCCCACACTCCTCCCTGTATGCCCTTAACTAGAGGGGTAGGGGAATAGGCCGGCTAGGAGGTGCAGTGGTCAGAGTGCTGGGCCTGGAGGCAGGAAGATTGTCTTTCAGAGATCAAATCTGTCCTTGGGCACTTACTAGTTGTGTGACCCTGAGTGAGTCTCTCCACTCTGTTTATCTCAATTTGCTCAACTGGAAAAAGAAATGGCAAACCACTCCAGTAACTCTGTCAAGAAAACCCCAAATGGGGTTATGAAGAGTTGGATATGCCTGAACAACAGTAGAGGTGTAGAGGGAAGCAAGTTAAACAAGCTATGTCTGAAGAGCTGGGCTTGACCCAAGGTTGGTCCAGTTTTCAGCCTGAAGGCAGTACAAGTGAAAGATGGAGGAAGCCCTAGAAGGGCTGTGAAGGGAATCCTACTGGGTTAGAGTTCAGGAGGGTGGAGCTGTGAGGCTGGCTCATGTGACTGATGGGGTAAGGTGGTAAGACAAGGACTGGGGTAGGAGAGGGAAGGCACCTTCGAAAAATCTTAGAATATCACATTTGGAAGGGACCTTGGAGGGCATCTAGTTCACCCTCTAACTGGGCAGTAATTGTCTCTAAAATGTCCCAGACGAGCATTCATTCACCCAGCCTCAGTTTGAAGGCTTCCAGTGATCTGGAATCTCCTGGGGCAACCTATCTAACTTTTGGACAACTCTAATTGATAAAGAAATTTTTCTTCCTATAGAACTGAAGTCAGAAAGAAAAAATTAAAAAAAAAATTTTAAATTAAAAAAAAGAACTGAAATCAGCCCATGCAACAGGCTCCCATGACCTCTAGTCCTGCCCTCCAGAGCAAAGAAGGGCCAGGGACACAGTGAGGAGAGAGTGGTCCCCTAAACTGAGGTCTTAATCTGTCATCAGTGGGCTGGCTTGTCCTAGGGCCTCACTTAAGGGTCCCTTATTCAGAGCCTCAGAGGGGATCATGAGGTAGAGAGTGAGAACTGGGAAGTCAGGGACTGCTGAAAATATCTTCATCCATGCTAGTACCAAGGACTGCAGATAAAACCAGGTATGACAGATGGCAGGTCAGAGTCACACTGCAGGCAGGACTTCGAGGGACATTGTGTTCCAACTGACCAAAATACATGTTGGTGGAATCAGTGTTTTTCTTATGTGGTACACACACACACACACACACACACACACACACACACACACTTGCCTTCAAATTATCATTCATTACATACACCCATACTTACACTACGGGGATACATACATACACTAGGTGCAGAGTGGGGGGGGCATACACACTCACAATTTATATGCTTGCATTCACAAGTAGGAGCAATTAACTCTCACAAACCTATGGGCACATATAGATACTCAAAGAGCACTGTATTGGAAGTCAGAGGAGCTGGGTTCAAATTCTGACTCTGGGGTCATTTTCCTTATAGCTTGTCAGCTTCCTCATCTGCAAAATGGAAGGGTTGGACTAGAGATGCTCTCTAGGGCCCCCTCTAGCTGTGAAGGGGAGGATAACAATAAGAAGCATCTCTTAGGCATCACTATGTATGTAGTATACAGAATGCTGTCACACATACTGTGTCTAGCTGGATTTTTACAAGGCAAGGCAGATATTGCCACCCCCATTTTGCAAGTAAAAGACATTATTAAAACCTAGACAAGACCTGTGAGTCTCCTGTACCCATTCACATATACTCACTCTTACAAGCAAACACCGTACCAACTTTCACAAATACCTACAGTTTTACTTTTCAATCCAAAACAAAAACAAAAACAAAAAAGCCATTGATTAGGTACTTCCTATGCATCAGTCACCGTGCTAGATGCTAAGGATGCAAAGACCCAAAACAGCTTGTCCTCAAGGAGACTGCCTTCTACCAGGAATACAATTTCTCCCCAGATAAAGAAATACAATGTAATTTGAGGAGGAAGGCAGCACTGACAGCTAGGTGGAGGGGGAGGAGAGCTACACATAAGTGGTTGCTGAACTAAGCCATGAAGGAAGCTCAAGCCTGTAGGAGGCAGTGAGGAGGAGGGACAGCATTCCAAGCTTGAAGAATAGCCCGTTGGGCTAATAGCCCATCACAGATGGAAGACTGCAACCAGCAAATAAATAAGAAGCCAGTTTAGTTGGAACAGAAAAGTGGGTGAAGAGGAGTAATAAAACATAAGTCTGGAAAGATAGGTTGGCACCAGATTGTGGAGGCCTTTAAATAGGTCCCTCCCACCTTACAGCTTCCCCAGCCTTAGTCAAATCCCTCCCCCCTGGAGCTCAGTTTCCTCACCTGTAAAGTAGGTGTAATAATACTAGGGTTTGCTGACTTCACAAAGCTGTTGTAAGGAAAGTGATTTGTAAAATGTAAAGTACAGAAGAAGTAGGATTCAAAACAGTCTCTTAATACTAGAAAATATAGATATTATTATGGTTTTTATTCCTGATTGGACCTGAGCAGGCCAGTGTGAAGTGTGTGGGTTCAAGGCAGAGTTCACCAGACCATCTTCACTTGGTTGATGCTTAGAGGACAGAAGGAGGAACTAAGGAAGGTTGACATGAAGGAGTCAGATCTCAGCCTCCCCAAACCATTGGTCAGAAGGCTTGTCAGAAAGGCACCTCAAAGTCATATTATCTCTGAGCTGGGAGGTGGTGTCTCAGCAACCGTCTAGTTCAAACCAGGCCCATTCCTTTTAAAACATACCCCTCAGGAATCAGACAGTCATCATTAGGAGACCTCCCATGAAGGACAAGCCACTGCCTCTGGAGGCAGCCCAGCCTCTGGCTCTAAAGTGAGGAAGTCCTTCCTGACATGAAGCCTAAACTTGCCTCCCTGCCACTTCCCCTCATTGCTTCTGGTTTAGACCTCTAGAGCCAAGGAGAGGGAGTATAATACTCTTTAAATAAGTTCTATAAGTCTCCTCTTCTCCATATTTGGGGTCACCTTACTGACCTTGAATAATGAAGAGTTGATAGTCTTTGTCCCTTAGTCATTTAGATACCTCCCCTTTCTTCTCTTTGCAGACCTTTCTCTACACATTCATTTGATCAGATTTCATCAAATCTCTTTTCTGACAAACCCTCTGAATCTAAGATCTTTTTTCTTTACGGAATATATCAATGTTTCCCAACCTTTTACAGTGTAACGACTCCATTCTTAAGGTAACATAAACAGAGGCTTGTTGTAAGAGTTGTATCCGATTCACCAAGCCTTTATTATGCTCTTACTGTGTGCCAGACATTTTAAGTAGGTGCTGGGGGTTCGAGGACAAAAGTGAAAGTAGTCTCTACCCTAATAGTCCTTCCAGTCTCACTCCTCTCTAATCCATTCTCTTTCCCCTGTAACCATTTTAGACAATCTATCGACTGCTACAAAGACAGCCCTGTGTTGGGGAAAAGTTGCTGGGGCAAAAGAACAAGAGTGATGCATATTGGAAAGACCCTGGGAACCAGGAGACCCAAGCACTATCTCATTGCATAACCTTGGGCAGAGGCTTCTCATCTTAATTACTTTGTATCTTCTAGGCTTCCATTTCCCTAAATACAACGGGAGGGGGCTGGTCTAGTTGAGCGCTCAGGCCCAATCCAGCTGTGACTCTAATTCTGGTACTATGTGGATGATCCTGGATGGTGTCTTGTATCATTTCCCTGTGCGAAATCAAGAAACAAAGTAATGAAGAATGGAGATGGTTTTGTCCACAGGCCCAAACTGTATCCTCATGGGAGTGGGATGGTTAGCCTCCGCTAAAAGTAGTAGGATGCCTACCCTCCCTCATTCCTCCCTGCCTTATTAGCTCTCAGATGTGAAGAATGGAATTTTCATATAGATTTTATTTTTAATATCTTTTGTTTCTACATTGCCTAAATTTTACCCATGTCTATCTTCTTCTCCCTCCCAGAGAATTTTTAAAATTTAAGTAATTTAAATGTAAGAATTATTTTGAATGTTAATTTTTATTTTTTATTTAATTTTTTCATTTTTAAAAGGATGAAAAAGAAGAGAAAAAGTCAGCAATAATGATCAATGTATCAAAAAAGAAATCTGACATATGTAATGTTCTATATCTGCGGACCTCCATCTCTGTAAAGGAAGGGGGAAAGTCTCCTTATGTTTCTTCTTCGTCTTTCTTCTATATATTCTTTTTTTTTTTTTGCTTTTTGGAGGGCAGTTGGGGTTAAATGACTTGCCCAAGGTCACACGGCTAGTTTTTATGTTAAGTGTCTGAGACTGGATTTGAACTCAGGTACTCCTGATTCCAGGGCCGGTGCTCTATTCACTGCGCCACCTAGCCGCCCCTTCTATATATTCTTTATAATTTTGTAATATTCAGTTTCAGTTGTTTTGTGACGGCATTTAAAACTTCCTCTCACCCGCAGCCAACTAGACAGCAAAACCCACAGAATCTTGTCTGTTGGGAGAGAGACAGAAAATTGGGCAGCTGAGTCTAGGCTACTGTTTTTTTGCTTGATATGATTTTTAAAAACACATTCTATCATATTTTGATTAATACGTTTAGCTTTTATGTTGCCTTCATTTTTTAAATATCCCTCCCCCGCCCTTATGTATTGAGCCATTCCTTGGAGCAAAGCTTAAAAAAAAAAAAGAAAGAAAGAGGCCTTTGTTACAAGGAGTGAATGTCTCTCTGCACGGAGAGAGATACTCATAAATGAATATGATATAAAAACAAAAGGCATCCATTAAAAAATAAAACCCACATGCTTATTATTCTCCATTAAATCAATTCTCTCTCTCTCTCTCTGTTAAAAAAAAAAGGCAATTCAGCAAAACTAATCAACCTAGCCTCTATAATGGTCTTGGAGGAAAAAACAGTGAGATGAAGGAAATAGTTTCTTCCCAGGTTCTTCTGTTGTCATTCAATTCTGTCCAACTCTTTGTGACCCCATTTGAGGTTATCTTGGCAAAGATACTGGAGTGGTTTGCCATTTCCTTCCCCAACTCACTTTACAGGTGAGGAAACTGAGGCAAACAGGGTGAGTGACTTGCCCAGGGTCATTCTGCTAGAAAGTGTCTGAGGCTGGATTTGAACTCAGAAAGATGAGTCTTCCAGGCACGCTATCCAGGGCCCCCTAGATGCCCCCAAATTCTTCAAAGTTCTATAATTTCACTGGTGTGGATGATCCCTTCACTGATGCATATTGCCGCTTGATTCACACCTTAAGAGATGGTTTTCATGAGTTGCCGGTGATCAGAAAACTTCCCCACCTGGTAGCCAGCCTCCTGGTGACATATTTTGCTAGGCTGGTAATGATTAAAATTGAGCAGTCTTTTTCCAGCTCAATTTGAAATGCATCAAATCAATAAACATTGATTAAACCAAAACTATGTGCAAAGCTCCTGTGCTGGACTCGGAATACAAAGATACAAGCCATTCCTGCCCTCAGTGAGCTTACATTCTAAAGTGGGGTGGAGGGGAGGAGGAGGGAGAAAACAAGGAAGCAGACACCTCCAATATAGGGGCAAGGCAAGGGACATGTCTCTATTAGAATGTGAACTCCTAAGAGAAGGGATGGTCTTGCTTTGCTATGGGAATCTTTGGGACTTAGCTTAGTGTTTGGCTCCACATACATACTTTTTTATTTATTCATTCCATGCAATGTGCTATGAGAAACTGGAGAAGAAAGCAATTATTTTCATCTGGGAGAATCTGAAGAAGGCTTCCTGGAGAAGGTGGCCCTTTATCTTGGCCTTAAAAAATGTTAAGTGGGAAGTCTAGTCTAAGCATAATGTAATAAATAGCTCGAGCAAAACTGAGGAGTTGGGAGGGAATTGAATAAGAAGAGGGGGCAGAGAATAGTCCAGTTTGGCAGGACTATAGGCTACATGAAGGAATGTTGTATGCAAGAAGGCTGGAGAAATAGAGCAGACGCTTTTCAGCATCTGGAAAGGTAAATTGGAGCAGAGGCTTGAGTGCAAGAGTCATTTGCACCTTGGTTCGACTCACCATGACTTGTGTTTTCCTGACATAACCTCTGAGAGCTTTGAAAGGTCCCTTCCCTGCCCTGATGGAGATGACTCTTGGAGAAGATTTTCCCACCCATTGAGAGTAAAAACAAAAGACAAAATAGGCTTTCACGTCCTCAACTATACAAAACACGGTCCTTTTATTGCAAATTCAGTTCAATCTTGTTAATGTTATTAAGTGAACAGAGTGACCTCAGATCCTGTAAAGAATGTTCTAAAAATAAGGATTTCATAGATTTTTCACTTGTCTTCAAATTTCAGCTTTCTTCCACCCCCACCCCCAACCCTATTTGTTTTTTTCCACAACTTCAGCATTTCTGGACATTTGGCGTCTCTGGGCTCAGAAGCTAAGGCTCTTTGTCATTGGGAGACGTTGTGCCAGCCTGTGCTTATGATGCTGGAGGCAAACCCTCCCAGGAAAGCCTTGGGGAAACCCCAATCTGCTTAAAACCTTTGGAAGACCATCCTGCTTGAGACAGTTGTTGGAGGACTGGACCTGACCTGGCTAGAGTCTTGGGATGACTTACAGCCCAGCTTCCCCTCGGGACTTGTACCGAAGCAGCCCCCCCACCCCAGAGCCTGACCTGGGGGCCACCACAGAGGGGGCTGCTTCAGAGAGTGCCACCCTCAGTCCTGAAACTACCAGCTTTAATGGTACCAAAATTCCAGATGTGGCCAGCAGTGGGGCCAACATGGGGACGATGCTACTATCCTTTGGAATCATCACTGTGATTGGCTTGGCTATGGCGATGGTAAGAGATCAAGGGATGAAAAATGAGGACAACATGTGTTTACCTCATTTTAAGAAAACCCACAGATGGACGCAGGGGAGGGAGGTGATCAGTGTGTTTTCACATCTGTCCCACAATAGTAAGTGGAAGATCCAGGATTTGAACCCAGATTCTCTGACTCCAAAGGGGAGTTTTTGTCAGAGGCAAAGTCATGACAGGTATTAGTAGGTAGGACCCTGTCATCTTCTGAATCACAGAATCTCAGCCCTTAACAACCATCGTGGGATCATAGGATATTAAAGCTGGAAGGGCCCTTTGTGCTCATCTAACCTAATTTCTCTCACTTTACAGGAGAGGGAATGGAGGACTGGAGAGGGCCAGACCTTAGACCTGGCTCCAGGTCACCCATCCATTAGTGGCAGAGACAGGATTCCTTTTCTCTTAGTTAGGGTTCTGTTTGGTAGGCCATGGTGAGACTCTCTTTCCTTGGGTAATGCCTGCTGGGCATCAGCCACCAAGACTGGTTGAACCTGTGTCCTTTCCATGACCCTAAAGCAGGCAGGGAGATACCCTGATTATACACATCATTTATTTTGACAGCTCAGTTGGCACTTATGATAATTCCTTAAAATTGCAAGGACCTTGTTGGCCTGTGATTCAGCATTGGGGGAGAATGACAAGTATCTGCTCAGTTTTTTGAATTAATGCCAAAAAATATACCTAGTTTCTGGGATGCATCATAGAAATGGGATCTGGGATCCTATGCTCTGATCTCACTAGCTTGATGATTGACCTTGGGCAAATAATTTTATCTTTCTGGGCCACAGTTTTCTTACTTGTGTATAAACCCAGTTAGAATGAAGGCTGGAGAACATAGCTAGCAGAGAGAGCTTTTTCTGCTGCCAGAGAAAGGTTGCCACCTTTTCCAACCCAGAAGGCAGTCCAAGTTGGTGGGGTCACATGCTAGGGATAGATGAGGACTCCTAGGAATATGTTCCTAAATTTTTCTCAGTTAAGGTACTGTAAAAGGGGGGGGGGTGGTCTCACTCTATTGACTTTGGGTAAGACTGTCCCTCTTTCTGGGTTTTGTTTTCCACTTCAAAACTGGCAATGAATTAGTTGGTCTTGATTTCTAGGATTTCCCCTAGCTCTGAAAGTCGTTCCCCTCCCATTCATTTCCTAACCTGTAGGTTTACAACTCGATTTGACAGACATTTTCAAAGTGCCTACTTCGAGTCAGATACTAGGGAGATAGCAATTCTTCAGCAAAGCACAGTTTGTGCCCTCCTACAGTTTCCAGTATAGTAGGGGGATAAGACACAAATACATAAAATTATGCTGTATTACTTGACAAATGTCAGTGAAGGGCCCTGAGTTGGGAGGTTGGTTGCCAGGAGAGTGAGTCAAGCCCCTGGCTTTGACTGCTTACTTCTCCAAGGCAGCTTGGTGACTTATTGGATAGAGTGCTGAGCCTGGAGTCAGAAAGATCTGAGTTCAAATTTGACCTCCAACACTTACTGTCCTTACTAGCTTGTATGATTCTGCGCAAATCACTTAATCTCTCTCTGCCTCAGTTTCCTCAACTGTAAATAGGGATGATCATAGTACCTATTCCTAGGGTTGTTGTATCAAATGAGATGTTTGTAAAGGGCTTACCACGGTGTAGGTGATTAATAAATGCTTATGTCCTTATTTCCAGGGAAAGGACCCTCAGGATGTCCCCATGTCTCCCACCCCCAATGCCTATTGCTCTCATGAGACTGGGAGATTCCCCTGCTTCATGGTTATCTCACACTAGCTCAGGTTCCCTTCCCACCCACCTTAGGTGCTGCCTCTTCCAGGGAATCTTCTTGGCTCTCCCTCTCCTCCCACCAAGTGAAAGGGGCCTTTCCTTCCTGGAAAAGTCTTGAGAGGCTTTGTGAGATCCTCGAAAAGGCATTGGAAGGCATTTTTCTCAGTCTCCCAGGTATCTGTTTTTGTGATTCTCCCTTAGGTTATAAATTCTTTGAGATCTGAGCCTGGGCCAAAGTAGAGCTCCAGGCCTCCAGTTTAGAGCATCTTTCTGAATTGAATTGAAAAGAATTTCAGTTGCCTAGGGTTGTCTGTGTCTAAGAGGGGAGGTGGCTTGAAAACCTATTTGTCAATTTCCTTTGTAACTTACAAACCAAGCAACAAGTTTTTCCCTTCCTTCTGTCCCAGAGCCTAAATGGTCTGTGTTTACAGAGCCTAACTTTTGTCCTAGAAAAATTCCCTTTCACTCTATTATTTCCATAATGGTAAGAACTTGCTTGTCCACTAACAAAGGGAAAAAGAGAAAGGAGTCCCCACTCCCAGTGAAAGTTGACTTCCATACTAAGGGAGTCCTGGTCTGAGGAAGTCACTCAATCTTTTTCTTCAGGAAGCTCTTGGTCTGAGGGGGGTACACTATACCTGTCCTCAGGTGATCTAGTCTGAGTGTGACATCCAACCTGTATCCTCAAAGTGTCCCTGTCCTGAAGGGGAACCTCCACCCCCTCAGGGAGCCCTTGGTCTGAGGGGAGCACTCTTCCCCTGTCCTCAGGGAGCCTCCCAGTATGAAGAGGGAAGACAGCCTCTGCTTGCAGAGAACTCATAAAATAAGGGAGAGATCAAGGCCCCAGTCGGCAGGGAATTCCTAGTTTGTGGAGGATATAGAACCAACACCGTTAGGGAGCCCCTGGTGTGAGTCAGAGACAGGAACCTACCCTGATGGTTTAAAAGAAAAATAGCCTTTGCCTTCAGAGACCCCCTCCCCCAACCCCGTCTGGAGGAAGTCTGGAGGAAGGCGTAGGGTAGAGGATACAAGTCTTGCTCAAAGAAGGGGACCTTATCCAAGTTCTTTCCCCCCTTTAGGGGAACTTTTACAAATTCTAGGGGATGCTCCACAGCTTCTAGTCTCCCTACCCCACCCCAAGATGATGTTTGGGGAAGGTATCAGGTAGACAAAAGCAGGCATGTGGAAGTTTGTGTGCGCAGCTGGGCAAAGCTGGTGCCCCCTTCCTCAGCTTTGCTAAGGACTCTGAAAAGGCTTAGCCCCTGATGTGATCACCAATGATCTGCTAACTAAGGTGAGGCGTAGAAGCACTGTATTAACCAGGAATGGAAGTCCTATTAATTTAATTCCACAAACATTTGTGAAAGTCCCCCTGGATACACATAAAGGTGAGCAAAAAATGATAGATCCCTGCCCTCAAGGAGCTTATCTTGTGTTCAGTCGTGTCTGCCTCTTTATGACCCCGTTCGGTGTTTTCTTGGCAAAGATACTGGAGTGGTTTGTAATTTCTTTCTCCAGCTCATTTTACAGATGAGGAAACTGAGGCAACAGGCTTAAGTGGCTTGCGCAGGTTCACACAGCTAGTCTCGGAGATCAGATTTGAACTCCGGAAGATGAGTCTTCTTGACTTCAGGTCTAACGATCTATACACTAGCGGTCACCATGAAATCGGCTAGGGATAATAAGAACTTACATTGCCATAACACTTTAATGCTTGCAAAGAACTTTTTCCTATGACTGACTTTGTGAGAGCAGTAGTGAGAATATTATTATGCTCCTTTTACAGAAGTGAAAACTGAAACTTCCATTTACACATGATCACACAGCTAATAAAATCTTGTTGAGGTTTTCTGGTTTTATATGTTGCTTCTTTCCTGCCAATCACGCACCAAATGCGTGACTTATAACCTCACCTCCTTTTTCCTCCTCTTGCTTAGGGAGGGTTTACTCACCCTGCAATAACTTTGTCTCTCCTTCTCCCCTAGGTTCTGTACATCAGGAAAAGGAAGAGGTAATCCCCTCATTTTTTTTTCTCCAGGAATATCAGGAGCAGAGCAAAGAGGGGGAAACATAGGGAAACAGCTGAGGACAGAGAAGGGAGAAACACACACACACACCTTGGGCTGAGGTGTTGGGTCGAGATCAGATTCCTGATCCTAGGACATGGTTATAGAGCTGGGGAAAACACTTTTCCCCAGGTCCCCAAAGACTCCTTTGGAGAACAATACTAACCCTCATTCTCTACCCTCCCCCTGCCACCTTTTTTGGTCCAAATCTGATTTCATCGGTGTAGGAAATTCCCTTCTATCAATGAAGACTGGTATCTTCTCTGGAATTTATGCTGATGTATTTACAACTTTAGACAATTGCCTTGGGTACAGAGAGGTTGAATAATTTCCTTAGGATCACACAACCTCTGTGTTATTGGTAGGACTTGAACCTAGGTCTTCCTGATCTGAAGTTGTCCCTCTATCTACTAGACTAGATCACTTGTCTTAGCTCTTTAAGTTTGAAGATATACTTTCTTCACAGGTGCACTTATTATTATACCCATTTTGCAGATAGGAAACTGAGGAAAGGAGAGATTAAGTGATTTGCCCATTGTTCAACCTCTACCTGAGAGATTAAGAAAAAAAAAAGATGAAAACTGATATATTCCCTGACCTTGAAGAGTCTGCTAGGCATAATGTATGAGTCAGTCATTGAACTCAGGTCTTTGGACTGGAAGAATGGTACTCATTCTACTCACTGTACTTTGATAAATCTCAGCTGTTTTTTAAACCATGGAGTTAGACCATGCCTGGCATTGGGGGGAAATACTAAAATTAAAATGGTAGTTCACATTTTAACATTGGTGGTCAATGTGAATGTCATGTGGGTGGTGCAGTGGAGAGAGTTCGAGACCCAGAATCAAGAAGACCTGAATTCAAATCTAACCTCAGACTGTATGACCCTGGGGGAATTACCTAACCTGCCTCAGTTTCCACATCTGTAAAATGGAGATAACAATAGCACCAGCACCACCACTACTACTCCTGGGTTATTGCGAGGTTCAAATGAGCTATTTGTAAACTTGTAGACATTAAAGCTTTGTGCTTATGGAAAGCAGGTGAGCTTCAAGGCTCCTACCCTAGGCTACTCCTCCCCACCCTCCATATCCAAAAGGTGCATAGCTCCAGGCCATCCTTTACCAGGCAGCCTTTCTGCCTGTCCTGGGTCCCTTGGCCTCAAGTCAAGCTCTTCCTTGGAAATCAGTAACTTTACCTTTGCTGCCTTACAATCTCAACTAAGTTATCCTCTGAAAATGTTTTTGAAAAGTCAGTTGCTTTTGTTCCTGTTCACATTAATATAAGCCAAGCACTGAAGGTATGTAAATAAATCTTGCTCTTTAGTGCTGGGGGAAAAAATGAACATTCACAATTGCCCAAGGTCACACAACTAGTTAGTGACAGTAGGGACAGAGAATTCAGACTGGGATTCTAGACACTTGGGTTCTAATTTTGACTTTGCCACCAATTTACTAGGTGACGTCGGACAGCTCCTTTCTTATTGGGTTTTTGTTACCCTATTTTTAAAAAAAGAGAGAGATCATCTGTAAGGTCCCTTTCTTCTGAGAGATGCGTGCCAGCATTGCCCAGCATGACCTGCTTCAAGAGACCTGGCTGTTGGTCTATGGTCTGTCCCAGCTCTGACATTCTGTGTTCTATGGTCTAAGTCTTTTCCTGGTATTGACGTTCTATATTCTAAGGTCCCTCCCTGCTCTATTTTTCGTTCTGTGTTCTAAGATCTCTTCTTCAGGTGCTGACATTCTGTGTTCTGAGGTCTTTGTTAACACTAAGAGTCTCATATAGTATGAATTCCAAAAGCAAAGATAAATACTTGTGATTAATATCTGCTACTTTGGTTCATGTATACTCTCTTCCATTCACATGTAAGGCAGAGTGGACTGCCCATAAGACTCAGTCAGGGATATAGTCCCTAGCATGTTTTATAGCCAATCAGCATAGAGTACCTATAGGCCCTGGGGCCTGGTCCTGAGAACCCATGGGAAGTCCTTAAGGGTGAATGAAACATGTCATAGGAGGCCGCACCCTCAGAGTCCCTACCAACTCTCTAAATAACTTGCTAAAAAATGGGTAAGAGAGAGATATAGGTATCAGTGTATAGGTACATAGGTTCCTAGAGCTGGAAGAAACTTTAGAGGTCATCCATTCAAACTGGAAACAGGCCTAGAAAGCTGAAGTGATTTGCCCAAGGTCACTCAGCTAGTAAGTATAGGGGTTATTCTAAGCTGGATCTTTTTACTCTAAATCCACCAACCAAAAAAGGTGGTGAGGGGGACCTGAGAAAAGAAGGCCTGCACTTGTCTCTCCCTACCAGCAGCTGTTGTCTCACCCTTCATACCCATTAGCCAGGCTATGTCTTAGGCCCTTAATAAAGTATTCAGCACCCACTGTGTGCAGAGTGAGGCCTTCACTGGAACCAGACAAGGGACAGAAGAGAGGGGACCTCACATTCCACCCCACCCTCTGCTTTCAGGCTGGAGAAGCTTCGTCACCAACTTATGCCCATGTATAACTTTGACCCCACGGAGGAACAAGATGAGCTGGAACAAGAGCTGTTGGAGCATGGGAGAGATGCAGCCTCGGCACAGGCTTCTCAGAACAAGGTACAGAATTCCCTCTCTCTCTGTCTCTGTCTGTCTGTCTGTGTGTCTCTCTTTCTCTCTGTCTTTCTATCTCTGTGTGTCTCTGTCTAAAGCACTATATAAATGTTGGTTACCATTATCATTATTGTCATTTTTAAAGGGTGGGTTGGAATTCAGGCAAAAAGAGGAAAAGAGAGTATTACAGACATAGCAGACAGTGTAGTCCAATGTATAGAGTATGAAAAACAGAGGCCATGTTCCAGAGCAATGAAAAATCCTCTTTGTCTGGAATCAGGAGGACATGGATGAAGGTAATGGAAGATAGGACCGATGTTCATGTATTGTACAATTACATACACCTACTGTGTACCCATCTCTGGATTAGAGGTTATGGGATGATAGGAGAGGAACTAAGTCTGGGGAAAAGGGCAAAGTATACATAAGTAGGAGTCAGGAGACCTAGACTCTAGTCTTGGTTCTACATGTGTATGTATATGTATATATATGTGTGTGTATACATACATATATATGTACACATATATCATAATGTATGATTATAGATATAAATTTATAGCTAGAAAACATTATATAAATGTGGATATAGATTATATATAAATTATAAATATAGGAAAATATATAATTATATGTATATATATGTATATGTATATGTGTATATATGTACACACACACACACATTGAGAGAGAGTGCTTCTTCCAGGGAACTATCCTGATGCACAAAGAATAAAAGAGGGAAAAGGCTGTCAATAAAACTAGCCAAACATCCACCAAGTCCAATCTAAGACGTAGAGTTCTATACCCATATTCCCTTACCCCTTACAAGAAAGTAAAGAGATTCATCCTCTTGTCTCTTTGTTAGGGCTAAACTTGGTCATTAGAATTTCACAACACTGAGTCTCATTTTTTGCTGTTGCCCTTCTTTCCATTCACCTTGTTATCATCATATATATTGCCTGGTTCTGTTTACTTTACTTTGTATCAGTTAGTAGGAGCCTTCTCATGCTTCTCTGTATTCATTATTTCTTAGTTACAGTTAGTAACTTAGTACAGTTCCATCCATGGTCTATATTATTTAGCCACTCTGCCATCAGCTTTGTTAGCAGACTCCATCATGAACTCACTAGGTAGTCTTGAGAAAGTCTCTCCTTCTCTAGGACTCAGGCTTCCTCTTCTGTTACATGGTGGGTTTTGCCTGAGTAGTTTCTAAGGGCTTTCTCTTCATTCCGTGACATTCTTCAACTTGGTGCTTCCTCACAGATTCTGCTGACAAACCAGGGCCCGATGCAGAGACCCAGCCGGCTGGTTTTCACTGATGTGGCCAACGCCATCAACGCTTGACTGGCATCGATCCCAGTCTTGGGATGCAGCTGGTGGCAAGGAGGACAATACCCCTCACTGGCCAGTACTAACTCTAGTTGGCTCATGGGAGCTGAAGGTCTTCTGGTCATTTCTATTTCTAGCCCACACAGTGCTGCCTGACCTGGAATTTCTAAAGCTCTGATTTGACATAAAATTGGCATCACAATCCGGCATGGGGAGAGACAGTGACCCCATGAAATAGCACAAAAATGACACCTGAGGTTCCTGGATCCTCTCTGTGGAAGGCATCAGCCGACTCCACAGTTCACTGGTTCTCTGTACCTCACCCTCTGACCCTTCATCCCTAGACTTCAAGCAAATCACACCAGGCTAATACCTGGCTTAAACTGATAATCAAAGGAGTTGGAATCTATGAGCACAACAGGCTAAAACTTGGGCCAAGTTCACTGGTTGGCTTTTGTGTGTGCTTGTGTGAGGCAGGGCTGGGGGAAGCTGAAGCCATCATACCTACAAAAACCTTTCTGTCCCCTACTTTCATCTTGTCCCCAAATAGTGTATTCTTGGTTCAACAAAAGATAAAGGAGAAGGGGTGAGGGGGGAGAGAGGGAGGGATAAAAACAGGAAGGAGAAAGAAAGGGAGATAGAGGGATAGAGGAGGGATGAAGTAAGGAATGGGTAGAAGAGAAGAGGCAGGGACAGAAAGGAGGGAAGGAGAGAGATGGAAAAAGACAGAAATGGCAGAGAGAGAAAGATTTAGGGAAAGCAAAGGAAGGAGAGTCTGGGCAGGCTCTCATTATAGTTCTGACCCATGTCTGGAATCACTGCATGCTCGGTACAGCTACTTCCATTTCTCATGGAACAGGTCACTGGTGAGGGTGAGTGGGTGGATCTGGAGTTAGTGGAGGAGGGAAGCCAGTGGCTTATGGAATGGCCTCCTCTTCCTACCTCCCACCCCTCACTTAGGCCTATTTTCAATAAGGAAGTAGACCTCTTGGAATTGCTTAATTCAACAAACCCTATGGAATATAGAGCTATATTTTTGAAGGGTGAGACACTTGGGACCCTTACTTGAGGCATCAAAGAGGGGCTAAGAGATGTATGAAGCAATCAAAAGCACTCAGGACCTTCTCCCCTGCAAACACACCATCCAACAGATAGCATGGGAACATGGCTGGGTTAGCATCTGGACTAGGCTTGGCCTTGGGGAGAGAGGATTAGGGGGCTATCCTAACCACTCCAACTAATCTAGCTGCACCATTGAGACATTGGTATATGTGTGCGTGTGTGCGTGTGTGTGTGTGTGTGCGTGCATGCATGCATGTTTATTTGTAGAAGCTCATATGTCTGTGAGTTTTTGTGTGTGAATATATGAACACGTACACCTTTGTCTGTATATATTTAAATGCCAGAAGATCAGCCTTTTGTCGCTCTTTTCATCCCCAAAGTAGATGATTCTGGTGCTATCAAACTAAGGCGGTTTCCTGACTCTGGGTTGGGTGGGAGTAAGCAGAGAGAAAGCTTCCTGCCATCTTAATGGGCACAGGAACTGGGCTAGGAGGCACCTGGAGGAGGTGGGGGGTGGAGTGGGAAGTAGAGGCCAGCTCAGGTCTTATCTCACAGGGCAATGATGACATTCTGATGAACCTTTCCCCTTCCCCCCTCATGGAGCAAGAACACTTTTCAAAAGGTAAACATAGCTACACCATGTTCTCTGCCCACTTAGAGTAGTAGATACTACTCTACTGCAGATCCTGAAAATGGGGAACCCCACATCTGACCAGAACTGGGGCAGAATGATGCTGATAGTTTGGAGGAAAGGGGAAAAGAGAGGCCTTGGGCAAAAACCTTGCAAGGCATCTTGCCTGTTTGTTGGGCTGACCACATTATAGCCAGGCCTTCCACTCAGGGAGTAGATACCCAGTTGAATTCAAACAACACAATTCAGAAAATATTCATTAAACATCTGCTGCCCTGAAAAGCTCTGTGCTAGGCCTTGGAAGTCATACATAGTTTATCTAAGACAGGGTCCTTGCCCTCCATGCTGCTCAGGATGAGGAAAAGACATAAACACAAATAACTATAATGAACAATACTTTCTTTTTGAAAAAATAGTATTTTCCCCAATTAAATATAAAGACAATTTTAGCATTCACTTTAAAAGAATTTTTGATTTCTAAATTTTCTCCCTTCTCCCCTTCCTGAGAATGATAAGCAATTTGATATAGGTTACAAATGTGCAATCATAAAACATTTCCATATTAGTCATGTTGGTGCACAATATTTCTTGATGGGTTCATTAGAAAGGTTCAAAGTCTTGTATGAGGAAGCAGTTCACCCTTAAAGTTAAAAAAAATTCCTTTGCTTCCCAGGTGGAATATAAATTCCTTGAAGGCAGGTCTGTCTCACTTTTGTATTTGTATTCTCAGCATCTAGCACAGTGCCTGACTCATAGTAGGTGTATAAGTGCTTCTTGACTGATTATGTATCTAAAAATTCTCCACCCTTCCAACCTCTGCCCTTTCCCCTACCTCCCATGATAACTGCACATTTACTCCAGTCAACAGGAGATATAACGGATTCAGTGGTGTGTGTGTGTGTGTGTGTGTGTGTGTGTGTGTGTCTGGCGGGGGAAGAGGGTGTGAATTTTCAGCTTTTTCTGTAGCATAAATACTACCTGTCAGGAGTTCCAGGGCCTGGGAGGGCTTTGCTAAGGGAATGGTATTTATAAATTCCTGCTTTGAGAAACTATAAATATATTGGTCCTTCAGTATGTTCCAAGGTCTGCGGATAATTTAGCATTCCTATTAAGGTGTAATTTAATGCTGAGGGTTTCCATGCGAAAGTATTAAAGATACAATGAAAATGTTTACATGAAGTGAGGACCTGTTAAACCCTGTCTGTTTGCAGGGTGGAGCATCCACATTGACACATAGTGGGGAGAATGCTGGGATTAGGAGTCAGAGCATCTATGTCTAAGTCCTCACTTTGCTACTTGTGTGGCCTTCAACAAATTACTTGCCCATTCTGGGACCTTAGCTTCAAGGGACCTCAGAGACCACCTAATTCAAACACTCTTTGAACAAAAAATTCTTCTATAATCCCCCTGACAAGGTTCTACTCGAATCACTGAATGGGTGTTGCTTCAGTGAAACTGAGACCTGGGAAAGACCTTAGATTAAAAAGGTTGTTGCATCAGGGGCCATCTCCAATTGTCTTAATTTATGTCTTGCCGCTGGACCCAGATGACTCTGGAGGAGAAAATGAGGCTGGTGACTTTGCACATCTCCACAACCCTCCCCGCACCGCCCCCCCACTTAAATCCAATTCACTTGCAAATCATGGCATCACCTTCCTGATGCCATGGTCTCTTTGAAAATGAAGAACGAACAACAGCAACTTGAAGACCTCTAGCAATAGAGAACTACTACCTTATGAGGAAGTCCATTTCATCTTTAGGATAGCTCTAATTGTTAGGAGGGCAGCTAGGTGGTGCAATAGATAGGGCTCCTGGTCTGGAATCAGGAGAACCTGAGTTCAAATTTGGCCTCATACACTGACTAGCTGTGTGATCCTGGGCAAGTCACTTGACCCTGTTTGCCTCAGTTTCCTTATCTGTAAATGAGTTGGAGAGGGAAATAGCAAACCACTCCAGTATCTCTGCCAAGAAAATCCCAAATGGGGTCAAGTGACTGACATGACTGAAATGATTGAACATCAGCAATTATTTGGAAGTTTGTGTCCATGTTGAACTGAATTCTGCTTCTCTGTAGCTCATGAAACTCATTGCTTCTTTGACATCCATCAGAAAAAGCCTAATCCCCTAATCAGGCTCCTGAGTAGGAACAGGCTGACAAATACTTTGAGGAAAGTTGTAATGTTCTCCCTTCCTCCTCCTCCACCCCTACCTATACTTAAGTCTATGCCTATACCTATACCTCCACCACAACCATAACTAAGAGAGAGAGAGAGAGAGAGAGAGAGAGAGAGAGAGAGAGAGAGGGGGGGGGGAAGTAAAGAGAGAGCCGATCACCAAAATTAACATATATCAATTTATTCCAAAACAATGTATGATGCTCCAAACATGTAGCTTTCCAAATCTGAAGAAGTTGTTTTTTCATGTCTCCTTATCAGGGCCAGGTTTGTTCATTATACTTATGTGACAACCAATCTCAATTTCTTTTCTTTTCTTCTTTCCATTTCCATTTTTTTGTAGTCACTATATTGTTTTCCTGGTTCTGCTTTCCTCTCTTTGTATAAATACACATGTGTGCACACATACACATATCCTTTTCTTATGTTTCTCTATATTTTTAGAATTGAGGAAATTGGGTAGCACAATGGATAGAATGTTGGACTTGGAGTCAGTAAAACCTTAGCCCAAATCTCATTTCAGACAATAATTGTGTGACCCTGGGCAAGTCACAACATCTCTATGTCTCAGTTTTCTCATCTGCAAAATGGGGATGATATTACAGGTTTGTTGTAGAAATCAAATAACACTTATAAAGTGCTTTGCAAATCTTAAACTGCCATATACATGTTAGTGATTATCATTCAATCTTACATGTTTCATCACACATGAAATATTACCAATTTAATTTTATAGCAAATATTACTGAACCACATTTAGTTCAGCCATTCCCCAATCAATGGACATTTACTTTGTTTTTAGTTCTTTGGATAGATGTATTTTGATACACATGGGACCTTCCTATCTTTGATTTCCTTGGAGTATATGTCTAGCAGTGGGTTGTTTGTCCTTTGTTCTTGGAAGACGATCATGAGATTGCAGAGTCAAAGGGCATGGACACTTTAGTTACTTTCATGGCTAAAATATATTGTTTTTCTTAAGGGTTGGATTGATTCATAGCTTCACCCCGTACAGTCAATAGTTTGCCTGTCTTTGGATACCTCCTCCAACATTGATCATTACCATTGTTTGTCAATTTTGCCCATTTTCTGAGTATGAGGCAAAACCTCAGAATTGTTTTGATCTGTATTCCTCTTCTTAGTAACTTGGAGGAATCGTTCATATTGCTAATAGTTTGCAGTTTTTTATATGAGGACTGTTACCTTTGACTGTTTTCCTTTGACCCTGTATCCATTGAGGGAAAGCTTTTGATCTTAAGCTTTTGTTAATTTTTTATGTATCTTGAATATCAAGCTATTAGCTATTTGATGCAAAGATTTTTTCCCCTAATTGCTCACTTTCATTCTTATCCTAGTTCCATTGATTTGCTTATGCCAAATCAACCAATGTGTATTAAGTACCTATTATGTACTTGACTATCACTGAATGAACAAGACTTAACTATCACTGAATGAACAAGACAAAATCAGAAAGTAGTTCTTGCCCTCAAGTTAACATTTTTCTTTGTTTGGGACACTTCAAAATACTCTCTCTTCACCCATCCTCTTCTCTTTCTGTTGCAGAGAATGAGGTAGCCGGCAATGTTAAGCCCACTGCTTATGCCCTTTGATGCCGCCCCTTCCCTTTCTCTTCAGGAGCTTACTGACACTGAATGACTAGCCTGTTTTCTTTGTAAGAGGCACTTGGTAAACTGCACGACCCTGCACTCAATCCTTCCAGCCTGAAATTGTCTAATATATTCATATGATTCTATAGTTACTGTGGTGGCTCCATCTGTCCCATTTATTCCTCTTACTCCAAACCATTACTCTAGGACTGGACCCTTTGGAGGGCATGGCATAGTGGGAAGTACATGCCAACGATATACATACTGCCATTAGATTAGAATATGAGGTTCTAGAGTTCTCAGGGAAGGGATATCCTTAACATTGGTCAATATGGTTCTCATCAGGACAAAGGACTTATCTGGGATTCAGGGTTACACTTGGCATAGGAGCAGTCCTACTTTGTGCTATACAGTCAGGCTGACAGACCTTGGGCTCATTGGCTTTCCACCTGTTTCCTGTGCAGAGGACAGATCAGAAGATAGCTGAGCAAATTTGGGTTCTGGGGAAAAGGAAGCCTTCCTATGTACATAGCTGTACATAGTATGCTTCCCTATCCCTGAAACCAGAAATGAATTCTTTGAGGCAAGAGCACATAGAAATAACATCTGATAACATCTGACATTTATAAGGAATTTACATATGTGTGTGCGTGTATAAAGAGAGAGAGAGAGAGAGAGAGAGAGAGAGAGAGAGAGAGAGAGAGAGAGAGAGAAATTTTTTATTTCTACATCAACCTTATTTTATAATCCAGATAGTCTCCATTTTACAGGTTAGGAAACTGAGGAACAGAGTGGTTAAATTACTTGGTCAGGGTCACACAGAATGTATTTTTTTTTCTTTTGGAGAGGGGAAAGGCAGGGCAGTGGGGGTTAAGTAGCTTACCCAAGGTCACACAGCTAGTAAGTATTAAATGTTTGAGGCTGGATTTGAAGTCAGGTCTTCCTGACTCCAGGGCTGGTGCTCTATTCACTGTTTCACCTAGCTGCCCTAACTAGTATGTATTTGAGGTCACATTTAAGTTCAGCTCTTCCTGACTCTAGGTCTCACCACTCAGATATCTGCGGTACTGCCTAGCTGTCGTCCAGAATTTTGTAAGCACAGGTCAACACCAAGAGACTTCATGCAAAAGTGCGAGCTGGAGAGCCACACGTGGGTCTATGCCACCTAAGAAGAGATAGCATGCCTTGCCGACCCAAGCAAAGACCCAATCTTCTGCCAATACTTCCTGCAGAAACAAATGTTTTCCAACTTGGACTATTTGCAGGAAATGATCCTGAATAGAATCCTTTTGGGAAAAGAGGATTGGCTATGCAGTTCTGGAATAGTACTTCCTTCTTGGAGGAATATGAACAACATTGCTGCTTTGGCTGGAGAGGTTCAGTAAGGGAACCTGTGACTTGAGGAAGCAATGAACCTTGCCACTCCCAGTATTACACTTAGTCAATCAAGATAGTGCTGGCTGGTTTGACAGTAAAGAATATTGCTTGTTCAGCAACTCTCAAATTATGGTGGTCTTCCTAGGGGGGTGTTTATAGGCTGATTATATATATATATATTTTTTTCCTGTATCAGTTTATGGGCTCTTATGGACTCTTTGTGTTTTCTGTGGGGTGAAATATTTTCCTATTCTAAATCCTCATACTGTTACCATGAGTTTTTGTATGGGAGCTGGAGATTCAGTTACCTTATCTGGAGAAACCTGGATATTATAACCTATGTCTAAAGAAACTACAGTTGAGATTTACCACAGAAAACTCTTGAGTGAGGACACAATGAGCCAGAGATTCCTTTCTGGAGTCAGCCCCAAGGATCGACCCCAGTTCATGTAAACACAGTGTCTTAGGGACCATGTATCATAGGTCAAATATAAATTCTGCATTTCTATAACCCCATATCAGCTATGGTTGCTACCTTAATACCCACTTGCTGCTGCCGCTAGAGGAAGTCAATAAATCTTGCTGATAAGTTCATCATAAATTCATGCTCTCTAGCCATCCAATCCTTTTTTCATTTCTGATTGACTTCCTGTCATACTCCTCACAGTCATCTGTTCTAAACTTCTTTTCTCCAACTTTCAAGTCATTCCAGAGGTGTCAAACATGTGACCCTTGGCATTGCTGTTCAATACTCTGGAGTGAGCTGAAACAGATTAAAATGTAATTGGGAAATATTTAACAAAATAAATGAAAATACAATAGAAAATATATAATGCTAATATGTGGTTTTCTAAGTCATTATGCTGCTTAGTGGCCCCGGTTTGTATGTGAGTTTGATAGCTCTGGAGTGAATGATCTCCCCTCCTAACTTTACTGAGACCAAGTACATCCACTTACATTCAATGTAAAGCAGCTTCATCTTCTGTTCTTCCTCCCACAAAATGTGTCTATGTCTTTGGTTCCATAGGATCCTCCATTACTTCAATGCCAGAGGATGAGGTGGCTTACCTCCTCACTAAGGCTAAGCCCTCTACTTGTTCCACATTTTTCTTCTTCTATTGGAAGTTTTGTCTTTTTTTTCTTCCTTTTTTTCTTTTTCTTTTTCCTCTCTCTCTCTCTCTCTCTCTCTCTCTCTCTCTCTCTCTCTCTCTCTCTCTCTCTCTCTCTCTCTCTCTCCCTCTCTCCACCTCCTTTCCCTCCCTCCTTCCCTACTCCAGTTGTTCCAAACAACAACAATTTAATAATCACCTATATGCCAGGCACCATTAAATGAGGGAGATATAAAAATGGCTCCTTCCTCTTCAAGGTTGGCCATTCCTTCTCTTACACATCAAATCAGGAGGAGGAATTGGCGCAGTTCTGGCTCTCCACTGCTCCTTTCAAATCCTTCTTCCACAACCACTCAGTAACCCCTTCTCCTTAATGTTCACTCCATCCTATTCAGTACATCCATGGACCCTCAGGTCACCCTTCCTTCCCAATAAGCTCAGTAACCTCCCTCAATCTTTCCTTCACCCTATCCTTTATCACACTTACAACATTATGACCTCCAATTTTCTTCAGATCTTCCACTCCTAAGACCTTTCTCCAGTCTGCCTCAGTCACTCACCAGTAATGTCTCAGACCATTAGTTCTCAAAGGCTGTGCTCTGGTACCAGGAGTTTCAACTCAGATTGCCTCAAATTATATGGGCCCCACACTCACACGAACATGGGCATGGTCTAGGCTGTCAGGTAGGAGCTGATTCTCACAACAAAGAATGACACTGTTTTTGCTATGCAGAAAACAACTGCCTGAGTTCCAGCCCCATCAATTGGACTAGACAGCATGGTGGATAATAGTGCTAGACCTGATGGTCAAGAAGATCTAAGTTCAAATCATACCCTGGACACTTATTCTGGGTGTGGCCAAGGAGGCATGTCACTTTACCCCTCTGAGCCCTAGTTTTCTCTTCTGTAAAATGAAAATAATAATTACACCTTGTAATACCAAGCAAAGGCAACTTTCAAGGTTTAAAATACCAGCAGAGTAACTCTCCATTTTATTCAGTGACAAATTAAGGCAAAACATTCACAGAAAAGAGAAAATCAAAATACAGTAAAAGTTTCCCACCCCTGGATCACAATTGAATTGTAATTGTAAATTGCCAAGCACTTTCTCAAAAGGGGCAGTGGAGAGTATAAAAGGCCATCTACCCCTAAACTACAAAGAAATTACAACATTTAATACCCAAGGAAAGGTCTTTTCTTCATCTTGACCTGAGGCAAGTTCTTAGTAATCTCTGTTCCTGGGGAGACAAAGCTTAACAAAGCCACAAGATGCATTGCCAGTGTCCTTATCAATTCACTCTCTGCCTGCAGAACAGTCCCAGAACCCCTGAAAATATCAGCAAGACCCTCTTCTAGGATTTCTGTACATATACAACAAGAAAATCCTTCTTCAGGGCTTCTGAATCAACAGCAAGGTTCCAGGACCTCTACAGCTATAGTACTATCCTTTACCAGCAGACGAATCTGGCAAAACATCATCAAAACAGATTGACAAAATACTGGCATCACAGCCATGCCTCCTCAGATCTCAGCAGCTCTCAAAAGTTCTGGGCAGCTCCAACTGGCCCTCAGCAGTCTTTCTCAGCAACTCTGGCCCCTGGCAATTCTCCTTTCTCTCTGCCTCCACGATACTGCTCCCCAAAAGTCCTTCTGGACTCATCTGCTTGGACCTGTCTCTAAATCCACCACACTAGCATCTTCCGGTTCAACCCTCTCTCTTCAGTCAATAAGTCCATCCCACAAGTGGGATTCATAAGCTCTGGATTTTAACACTCAACCCCAAAACCAAGCCAATACAGGGGGATCTTTAAATTCCATTACTATTACACATCATCTATGTCCCAGACTTTTTGTGAGGTTCAAATGGGATTATATATGTATAGTAACACAGTTAACAAACATAGTTATGTTTGCAAGCTTTAAAGTGTTACACAAATGTTAGCTGTTAATAGTGGTTATCCCTAAACTGGTCTCATATACTAGAATTTCTAGTCACAGGTCTGTACCTACTAACTGTAATTAGGAGAAGCCCCGGGCCCCGAGTGTGGACTCTGATTGGTCCCTGTTCTCCCTGCTTTCCCGCATTGCCTCAAGATATTCTCATCCCTGGACATGTGTATGGCAAGAAAAGGACACTTCAGGATCCTCTTCTCCCATTCTTCTCTCCATCCCTTGGGTCTTGTGTGTCTGACAGTCAGAGGTCTGGCTGACAGGGAGGCGGAATAAGCAGAAGGAGCCTCTCTCTCTGAATCTCCTTTTCTTGTTCAGTTAAGTCATCTCTTACTCTGTGTGACCCCATTTGGGGTTTTCTTGGCAAAGATACTACAGTGGCTTTCCATTTCCTTCTCCAGTTTCATAGATGGGAAAACAGGCAAACAGGTTTAAGTGACTTGTCCAGGGTCACACAGTTAGTAAGTATCTGAGCCTGGATTTGAATTCTGGTCTTCCTTCCTCTGGCTCTGGTGTTCTATCTGTTCTATTACCTGGCTGCCCGAAATCTCTTTTTCAGGATCCCTTTATTTTAGAAGAGTGCCGTGCCGTGTAAGAGACTCTGTAAGCAATTCTGCATTATAATTTCCAGCAAGGAGAAGGTTCTGGCTTGGGAGAAATTCAAGGAATCTGTTAGAAGAAAAGTTGGCAACAGATTTTTTTTTTTTTAAAAAATGAGAGAAAAATATTTGGGGTCTTTTTAATTATGTCAAAACAAACTTTCCCTTAGCCCCACAGTCTTTTTGTTCGCTAGTGAGGGGGAGGTCAGGGGAATCAGGAGACCCTAAGAAGTGCATCTTTGTGGCTCCTTTCCTGTGTGCCTGGAAGAAGAAAGAAGAGAGAGTTAGGAAACACAAGGATCATAGATGTGTCCTTGTTGGGAGACTACACAACTTGATCCATTTCCATTGGAAATATGTTTTCCAATGGTCTTAGGCGATCCCTGTGACCCCTGTGAAGGGTCTTTTGACCTCCAAAGAGATCATAACCCACAGGTTGAGAACCGCTGCTCTAGTAGGAAATACAAATATCCTTTTCTTCAGTCTTTTTACACTAACCCCAGCCCACTCCCCCAAACACACACAGAGTTTCTCCTGTCTGGAATGGCCCTCATCCAACCTAAATACAAAACCCACCCATTCTTTAGAAAAGCATCATTTAGGGAGTCATCTTTTAGGATCTCACCAGCCTGGATCACCACTACAGAGTATGTTGCCCTCACTCTTCTGGCACTGGATCAAAGTCAGCTTTTACACTGTCCTGTGAGTATTAGACCTTTCTTCTATGTTCCCTGAAAGAAGAATCTGTGTCTCTATTTTCTGTCTCATCTCCTAGTCTCAGTGACCTGGGGCTTGGGCCAGGTCCCCAATTTCTTGATTCTATTTTCCACACAAATGAATTGGGAGGGAGGTGGGGTTAGAAAAGAATTGTTGAACTGAATTGGCCACTATGTTGGATCTAGTAACAAATAGATTCCAGATCAACCTGGAAAGGACTTTAGAGGCCATTTACTGCAAACTCTTCATTTTACAGATGAGAAAACTGAGGCAAACAGAGTTAAAAAAAAACTTGTCCAAAGTCACACAGGTAGCGGCAGAGACAAGATTTAAACCCAGATCCTATGATTTCAAAGGCCAGCCTAATACATACCTGACCCTGGCCTAGACTGCTGTTGGAATGAGGGTAGCAGAAGCCTAGAGAGGCCTTCTCTCCCAGAGTACAGATTCCTTTTAACTAGTCAGAGTCTGCAGAATGTTGTTTAGTTTTATCTGTGACCTCAGACCATATACCATATAAACCATACTGAGAACTTCTTAACACTAACTTTTAAGCCTAGATTAAAAGAATGGAAGGAGCTCACATTCTCCAAATGATAAATGGTCAAAGAATAGGAACAGGCAGTTTTGAGAAGAAATCAAAGTTCTCCATAATGATATGGAAAAACACTTTACATCACCATTGATTAGAGAAATGCAGATTAAAAACAACTCCGAGGTAGCGCCACATACCTATCAGGTTGGTTAATATGACAGAAAAGGAAAATGGCAAATGTTGGAGGAACTGTAGGGAAATTGGGACACTAATACATTGTTGATGGAGCTGTGAACTGATCCAACCATTCTGGAGAACAATTTGGAACTATGCCCAAAGGACTACAGAACTATTATACCCTTTGATCCAACAGTACTACTACTAGGTCTATGTCCTAAGGAAAGCAAATCAAAGACAGAGGAAAACCATTCATATGTGCAAAAAGATTTATAGCAACTCTTTTTGTGTTGGCAAAGGATTGGAAACTGAGGGGATGCCCATCAATTGGGGAATGACTGAACAAGTTGTGGTATATGATTGTGATGGAATATTATTGTGTTGTAAGAAATGATGAAGGGGATGGTTTCAGAAAAACCTGGGATGATTTATATGAACTGATGAAAACTTAGAACCAGAAGAACAATGTACCCACTAACATTAATATTGTAAGAATAGTCAACTGTCAAACAATTGCTATTCAGTCATGTCCAACTCTTCATGATCCTACTTAGAATTTTCTTGGCAGAAATACTGGAATAGTTTGCCATTTCCTTCTCCAGCTCACTTTGCAGATGAGGAAACTGAGGCAAACAAGAGTTATGAGACTTGCCCAGGGTCACACAGCTCGTAAATAAATGTCTGAAGTCAGATTTGAGCTCAGGTCCTCCTGACTCCAGACCAGGTACTCTGTCTACTACCCAGTTGCTTTTGAAACACTCAATGATTCTGATCAATACAATGACTCACTATAACTCTAAAGGAATTATAATATAAAGTGCTTTCCACCTCAAGATTGAAGACTGATAGACTCAGAATGCAGATTGAAGCATATTTTTTTCCTTTTCTTTCTTTTTTTTCAGAGTACAGCTATAATAAGAACATGTGTTTGCATGGCTATATGTGTATAAATGGGTATCGTTATTTCTTGTCTTCTCAATGGGTGGTGAAGAGAGGTAGAGAACGTAGAACTAAAAATAAAATTTAAATAAAAAAAAAGAATGAGAAAATTCTCAGAAAAAGGAGAGGTAGATGAGAACAGTCCAGAGGCAGCAGGAAAGTGGCACTGGTGCTCCTTGACCTTGAAGAATGAGCAGGGGCAAAAGAGGAAGATTGGTTTCTTGTTTAGAGGCACCGGCCAAGAGGCTGAGGTGAGAGTCAGAATTCCCTGGATCTCCCCATTCCCTTTAAATCCCTCCCCCATTCCTGACCCTGTGAGAAGGAGAAGGCAAACATATCCAGGGGGTACATCAGCCTGAACCCAACAGGACAAGGGAGGGAAACAAAGCTGCAAAGGGAATTTAATTCAAACCAAATAAATGGCAATGATTTTTGATCCTGTTTGCTTTGGGCAGACTATTGTTCATTGTTGCTGGTTTGGGTGGATAACAGAGAGGAGAACAGAAGATCTTCTAAGGATTTAGAGCAGGAATGGACCATAAAGGCCATCTAGTTCAGATCTCCCTCTCATTTTACAGATGAGGAAACTGAGGCTCAGAGAGGGCAAGGAATTGTCCTAAAGTCATAAAGATTACTATACAAAGCTCGCTGGTCATCTGACTCCAAGTCCGTGTGTTCTTTCCACTATTCACATCTGTCTCCTAATTAGAGGTGGTTAATAAGAAGATAAGTAGGTAACACCAGCCAGTGTCTCTCTATCCAACTACGGCCTCCTTTCCCACCATGGTGTGTGTACTCACCACTCCATCTCTAAACCACTATTAGCTCCTCTCCTTGCTCACTGTCCTGGGCCCAGCTCCCAAAAGATACCACTTTGGTCTTAGAGTCAACTTCCTCTTCTCCATAGCTATACCTAGTTTTATCCTCAGGGCAACAGCAAGTGATATTCTTTCATGACTCACTTTGTCTTTGAGATCTCTCATTTTCCAATGTCCGGGCTCCCTTCTCATTCCTGGAGTTCTTTTCTTCGGCCATTCCCCCGCCCCCCCCCCCCTCCGCAAACCCCCTGCAATGAAGTCACATCCCTAGAGAAACTTATCAGTATGTGGCAGTGCTGTTCAGCCCAATCCAGGCAAAGGCTGTCTCCCATCAGGGCCTGGCAACTGTGGAACCCCTTGCTGCCTCACCTCTAATCCTGAGCATTTTGAGTCTTTGTCTTTTATGGAAAGGAGGTTAAAAGCCCACCCTCGTCCCTCTCATTGAGCACCTGCCTCAACCTCTTCAATGAACCTCCCCCACTATCTCTTTTTAGATAGAGGCCACTCTACTTACCTATTTTTGGCCTCTCCCTTTTGACCTTTTCTTGGAATTTCTCTTGTGCTAAAAGAAGCAAAGACTTTATTCCTACCCTGGTTCCTAAAGTTGTCTTTAGGACAACTTTAGAGACAAGTGAACTTTTCCCTCCCCCCTTTCTCCTAATCAGGAATCTGCTACTCTTTTGGTCTCTGTCTTTCCCCCTACTTGGTTCCTCTGGCAAAGGACAATAGCTCAGCCTGAGTGAAAAGTACCATACTTAGACTTGTCATTCATAGCTAGAGTACATGGCAGCTTGTGGTTTCAGAGGACCTGGGAAGGCCCCTCTGCACCCCACCTTCACCCATGTTCCTTGAAACTCTATTACGATATGGTTTAGAACAGATAGGGAACCTAAGACATTATCTAATCCAAATTACTCATTTTTGCAGGTGAATAAACAGAGCCCAATAGAAGAGAAGTGACTTGTCCAAGGACCACAGTTATCAAAATCACAAGGTGGGATTCAAACTCAAGTCTTTTACTGGGCTTCTGATGTAAAAGCCCTGAGTAGAGGGTGCATGGGGACAAAATCCCCATGAATGCATCATGAATGGTATTGTGGGGTGGAGGGTGGTTATTGTCTGATCAATCCCATGGGAATTTTTAACCACAAGAGGGCACTGTGTTTTCACCCATCACCAGGGTGACTATACGGGCATGATGGGCATATCTCTCTTCTCTCCCAACACCCCCAAACAAGGGAGAACTTCAGAAAGCTACGGTTCTCCAAGAACAGCTCTCTACCTGAGAACTTGTGGAATGTTTTTGCTATAATGATCCAGAAAAGGGCCAGGAGAGGCAGAATGACCCCTGATGGTTAAAGATGGGGGCTCTACTAGACGGACCTAGCGTTCTAACTCCTGGCACCGGGTAACTAATCTCAGCCTGGGGAGACAGACGAGTCATCCCTCCTGCTAATAGCACAAAGATCCATAAGCTGAAAGTCTGAACCTCTTCATGTCCCTGGATCTCATTCTCCTCCTATGCAAAATTAAGGGGCTAGCCTACAGGTCCTTCAAATCCTGTGTATCTGGACATGATCCTATGCGCTTCTCATTTACCGAAGTGCTCCCCTTGCCTTTCCTCAACCTTGATCGTCGGGTGTAATGATGTTGAGGTCTTTTTGCAGGCGAGGCTCTTACTGTCTTCTGTTCAGGCCGATCAGATTGGTTGGGTTTAGCTTGGTCCCTCGATCTGGTGTTTATGGTCTGTCTCTCCTACGACAAATGTTAATGGGCACATTCGCAAGCAAAGCTAAAGGCTCTAAGATGCTTACTGTCCCTTCCCAGCCCCAAAACATAACACACAAGGAAAAACAAACTAGCTTTGGTATTGGAGGACTTGTGTTCAAATCCTAATTCTGCTACTTACTAGCTAGCTGTGTGATCCTGGGCAAGTCACTTAAATTTCCCTGGACCTCAGTTTTTCATCTGTAAAATAAGATTAGACTAGATGGTTCTAGAATTAAATTTATGATCCAAAGAGCCTATATTTCTCTCATCCAAACTCTAGCCCATCCAAGTACATGTTCTGTTTGTTTTTAGTCGTGTTCAACTCTTTGTGACCCTGTTTGGGCTTTTCTTTGCAAAGATAATGGAGTGATTTGTCATTTCCTTTTCCAGCTCATTTTACAGACTAGGAAACAAGGTTAAGTGACTTGTCCAGGGTCATACAGCTAGTAAGTATCTGAGGCTGGATTGTAATTCAGGTCTTCCTGATTCCAGGACTGGTCTCTATCCACTGTGTCACCTTGCTGCCTAGTATAGTCTATAGATGCAATTAGACAAAGAAAAGGAATGCATTTGGAGTCAGAAGTTCTGGATTCAAATTCTGACTTTGCTACTTAATAGGCATATGACCTTGGGTCAAGATACCCAACCTCTTTAAAGCTTCAATTTCCTCATGTATGATAAGAGTTACACTAAATAATCACCCTCAATTCTAAATTGTGGTTGTTCAGTGTCTTTGTGACCCCACCTGGGGTTTTCATTGCAAAAACCCTGGAGTGGTTTGCTATTTCCTTCTCCAGTAGATTAGGCAAAGAGGTTAAGTGACTTGCCCAGGGTCACTTGGTTCAGTGAGTATCTGAGGCTGGAGTTCAACTCAGCTCTTCCTGATTTCTGACTCAGTGCTCTATCCACTGAGCTACCATCAATTCTAAATTCATTCATCTAAATTTGACTGTCCCAGCTTTGCTTGATTTTTTTCCCCCCTCTTCATTGGTTTTATAGACTGTCAGAGCTGGCCCTTCATGCCCAGAACATCAAATCCAACCTCACATTCTTATAGATAAACGAGACTCAGGAAGGGTAGTTATTTATTTGGTAGACAGCAAATGAGAAGCAGAGCCCAGACTAGACCAACATTCCCTTCAGCCCCAGACTCAGTGCCCTTTCCACTCACTATGCTGTGATGCTTTCTTCAGTAGAGCTTTTTTTTTTTTTTAACTTGACCCTGATTGAGATCAAGAGGATAAGAATTACATCCATTTTTTCAGGATTTTAAACAAAATGTCTTTTCTCACAACCACTCTAAGTTAGTGCAAGTTCAACTATCATCATTCCTTTTTACAGATAAGATCATTGAGGCATGGGGGAAGTTTAAGGAGAAAATGCCTTTCCAAGGGCCACATAGCTAAGATAAGTTGATTCTGTAGAGAGTGAGGCTGATGACTTTACACAGCTCTGCCTCACTTAAAATCCAATTCACTTGTACAGCAAGATATTACCATTACCGTCCCCCCCCCCACCCTTCTCCAGTGTTTTTGGTCCTATTTTAAAATGGAGGACTTGTGTTAAAGCCTAGGA